>CAOKZL010000231.1:0-600000 GCA_948472985.1 Iguana delicatissima
TTTCCAGACCCTTCACCATTTTGGTCGCCCTCCTCTGGACACGTTCCAACTTGTCGACATCCTTCTTGAATTGAGGTGCCCAGAACTGGATACGGTATTCCAAATGAGGCCTAACGAATGCAGAATAGAGTGGTACCATTACCTCCCTCGATCTAGACACCATACTCCTATTGATGCAACTAAGAATCACGTTGGCTTTCTTGGCTGCTGCATTACACTGCTGACTCATGTTCAACTTGTGATCTACCGAGACTCCTAGATTCCTTTCACATGTACTGTTATGTATCCCCCATCCTATATTTGTGCATTCCATTCTCTTTTTTTGCCTAAGTGTAGGACCTTACATTTCTTTCTGTTTAAATTCATTTTGTTAGCTTTGGCTCAGCTCTCCCATCTGTGAAGGTCATTTTGAAATTTGATCCTGTCCTCTGATGTATTAGCAACCCCTCCCAATTTGGTATCATCTGCAAATTTGATCAGCATGCCCTCCACTCCTTCATCCAAGTCATTGATGAAGATGTTGAATAGCACTAGGCCCAGGACAGAACCCTGTGGCACCGCACTAGTCACTTCTCTCCAGGATGAAAAGCAGCCATTAGTGATCACCCTTTGGATTTGGTTGGTCAACCAATTACAAATCCAACTAACAGTAGCCGTGTCCAGCCCGCATTTTACTAGCTTCTTTGCAAGAATGTCATGTGGAACTTTGTCAAAGGCTTACTGAGGTCAAGATATAATACGTCTACAGCATTCCGTTCATCTGTCAAGCCTGTAACCCTATCATAAAAAGAGGTAAGATTAGTCTGACGTGACTTATTTCTGAGAAATCCATACTGGCTTTTAGTGATTATGGCATTGCTTTCTAAGTAAGTACAAACTGATTGTTTAATGATCTGCTCTAGGATCTTTCCTGGAACTGATGCCAGGGTGACTGGGCGATAGTTATTAGGATCCTCTTTTTTCCCCTTCTTGAAGATGGGGATGACAGTTGCCCTCCTCCAGTCTGCTGGGACTTCTCCTGTTCTCCAAGAGTTCTCACAGATGATTGCAAGTGGTTCAGAAATTACTT
Source organism: Iguana delicatissima (assembly GCA_948472985.1). NCBI lineage: Eukaryota > Metazoa > Chordata > Lepidosauria > Squamata > Iguanidae > Iguana > Iguana delicatissima. The sequence goes on from CAOKZL010000231.1 coordinate 1,070, forward strand.
CTGCCAGCTCTTTTAATATCCTTGGATGTAATTCATTTGGCCCTGGGGACTTGAATTCATCCAGTTTAGCCACATATTCCTCTACTGCTTCTCTACTTATTCTGTGCTGCATTTCCCACCCTTCCTCACCAGCTCTCCACACCTCAGGTTGGGTACTTCTATCCTTCTGGGAGGAAACTGTCAACGCCAAGGCCTGGCAAGCAGCCAAGGGAACCGGCTACAGGTCTCTTGCAGATAAGGCAGGGAATAAATTAAAGGCCTTTACTTCAACAGAACAGAACAGAAAAACAGCAGTAAATACCAGCAGCAGGGAGACTCCCTGGCTGTTACGTCACAGCCAAGCAAGCACACAGTCGAAGTCTGTTCAAATGGAGAAGTTACCAGAGCCGGTCCAAGATCAAAAGGTGGCAACGTTCCAGCAGGTCGGGCAGCGTTCTAGGAGGCAAGGCTGGGATCCAGGATACACAACAACACCCCCCCCAAAATGGACGGTTATGAGCCGACAAAGACCCAAGGCTCAGTGATTGCTTTTATAGGCAGATCACTCCTCCAGGTGTTATCACAGCTGGACCCTGATTGCCTGGCGTTTTCTATTTAAACGTTCTGACCTCCTGAGAGCAATCTTTTGCTCCCGATGCTGCTGGTAAGTAGGCACCTGCTCTTGAATCTCACTATCCGACTCTTCTGGCTTGGCTGGGTCTGAGGCAGCCCCTGGCTCTGCTGCTGCTGGGACTACTGGGGCCAAGGGTTCTGTGCCTGGGGCAGCCTCTAGAGTGGGCTGTGCTGGTGCAGCAGGCTCCAGGGCCTCTGGCTCAGACTCAGAGCTTGTGTCCTGGAGTTCCAGGGTCCTGACAAAAACTGAGTACTTCTGCCTTCTCTCTTCCCGCCATTATTAACTGGTCACCTTCTCCATGCAGTGATCTTATCATTTCCTTGTTTTCCCTTTTGCTGTGGACATGTGTAAAAAAGCCCATTTTATTTTATTTTATTTTATTTTATTTTATTTTATTTTATTTTATTTTATTTTATTTTATTTTATTTTATTTTATTTTATGTCTCTGGCAAGCCTGAGTTCATTCTGCATCTTAGCTTTTCTGACTTTCTCACTACATCTTCTGGCTATTTGCTTGAATTCTTCTTTGGTGGTTTTACCATTTTTCCATTTCCTGTACATGTTTCTTTTAACACTTAGCTCAGCTGAGAGTTCTTTAGTCAACCATTCCGGTTTCTTTAGACACCTGCCATTTTTCCTCCTTATTGGCACAGTTTTCAATTGTGCCTTCAGTGTCTCACTTTTAAGAAACTCCCATCCATCATGAACTCTTTTCTCTTTTAGTATTCTTGACCATGGGATTTCAGCAAGTAACTCCCTAAGTTTAGAGAAATCAGCTTTCTTAAAGTTTAGGATGCATGTCTTGGCGTCTTGGCTTCTCCTCTTGGCTTCTCCTTCCCACTGAATGACAAACTCCAAAAGAGCATGGTCACTCCCTCCTAAGGATCCCACCACCTCCACTTCATCAACTAGGTCATCCCTGTTGGTTAGGATCAGATCTAAAATAGCCGATCCCCTTGTCGCCCTTTCCACCTTCTGGACCATGAAATTGTCTGCAAGGCAAGCAAGGAACCTGTTGGACCTTGCAGTCTTTGCAGAACTTGACTGCCAACAAATATCAGGATAACTGGAATCTCCCATTAACACTGCATCTCTCCTTTTTGAATGTGTGGCCATCTGCTCCAGGAAGGCCTTATCCATGTCCTCAGGCTGGCCCGGAGGCCTGTACCAAACCCCCACAATCACATTCCTATTGTTTCTCGCTCCCTTAATTCTTACCCAGATGCTCTCAACTTGGCTTCCCAGATTTAAGTCATGGATCTCTTCACAAGTGAAAACATCCTTGACATATAAGGCTATTCCTCTTCCTTTCTTGTTTGGTCTATTTCTGTGAAATAGGTTATACCCCCCTATTCCTACGTTCCAATCATGAGATTCATCCCACCAGGTTTTAGTGATGCCTATTAAATCATATTTATTTTGTTGTACTAAGAGTTGGAGTTCATCTTGCTTATTCCCCATGCTCTGTGCGTTAGTGTAGAGACACCTGAGACAATGTGTCCTTTGTGGAATTCCTGTACTAAAGCTACTTTCCCTCTCCTTGTTGGTCTCAAGTTCTACTTGGCCTGCCCTATCTATATCATTTGGGCTATTTTTCACAGTACTTACTGAATCCTTTCCCAGAATAATGCTGTCCCCCTCCCCAGTCAAACTCATGCAGATATTACATGGGATTGCATCGTTCACTGTCTTCCCCAGGTGCAAACCTTAATCTACATCATGTATATTTTATTTGGACTTAGGTTCTGTCCAACCTTTCCTCACACAGGTGCTAGATTTGAGGGTTTGGTTTGGAGGTGTCTTGTTTTGTTTTGTTTGCTTTTGAGAAGGATTAACTTTATTGCTCGTCTTTTTAATACTATCATAGATAGACTGAGATCTGCATTGGAGATGTATTTTAAAATTCTGCCCAGGGATAACTGCAATATACCTCCTTTTTTCTCTCCCAAAAGATTCACCTTCCTCCTATAGGGCCCCCTTCATAGAAAGTTTGTAGCTGGGAGATAATGGAGACATCAGAGAAGCAGCTGGTTCTTCCCCACAGCCAGATGCAGAATGACAACATCATCCTCTGAGGAAGACATTGTCATTCTGTGACTGGCTGTGAGGACATAGCCAGTCATGTCTCTTACACTCAACTCTCCACTGGAGAACAGATGGCCATGGAAAGGGTGCACAGGAAGAAAGGCAGTCCTGCAGTGGTGGTGGTCATTGTGTAAGTGAGATAACAAATTCTTCATTTTATATTGACCATAAAAACCCTCTGCATATGGAGATACAAGTTGGGCTTACATCTATGTATGTCACTAACAGGATGCCAGTCATAGTGGAGCACATGCTTAAAATAGTAGGATATGGATGGAGACACTTGTTGATACCTTAGGGACATTGTTCTACAAAGAAGAACTGTAAGTAAGAGGCCGGACAACAGGGAGCTCCAAAACATGATCAAGATATACTTCCACATTAGCACCATCCATCTGTTCCTTCTTCCTGATAAATAACTTCAGAATGGCAGTGCTATGGAGCACCGTCTCCACTGCTATGGAACCTAAGTGGCTCTGTGGATTTCTGCAGAACTCCATCTGGGCACTGGCTAGAGCGCCTTTAGCACAGATCTCACTGGGGAGATGGCTGAGAGCATGTGAAAACCTTAACTGTGCTTCCTATGTGATTGTACAAAAACAAACGAACAAAAAAAAATAGCAGTCTTGCAACAAAAAATCTTGCACAGTAAGAACATAGTGCAGAAAACAGGAATCTTGCACTAGAAAACCGTGTGACTGTTTTTTGTGTGCAAGACTGCTGTGCTTTGCACAAGATTTTTTATGTAAGATTTTTGTGGTGAAAGATTGTTAGTTGTTTGCATAGAAACAGCAGTCTTGCACACATGTTGCTGTCTGGAAACTGTGACTGCCCCCCTCCGCAGAATCTGCTCAGAATATTTTCCCAGAACATTTCAGGGATGTGCAAATATGTAAAAGTGGGACAACATTCTTGGCACTGTATTATTCTTCCTGACCAGTGTCAGGAAAAAAAACCCATTTTTCGAACAGGAAATGATTAGCAGCAAGTATGCTTTCCATCTCTAGTCAGCTGTCTTTAGAGAACATGTCTGGCAAAAAAAACCAAAAAAAAAACCCTCACTGGGCTTAGATTGTAACAGCTTCCTAGTATATAACTACTACATAATTACAAATACCCCTTCTTTTCACCCAAGTGCTTGAGTGGTTGTACCATAACAGCAGAGACTTTTGGAGGATAAGGATTACAATTTCAATAATCTGAATTATTTAGATTTGTGTTCAGGCCTAGTTTGGGCATGGAGTGAGCCTTGATTGCCCGGATGAATGACCTTCACTGGAACAGGGATGGAAGATTGCAATCCTATCACTCCTCCTTGATCTCTCAATGATGTTTTTATATTATTGACCATGGCAACCTCTTGAACTGGATCTATGAGGTTAGAGTTGGAATACAATCTTAGATCAGCTCTGCTTCAACTTGCAGGATCAATTGTACTCAGAGGTGCCATAGGGAAAAGTCCTTTCCCCAGTGTTTATTCACATCTGTATCAAGATGCTGAAGAATCTGGTGTTGGGAATCATCAGCACAGAAAGGACCCTTTGCTCAATTTCCCTGTAACGCCTGAATCAGGTCGGGGTGTGCACAATATTGCCTAGTGACTGGAAGGACTGGTGGACTGGATAAGGGCTCAGGAAAACTAAGTCCTGCAGAGGTGCAGGCCCTGTAATTAGATGACTCCTGAGTACAGGAACTGGGTTATTTATCCATCCCGGATGGAACTGAATTCCCTCTGCATGAACAGTTGTGTGGTCTGAAGATGCTTTTGGCACAGAAGATCTAAGTGCCTCAGTGACAAAGAGCACCTACTACCAGGTTCATCTGGTATGACAGCTACAACCATTCTTGGGCAAGGATAGCCTGCCACAGGCATCCATGCTTCAGTAATCTCAAGATTTGATTATTGTAATGTGCTCTTTGGGAGCTACCCTTGGGCTTTGTTCAGAGGTTGCAGGGGTGCAGAATGCAGCAGCCAGGCCAGATACTGGTGTTTTCTACCATCCACATACAAGTCCTATGAAGAAAGATTTGCACTGTTTGCCATATAGACAATGAGCCATGATCAAAACATTACTTTCAGATTGTAAGACTCTGTATGGCTCAAAATCAAGTTATCTGTTAAACCAGTGGTTCTCAACCTGTGGGTCCCCAGATGTTTTTGGACTTCAGCTCCCAGAAGCCCTGAGCATTGACCATACTGGCTGGGGCTTCTGGGAGCTGAAGTCCACAAACATCTGAGGACCCACAGGTTGAGAACCACTGTGTTAAACGTTCATGGCCCCATTGTTTGCATTCTTAAGTGCGGGACTTTCTTTGTTCTAATTTAGCTGAGTAAGGATTGTCCAACTGTACAGGAGGGTCTTCACAGTTGTGGCTTCCAGCATGTGGAATGATTACTCCACTGAAATTCTTTGGACACTTCCATTGTCAGTGTTGGTTGTTTTTGCTGTCAATTGAATATTCCATCTGTTTACCAGACATTTTCCTTTTTGTTTTCCCAGTTGTCCTCATTGTTAGGTACTTCTGTTTTTTAATGAATGTCTTTATAGATTTTAGTGCTTTAATTATTCTGAACAGCTCTGGATTTTTTTAAATGAAAAGTAGTATATAAATGTTGTATAAGTTAATAAATGTTCATATAAAATATTCCCATCCTTATTTTCTGCTTACTATACTGGTTTTAGATGTTTCCTCTCAATGGCTGTTGTTGACACAGTGATTTTAAGTCTCTCTTTCATAGGGTTGCCATAAGCTGAAGTCAACTTGACAGCACTTAACAATAACAACAATGTAGAGAAATGACTACTACCAAAACTGAGTGAAAAGATCCTTGATGAAGTAGTGGTTCCAAGAACATGTGTTATTTTCAAGAAATGGCAGCCATCCTAGCCTCCTTTTAGCTTGCTACACATTCTGATCTGAAACAAATTTGTTTACGGCTACTGTGACTTGCACCATAAGCCTACAAACTGTTACATGGATACAGGAGAAAACATTTGATGTACAATAGCTTTTGGACTTCGACATTCAAACTGACAGAGGAACCAAAAGCTCTGCATTTACAGAGAATGTAAATGTATTCTTTCCTTCTTATTTTTGACCAAGAAACTATTGAGAAGCAAGTCTGTAGAATCCCCCTTGGTCTGTTACAGTCAGAACAACCACCTTGGAGCAAAGATTAGAAAAACCAATCCTAGCATAAATCAGTGCACTGTCAGTTTAACCACCTATTCTTGTATTTCATGAGTTTCATTATATTACTTCAGTTTAGGAAAAGAGTCCTGCCTCTTATGCAGAATGCTGAACTTCATATTGACCCTTTCTGTAGTGACATCCAAACCTCCCCTATTCTGGTCATTTACATATAGAACCTCAGTAAAGTATAAAACAGGAGGGATGGGAGGAGTTTCATGGGGGAAAAATGGACATGAAGAATCTCACCTTTCTTGTTCCTACAATTTGGATGTTGATTCCACTTACTAATACCACCATCACTCACCCACATACATAGTTTCTTTACTTCAAATGTTACTTTTGATATGAAAATCCAGTAACGTATGAACTAAGCCAAATTGTTAATATAGGATAGTTCATTCTCTGTGACTGGGCTGGTTATTTCCATGTTAACGAAAAGCACGGCATAGTCTTGCTGTATGTGGAATAGCTCTTGTTTGGCTAAAAGCCAATTTACATAACTTCTTTCTTGAAAATTAGTATTCATGGCAATTAGTTTCTCTGTGCACCTGAACCCACTATATCTGGTGCCTTTTAAACTGGCTATTTGATAGCAATTTGTACTGACATACCCTCATTACGCATAATTTCTCAACAGTAACTAGTTAATCTATTAATTAATCACATTGTAAATTAACTTTTATTTTTGTGTTCCAATATCATGGAGAAAATTAAATGTTAATGTTGTTTCCAATTAATCCATTTTAATCATTTTTGTTTCCATTGGTTGAATTATTGTTTTTGAACTAATTAAATAAATTCCAAGGCTTCCTAAATTAATTGCAAAACTGAACATATTACACAATGAGTTGTACAACAAATGCTAGCCTTTGATTCAAAGGGAAGGTGCTGTGTTAGTTTTACCACTGAGAAATATATATATTTACCCATGAAAAAATTCTCAAGTTACTTCAGCTGCAACATCAGCCTGGACAGCTACATGTTCAAAAGCCATTAATTGGATCACAGAGAGTACAGGAATAAGAAAATCAGTCTTTTGTTGCCTTAAATTAGTACTATTCCAAATATTCTAAATTTGGGGGGAAATGAAGTTTTTAGTAATTAACTGTCCTCTGCATAAGCTAGTTGGTTGTTTTTAGGGCATCCATGTGTCTAACTCTGTGAACTATGGCGAAATTTAAATTCATGAAAATATTAGGGAAAATTTACCAGGAGCTGATTATAAATAATGTCACTTGTTGTGTACTACCCTCAGAGACTAGAGTAAGGCATGATCAAGATAATAGTTTGTTTGTTTTTTAAGAAAGTCTTTGTGAAATAATGGCCTTTGTCTAAAGTCATGTGAGTGAACACCAACAAGAACAGCAGCACTTTCTCTCCTACAGTTCTCTGTGTCCCCTGAAAACTGGCTAGGGCCCTTTCTGCATGACGATGGCATCCCGGCATGGGGACATGAGAAGAGTGGGACCACAATGATGCTTCCACATGATGTTGTTGTGGACACACCCTTCTCACATTACCAGCCAGCATGATCACGGGCTAGATCATTGGTGGAAAAACTCTGTCAATGCACTAGATTTCCATTGCAGCTGGCCATGCAGAAGGGCTAGAAGTGCGATCTATGTGCTTCCTCCCCTACTGCAGCATGGGAAGAAAGCCAGCTGCAGTCTGGAAGGATGGAGTGGGCCCCTTGTCCCTTCCACAGGCAGCCAGTCGCATGCGGAGAGGAATGTTGGGAACACGCTCCCATCCCAGCAGAGATACTGCCGTGGTGGGATGATGTGTGAGAGTGTCATTGTGAGGTAAAGCCCTGGATTTCCAAGGTGTTGTCTCCCCTATTGCCCTCTGCTGTCAGTGGGTGGACCCATGGTGCCTCAGTTCAGCAGCAGATGACAGAACCTCCCTCCATCCCAACTGCCACTGCCCTGGCTTTGTGGAGAGAGAACAAGTTGCAGTATCTGCTGTACTTAATCCCCTCCCACTCTGCCTTCCTGTTTTCCTTTTGTGTCATGTCTCAATTGAATTGTAAGCCTGAAGGCAGGGAACTGTTTTGTAATCCTTTTACTTGTAAGCACCATTGACATAGCACGATATAAATAAATGCTAATAATAATAACAATCCTGGGCAGTATTTGGTGGAGTTTATTTATTTTATTTTACTCTCACTTTTCCCCCAATGTAGGACTCAATGTAGCTGGCAGCCTAGATTAAACAAAACACAACTTAAAATGGAACTGTTTATTCCTTTCTTATATAAATCAGGACAAACTGACAGTTCTCTTTTTGTTGAATATCCTCCTATTGGAATAACTTTATGTTTCATTCTGACTTGGCTGGCATGAAGGGGCTACTGTTGCCTAATGGACTGTGGGTTGCATCCAAATATCAGTGAGCAGCAGGAACATAGTCTGGAGCACTGTTAGATAAATGCTTGCACAAGAGCTTCTGTACAAATTTATGCAATGTTTTTAAGAGGTGGCTTCCCTAACAATTCTCACTCCTCCATTTCTGTAAGAGGCAAGCTTTCGTAGAAGCCGAAAAACATACTTACTTTCCTCACACAGGTTTCTGATGTATGGTTGTAATATCTTACAGTCATTCTAACTGTTATTATTTTTTTTGTCTTTGCTTTGTATTTAGCTTACTGCCTTGGCAAATAGTATCCGTTGGGTCTGCTCTGACAGTTCAGTGGAGACCTGTGTATGGGGAACTGTGAGAACTGTGAGATGGGGTGTAGAGGGCCAGATATTATCTGGATGAAGGGCAAGGAACATTAATTAGTTTCTACATTCACATTTTATTAGGTTTCATATGCTTGAGGGATGTATAGAATAGAAACTGGGCATTTATTAGTTAATCAAGCAAGCATCTAACAAAAAGACATTAATAATTCAGCTTCCCAGTAGTGGCAGCTTCACTTGCTGAGCAAGGTCAACTCCTGTCGTAACAAAGATGTTCTAGCCTGAAATGGCTGCAAAGCTCTTCCTTTGTTAGTATGGGGTGATTTTCCCCCTTGGTGTGTGAAAGTGTCAGCAGTTTTCAGAACAGGAGAGAGAGGTCATTTACAGATCAGAAGAAATCAGCTCAGTTTTCTGATCCTAAGGGAGTGCCTATGGCTGTAGTCTAACCCAAGAACCTGGGTTCTTGGGTTTGCTGAGGGACCCCAGCGAACGGCAGCTGTGATGAAGGCCAGTTTCAGTCAGCTAAAGGGACCTGAATTGTCTTTGCCTTTGCTTAAGGTTTTATTGCTGCATCCCTTTTAACATCTTTATGTAACCGATAAAGCACAATTCTGTAGCACCTGTGACTTTGTCTCATTTTGATAGAACCTCAAGACTGGTTAGCTGGAGACCTGAATAGATTAGGGCCTTGGGGCTGTCATATAGATGTACACACACGCACACATTTTAGTTATTAAAAAATATCCTCCACATACAGAAAGTCACTTTGGACCAGCCTTATGAAGCATCAGAATCGGAGTGGTTGTGCTGTTTCTGTAGGTAAGTTCAAGAAAACAATAGCTTAAGTGCAACTGAGTTGAATCTGTCAGAGCCTAGTAGCATGACATAGAATCCTTCCTTCTTTCCTTCCCTCCATTCAATTTTCTTCCCTGCCTCCACCCTTTTTAATCATACCTTGGTGAAGTGGGTCTGATTATAAGGAATAATCATTTTGCAAAAACAATAGGGCTCATCATAACATTAAGGTCAGAGATAAAATGTAAAAAGAAATCTGTGTCAGTAGACGTATATTTAACCATCATTTAAAGTTAGTTTCTTCAGATGTTGCTAGGATCAAAAGATTCATGGATATTACATGACTATACAAAACAAGAAATTCAAATGATAAATATGCATTTATTTGGTTTGGTAAGGTGAATATCAAAAACATAGTGAACGCTATGTTCAACATGATGACTTTTTATTTCAGTCAGTGACCAGAAAAATTCTGAATTTTGAATATATTGGGAGCATAGCGGTTATTGTAAGAGAAACCAATGCATTTTTGGACCACATTTTAAATTCTTTACCATCACCTCTCAGTAAAGGATTGTTTGGCAAATGCCTGTTGTGGGTTCGAAAATATTAACATGATCATAAAAGTAAGGAAGCAGTAAAATTCAAGACAAACCAAGCAGTTGAAATTTGGCCACTAACCAAATTTGAATTACACTTTCATAAATTATCAGCAGATGTTCTTCTTTACTGAGAGAGTAAAAAAAAAAAACTACAGCTATGTAGAAATGAAATGTTAGACTTTTTTTAATGTTTATCATCCCTGAAGACAAAATAACAAATGTGTCCTTTGGCAATGCAACAATCAATGCATTCAAATAATATTTTCATTTTCTTACAAAACTTTGATGAGATGGAACTGGTTCAATATCTCTGTCTCTACTTCCTGCTGAACACACCTTGCTGGAATGCTACAATGGCAGGGTGCCTGTTCACCTCATCTAAGTTATCTGGTGTCTAAAAGAGAAACCCTAGAGAATTAACAGCTGGCACTCTCAGACACCACAACAGCCTTCCAGTGGGTGAGAAAATATTTAATCCTTGTGCCAGCCCTGTAGTTGGAATGTCTGAACCATTGGTTTCATCTTGGGACTTTCATAGACCCTCATTCTCCCTTTGTTTCAAAAATTCAATAGGTAGCACAGCAGTACACATGTAAAAAAAATAGCAATGAATTACGTAATGCGCATCAAAGGCCAGGCTGTATACTTACTTAAAGCTAAATCTGCAGCTTGAAATGATGGGCCAAACATAAGGCATCAACAGAGTTTCTGGCAGTTGTGGTATCACAGAGAATATTAAATATCATCAATCATTGAGGTAGTTTTGGCCGCTACCAATAATCAAGAGTTATCAGCTCTCAAATGGTAAAAATTGTGAAATCTTAGGCCATTTCTGCGCTAGCCTGTTATAGTGCTATTAAAGCCCCTCCCTAAACTGCAAACTCCAGGATTCCGTAGGAGGTTGAAAGTGGAATAATAGCACTATAACAGGCTAGTGTGGAAATAGCCTTAGTTACAGAGCACATATATCAATTATTTTTCCAGATACTGGATATCAAATATTATACTGCCACAACTGAAATCTGAAGTATTAAATATAGTTAAATCATGCCTAGGCCTAGAAAAAGATGAAAGGCTCTCCCTCCATCCCAATTGCCACTGCCTTGGCCTCAGAGGAAGCGAAGAAGAGGCAATACCTACTGGACTTAATCCCCTTCCATCCTCTGCCATCCCCTTTTCCTTTTAGTTAGACTCCTTAATCAGATTGTAAGTCTGAGGGTGAAAACTGTTTAGTTCTGTACTTGTAAAGCACTACATACAGTGAGGGCACTATATAAATAAATGATGACAACAGCAGCAGTAGAACCAACAACAATGTATTAACACTGAAGATGGAGTATTCAGGCCTTCTCCAACCTGGTGCTCTCAACTACAGATTACGATTACCATAATTCCCAGCCATAGTAAGCAGCATGTATCTGAAAATAGTGGGTGATAGTTTCCATATGATCTGCAGCGGAAGAGTGGAATATTCAGTGGGTATTCAGTCCCAGAATTTGCTATGAAGAATTTTGAAGATGGATTTAGGATGACAACAAATTTGTTTCATTTTATTGTTCTTAAACCAAATAGTTTGTTGCTTCATTAAAAAAATCTGTGACCACCACACGCTTTTTTTTATTTTTGAAAGGTAACAATGAACCCAACTAGTTGGCTTTTGACTTCTTTGTTTTCACTTTACTCATATCCCTTTGAACACATGTAATTTGCACCCATCCTGTATTAGCTGAACCATCACAAAGATCTATGCTGAATACAGCAGAAACTGTAAGAAGAAAATCCTGAAAAAAAACTCCAAGTAATCAGACATATCTATGTCAGTTTCAACACAATGTCAAGGTAGTGTTTTAAAATGCAAATTATGAAATGTTTTATTCATACTTTGAAATACTTTTACATCTTTTTATTTCTTTTGGTCTGTAACAGACCTTTGAAAATGCTAGTTACATGGACTTGTTTTTTGTATGCCATTTTTGTGATCTTAGAATGGTAAATGTAACAATTAGGACTGCAATGAATATTCACATGCAGACATTTTAGCAAAGAATAATGCCAATAGCACTGATGGGTGCCCAGTCACTGAGTCATGAATCCACTCTAGGTGTAAGTCCAGATGTTCAAGGGCTTATCCAAGGTGCTGAACCCTATCACAAAATCATTTCAGTGCCTTGGATAGCTCCTTTAAGTTCAGATTACTCCACTGACATGGAAACCACTAGCTGCCACTAAGTAATGCTTTAGTATGGGACCAACATTTTTCTTGCCCACTTTTTCTGTTGATTTTTACAACTATTTAATACCTGATCAGCAGCTGATACAGTGCCATTGTTTCTTGAAAAAGTATGTCTTCCTACTCAAGAAAACATGATCCAGACTAATCATAAATTACATAATTAACATGATTGCATCATGTTTGGAGATGTGTGGACTCCCTCTAGTCAGGCTAGGAATGAGGCATCTAAAAAGGGAATTATTTTCACTGGAGTAGAAAAACAGCTCAGATTGTTTCAAGCCTGATTTGTACTTTGTGAATTATGCCACTGGGAGAGGAATGGGATCTCACCACATACTCATTTCCCTACCACCAACAACTATTTGCTTCTCATCTCCACCCCACTTAAATTATGTTATTCCTCCAGAAGTGGAATCAATAGTAAGGGCAAGATGCCTCTGTACTCCTGCCTCTCTGATTTATGAAATGCTGTGTGGCTGCACGCCAGATACAAATAGTGCTGGGTGATGTCAATTTCTAAGGGCTACCAATGTGGGTAAATAGATTGCCTGTTCTTCATGCCATATGAAGTCAGAGCTAGTGTAATCTTCAGTTTTTAGACTGTAATTCCCTAATCGTGCTGACAGCACAAGTGAACCTAAAATCATACCATATCCTTATTTTCCATTGCCTCACAGCTAGCTGGTCTAAAGCTGAGTGAAAATATCCAGAAATGATGATGGACATGCAATGCATGTTTAAAGAAAGAAGTTCCCAATGTTAGTTTTATTATTACTGTACCATAGAATATCTGGCATGTAGGTGCCTATTGCTTCCATTAACTAGAAAACACAATGCTGAATAAGCCATTTTTGAACATTTTTCTTAAAATTTCAGTCATATTACTGAGATTTGAAAAGCAGGAAAATTACTGCCAGAGCACATGACCTTCTTCATCCTCCTGGCCAACTGCCCAGTCATACAGATTTTATTTAGTTACATCCATGAGTAGAGTGATGTGCACTTTTGCAAGTAAGGCATAATTCCATGTCTGGTGGGTGAACAAGTGGTACAAACTCTGCTTTGTTTGCTAGGCAAGTCCCTTAATAGAGATCCACAAAGCCTAGACTTACATAAGTTGCCTGATGTTAATAGACATCAATGGTTCTGGGTGGGCACAAGATAGAATAAGTGCTCACTTGTTTGAATTAAAAATCAGAATATGAATTGCAGATTTGTTTCTACTTCCCAAGATTTACATTAATATACGATCCCCTTCTATTTTCTGTCCCTGCTCCCTGCCTCTGAGGATGCTACGTGTAAAGTTTTGTTGTTGGTTTCAGTACTGTGCATTGCAATAACAAAACTTTTACTTTCCAAAACACTTTGGCCCGTGTTCCATTTTAACACCATACCATATTTTAGCCCAGGGTAAAAACCAAGATAGAAAACAAAGGACAAAGAAACCCCATTCCATAAGTGTAAGATATCCCAGGTGGCCTTACCTTCCATATCCAAATCTTTTGTGCCAGCCATAAGAAAGAGAAAATGAAAGAAAATGTTAGTAGAAATAGCATTCGATACATAGTTTTCCAAAAGAACATTATCACCCTCCCCTCACCCCTCCAAAAACCCCATGATGAGTGCCAGAAATCAGCTCAGATGTTGGAAGATTTGATTGGAATGCTCAAATTTAGTATAACAGTGTAACCTGAAAGATTTATCTGAAATACTTATTCTTTCTCAGCCTTTTTCTACCATTGCAAAATTGTTCATAACAAGAGCAATTTTTCTAAATAAGGTGGTTCAGACAGCTTAATGATCTGCAGCCATGGCACAAACTCACCATTGTCTGAAACAGTGGTCCTGGATGCCTAAACAGAAGTCTGGAGGCTTAGCATAATGAGCAACGGAACATGTCATAAATGGCAATTTAGCAGTCTAGCTATACGCAGGAAGATGTGTTAAGTTATTAGATGACATTTCTACTGGTATAGCAACCTCGGTAATAAGCCTATCTTATGTGCAAATGACTGGTATGGACTAAGTCACAATGGTGTACTTTGTTTTCATGTGAATCCCTTCAACACAGGTGAAGCCAGGAACCTGTCTGTATGCAGTAGCTGTAATTTGGACATCCATGACATGTCACTTGTCTAGTAGTTTGAAAGCTTTAACATTTTCCAATGCTGAGAACATGCCATTTGAGGGATTTTGCAGCCAGAAATGATAGTTTTATGTTTCCATTTACTTCCCCGAATACTCATCCCCATACAACGGGCTCAGAATATGTCTCTCTATATAAGCGTGTGTATGAAAATATATACCATATATTCCTTTCAGTCAGAATAGAATAGAATAGAATAGAATAGAATAGAATAGAATAGAATAGAATAGAATAGAATAGAATAGAATAATGAAGTGAAAAAGTTGAGCTTCAAGGTTAGTTTTAAGTTAATTCATAACTATTATACAAGGCCCCTTAAAATGGTCAGCTGTTGTTATGTATGCTTTTAAAAGTAAAGATGCACTTTGTCATTATTCAGAAGTAACTAAAATAGATTACCTTTAGTTGCCTTTTTGAAAAATTACCTTTTTGAAAACTATCAGAATGCTATAAGCCATTCACCTGCTGTGCAAAGCACATGAAAATTGTGAGGCTACACACACCCTGTAACTATAAAAGTAACAGTCATGATTTCATTGACAAAAAAAGTGGTTATTTCCATTTTTGGTTCTTTTTGTGTTACAATTATAAGATAATTTAGTGGAACCTTATTTATTTGGAGAATGAATTGATTATTAGTTATTCATTTTATGTAACAAGTTACTTCCAAGTTTTGGGTTGTTTTGTTTTCAGACCTCTGTTTGGTTGCAGAAATCAGTTGATTATCGTAAAGAATGAACTGAAGAAGTTTCTGTAACAGATTAATTATAGGCAGCCTCTATTGACTGCTTGCATCTTCATGTCATCTCAGGATCAGGAGGAACTGGGCCAGCTGAGGCCCTTTAGTCATTATTTCAGTTGGCACTGTTCAGTAACCACTATCCCCAGTAAGTTTTCATACTGCTCTTCTCCCTGATAGAACCTCTAGGAGCTCTCCAGTATTCCCAACCCCCTTTCTCTTTCAAAAGATTCCTCATCAGGCCTTTAGCACAGACTTTTCTTGTTTTTGTTGTGGTTTGTGTTGTCCTTTTGTGAGGTCCTCTTGGCTATCCCATATATTTCGTTCATCCCTATTGTACTGACCTCAGGCATGTGTTTGGTCCACACAGAAACGTACAAGATTGTTTTTCACCTCAAGGCACAATTAAGATTTTGTGAGACAGTGTCTATTTCTGAGTGCCATGTGTTAAGATGGATATTGAATATGGTTAGCTTGGAAAAGAGATGATGGAGAAAAACATGGCAGTTTTTGTATAACTGAAGTGCTCTCATGCAGAAGATGGAATGAGCATATTCTCATTTGCTTTAGAGAGCAGGATTAGAACCAATAGGTGTAAATATGCAGGGAAGCAGATTTTGTCTAACCTCAGGGGAAAAGTTTATAAACATAAATGGTGTTCAGCAGTATAACAGAGTGCTATCAGGAGCAGAGATGCAGTTCTTCACTAACCTAGTTCTCATGACTACAGTTTTTGGAAGACTATTCAACGTTTGGGATTTATTCAGCTTAGAATTTACACAGATTGGCATTTTCTGCCTAGGAAGCAACAGAAAATTCTGTGGGTTTTTTGCACGAAACAAAAAACAAAAACAAAAGCCCACTAGTGAGAATTTTGCACAGAATATTTGTCAGTCCAAATTCTCCTCTTCAGAGTTTCCTGACAAAAACACATTTTTGACCATTTTTTGGAATATTTTTGGTATTCTTTCCATATCTAGTCAGGAATGAGTTTCCATTCCATTCCATTGTCGTGATTCTGTGATTCAGCATTTGGTATTCAAAAGGAACAGTGGCTCCAGAAATTACAGAAGACTAATTTTGATAATATGTACATTTTTAAAAGGGAGACCATAAAGTGCAGTACATTCATTTGTAACTTCCTGGTAATCAGAGGTTTGAATATAGCTCAACTTATTACATATTTTTTCTCCATATTAGACATTTGGAAAAATCAATTAAAATAGTTCAGCAGTACAAAAAGGCTTATCCAAGTGAAGTTGTGAGAGCTCATTCTGCAATAAGATGTTAGAAAGGCAGGGCTGCTGTAGGTAACAAAGGAAATGTATCAGAATACAACAGAATGTCCTGTGGCACCTTAAAGACTAACAGATTATAGAATGGGAGTTTGAGGGCTATAGCCCTCATGTTTACCATCAAAACAAAGCTAGATGTGGAAGGATGGAATTTTAAAACATATTGTTGTTGTTACTTCTGTCTACATCTTGTCCTCCTCAGACTTGACTAGTTATGTTCCTAAGTAATCCTTCTTAATTTATTGCTGTAATATCACCAAGTAGGATAAGGTAGGCTTCTTGGTCAGGCAATAAGGCAGATCAAACTAAGCACTGAAGCATATATTTTGCTTGATTGTTCCATGCTTTTTAGGGGAAGATTTAAATCGGGAATAGGTAAAGTGTGGCATCTAGGCTGCAAATCCCATGAGGTATAGCCAACATAGGGAATTCTAAGAAACTTGGAATCTGCAGTCCAGCCATTTCTGGAGGGTACCATTATGCCTACTACTGCCTTAAATAAATATTAAAAGCAATACAGTGAGTAAACTATACAATCAAATAAATAACCTTTTCCAGGATCTGTAACCAATGTTAAGTGAACTGAAAAATGAAATTAAAATTTCATTGCTAAGTTCAAGTGTAGTATCAAAATACACTTTTAAAGAAATCCCTCTACATATATTAAAGGGTGGAAGATCAGCCAAAAATACAGTTTCAGGCAAGGGCAGCATTCAATACAGCTTGGTATGGAAATACGAACCTGGCTGCTCAGTCGTAGCAGCCATCTTCAACAATAGCAAGCAGTTTTGTTGTAGATCAACCACTTGGAAAAAAGCCATGATCACCCTGATCCATAAGAAGGACCACCCCACAGATCATAACAATGGGCATCCAATTTCTTTCTGCCATATCATCCAAAAGATGTACACCAGTTAAACTGTCACCAGAGTCACAGGCTGGGCCATCACTTGCTACATTGTCAGCCCTCAATGAAAGGGTTTTATACAAGAGCTGCTGTGAATATAAGTTTATACTAGAAAGTTATTGATATTGTCCACTGCACCAGATGAGAGTGCACTATGGCCTGGATTGATATCAGCAATGCCTTTGGCACTATGCTTCACTGCCATATCCTGGAAACCCTGGCTGAATTGAGCATGGCTCCAGCATTTACTGACTTTCTCTTTGAGCACTACAACTACTGCAGCACCATGGTATGGGATGTGAAAGGTGAGACTGTGGTAATTCGGGTCCGTTGCAGGATGAAACAGGACTGTCCACTTTGCCCAATTATTTTCAACCTTGCTATGGTGCCCCTTCATTGCATCAATCAATGGCCTCAGGGGCTTCAACTTATATGGAAAAAAAATAGAGAATTCTAGCTTATACCGATAATCTGATTCTGGTAGCTGAGAAATCTGAAGAGCTTCAGCATATACTAAATGCTACAGCACATGCTGCAAACTGGATAGGTGTGCATTTCATTGTTAAAAAGTGTGCAATGCTTCAATATCAGTGGGAACTTGAAAGACCATGTCTTACCAATTATTTTTACCGTTCAAAGGGAACTCTACTCAAAGAAGTAAATACTTATCAACACCTAGACACTCCAATGGATTTGTGAAGCTGCCAGACCCCTGAAGTCACTCTCCATGTCATTGTGACAGATGCCAATAAGTGATGCTAGATGTGTTCTCTTAGCCCTGTGGCAAAAGATTGGTGCACTTAGGACTTTCCTCTTCCCAAGAATCACTTTCTCCTTGAGGGATCATTGGCCCAGAGAACAGCACTTTATAAATAGAGTCGACTGAGCAATCACTGCTTTTCTTAAGAAGTGGCTCGTATTTCCCAAACAAGCCACCAATGACATCTTGCATATTGCTAGGAAGACAGATTACTAAAGTAGGGGACAGTGCAACTGTCATCCATGAATTCTGCCTTCTTACTTACCCTGACAAGGCCTCAGAAATCTGTTGCTCTTGGTTCCTTTAAGGAAGTCATCCAAAACTATAAAGCCAGAATTCCATCTGACTGTGACCTGACAATCTATCTCTCTGGCTCACTGGAAGATGAATTAGGATGTGATGGTGGTGATTTTTCCCTCAGAAACATCAGTGTAACCTAGCCTCAGTTGGCACCATTTCCTGAAATCAAACTGTGCCTGAGGCAGGTAGCCAGTTGAGACCAGATGTCATCATCATGGATGAAGGCCAGAAGAAGATAACCACTGTGGACATAATAATCCCCTCTGAGAACAGGAAACTAGTATGAGGGCGACTTAGAGTACATAAACACCAGAAATACGCTCCTCTCGCTGATGTACTAAGACAAAGGGGGTAGAAGTCTCTATCCATGCATTACTTCTTGGAGTTCTGGGAGGCTGAGATCCAGCTAATTAGCCTGTGTAGAGAGTTTGGAAAGCACAACACTATAAATTTAATCTATCCTTCTTCAGTTCACACTCTGGGGATGGAGTTTAGCTTCTAAAATTTATTTGTACTTATGTACTTAATTTCTGTCCCAGCTTTCCTTAAATAAAATCCAAGGTAGCTTGTGAACATATAAAAAACATGGTTAAAAAAATTGCTGCCTTCATCCACATTCAGAGTCTGGGTGTATTATTTGCAAAATATATACACTTTCATCTACCTCAGACGTACCATCATGTGCATTTTATTAATTTTTAAATAGCACCTAGCCTTGGACATAAATAGAAAAAGGAAAGTTCCAAAGGTAATGGCCAAATATTTATCCTTGTTGTTAAACTTCCTTTTTCTACTGGAGCTTATTTTCATCATTTCTCCAAAAGGGTATTTCTTAACAGTTCCTTTCAATATTAGCAAGCTTCCTTCAGTCTGTCTGTAAGTCCAGTTTTGGTTTGGTTTGGTTTTGGTTACTAAACCTCCGATGCTGTTTCGTTATACCCATAAAACTGCCCATGAGTGTGTGCTTTGATAACAGTAGATTAATTTCTGGTGGGTACTGCTGTATCATAGCTCCACCCTTTCACTTATGATTCAATGTCACATTTGCACCCACTGGGTGTCTAATATAAAAACACTTTTCTATGAGCCACAGAACTGTATTATTCTCTCCACTTTCTTTCCTTATAGTGCTATCAGTCTGTAGAATGACTTCCTTTGTCTTGTTTTAAAGGTTTGTTTTCTGCCCTTTTCTTGACACATGGAAATAATTAATGGCAAATAATTAAATCCCACTGCTGACACAATGCTGCAGTGTATTGTTTCTGCTATTGTTCAGCACCAGTTAACCTAAAATAAAGTCCCTCTTCTGACTTTTTAATTCACATTTTTAATACACATTTTCCTGTATACAGTACAGCGCATAAATAAAGCTATTGTTTTACCAAACTGGTGCCCTTTCTCAACTGTTACTCATAGCAATCTGCAAGGGTACAACTGTGATTTCTTCACTCTTCCCCTCCTTGTGTATTGGTGTTAGTAATCAGTCATCAAGGAAATGACAAGTCAAAGCTCTACATACCCTTGTAAGATAGAAAATAAATTCATTTTATTTCTACTTAATTCGTAATCCTTTTAAATGGCAGCTTTTCCTGCCAGATCTGTACATTCTCCTTTAAAATAAAATAGAAGATGTACAATATGCAAGTAACAACTAACAGTTTTGTTAGTTGATATTGAACAACTCTGTACTTTGAAGAAAGTCTAGCGAGTTGTTTTTTGTTTTGTTTTTTAAATAACAACCAACTACTTTTTGCCAAGATGCTTTTAAGTGAAGAAAATGCTTGGTTGAAATTGTGTTCATTTTCATGGTACAATTTAGTTGTAAAATGTGTCCTTTTCACCACAAGATTGTCTTGACTTTCTGAAACAGTGTGCCCTGAATCTATAAAGAAAGCCTGGGTACAAGGAATAGTTAAATGACTAACTGCATCATTTGATGTTGTTAGATTAGCCTTCCGTGCTGAGCAGCTTTGTGAAATTTGCTCTCACTACTCTTTCATGCTTTAAATAGCCATTTCTTTTTTAAATCACTCACCTGTGCAAAGTTACAGAGCTGGAAGGATAGGTGAGAGAAGTTCAACGGAAGAAGCTTAAACAGGAAGGAACATGGTAAAAGTTGTAAGAAGTCCTTCAAAGGAAGGAAAGATGTACTATAGTATATTCTGTTCTTTGTTCAATGCAGGTTGAACTGTGTAGACGGTAGCAGAAATTCAATTGCAGAAACATTAGGTATTAAGAGAAGACCTAAAATATTGAATGGGAAGACTGTTAGAGACATCCTACATTTCTGA
Organism: Iguana delicatissima; assembly: GCA_948472985.1. Classification (NCBI taxonomy): domain Eukaryota; kingdom Metazoa; phylum Chordata; class Lepidosauria; order Squamata; family Iguanidae; genus Iguana; species Iguana delicatissima. The sequence continues at coordinate 21,712 of CAOKZL010000231.1, forward strand.
CAGCAATAGACGGGATAGTTTCTCTAGAGTTCTCAGCCATCTTTATATATGGGATACAGAGATTAAAGGGAGCCTAGAAGTAGAAAACTAGAAGGGGCTTATGAAAAAGTTGGAGATTAGAAGAACGGTTACAGTAATAAACAGGATTATATACCTCATTGGCTAACCAAGGATGGGTAACCGCGGAATGTCTGGGGACTCTACGTGCTCCATTTTCAGTCATCTGGATGCTGTTGTCCTCCTTTGCAAAAACTATCACTTCTGGTTCTCCAAAATATTTTTTTTTAATTATGCTATTTAAATTATTTATATAGTGCTCATATGTCAATGCCATTGTAACGCATTAGTAACATAATGTAAACACAATAAATACAAAAAATGACAAAGAACATGCATTTTTCAATGAGAACTTTTCACTATAAAATTAGTAACTCAGCCAACATGCATCAAGGAGTGAACAGCTCCTTGAAAATGAAGGTCTTAGGCTAGTGTCCAAATACTAGCAATGAGAATGTCACATAGCTCTCTGTTGGGAGGCCATTGGACAGATCAGGAATCATTGCTGAGAAGGCTCTTTCTCCACCAGTGGAAGTGGCAACTCCAAGAAAAGACACTCTGAAAATGACTTCAATAATGAGGCAGAAGCATATGGCACTCTTTCAGGTAGTCCAGTCTTCATCTGCTTGGGCTTCAGTAAATACAAACCCCAGAACTCCACAGGATGTTGAAAGTAGAATAATAGCACTGTAACGGTGTAGGGTGGAAATGGTCTTTATTCCTCCCCTTTGAATCAAGCCTAGAAACCAGTGCAGAGGATGCAACACTGAGTTGATATGGTATAACCAGCCCCAGTGAACAGCCTTGCTGTTCTGTTATGCAGTAATGGAAATTTCCAAAGTATGTTCAGAGATCAACCCCAAATACAGTGCATTGTAACATTTTAGCTAGGCTGTTTCTGTCCAGATAAGGGTATAGTTGATAGATATGCACTGAATATGACAAAAGATACTTCATGCTACTTTGGCCACATGGGTCTCAAACCACAAAGCTGGATCAGTGAGCACCCCCAAAATAGGGACCTGCTTATCATCGGATCCCACCTAGAGTAGGCCAGACACCCCTTAGGGTTCATTTTTGGATAAACTAAACAGGTGAAACACTTTGTTTGATAGGAAAACCCCACCCCCAGAGACTTTCAGAGGCATGATTCTATCTTTTTTTTTTTTTTTTCATTTTTTAAATGGTCAAGATTGAGCCTTCAAAGTATACAGCAGGACATCAGGAGCCTCACATGGCCCATAGACCTGTTCCAGTCTAAAAAGATATTATGGTAGACAAATTTCAACAGAAAGATTGCTTAGAAATCCATTTATGACCTAGGCAATTTCTGCATTACACTGTTATATTGCTAGTATTCCTATGGATGCCAGGGCTTGCAGTTTAGGGAGGAACATTTAGAATTCTCAGTCACAGAACTCTTTGGCCTTAGTAAACTACAAACCCCATGATGCTGAAAGCAGAATAACTGCACTGTAACAGATTATTATGCAGTATAAATTATGAGCACATGCTAGTACCTGCACTAAAGATAAAGACAAGGAATTCAAAACAAAATTTAAACTGAACACAATCAGTCCAAATAAAGCAAGGAAATTTAACTGCAGCCAAGAATCAGAAAAGAGCCCTTGACTTTTGTATGGCACGCAGGGGCAATTTTGCCACATTTTCATGGACTCTGAGATGTTTCAGGCACAGAAGAGCTTTTCCTTCCAAAACTCCTGGAAGTGGTTCCAAGACTCTCCGTGGATACCAGAATTCATGGATTCTCAATTCCTGTTATGTACAATGGTATAGTAAAATGGCATCCCATATATAAAATGGCAAAATTACAATTTGCTTTTTGGATTTTTTAAAAATATTTTCAAACCGTGGTTGGTTGTATCTGTGGATACAGAAATCTGTGAATATGGAGGGTTGACTGTATTGGCAAGTCCTCATACTTATTATCATTAGAAGTGTTGTGAAGAACTTTTTCGTTCTGAAAAGCTTTCTAATGAGTAAATCTTATTGTCTTTCTGTGCACTCTTAAAATTCTGTTTTAAAATGTTGCTGCTGATGTATTGTGTGATATTCCTTTTAATACTTTTGCTCGAACATTAATGAATAAAGCTATCTTTGAAATATTTCTATTTAAAAGGTTCAGTATAAATGATTAACATGAATAAACAGTGAATACACTATTCTTCTGCAACCACAACAGCAAAAGAGAGCATAAAAGCTGTTAACAGGCAGTCTATTGGTTTGAATTACTGGATAATATTTGTATCAGTCAACATGTACCAGTCTTCTTGCCCTCAGCAATATAATACATGTAATTTTAATGCCAGGGTCCAGCTGTAAAATATTAGACAGCTCCTTTGAAAGAAAAACCATTCTTTCACTGCACTTGACAAATCAAGCTCTGATACTGTTAAATTGCTTGACTCTGCAAGCATCCTTTTTTTCCTAGCAGTGTTACTGAAAGAAGCATGATGTCGGAAACCATATTTCTTTCTTCCTATGCATTTTCTTTATGTCCATTTACTAATATTTATGCTGAGACGGCAACCAAACTGAAAGGCATGAACAGGGAGAACAGATTAGTGTCTTAGAGTTCACTAAAATGAGCTATGCAAATAATATGATTTTCCCTCTCTGGCCTACTCCGTCTTGTGGAAAAAGTAATTAAGACTTATACCCATTGCAGCCTTTAAACTGAACATGACAGTAGGCAAATGTCCTATTCTAAGAGAAATTGAAGCAGTAGCTCCAGAATGGGTCAGTTACTTCAATGATTTGGGATTCATGAGGAATTAGAACACCATCAGCTTTCATGAAATATGTACAAGCCTGTCAGTTGCTTGGGCAGGACTGATAATCCCTGACAAATATCGAGTCTCATCAGGTACTCGTGGTAAGAAAAACATTCAGAACAGGTGGATTGTTTCAGTTATCTACGCTTCATTGTTAAAAGTATACTTCCCTCTAGAGATCCAGAGGGTAAAGCGGCTGTTTGATTAAGTATGACATCACTGGCAAATATCACAAGGCAGCAAGTAATCACACTGGAGCCAGAGACAGAAGAGAACATAGAGCAGATGGATTGTTTCAATTATTCTGGCCCCTTGAATACAAACCACAACTGCCATCAACATATCTGATGGCAGACCAGTAATAACTGCATTGCTATGACATCATTTAAAAATCTGGTTGGGCTTAAGCATTTCAACAGCTGTAAAACGTTGGTTTATCCCAGCACTGCTTTTGACCTACAGTCACCTTTTAGCAATGAGAACAGAGTAGCGAGAGAACAGCTTTTGGTCACATTTCAAGTCCTTTGTGCTGTGGCATTTCACAACATGTTCTCAACTGCTGTGTTGGGAGCAGCTTCTGCAACCTCACTGTAATATTTCTGCTACTAGGAGGTATTGTTTTATTTCTGTGTAGCAAAGGATTGATTATAAAGAGTGTAGGGACAATTACATAGAAAAGTATGTAAGGGCACATCAAGACTCAGAAGTATTGTAGAGAAACAGGATCTAAGGAAACCATTGCTCATGTTGCTTCCTTTTACCTTGCTTGATGTTCTTAAAAAAAATCTTGACTATAATACTATATATTCATTTTTATATTACCATGAGTATCACAGTTATTTTATATTTTATAGATTTTTTTTCTATTTCTTGTATGTGATACTTTGGAATGACACTGGTGGTTTGGTATGTAAAAATTAAATAAAAAAATGTAAAAAATATAACACTATATACTCATGCAATATCTTGTATGGGAAAAAAAATAACCTTGCAGCCAGATTTCCTGTTAATTAATATGTTAATATTTAATTTGCAGCAATATTTTTTTAAGATTAATGCCCATAAATGAAGCATACATATTTGAAAACAGTAGAGCATAATTAATAATTAACAAGCCAAAAACTGCTATTTTAATATTAAGAAATTAAGAAGGGCCCTTCTGGATCTTCTACCTAGCCAGCCTGTTTAGTCCATCATCCTGTTTCCCATGTTGGCTAACTAGGTGCCCATGGGAAACCCACATGCAAGACATGGCAAAATCCACAAAACAGTGATACCTTTATTAGTCAACCAAAATGTAGAAAATACATCAGGCAAATATGTTCTAAGTCATACAAGATAATAAAATTGTTAGGGCCACAGGCCTACATTTTATCTCAGAAGTTACTTCTGTTGTCAGTTAATGTGATCTGGAGGAAGAGCAGGTAGAGGCCACTGCCCTTCTTGGCCTTATGGGGGCTAGGGACAAAGGGCAATAAAAGTCCCAACCTATTAGCTCCCTCCAGTTAAAGTAACCCCTTTTGTGGTTAGATTGAGATGTGAGCCTTCTCCCACTGTTGTTCCACAGGAACTGTTGCTCATAGGCATGTTGTCTCTGATTCTTGAGGTAATTTATAGCCACTGTGACTAGCACCCATTGATGGTCATGAACTTGACAAATCCTTTTCTAAACTGGTGCCCATCACCACATTCTGTGGAAGTTAATCCCATAATTTAACAGTGTGCTGTTACACTGGCATAGAAATGGCTTCACATTTCTCGCATAATAACCCTTGTGACTAAATAAATATTTTTTTCCCAAAACCAGTGTAATAGAAAGCATCAATCAGTAAGCATAGTCAATTCTAGGATGGGAAAAGCAGAAAAAGAATATGTCTAGGGAGGCAAAGAGCTGACAAGGGCTATTATACTGGGATAATGGATTTAATTCATATTATATGAAATGCTAATATGAATGGGATAAGGGAAAATATTGGGGGCAGGGTGGTAACTATATACCATGGAATCAAGACAGACAACACTGATATGCCCCAAATACACTAAAAACCTAGACGAAAATCATGAAATATCATTTACTTTTAATTTTTTTTTTTAACATTTACCATATCTGCAGAGAAAATGGCATATTGTATCTAGTGGAAAATATTTCTGCATGTGAACTATGGTGCACCCAGTTTTCCCAATTCTCGCCTCTTAAGCACCCATCAAACTGTTTGTGAGGATTCTGGAATAGCATTGAAAGGTCCAAGGTAGATAGGAGCAACTGGTAAAAATTAGATGACCTGATTTTCACAAGCAGAAATGATTTTCACTAAGGAAAAGCCACCTTTGCTAACAAAATCAAAACAAAGCACCCTGTAGTGTGTGATTATTACAGAAGTCCAAATTCCCATGTTTTTGGACTCAGTTAATGAAGGCATCATTTTAGTTGTTTCTTCTAAAGCCTTTCACACAAGCCTATTCTTTATGGCTATTGAATATAATAAGAGGTGAATCCTGTGTGAATTGAGTTGCTTGTCAACGATTTCTCAAAATCTACAAGATGCTGGATTCATATTGTGCCCACATATCCAACTATTACCTTGGAATAATACTGTTTTTAATCACAGTCAAAGAGGCCTTTTCATCTTGACTGGGTGATTTCTGAATTTTGTTAACTTTAGTTTTTATTAATTTTGACCAGCTGTAAAACAGGCCCCAGCTTACAGACAACTTAAGTCATGTAATATTATCTTCAAATTTATGGGTGCAGGATTGTGAAAACCAATTCAAGTGAAACTTGTGAAAATGGACTGATAGTTGCTTAAACAATTGCTACAACAGTTGAATTTTTTCTCATTTTTACTTTTTCCCAATTTTTCAGCAATTCTGAATGTTTTTAAATGATTAAACTCTAATGTACTCTTTACTAGTCACTAGAGCAGGGCTTTTCAAATGGTGTGTTGTGAAACATTCGTATGTTATGTTGCCTGTAGTGTGTTGGTGTGTCACCTTCCCAGCCGAGAAAGACTCCCCACCCGAGCCTGCCGTTGCTCTCTCTGGGGCCTTTCCCCAGCAAGAGCAATGGCAGCGGGCAAGGCCTGGGTGGGAGGGAGCTGTCTTTCCCCCTGCCGTCACTCTCGCTGAGGCCTTTCCTGGTGAGGGCAATGGCAGCGGGCCAGGATCGGGTGGGGGATGCCTTTCCTCACCCTAGATACACTTCTGGGTACCTCCAGTTTGCTAGTAAAATTGAATTACTGTGTCGTGAAATGATGAATGTTGAAAAAGTGTGTCACCAACATGAAAAGTTTGGAAAGCTCTGCAGTAGAGTATCTGGGCCAGAGTTCTATAGGTAATCCCAACTAGAGTTGGACCCTTTAAACCAATTGTTCAGTGATGAACAATTTCACTTATGGAAATCCCATTACTTTAACTGTTCTACTCTTGTTGAAACTAACAATAGGACACAGGCCCCAGAATCTTGTAGGAATATGGAAAGAAGAGAGGAAGAGAATTGAGCCTAATAAAAACAGGTGTTATCATTTAATTAGATATTGAAATATAGTAATTCTTTTAATATTCTTGCCCCATGAAAATAATCATGGCCTTGTGAGATAAATAACAGTAAAATAAAAGAATATTGAAAGCTTTCTCTGCTGCCCACCTTTTTAATATAAACAATATGCTATGCTAAACATTTCCTGAATATATGTGTTATTTGGTGACACTGATGACAAGTTTAGAGTACATTGCATACAAATGCTGCTTTCTCATATCCTTTCTTCAGGCTAGCTCAGGCTGATTCCACCAGTACAGGTGCTGTGCAATGGACTCTACTGGTGCATCAATACCAGAGTGCTCTCTTTCCACTGCCCAGTTGTGGGCTTCTGTGTGTCATTATAGTCATTCTTCTTAAAAGCAACTTTCCAAATGCTGATATATATCATTCCCTTTACACAGCCTCTGAATTATAATCTAAGACAGGTAGCAGATGTGGAGATTCACAGCTGAATTTTTAAGTGTACAGAAATTAAATGTCTTAAACTTGTCCAGAATGGTTTTTCACTGTGAAGTCCTCTTTGGCCTCATCTCCTTGCCCTATCCAAACTCTACTGATTTGCTATTATCTTGAATTTTCTCTCTTACTATTTTAAAAACTTGAAATAGCAATATTAGAAAGTATATTCCATTTTGAGCAGCAGAAAGGTTACGTGTTGACATTAGCACCTCTAGGATTTGCTTCTGTATACTTAGATAAAGATAAGAATTTTGTTCAGGCAAATGCAAAAGAATTTTGCATTACTTCTGGTTCACTGGTTTAATGCCATAGCTTTTTCTTGAGCTGAACAAGTAGTTTCACATTAAGCTGTTGTTTTTCATCATACTTAATAACTTAGCCAAGTTTAAAATGCCAAGAGTTTATTAACTTACTCAGTGAATTGATATCCAAGATATGGTCAACCAATGTGAGTATTTGGGTGTTCAGATGGATTTGTTGATTTAACATACTGAATAGCTGCTAGGTCAGTGTTAACTCAGTTCCCTCTCCCCATTTCCTTGTATCAATTTAACCTGTTTTGTTACTTGTGTGTAACAGTAGCCTCTTTGCCTTTCTAAAATATTCACTAGGCATTATTCAACATGGTCACCACTGTCATCACTATCTCACTTTCCCAATCCATTGTTGAAAATAGTTCATATTAATGCTAAATCATACAGTTCCAAACACCCAGAACAGAAATTTCAGTCTACTGTTTCATGCTAGTAAAGTATTAGGAGGAATAGAATCAGGAAATGGGAAAGAACATCCATTTTCTTTCCCATAATTTTAAAACTTTGTATTATACAACATGAAAAGATTCAGATAGAGAAGCTGAAATATGTCTGTTTTCCTTTCACTCTTCCTGAAGCTTACTGTGCAGCACAAAAGGGGAAAAAAATAAAATTATAAGCTGCATCCTCCCAACCCTATTCCATCCTTCTGAGATAATATAAGTGATTGAGGGCTCAAGCAAGGTGCCCTACTAAATTCTTTGCCCCCCAACATTCCATAGGCCCTGGAAGTAGATGAGCAGAGGTCCTTCTCAGGCTATTAAAGAAATGCCTTTCTTTGGTTTTACGACTGAATACTTAAAAAAAAAAAAAGAGGAGTCCTATAAGTATGAAAAAACCACAACCTTGCCTTTGGTTAGTTCTCGCTTCCATCTTGATATATCTAGAACTACCCAAATTTGGTGGGAATCATATGATCCTCCAGATTGTTGAACTGCACCTCACAATAGCCCTAGCCAGCATAGCTAGTGGTAAGGAATTCTAGAAATTGCAGTTCAACACTAGGAGGACGGAATGATTTCCATCCCTTTATTAGAGGAACAAGAAATACTGGCATGGCTTCAGTCTTCTCCCAAAAGGAAAACAGTGGCCAATCTGATATATACAGAATAAATGATGCAATAAAGAGACTGCAGCCCAAATAAGGAGATAGCTAGTACAGGAACACCTAGCTACTTTAAATACATTAAAGTTTCCAGTGCTAGATTAAATGCATCCAAGGAAACTCACAGAGATAATCTGCGAAAGGAAGATTGGAGAAGAGTGATGTGAGGAAGGAAGAAGGCCCCAGCAGCTACTGACCAGTCAGTTTGATGTCAATACCAGGAAGTTCTAGAATAGATCACTAAAAAGTCTGTGAGCCCTTAAAAAAGAATGATAAAACAGCATTCTCAAAAGTAAGTCATGCCAGACTTTTCCCCCTATGTTTTTGATAGAGTTACAAGCTCGGTAGATCAGAAGAATGCTGTCGATATAGTCTATCCTGTTTTCATTGAGGCTTTTGAAAGGTTCCTGATGACATTCTTGCAGGCAAGTTGTTAAAGTGTGAGCTAGAAAGAATTACAGTCAGGTGAATATAACTGGTTAACAGACAGATCCCAGAAAGTACTCAGTAATGGTTCCTCTTCATCTTGGAGAGAAATGTCTCTTGGGGTGCCTCTGGCTTGTTTCTTGGGCCAAGTGTTGTTCAACATCTTTATAACATCTTGGGAGAAGAAATAGAGAGCATGCTTATCAAGTTTGCAGATAGCACAAATTGGGAGGGGTAGTTAGTACCCTGGGACAGAATTAAGATTCAAAATGATCTTAACAGATTGGAGAGCTGGGCCAGAGCTAACAGAATTAATTACAACAGGGATAAATATAAGAGACTATATGTAGGCAGGAGAAATAAAATACACAAATACTGGATGGATTAGACTTGGCTTGGCAACATTAGATGTGAAAAAGAGGTAGAGTTCTCAACAGACTACAGATTAAACATGAATCAACAGTGCAATGTGGTGGGCAAAAAAGCCAATGCAATTCTAGTCTGCATCAAAAAGAGTATAGTATTTAGATGGAGGAAAGTAATAGTATCATTCTATTCTGTTTTGATCAGATCTTACCTGAAATACTATGTCCATTTCCAGGCACCATTTTACAGTGAAGTACATTGAGAAGCTGGAATATGTCTGGAAAAGATAGACTTAGAATGACTAAAGGTCTGGAAACCAAACACTGTGAAAAATGGCTTACAGAGCTCTGTACATTATTTTAGAGAAGAGAAAGTTGAGAGGTTATGTGAAAGCCATCTTAAATATCTAACAGTGCATTATGTTGAAGACCAGTATATAAACCAGTAGATTCAAATTATGAAAGAATTCCACTAAAATATTGGAAAGAGTTTGAAAGAACTTTCTGACAGCTAGGGCTGTTTGGTAGTAGAATGGGCTGCCTGAGATGGTGGGGGTCTTCAAACATGGGTTGGATGGCCAGCAGTGTATTAACCACATGTTCCCCATGGCAGGGATTAGATGGCCCTTGGACTAGATGGCCCTTGGCATCCTTTCCACCTCTTTGATTCTATCATAAAAACCACAATGAAAACAAAAATGAACAACAAATCTAGCAGTGGCAAAAACAATACTAAAAATGCTTAACTCAGGAAAGGAAGAAGTATAAGCAGTCACTCTGATCCAAATCAGCATGAAAAGAACAGTGTAGCTTCATTATCTTATTTAACATGGAAATTTCACATTATTCATGTCTGGACAGGTTTGGATAAGTAAGACCAATATATATCTGCACTGCTGGGTGGAAAGAAAAACTTTTTTTTTTAAAGGAGACCTCTTCTCTGTTCCACACCTTGTTAAAGCATCTCAGTCTTAGCCTGTACTTGATTTTGTGTGTATTATTCCTGTGAGGCAGGGAAACTGAATGTGCACTTCCAAGCAGGCAGAAGATGGAATTATTTGGTGAATCTGGTAACCTTCAGAAATGACTGGGTGGAAGTCTTCATTGACTTTCATTTACCCCTCGTCTGCTGGCACTTGCAGCACCGTTTGCAAAGTCCTGTGGAATCAGTATCTTTCTCACCAGAACTATTGCCCCCCTCCAAAAAAGTTTTTAAAAAGCCAATTAGGATCCCATTGCCACTCCTAAATATATGCGAGTACATTTACCCCTCCCAAATTTCAATGAAATGTGGCCCCAAGTTAAGAATAGCCAATTCTGAGAGTTTCAGTTCCTCCCAAATTCAAATCTTGTGAACTGTGATAAATCCTGATCAAAAACAAACTGAAATGAAGTCTTCTCTCATCTCTGTTTAACATGTAACCCAGCCCAATGAATGCATCTGTGGTTCCATTCAATTTCTGCCCTAATAATGGCATTCCATAAGAGGCTGACAGCTTGGGCAATCTTTTCAACAAATGTGCAAGGCAGCTTACTGCATTTCTTATCATTCCTAAAGCTAGCATGAATGAGTGGAACAGATCATTCCCTATCATCATATTTTAAGTCTGATCTATAGACATGTATCCCAACCAAGGAGAGCTTATTACATGAGTAGTTTAAAGGACCACATGCCTCTTACTTGTTGTTGTTTTTTTGCTCCTGTATTACCAGTAACAGGATTTTCATAAACGCCTTTACCTATGAAAGCCCAGATGCCTAGGAGGTTAGGGGATTTTATGGAGGAAATTAGATGGTATGGAGAATGAGAATTAGAGTATATAGCCTTCTGAATTCTGCATAAACTATACAAGACAAGCCTGCCAACACAGGAAAAGAATCTATTTAATCTACCTTCCTTTTTCCAACAAAGGGCAACAAGATATTTTTGGGAAGCCTGCTGGCTGGAAATGGCAGCCCTCCTCATTCTTTGCTCCTGATGTCCTGGTCACATGTGAAAAACAGCAAGGGGCCACTGCCTAAAGGTGGAGGGGTCAAACAAAGAGGTTACAAGGGTTATAGTATACATACATTTCTACCTTATTATTTCTCCATGACAACATAACAGTTATGAATGAATTAAACCAATCCCACTGTAGGTATTGGTTCAATTCCACTGATTACTTGCTTCCATTCTTTAAATTGTGTGTATGTGCAGTATCTTCTCTCCACTGAGTTAAAAAAAAAGTCACAAACTCATTAAAACTTACGGGAAGATTTCCTGTTACAGGAAAGATTTCTTCAAAACTGTTTGGTGTGGGACTCACAGCTCTGGTAATGAACCTGTACAGCTCCATCCATCAGCGGAAAGTTTGGCTTTCTGCTCATGCAACAATGATTATGGATTTAGGAGGTAATCAGTCAATTGTTTTGCTGTCTAAACCCATTTGTATCCTGTACTATTGCTAAATATGTGATTATAGGAACATTGAAATACTTACAGCTTATTCAGTTTATAGTAGTCTATTTTCTGCACCTACATGGCTTTTCTTTTCAACGAAGATGTTTTGCTTGGATGCTTTTTGTCCTCCTCCAAGATGTATTGGTTTGCTCTTCTAAAATAAGCACATTCACAACCAGGCAGTTCTGTGCAAACCTTAATTGATGGCTCTATTGCCTTTTTTTTCTTTAGTAAACGGAGACACAACACCATTAGTTATCTCTCTCCACGTAATGGGAAATGAGAGAAAGCAAAAAGAGTGTAATTGCTGGTGACTTACTGACCTGTGAGGGATATAAAGTTGTCTTCAAGATAACTTTTTTGAAGATCTCATTTGGGGCAGTTTCTTCAGAAAAATACCATGACAACTGCATTTGCAGTCAAAGTGAAGATCTCAAGGTACAGCTCATCTGTGGTTTGGTCCTAGTGTGCTTTTTTATGCAACCTTTTCAGGTCAGTTCAGTAGAGGAGTACCACTGGGTGGGCTGAAGTATCTGCTTCAGCTTTCACCTTACAGAGGGTACAGATGAAGAATTCCATGGGCATCTGAATGGTGCAGTGGGACTTTTTAACGTTTTAGCCCTAACAGATGAGGAAGGATCACCATCTGGGCTTCACTGTACACAGCAAAGACCCAAATCAAATTGCTAGTTCCTACTAGAGTATACATACATTTCCGGCACTAAATTCATCGCTGAATATGTAAGACAGCATTTATGAAAGTCCCATTAATTCAGTGTGCCTAGTCCAGTTGGTACTACCAAGACAACTTAAGACAAAATGCCTTGGATAGAGTACATCTTATGATGTAAATACATGAGACAATTCTTGAGGCTTCAGAGTGAACCAGTAACATGAAAATGTTTCTCACATTTGGGATATTCAACAGCATAACATACTATTGTCACTCACTTAGACATGTATACGCATCTTTCCCATGTTGCTATTTTACTTACAGTGGCTTGCGTGTGCAGTTTCGAGACTGCAAATATGAACAAGGGAAACAGCATTTTGCTTCATTCTCTGATGTTTGATGTTTTTTATGCTTGCACAGTGAAACTGAATTGTGAGAACAGCTACAATGGTCAAAATGGTTCATAGGTTTTGTATACATTTGCCAAATTTCAGTTGTATGTGGATGGGGTCACATCATTTAAAAGTTCTGTCTTAACTTCTTAACTATTACATCTTCTAAACCATATGCGACAAATGCTTTTCACAGAAGTAGACCGAAGCCTAAGTGCTTTTCAGATTCTGCACTGTGCCACCATCAGAGATCAAAGAGACAAAAAGAAGTGCTCTCAATACTCTGTAAATAAAAATAAAAATAATAAAAAATCTTTTCGTGTGTATTGGAGGTACCTGTTTTTGAAGACCCACTTTTTCTTACAGACTCCCCCCCACCCGATTCCTTACATGCCTCAGTCATAAGTGATGTTTGCTCTCAAAAAGGATCCATGAAGACAAAAGAAGGAGCACAAGTGGCAGTCAAGCGATAGGCCATATTTTGTACTTGAGTCAAATAAGTTAGTTTTCAGAAAATAAGAAAATAAAATGTGATGTAAGTTGTCAAAAAGTTGACACAATAAATACCAGAAAGTATTAAAATCCATTGTCAAGGAAAATGAAAAGAATGAATCACTCTGTATTGTGACATATTTGAAAACTGTCAGACACAGTACAAATTATAGTGTGTTTGATTGCTCCAGAGATAATAGTGCTTGAGAATTCTTCTCAGCATCCAGTGTTATAACTAAAAGGAGTCAATTGTTTTGCCTTTATGTTATAAAAGTTTACACAAGATCTTAATGCTCTGTAAGAGCATGCTTTCTAATATAAATAAAAAGACATGAATACAAAAATGGTTAGGTTTTTTCAGTCTAAGAAACAATTCTGTATTTATTACCTTAAAGCACCATAAGATCATGTTTACTAACAAGATAAAATGGAAAGAAGACAATCCTTACTGCTGTGGATGAGGGCCATTCTTGAGCTGTGTTCCATCACAGGAACGTTGTCAGGGCCACATAGCAATGGGCAAAAAACAAATCTAAGTGTGCCCTCCTCCACTCTCTCACTCTCTCTCTTTCTTTCTCCTCCCCACATTTTCTTTTACATTTCATTTCCCCCTTCTTTCACACATATTCACCTATTGTTCCATTCACTTACATACAGTTTCCCAGACTCCCTCCCAAAATTATTAGTGTTTTTCCTAAATCCTTAGAATTTAGATTTAGAAAGGAGGCTTACACCTTGGACCCATGGTTGTGGGGATTTATTATTACAGCCTTGCTTTCCTCCTCTGACTTCAGTATTTGGTAAATTCTGTGAGGTTCTCATGTTTCTCTCATATTAGCATAGCCAAGGGCCCTTTCATGCTATACAAATATGATTTCACTTTAATTGCCATGCCTGCATCCTAGGGACTCCTAGGGTTTGTGCTTTGTAGTGAAGCACCAGAGCTCTGTGGCTGAGAATTTTAAGTATCCCTCCCTAAATTTCAAACTCCTGATTCCACAAGATGGCAGCTGAAAGTGGAATCATCATGCTACAACTGTGTAGTGTGAAAAAGCCAAGAGCTGAAATGAATGAAAAAATATAGGATAGGACAATATACACTGAACACCACTATGTACAGTTACATACAGAGGATGTGTTTCTATCATGGAGAAAGAGATGGCTGGAGCACAGTAATGCCTGAGCTGAGTGGAAATTGAATTTTCAGTCCCAGAAAGATCACCTAGAATTTTTTCCCTTCCAGCTTTCTTGTCCTCTTAGAAGCTGCAGATGGATTGTGCTGTGTAAAATTAGACAGAAAAAGAAAAGAAGGACAATGGATATGGAACCAACTGGAAAGAGGGCATGAACCAAATGCAAAGAGTCTGTAGGGCACATTCAGAATAGTCACGTTTTCCAGATACCTCATTCCTCCCTCATATGCATTGAGGGGATAATGCTCCTCTTGTTCATTGCCTTTACAATATTGCTCTTTCAGTTCACAGCTTCTAGAAACTACCACTCCTACAATTCTTGTGTTTTCTCTCTGCAAAGCTGGCATTGGACAGTAGCTCTAGTTGCTATTTCATCACCCCACAGGAATAACACTTTCAGGACCTTAATTTTTTACAAAGCTAAAAACTGTGCTACCAAGATTCATATTCATTTCTATATTACTACTAAATCCCAACAAACTATTAACTATTGTTCATGCTATGATCCATACTATTAGCACTAATTTCCCTGAATGGACTAAAGCATTAATAAATTTAGAAGAATCTATTAATGGGCACTAATTTAAGCTGTGTATTAATTTAGTTTAAATATAGTTGTAAAATATTTTTAAACACCTACACCTCCAAGTCCTGGGTTACTTTCTGGAGTTTTAAGTTATATAGTGTAGCAGTAACTAATTTTATCTGGAAAGGCTATTGCATAATAAATTATTCAGCTTTTGAAAAGCATCTGTGAGCTGTGTTATGTATGTGTTTTTCCCCACCATCTAGGTATCATAGGAATTAATAAATATTAAGCTCTGCATGGCTTTTGAAGAAACTAATTATGTGAAGTTATCTTTGGCTCAGAAGTATACAATAATCATTTCTCAGTCTTTGAATTATACCCGAGTTCCAGTAATCAGGAAAACATCAATCCATTCTAGCTGTGTAGCATCTGCTTCCTGTATCTTAAAAAGACACTGTTATAGACTCTCAAAAGCACTGTGCCCATTAACAGTAGCTAGAAAAAGTTAAAGAGAAGCAGGAAGATTCTTTAGTTGCATCATCTTTGAAGCCATCGGGCTTCTTTTATTTTGTTTCAGCTGAAGAATTAGAACAGCATATCCATTGGACACTGTGAACTTAGTTTCTTCTCTCCACCTTCACATACCTTCTTGTATGGGGATACTTAGGTGGCAGGTTAAACCACTATGAGTTTCAGACAACTGACCTCAGTGGCTTGTGGTGAGATTCCCTTTCATTGAGGTGATTATAGAAATAAAAAGCTATTCATACATAAATTCATGAGAGAGTTAACAGGTCATGGCCACTGAGTTTATCCTACCCATGTTTATGTACCTAGTTGGTACACTCCTTTGCTAGGTATCTGTGTGAAAACAGACCAACACCAATATGAGTGTGCGGGTATTAGGACTGTATGGTCATGTGTATGCGATAACATTGTCAGACAAAACCAGCAAGATCAAAACTAGTGATTTAAAAGGGTGGAAGGCAACATGATCTTTATATTTTTCTTTATATGCATCTTACCCCCAGCCACTGCAGCCTGATACTGCCAGTTATGTGAAGAATTGCTTCATGGATACTTTTCAATTTGTACAGCCTATGGACAGGATTCTTGGAGACATGAGAGCCACCACATGTGTGCTAGATCCCTGCCCTTCCTGGCTTATTAAAAAAGCTAGATGGGGACTGATTGATTGGGTAGAGGGTGTGGTTAATGTCTCCTTGAGACAAGGTAAAGTTCCATCTTGTCTCAAGGAGGCTGTTGTAAAACCACTACTAAAAAAGTCATCCCTCAATCCCGCCATTTTGATAATTACTGGTCAGTCTCTAATATTCCATTTCTGGGCAAGGTTCTGGAGTGTGTGGTGACCTCCCAGCTCCAGGAGTTTCTGGATGAAATTGATCATCTAGATCCATTTCAATCTGGTTTCAGGCCTGGCTATAAGACTAAGACAGTTTTGGTTACCTTGGTGGATGACCTACATCAGGAACTAGACAGGGGGAGTGTGTCCCTGTTGTTTCTGCTGGACCTCTCAGCAGCTTTCAATACCATCAACCATGGTATCCTTCTGGGTTGCCTTGCGGGGATGGGACTTGAGGGAACTGTTGTACAGTGTCTCCATTCCTTCCTGGAGGGCTGGACCCAGAAGGTGGTGCTGGGGAACTCCTGTATGATCCCCTGCCCTTTGGCCTATGAGGTCCCTCAGGGTTTGGTTTTGTCCTCCATGCTATTTAACATCTAGATGAAACCACTGGGAGAGGTTTTCTGGAGTTTTGGAGTTTGATGCCATCAATACGCAGATGACATCCAACTTTATTACTCCTTTTCACCACAAGCCAAGGAAGCTGTTTGGGTCCTAAACCAGTGCCTTCCATCGGTAATGGACTGGATGAGGGTAAACAAATTGAAACTTAATCCAGATAAGACAGAGGTGCTCCTGGTCAGTAGAAAGGCAGATCAGGGAACAGAGATTCAGCCTGTGCTAGATGGGGTTACACTCCCCCTGAAGCCTGGGAGTGCTCTTGGATTCAGCTCTGAGCCTGGAACCCAGGTTTCAGCAGTAGCCAGGAGTGCATTAGCACAGTTAAGGCTTGTGCGCCAGCTGTGCCCATTCCTTGAGATGTCAGATGGCCATAGTAATACATGCCTTGGTTTCATCCCAGTTGGATTATTGTAATGCAGATGGAGCTGCCTTTGATGAGTCTTCAGAAACTTCAGATAGTCCAAATTGCTGCAGCCAGGTTGTTAACTGGGGCTGGCTACAGGGATCACACAACCCCCACTGCTTCAACAGCTCCACTGGCTGCCGGTCTGTTTCTGGGCACAATTCAAAGTGCTGATGATGACGTGGCTCAGGTCCAGGTTATTTGAAGGACCATACTCCCCTATGAACCAGCCCGAACTTGCTGGAGAGGCCCTTCTCTCTGTCCCACCACCTTCACAGATGCATTTGGTGGGAACACAGGAGAGGGGCTTTTCAGTGGCTGCTCCCAGGTTCTGGATCACCCTTTCAAGAGAGAGCAGACTGCCATCTTCCCGCCCTACTTTCCATAGACAACTAAATACATTCTGATTTCAGCAGGCATTTAATATGTAATAATTGTGAAGAAAGGTGATGGTTATTTTAATTGTGGTTTGTTTGTTGTTTTTAATATATATATTAATTTTGTTTTAATTACTACTGTTATTTAATATGTGTTTTAACTTTTATATCTATAGTTTTAACTATGTTTTCTTTTTGAAACTATTATAAGCCAGTTTGAGTCCTTTTGAGGAAAAAGGCAGGGTAATAATAATAATAATTAATTTCATAGCCTCATAGTTTTGATGTTACCTATACAACATATGCTTTCTAGGTGGATTTTTGTGGCCTGGTCACTCAGGTAGCACAGAGCTTTCTGCCTGCTGCTGTTGTTTTTTTAATTCTATGATGATATTAGAGCTGATGTTTAAAATTAGATTCAGACAGCATAAAGCTTCATGCTCCCACTAAAGATTGAAAAAAATGGTGGCAATGAGCTCCTTGCCTAAACTATCAATTTGAAATGTGTATGCTCAGGGACAAGTCTGGAAGCTGAGGTAAAAAAAAGTATGGAATTGAGTTCCACTAATTTGTTCCATGGGGAAAACACGTAGACAAACATACACATAGGTAATGTGCATAAACAAATGGGTATATATTACAAAAAAAGCAAATGGAAAGTATATACAAACAAATCATGCAACCTGACACAAACAAAGGATGGAAAAGGATTGCATCTGGGATTCAGAAGAATAGCAGTAATGTCGGACTCAGGCTATTTCCACACTACACTGTTATAGTGCTATTATTCCACTTTCAACATCCTGTGGAATTCTGGGGTTTGCAGTAGACTGAGGCCAAAGAGCTCTCTGGCTGAGAATTCTAAATGCCTCTCACTAAACTGCAAACTCCAGGATTCCACAGGATGTTGAAAGTGGAATAATAGCACTATAATAGCGTAGTGCAGAAATGGCCTTAGATCAATAGTGAACTATGTCAGAAAAGGTGGGACTAAACCTCAAGAAAAATGCTTTGTGATGTAAGTGTAAATATTATGTTGCTTTAATTGCTTTAATTGTTAAGTGCACCTGTGGAAAGGAATGTGACTCAAGCTAGTTTGTGCCGAGTCATGCTGATGAGCACCAGACAATGCAAGGGTTGGCCAAAATTGGCTAGGTGTCTGTATAAAGGTAGCACAATCCCAGCCAGCAAGTGCACATGTAGCCTGATGCATGTCGCCGGAGGCTCTGCCAGAAAGAGCAAGCTAGGTATGTTAGATCGCCATCTGGACTTTGTAAATATTGTATATATTATGTAACAAAGAATAAAGAGCCTCCACATTGGAAGATTACAAGCTGAGTGGGTGAGTGTTATTGGTTTAGTGCATTTGCTGCTAAAGGTGTTCTCTGCAGCTTGGTATGCTTTGACAGCTGTCTGGAGCTATCTCTGCTTATCTATATAGAGTTTTTCTTGGCCAGCTTGTCTTTGTTTTTCCCCTCGTTCTCGGGACAAACTATACATTATAGACTTTTCATTTTATATTACCTTTGCCTTACATTTAGATACTGTGGGGTTGTAAGAGTTCCTTTATGGGATTCACAGTTAGAAAGTGCATAGATGTTTGTAGATTTGTTGTTTCATATACCCATAGGCTTTCAAAACAGCAGCAATTTTAAAGAGACCTTTTTTTTCTTTTTTTCTTTTTTACAGAGAATAGAATGTATTTGACACTCGCTAACTTTGTTTACCACCGGCACTTATTTCTGAGAAGTCATTAAAAAGCTTTGGAAGTGCCAAGAATCTGGAGTCATTATTTCTCTTTGTCAATAAGAAGTTTGACCTCAAGTATAATGCAATTAAAGGAAGGAAAACCAGAAGCTAATTATCAGGGCAAAGCCTGACAGGCAGTACAGTATGCTCCCAAGAAAATTCTGACTGCTTTAAATATTTTAAACTATGTAAAAGAAGGATAAAATAATTGTACGCATAATAAAAGAAGACAGTTACCACTTAGCCTAAAGAGACTGTCCCTTTTCTGTGCTTCTTTCAGTAGGAAACTTATTTTGATTATGAAATGTAAATGCTGAATAATGCTTCCTCTGTCATTACTTCTTACCATAACTATAGCTGAAATTTTCAATTATGGCATAAATCTGAACCTTTCAGCCATGGTGTGACTGCAATGAGGTTGTAGCCTTAAATGTTAAAGAGAGAGATCTGATCTGAGGCCTTAACCCTTAAGGGCTGTTTCAAAGTACATTTTTCAGAACTGAGAAATATGACTTTCTCAGGTTACAGTTGTCAGCTGACATGGACCCCTTAAAGTGGGAGGGGGGCCTCCCACGTTTTTGTTTTGTGTTTTTCCTCCCATCCATGTTTAGTTAGATATTACACTATACAAGGGTCAGATTGTGTAAGCTTGTGGTTCTCAACCATTGCTCTTGCATATATTTTGGACTTCAATCAATCAATCAATAATTTTATTACGGTCATAGACCAGCATGATTGATTGATATTTTGGACTTCAGAGGCTTGATATTGATTGACTGATATTTTGGACTTCAGAGGCTAGAGGCTCCAGCGTGCATAGCAAATGCTCAGAGGTGATGTCCAAAACATCTCCAGGGCCAAATGTTGGGAATCACTGGTATAACTAACTAGCATTCAGAAACTGTAGGAGATATAGTTTTGTTGTGTCAAAGTAAAGAGTCAAACATGGAATCAAGTCAATTGCCTATCAGTAAATGAGCATGGGAGAATCCTTAGAGCAGAAATTTAGAGCAGTCAGGGACAAAGAGTTTAACACAATCATTGTGGACACAGCTTCCAAAACTAGGACTGTGGCACATTCTCAGTTTTCTCCCTCTATTATTTTATCCATTTCCATCCCAACTTTCTCACAATAATGGGACTCAAGGAGGCTAAAAACATTAAAACAGTACAAATTAAAACAATACAAAATATTCACAGAAGTTTAAATATAAGAATTAAAAAGCAATTTTACACATTAAAATATTATATTCTTCAAAAATAAATTAATGTAATTAGCAAAGACGGTTTGAGATTTTGTTGTGCACTAACAAAGTGCACAACACTTTGGCCCCTCCCTAAACTGCAAACCCCAGGATTCCATAGGATGTTGAAAGTGGAATAATACCACTATAACAGGCTGGTGCGGAAATGGCCAAAGTCTCAGGGAAGCAGGAATACTTTCACTTTGGGTAGAAGTCAGATGGGATAGTTGAACCCTGCATTGCATACCCAAGCCATGAGTACCCTAAGCGAACATTATTGGCTGTACAGGAGACAATTCAGGTGCTGTTTATGCTCTATTTTAAGTCAAATGTTATTCTGTCTTTCAGTCTTGTCTTATAATGTTACATTTTAAAATTTCTTCCCATTAGTTAACATATTGTTTAAAAAGCACTTCACTTTAATTATTCATTGCAGTATTTTTAATGTACCCCATTCTGTTTCCTTTTTAAAATGGTACATGGCTTTTCTTTTAATCTTTTCTGGAGAAAAAAAATCTTAGGTCATTTCCACACTATACTGTTATAGTGCTTTTATTCCATTTTCAACATTCTGTGGAATTCTGGGATTTGTAGTTTACTCAGGCCAAAGATCTCTCTGGCTGAGAATTCTAAAGGCCCCTCCCTAAACTGCAAACCCCAGGATTGCAAAGGATGTTGAAAGTGGAATAATAGCACTATAACAGTGTAGTGCAGAAATGGCCTTAGATTTGAGAATAGAACCAAACAGGAAAAATATCTATCAAAATGCCTCTAAGATGCCTGAAAAAACTTTATAAAAGTAGCTTTTGAAAATATTTCTGCTAACAGGGTGCTGTGGATCACTGCAGATGCTGTAGCCCTTTCTGCTACAGAGGTCTGGCGTGGGGCTGCCAGGTAGCTGATTGCCTAGCAACACTGCAGTGCTTCAGATGTAGCCGCTCAGACAGAGCAGTAGTGATGGCGAATTTTGATTATTTCATTTCTGATGGGTGTTGAGGAATGGGATCCCCCCCGCCATCTTGACAAAAACTGCACAGTTTATCTGGAAGACCGTTCATCTTTTCCAGAAAGCCACACAGCTTTGCATCACTGCTAAAGTAGCAACTTTTTAAATGGTCCACTACCTATGCAAAAAGGCTGGTTCTGCAAGCCTTCACTTAATGCTGGGCACAGGTCCAGAAGTCACCTACCTATTGGAGCATTCCTTTCTGGCTATGGCTGAATCCAGGATATTCACCAGCAGCAGGGGTTAAATCCTGTAACAACTTGTCAAGTTGGGGACCCAGATCCTGGAACAATTTAATAGTAAGAAATGTGTGTTACAGAGACACGGGGCTAGGTCATGAAGTGCCTTGCAATTGCTTGATGTCTAGTCTCACAGACAATAATCCTTGACTCTAACAAAAGATTTCAACGGCTACAGGCTAACTTCACTTGTGAAGATGTTGAGTTTAGGTGTTGCTACAGAGAAAGTTCTGTATTTACCAGCCAAGTATCTCTGGATGAGCTGATATAAAATAGGGTGGTGCTGAAGATCTCAAACCCTGGGCAGGCTTATATGGGAGGTATCCTTTCAGATGTCCTGGCTTCTTTCTTTCTTTCTTTCTTTTGAATTCTGTAGGTTGACATGAGCTACATGCCAAACCATCTGTCCATTGCATTTTTGCTGAGCACAGCTTCCAAAAATTTTTGTGGAACATAGTCATTGCAAAGATATCATTGAAATGTATGCGAACAAGTTCTTTGTAACATTTCACTTGTGTTTTTTTCAAGTTTTAATTCCTATATTTCATTTTAATATTTTGCAATTATAATAACCAAATGAAAATTATGCTGTCACAAACTTAGCATTTCTGATGAAAACTCTGGAGGATGCTGGCAATGAGCAACTTATTTAAACCAAAATGCCTTCACTAATTAGACAAGAAATCATAAGGCTGTCAAGTGAAGCTATAATGAAAATGATTTTGGATATTTCCACACAATTAGAGTCTCTTTAAAAAATCTCAGAAGGCCAATTCAAACAACGATGGGCTTGTGCCAACATGCAGATATACTATTCCAGCAGATTTGCAGGCACAAGGAATTGCTTTTGTGATTGTTACCCAGAACACCCAGATGTGATTATTTCTACCTGTGTCAAGAACACTCCAAGCAGTTACCAAAGGAGTTTTCAGTGGCACACTAACAAACAAACATTCAGCAACAACCTTTGAGCTGTTGTGTGGATAAATGATCAGAAGTCTCTTTAACTGAGAGCATCTTAGTATTTTCAATCATCGGCACACTGAGATACTTTTTTTCTCCAGTGTAATTTTCCAGGTATGTCACTGTTCATCAGAATTTATCTTCTACTTTGTAAACACGTACAGATGACTTTATGTCAAAATTAAAATAGTGATTAATTGTACAGGACTACAGCCTGGCAGTCTGCAACCTATGTAGCTTGAGCAACACTGTGACAAAGTCTTTATTTAACACAGCTTCCATATCCACATACTTCTCATTTGCTTTACATAGTTCTATCTTCTTCATCAAATTAAAGAATGAATGAATATTTAGAAGAACGGATTAGTACAGGAAAGAGCTTGCCTCAAATTGAGCAAACTTTCTATAATATTTTAGTCCAAAGTGGTTTTATTTTTCACCAGTTCATGAAAGCAGTGTGAAAATATCCCCCAAAGATTGATTCAGTCTTGGACAGGGAGGAAATACATTTTGAGATCTTAGGGGTAGCGGGAGTTGCTATTTAAATACCAAGGGCTGAGGATTTATTTTCTTAAGTCAAAAAATCCTTCACAACTTGAAATCAGCTACCTGTACAGCATTCTTTTTGTGTTACAACTTTCACAGCAGAATGTCCCCTGAGCACAACAATCCTAAGTCATGGTGCACCAGAGCAATTTCCAAACTGTGTAGTCCAAGGTGTTTCTTATGGTATCAGCCTTGGTTTCTTCAGTTAAGAAGCATAGAAGGAAATAAAAAACTTCAGCACAATGTGTTTAGAAGATAAATCAAACCACAGCAAGTCATCAAATTGGAGGGTAGTTACCATACCCTCCAACTGTCCCAATTTGACAGGGCAGTCCTGGTTAATCCTCTGCCATCCCACTTTTTCAGCCACTTTTAAAATGCCCCAGTTTTTCTCTCCTTCTCCCACTTTGTCTTTAACTTTGGCTTAGTGGAAACTGAGTTCAAAGTGCACTAGTAGTTTGCACTCAATTCATTCAGCAGGGGGGGGAAGAAGACAGTGAGGATGTCTTGTCATTCCCAGTAGGCTCAGGCAGACGCAGACTGCTGAAGCCACTCCTAGCTTGTGTGTTCTTCCTCATTAATAACTTTTGTCACCTTGACCACACTCCGATCACACTAGTGTGGTCACATGTGTCCTGTTTTTCATCTATGAAATGTTGGAGGGTATGCATGGTGTGATTGTAGAGTACCTTTCAGTAATTTTGCTGATGGAAACTATTGGAATGGAGTCAGATAATCTGCTTTCTCATGTCCACAAATATGTTATTCTAAATGAGATGGAACAACATTCTAAGTGAGATGGAAATATTCCCTGTGTCTTTCTAAATGACTTACACATTTTTGGCCTGACTCATTCTTTATTTAAATTCAGAATATAGAAATACTTAATGACAATCAATTTACTTGTAATTAATTTATTTTTTCCCAATAAAGAAGTTGTAATTAGGTTACTCTACACCTGTAGATGGTAGTTCACATACATGGTGGTATAACTGTAACCTTTTTGTTACTTAATTGGGTAAAACCCATAAAATGGTAAAGGAAGAATACCACATGATTCAAGTATTGGCTTATGCTGAGCTTCATGCTGCTGACTCATGGTCTGTGGAGGCAATAGTGAGGCAAATGGAAGAAGAGTCCAGGCTTCCCACACTTATATGACAAGTTAGGGACCAGAGCACTCTTAGGAAATGGAATTGGTTGAAGAGCAGAACCCATGTACTGTACTGAAGAGAATGTGAAAGATTTATAGGCCCTTTCCGCACGTGGGAAGGGAACTGCGAAAAAACGCTTCTCACCGGACTTCTTCAGCATCCGGGCAAGTCCGTTGGACGAGGAGCAGTGCGAGCTCATCGCTCCACACTGCTCCAGCGTCCAAAATGGTGGCTTCCAGTTGGTGGAGGCTCTCCATCAACCGGAGAAGCTCGCCAGCCTAAAGCCCCCCCAGCAGATCTGCAGGCACACACTTGTGCGCGCCTGCAAATCTGCACCAGAGCGCGAGGACGGAGCAACACGGAGTTGCGCACTCTGTGCTTTTTAAAAACCTCTAAAAAGAGGTTTTTAAAAAGCATGCTGCACAACCAGTTCCGGTCGCTCTGAACCGAACTGAGGTGCAGAACTACAAAAAGTAGTCCGCCCCAGTCCACTCTACAGTGCAGAAGACCTCCATCGGAGGTTGCTCTGCACCGTTTTAATAGCCTGGTGCAGAAAGGGCCATAGAGGCTCACTTGGGATTGACCACGCATGCTGCTTGCAAAGTCTCTCAGATGACTTAGCACCTTCCCCTCACCCTCATCATTTTGCCAGCTCGTGTATTTTAGCGGTTCCAAGGAAGCCTCCATAAGCAAGAAGAACTGATGGAAGAGCAGAGCCCTCCTTCAGATTAATGGAACTTGTCGTTAATATAGAAGTATCAAAAGAGTGAATCATCAGACAACAGGATGTCAAAAGGTGGGGGCTCGCTATACGTTTAATATAGTGTGCCAGCTGGTTATAGTGGTGGCCTTTAAACTAGTCATTTTCTAAAAACACCTTTCAACTTTTAACAAGTAACTTTTATACTGCGATGTAATGCACCCTCCCAATCACTTGAAGGAGGCATGTGTATGTGGTCTACTTTAAAAAAAAAAGCCACCTTTGGATGCAGGAGATTATACCTTATTTAAACCTGCCACTGATATCCCGTTCTTTAGAGTAATTTAACTTCAGCTGATTTTGAATGGAGTGTTTTAGTTGGACCACTTCAATGAGGAGACACCATCTGAAAGAGCAAGCATGCAGCCTGGGTATTTCTCTGGAATACTATTGCCAGTTAAGCTTCTCTGCTGCTGACGCTATCATTTCAGCACCAGATTAAAACGTATTAATTTCTGCTTGCATTTTAAAGTGTGATTTTCCTTTGAACTTTGTCCGTTCTGCTCTTTCTGCCTCTCAACTTTTTTTAAATTGTGCTATTTTTTTTTAATGTTTTTGTTGGATTTGGAGCATATTTATTTCTCATGCTTCTTGTTTATCATGCTGGTATTTTAGGACATGTGGTTTATAACTGCTTTTAATTATCTTAGCCTTGCAAAGAATTTATTATATGAATTTCCTAATAAGACATGATTCCAAATATAAATAGCATACTTTTAAAAAAAACTGTGCTTGAAATATTAGTAACTGAAACAGTGATTATTGCAACAGAAATATTTTATTCCACTGTACTGTATTTCTCATCTTGTTACTGGAATGAGACTGATCGTTGAGAATTTAAAGTCTGATAGAGGAATTTCACTCTTACTTTCAGTCTGATTTATTTAAGTATTCAGCAAGTCATTGTATCTTGGTTTTGTGCCCCAGGAACCTTCCAAACATCTTCAGATATTTCTCTTTGTCATGCTTTAGTACATTGCACACACTTAAAGAATAGCCAGGTTAACCTGAAGTGGTTTGAAACAAGTCATGTATCTCGAAGACTTTGTTAGTTAATAATGGAACTGCATCAAAAACTGGTGAGGGCTTTTCTTTGAAAAGCATCCAACGCCAGCCAAAAAGCACAATGCTTGGCACATCATTCTGTTAACTGATGGCAGCCAAATCTTTCATCATTAAATCTGCTTTCCCAAACCTTAGAGTAAAACAAAAAACCTAGAGGTACGAACAATTTTTTCTGTCATTTGTTCCTGTCCAACAACACTTTATCAGTTACATGGTCTCTAATTACCACTCTCTACCCATCAAATGTGAATCAGTTTCCTAAATATTCCTGAAACCTAATCTGCTATAGCATTTGAACATTTAGAAATGTATATTTTGAGAGAAAATATGCACAGAAATTAAAAGTGTGCACCAAAGATAAAAAAGGAATTCTTGAACCACTTCAGTGCTTCATAGATGTCCTTCCTGTGGAGAGGACTCACTTCAACTCATGTTATGATAAGGACCTCACTTCAGGATGACCAATGCTTCATATGTCTTTTCATACACCAGTATATTCTCTGTTCTTTGTTCAGTTGCTCCCTTTTCTAGATCTGCCTATGAAAGATTGGTGGGAACTCTTTAAAATTAGGTACTTTGGAATATCTTGTATGATTCTAAAAGATTTTCAGAGGTACTGACCTGGTCATGTCTGCTGTAGTTGACCACTGGCTCTTTTGCATATATAGTGCTGTAAAAAGGATTGCAGTTGGACTATGATTTGAGGCAATAATTGTTCTCCTCGCCTTTTGATTTGATAAAAAGCAGTGACATCATGTATAAGTCATGTTCCTAGTTCTCTAATTCTGATTTGGCTGCCTATGGTATAGCCCTGAAAATAGTGAAATGAAAATAGTTTTGCCAGCTTCCCATGGTCCATATAAGGAATGCAAAGAATAATCTCAATTTTTTCTTGTACTCAGTGAATAAGGTATACAGACACTCCATTGAGAGTCAAACCACTGCAAAATTTTTGAATTTCACAGCTTTGGGGGGGGGATTGTTTAAGGTTTTTTGCATTTTTGCTTTTTATGTATAAAATGCATGTTGCATTTTGTACATAAATTAATAGCCATGATCAAGGATTTAGTGTAACTTGATGCTTGCTGAGTTACATGGTGGTTGTGCAACACTGCCTTTTTAGCAAACTGCAACATTGCACAACCAATGTGCAGCCAAATATGCAGTGTGCAGCCATATAGAATTGCATAAGATATACAGTTTTGCATCTGCAACCTTGAGCTAAGTGCTACTATTCCACATCAGTTCAAAATATCCAGCCACTTACGTAAGATTGTGGATACTGTTTTTAGAGCAAAATTTTTTTGCCCCCCCCCCATTATCAATGTTGCGGTACCAATGGATACTGCTATACCACGTTGCACTGGTGGTTTAATGCATGTTATCATACTCTATTGGCATTAAGACACTGGCACATGAAATTATGTATTGTTTTCCCAATGTCTTACAACCAAGAAATCTGGTAACAGTGTCCTTAGGATTTCCAAATGCCTTAAATAAGTCCTTTCCACTAGCTACTGTTCTTGCTTTGAAAATGCTAAATAGTTTTGTTGCAATCAAAAGGGATGTTTTATGGGTGAGCAATATGTTGAAACATAAAAGAAAGTAGAAAGGCATAAACTGGTCAACTATCACAGTGGAAAGGTACAAGTGTCTTAAGAATTGTTATTGGGAACTGTACTTTTAAACATTTTTCAATGACAAGGAGAAGTCATGAAAGGCATAGTAATAACTGAATTGAACTGAACTATGCTAGTAGAGGTGTGGGGGAGAAGAGGATAACTGCAATGACTTTTACACTACATTAGATTCTGAGTTAGTTCTTATCACTCAAGAAACAGCTTCTGAAATAATTGAGAATAGCATACTGAAAGTGTCAACCAGTGGCCAGCATCTACCAACTTCCTTTATTGCAAAGCCTGTCCTGAATCAAGGATCAGATGAAATGACACCCAACCATCTCTCAAATGATAGGATTCTTTAAAGGTTGTAAAGAATGTTCACAATTTTTTTGAAGGATTAGAAATACAATGGTTCCCTTATATGCAAACAAAAGAGAGACTTAAAAAGGATGTGCAAGAAGAAGGAGTGGATTTCAGACAAAATGAATTGGAAGATTTGATGATAAAAGGTGAAAAAAAACTGCTTTCAAGATTGTATAAGAAGCTACTATCTTTTAAGTTGGAGGAAGGAATGATTAAGGACTGTATGATAACCTGGGACAAAGACCTCAACCATAATATCCTCCTAGAAGATTGGGAAAGAATATGGAAAAGTAATATGGTATAGTCGAGATCTTATACCCTGCAAGAAAATGTGTTGAAGATGGTATACTGTTGGTACCTTACTTCCAGCAGATTGGCAAATATGAACAAAAAAATGAGTAACAAATGCTGGAAGTGTAAGGACCAAGTCAGATTTTTCCATCATATGTGGTGGGGATGTGAAAATGCAAAGAGATTTTGGTATACAATACGAGCAAATATACAAATAATATTAGAGAAGAAAATTGAGTTAACTCCTGAAATCTTTCTGCTGGGTATTTTTGATGAATCAATGGATTTTAGCACCACAAGGTTAATGTGGCATTTGATTGTCGCAGCCAGATTAGTTTTGCCAGATATTGCAAATCATTTCACATCCCTACAGTGGAGGAATGGTTAGAAAAAACAACAAAAATAGCACAAATGGACAAACTAATTTATAGATTGGACAATAAGATGAATAGTAAATTCTACAAAGCTTGGGAACCATTCACAAAATTCTTGGAAAATAAGGGAGTTGCCACGACAGACAGGTTTTCAATTTTAAACAGTAAATTTATTATTATGAAATATGATGATATATGATATATGGAAATAACATTTATTAACTTAGACATGGTTATCACTGGTACTAAGGTGGAGGGAGGTGAAAATAAGAAAGGAGAAGCTGAAGTAAGTGGTTAAATGTATGGAAGAACAGGGATGTTAAAGAATAAAATTAAGTGATATATGGAAAGTATATGATAAATATGAGGGCTAATGGGTATGTCAGTCATGGCTATTTAAGAAAAAGTATGAGTAAGCAGATATATAATTTGTTCCCTTTCTGATCTGCGGAGGTTGATTTGTTATATAGTTGATCTATCTAAATATCTTTAAGCTGTATCCCACAAAAAGGGGGAAGCATTTTATGTTTGTAAGAATTTTGTGAATAATGTATGTAGTATACTGTACTAATTTTTTATGTCTGATGCATAAGTACGTAGGAAGGGTGTAGACTATGTATATGTATGTCTTGTCTTTTTAGTTTGTGTAAGTATTGTGTGAGTATGTGGTTTATGTTCTCTTTTTTAATGCTCAATAAAAAATAAAAAAATAAAAAAACAATTTTTTCTCTTACTTGAACTTTTTGTCTTAAAACATCAAGACAACTGCCACAAGGTTTTTTATATCTCATGACTTTTTGGTGAACTATTCTGCTACACAGAATACTGTTTTCTTTGCATGTAAGTTACTTTTATATAGGATTATGTTTGGTACAAAATACATTGCTTTGGCCAACATCCCGGGTCAGGCAGATGGAGTTTAAGGATCTGTACATGGAGGCCTATGTCCTCCCCTGGAATTTGTCAAGCCCCACAAGGCTGCTGCTACAGCTGTTCAATGGCAGTGAAGAGGGAGGGAGGTGATCAAGAAGTTGGGACCTCTCGTAGGCATTTAACAGCTGTAGCAGTAGCCCAAGGGGTATGACAGCTGCTGGAGGAGAAGAGGTTTAGAACAGTGTGCAAGAGGCTAGTGAAAAGCCCCTTGTGCCCCATCCAGAAGAATCTGTGCATAACCTCAAGTTATGTATGCATATGTCACCCAGTGGATTCCAGCCCAGTTGTTTTGCACCGAAGAATAATGTTTTTGAAGAAAATTTACAAAACGTCTTACAATCTTGCTGAGCCAGGGAAACAACTTTTGAAATCATGCATTCTTGCATGGGGAAACAAAATAAAGATTTACATCCCTAGATTTTATATTCCTCAAGTGAAATCTGAGTATTAATTTTAGAGGCATTTAACTCTGGACTCAGGGACGCATACTATTCCAATCAAGTTTTATGCCAAAAGTTTGTTTAGATATTATTAGACATCAGCAAGACACAGTGACGTGAGGCAGTGTGTATAGATTGCTGTTTAACCGATCAAAAAGTCCCTCTTCATGGGGGAGCAGAAATTGTATGATGGCAAAGGCAACAGGTGATAAAGTTTCCACTTGTTTGAGTTCTCTCCCATCAGGATCTTTGTCAAGCGTTGCATCAGTCCTCAACAGGGAATAAATACATGAGGCATTTACAATATTTGACCATAAGTATTGTCAAGATAAAGCACTCATTGATTCCTCTTAGGCAAAAGGAGTATCTGTTATTCCCAGCTTATCTTAAGACAGGAGTGAGATGAATGGAAAGGAGACCACTCCTATTAAAAGAATTTATAATGATTCAATCCTTTCTGACAGTTTTTCAATGAATATCAAATCAGACTGGAAGAATGTAAATTGTTAAGCATTTAATTCAGATCAACAGAATAGAGGACAAGTGTTGCATCATAATTGATAGCAGGTCTGGACAGCAGGTCTGTAGATTAAATAATGTAAAACCATTCCTTCCTCTCTGGTTTTCTTCTTATTGTTATGGACTCTTGTTTCTGGAACCTGACTTATTAATTCATAGACAGGGCTGTCTGCTGGAAAAGAAAAGAGAAGCATGTGGGGATAGAAATTTGCACTGCAGGTTCTGCAAAGCAACTTGGAATTGCACTGAAATCCCACAAAGAACTCTGTTGATTTTTTTGAGTATCCTACCAGTCTCACACCATGATCCAGCACATTTAACTGACAGCTCTGTATTTTCATCAACTGGCATAAGTTTTCAGAAACCAAATAAAAATGCAAAGCAAACACCTTGTAACACACTTAAAATGATTCATAGAGTTACATCAATTTCTCCTGTTTGTTTTCATGCATTTTATGTGAGGGTATTCTTAATGCTGGCAAAATAGAAGATCAGTCATTTATAGTCTAGGTAAGTCTAGCAAAAACACAAATAATAATTATAAATCAGATACATCTGCAGGCACATATTTTTGTCTCAGTATGTTCACTATACTAGTATCTGCAAATGATTTCTGTTCTTCAAGTCTATTAAAAACTCAAAAAACATCATCATATCAATGTGAAGGAAAAATATTAGTATCTTGAGTAATGGGTTTATAATCTAACCAGAAACCAAATGTAGTGATATTCTTCATTTTGGAATGTGATTCAGCTATCAGAGATTAAGTGGCAGCAGGAAAAAGCCTGCTCACATATAAATAAAACAAACCGATGATGATGATGATGATGATGATGATGATGATGATGATGAAACTTAATTAAAGGTGTGGCTGCTTTAGCCTGATTTCTGAGATCTGCTGGCAAAGCAGTCTGCCAGAAGAACTCATTTATTGGTTAAGATCTGCCAGCAGACAAGCCAAGAAGAGGAGAAGGGATAGGGTAAAAGAGGAGTTGCGTTAAATCACAACCTATTATCCTCCAACCCAGAGGCACATCCACACTGGTGGAGCAAATTTCCAGCAGGCTGAGAGGGTTTTAGAGTCAGTCCAGTTTCAACTTGCCCAGTGTGGCTTCAGTTGATCCTTCTCTGTATTTTCCAGTTGAAATTGTGCCTTATGGCTGCAATCCTATGATGCAACTTTACCTGGGAATCCTACTAAACTCTACAGAAGATCATGTAGAAATGAACAAGAATGGATAGGATAGCACTGTGCTTTGATAAAATCTTTACAAATATATCCAAAGGACAATTTTCCTGGTGCACCTGTTGGGCGAGGATGTGAAGATTATGTTTCATTTTAGAACTTTTCACATTTATAATAATTGTTCTATTTGATTCACCATCAAAATAATTTACTCCTTTGGTTCTCTTAGAAGCTCTTTAAAATGCTAGTGTCATAATCGAAAAGACTCCAGTGCAGGCAGAAAGGGCATTGCATAAACAGCCTATTAATGTATAAGAATAAATATTGTGTAATTATACAAAGGAGACAGTGTTGTATTGACTTTTCTATGTTATCACACAAGATTAAGTATGAATACTAGTCTTAGCAGAGGAAGAAATAGCAATATATAGCAAACACAGTCAATGTTCATGATAGTCTCTACAAAGACTAGCTGAAGGGATTGAGGATATTACCCTCGCCCATGAAAAAAAAATGCAAAGCCTTCAGTGAGCTGTATTTTCCCGCCCACATGATAACAAACACAAATGACAGTATTATCATGTTACATAATTTCCTTAGCCCACTTCCATCCTATTGGCTCTGTTCATGTGCAGACAAGAAGCAAACAACGTGATGATGCCACATTACATATTTCCATCAAGATTGGAGAGAAAAGTCATAAGATTTCCCAATTTAGGTGTAAGTTCTGTCTTCTTCATCAGATCTAGTTCTTCCCACAAGTCGTTTTTCTTGCAGAAATTAAGTCAGAAGTCCCCTTCTTCACAGAGAGAAAAGACGTGTAAGCCAGACCTATGCATATTTACTCAAAAGTAAATCCCCTGTATTTAGTGGATCTTCTAGTTAAGAAAGTATTGCAGTTTTTTGTGATTTTAACCAAATAGGTCAGGTAGTATACTTTGTAAATTATATGTCATTTGACCCTTTCAAACAAAATGTTTTAAGACTACTGAGCCAATTGACACTTCCAAAGTATATTTAAAAATCCCACAATATACTGAGGCAGTAGGAATACAGGTATGGAGAATACAATGAAGGCTTGGCTCCCCAAATAGGATATTTGTCCCTCCAGTGAAATTTTCCTTCATTCTCCATTTCTTGCATTGTACACTGAAGGAGAGTGATAACCATTCATGCTTTCAATAGGGAGAAAAGCCGTTGTTTTCCCCACATAGCTACACTCCCATGATGCAGACCAGTTAGTTTGATGGTCATAGTTTTAAGACAAGTTATTTTGTGATATCAGAATGGCAGCACCCTTACAGTGTTGAAGAGGCTTGACTTCCTGCTAGCATAGGTTCACTGTGATATTAGAGCAGGTGGCCCAAAGGTCTATAGAGGACTGGCCAAACATAGCGAATAGAATCAGGATTCTCTAAGATAGAAAGTTCAGTCACACTCACGCGTTGTTGCAGTAATACTTCTAGTTTATTTTTTAAGTATGAAGCCAATACCCCTCTGCTGCCAGATCATTTGTTGGCTGAGGAAAGTGCTGCTATGTTGATAGTGGTGGTAGTGACTGCCTGGTGGGGCTGCAGCCATGTACGATTTCAGTTTGAAGTATGTTCTCAGGTTTGATTAGCAGCAATCAGGTGCTGCTTTGAGGAACACAAAACCAACATAGGAGCCCTTTTTAGAATGGGTTTCTGTAATACATGCTATGTATGGTACGCATAAGCAAGTCTGCACCTGCAGATATATTTTTTGGGAATGCAGCTCCCATAATTCTTCACCGTTGGCGATACTGGCAAGGGCTGATGAGATGTTTAGGACAAAAATATCTGCAAGGCCCCAGTTGCCAGCCTCTGAGTAGGGCTCCCCTTACAGATGGTCCAGACTTGTCAGCTGCATGCAGCTGCTGATATTCTCTTAGTCATACACTGACTGGCTGTTAAGTCTCCAGACCCTGTTGAAGGTCAAGTTTTTACCTTTAGACCTATAAATGGTCTGAGACCTGAGTATCTTGGGAAGTGGCATTTCTCCTCTAAGGTCCCTTCAAATTTTATGATCAGTCATTTTCAGAGGTCAGATTTATCTGGTGTGTCTCATGGGGAGCTCTCCTTTGAGGCGCTTGAATTGTATCCTCTCTTATCTCCTTGCGAAGACAGAGCTTAACAGTTCCATTGAGATTTGGAAATGAATTTATTTGTCACTTCCATGGCTTGCCTACTGCTGCTCTTACATTTAGTTGTTTGCTCTTTGTCTTTGGGACTTTAACGTGGGTAAATCTTTGTTGTTCTTTTATATTGCAAACCTTATGTGGTTATATTACTGAAAGTTAATATCCAAATGCTTTAGACAAATAAAGAATCAATGACTTTGCCATAACTAGACTTTGTAATGGGGGAAAAAGTACATTTTTAGTTATCTTGTACCTTTTTCATAATCAGCAGTAGAAGTTTTGTATCTTTTCTAGGAAGTGTGCTTTTTGTGCTTTCTCTAATTTCAATTTTCGTTGTTGTTGAATGCCACAATAATACATTCAAAATTAGAATGCATTAATTGTTATCTGTTTTGTGAAAAAAAAAGAAAACCTCCACACATGTTTGTACAGATTCAACAGGAACTCTTTTTTATTAAGTTATTCATTCTTGCATACAAGAATAAGCCTTGTAGAATGATCCTAGAAAGTATGATCCTAGAAAGGGTCATACTCCAAAAGTGTAATATTTTTAACCTGGCCTAAGTACTGCCTCAGTCATGCCTGTAACCATGCCCTGAGATTGATTTTGTGGAGGCTAGGACAAGGCCTGAAGGGAAGAACAAGGCAGTATTCCCCACACACTACTTTAGGGTTGCCATGTTGGATACAGGATAGGGCTCCAAAAACTTTAATCCTTAACAGATCATGTTGTCGAATGGCAGTATCATAAAGCTCTCTCAAGCTAGACAAGAGTATCTGTCCTCCCTGATTTTGCTAATTCCTCACTGTCTCACTCTGCTTTATGGTAGAGCTGACCTTAATGATAGCAAAACCAAAGCTAAAGAGCTGTAATTCAGCTCTAGAGAGTAGTGCATCCTTACACTTTTCCTCAGTTTTGCAAGCCCTTCTTATTTGAAGCAGAATCCACATGGTTAGAAGAATTCATCCTGTGAAAGGATTGCAGACCAAGTTTCATTTACCAAGCGACCTTCAGCATCTATCCTCCGCCTCTTTCTACTGTGACATTTGTGTTTTGTTTGGAGCTGCCAAAAAAAGAAGCTTAACAGAAAGAATGGCTTACTTAGGGCGAACCTGAATGAATGGTGATCAGCTTGTGAAAAGTGGCTTTCTGTCTGCCTTTCATGAAACCCAGTGAAATGTAAAGCCCATTTGTTCTGTTTTTAAAACATACCACTCTTCACACAGCTCTTCCTATCTCTTAATTTATCTAAAGTGGGAGATGTGTTTTGTTCCAGCACCCCTCTGACAAAACACTTTTGTTATTTTGTTTGTTTGTAACTTGTATCAGACTTCTTTAAAGGTGCCAGCCTCTGAATTCATTTTCTTAACCTACATAATATCTGCCATCTCCACAGCTTCTACAGTTTAACCATCATATTTACTTTCTTAGAATATGTAGAGCCATTTGATAAATTTGTCAGCATCTTTTGTTCAGTGTCATTCTAAGACTCAGTGTAATGATAACCTGTTACCTTTCAAGAAAATGTTCAATATTTTAAAGAGAGAGAACAGAGGAAATGGAATTGTCAGAACCTGAGATTATGTACATTTTCCTCAGCATGTTGTCCACTTAACATTTTACACTGGGTGCAAGTACAATTAGTCTGAAAATTTATGGCTATCAGGAACGTTTAAAAGTTTTGTACATTAGTGCATAAAAGTCTCCTAACCCATTATATATGATTAATCATGTAGTCAGTTTCTTGCTTAGCTGATTATATGGCAATATTCCTTGCATAGACACTGAGGAATGATCTCTTAGATTCTAAAGGGAAAAAAAATGATTGATGCCTCTGTTGTTTCTTATATGTTATCGCTGCTATCTAGATATGGGCATGTATTCTAAAAATCTGCATATGCAGTTTTAAAGGAGGATATACATTTTAATGCAAATCTTTTATAGAATGACTATTGGAGTTGAAACTTCATTTCAAGAGGCACTAGGCTTTGTTTAATTTTATTTTATTTTTATTTTTTTTAGTATCCAGAGTTACTGAACCAGACTTTTGTTAATTAATAACTATAGGATGTGAGGCAGTTCCAGTGCTGCTTTTTCTATTAACTTGCAATTTCCTTTAGGAAATGAGTAAACTGGGAAGAAAAGCTCCTGCAAATAAATTTGGTACAACTGTAAATTGCCAAAATTCATTTGAAGGAACTTAGAAACAAGTCTAAATGCATTCTAAACTTGAATGCCCTAGCTTATTGTAGATGCTCTTTAAAAATGTTGAAGAAGGAAGAGTATTAGGGAAATATGCTCAATTTACTGGTGAACTGCTATGATTTTTGTTGCTCCAGAAAGTGAGTGTTAAAGATGAGAAATACAATTGTTTAGCACAGCAGCTTACATCAATGATGTTATAGTGGTTATGGGGCTGCGCTTCCAGTAACCAAATTTGTCCAACCTTCCTTGATTCCAACATGTGATGGCATTGTTTGTTGTTGTTGTGTGCCTTCAAGTCATTTCCAATTTATGGGGACCCTGTCCCAGGGTTTTCTGGAAGTAAGTAGTGATGCAAAAATATCACTCCAGAGAATAACCATTAAAACTCTTCAGAGACTAAGCGGACAGTGTGGTGGTTTGACTGGAATTTGGAGACCATGGTTGAGGTTGCAACTGAGCATTGAAACTCATTGGGCAACTGTGGGCCAGTCACCTTATTTGTCTTTTTAGCAGTCCAGGCTATCCACTGACCTCCTCTTCAGCACCACACTTCAAAGGAGTTCATTTTCTTCCTATCAGTTTTCTTCAATGTCCCGCTTACACAACCATACATAGAAATTGGAAGTACAATGACATGGGCAATTCTACCTTAAATGTTCTTTTTTTTAAAAAAATTATTGGTTATAAAGAAAAAAACAGAACAAAAAAAAAGAAAAACACCATGTGATACACATAAAAGTGGGAAAAGGAAATTTCAACAAAACAAGGTTACATAGTTATTTGTCTCCAATTCCATTCCAATCATATTCTTATTCAACATATTCTATATCATACTGCTTATATACTTTTGTTATTTATATCTAGCTCTCATTCTCATTATACTCATTATTATTATAATAATTTCATTCTTAACTCTATGCTTTTCCATTACATTTAATCTATTACTATTACTAAATATGATCTTATTACTAAACATATCAAATTATTCCTAAAAGTAAACCCACCCTCCAGAGCCAATTATGTTTCAACTTACTCCACCTTCCAGAGTTGTAATTCTTTTTGTGGAGGTATGACACCTTCCTCTTTTATTAGAACCTTTTCCACAAATATCTTCCATATTGCTTCAAAATCATTCCCCTTCATTATCCCTTTTTTGGCCTTAATTTGACATGTTAACTTATCATTAATCACAGTCTTCCACACATTTTAATACCAGTCTTCTATTTGAAAATCTCCATGAATTTTCCATTTTCTTGATATAATTAACCTTGCTGCAGTTAATAAATTTGTAATTAAGTCCTTCATTGCCTGGGTGCAATTAACCTTATCAAATATAGATAATAATACTATACCTGGACATATTTGTAAATCAATTTCAGTTATCTCTTTAAACACACTTTGCCAAAATTTCTGTACACCTTCACAGTTCCACCACATATGAATATATGCACCAATCTCTTGACAACCCCTCCAATACAACCTTGAATAATTCTTATCTATATAATTTAACCTTACTGGTGTTAGGTACTATCTCCAAACCAATTTATAATAGTTCTCTTTTATCCTTACGGAACAGTTTTTTAAATGATGCTGATTCCAAATTTTCCCCCAGTCCTGATTATGTTTTTTGTGTTAGTTCTTCCTCTCATATTTTTCTAAGACATTCATCGTCATCTTCATATTTTGCCAACATTTTGTATATTTCACTTCTGGTACCCTTCAATATTTCATTTTCCTCCATACCTTCTCTTTGTATAATCATTTGTCAAATTTAGTGTATTCTCTAAAACCTTTATTCTTCCTTTTCTAATTCCTTGTCCCCTGCTCTAACATTAAGAAAGCCTTCTCTCATTCCTCAACGAACATGCCCCCAAAGTCAACTGGGCCACAGGAAGGGCCTCTCCAAAAGTCATAAATTTCTAACCCACCCCTCTCCATGGATTGGTGGGGGGAGGACAACAACAGATTAACATATAACATATTAACATCAGTTACAAATAGAACATCAGTTAAAAACAACAGTTAAAATTATTTGTTAAAAGAACAAATAATACAAATACCTATTGAAATAGTCATTACATATTTAAAATTCACAGATAAAATTCATAATTTAAAATCATCTGGATAGACCTGCTGGAAAAGACTGCTGTTTTCAATGCCCTTTTAAATGTTGACAACATATTTAGCTGTCAAATCTCTTCTGTCAGGTCATTGCATAGTCAGGGGTGGCTGAAGAAAAAGTCTTCTGAGTGACTTTTGCCAGTCTAGACCTGGCTGTTTGAAGTAAAAGTGCCTTGGAGGACCTGAGTGTGCAGGGTTGGTTATTCTGGAAGAGGTGATCCCATAGGTGATCTGGACCCAAATTATGTAGGGCTTTAAAAATAATAATTCACACTTTGTACTTTGGCTGGTAACTAATTGGCAGCCAGTGGAGTCCCTTTCATATTGGTATGATATGCTCACTCCTAAATGAGCGTATCATATGCTCATCATATGCTGTGTTTTGAACCAACTGAAGTTTCTGAATTTGGTGCAGAGATAGCCCAACATAGTACACATTGTAGAAGCCCAGCCTTGAGCTTACCAGCATGTGCACTGCGATCTCTAGGTCCTCCAGTTCTATGAAGGGTGACGCTGGTGTATCTGCCAAAGCTGATGGTAAGCACTCCTGGCCATCACATCTATCTGAGCTGCCATTTGGAACAACAGATCCAGAAGCACTCCCAGGCTGTGAACATAGTCTTTCAGGGGGAGTGTAACCCTATCCAGGACTGGTTGACATGCCTCCAAACCCAGGTTAGGAACCTTGACTGTAAGTTCCTCTGTCTTGTCTGAATTCAACTTCAGTTTGTTTTTCCTCATCTAGCCCATTATCTCCTTGGGGCATTCATTTAGAGGAGACATGCTATCCTTAGCTGAAGCTGTTCTTTAAGGCATCCCCCAAACAAGCTCATTACCATACAGGTGCCACTGTCATTTCCAGGAAGTCCTGGCAATGGGCCACACTTCTTACTAGCCTTTCTCTCAGCTAATTAGGAAGGAAGCAACGACCCCAATCCCTTGTAAGAAAGAGAAAAGGAGGAAAAAGAGGAAAACATCCATATACTCCAACACCACCACCACTGCCAGTGCAAAAGTAGCATGGGACAGTGAAATAATGTAACACATTATGTTATTCTACCCTTGGATGATGAGGAAAGGGTGTGGTTAAGGGAAGCTTGCTGGTGCTTATGGTTAAGATTTTTGTGGTAATTATTTGAAGCTCTGATTACTTCTTAACAGCGTATGTTGCATAGAGCATTTACTTCATATCCACAGTAAACACAGAAAATACATAAGTAACTGAATTATTCACATTCAAGAAAACACTTTGACCTATACAAATTACCCATGTTTCATGGTTCTCAGTTGAGCCAGCCACTTATATAACAAGAATTCGTGATGCAATCAGTACTGCATCCATTTCTAAAGTATCATTAGAACCATGTAATTTATGTTGGTGTTTATGGGCCTTAATGTCACGGTTTCATCATTTATCCAAGGAGCCATGTAAAATGTATTTGTCTTTGATTTAATTTTAGCAGTTATGTAAGCACCTAATCATTTGTGTACCTGAAATTGCTTCTTGTTCTTTATTAGCATGTGCAATTGAGTTCATCTGAGTGTGTCTTGTTATTAAGGTTACATTATTAAAGTCACCTTTTAATTTCCTGAGTTAATTAAAGCTTTCTGTTGTTTTTATGATCTCCTAAGTTGTGTGATGGCAGACATTGCACCTTTTTACTCATTTGATTTCTTGTAATTTATCACAGCTGTCAATAGAATTGTTGAGCTATTTATTTTGCATGTAGGTGATGGTATCATGCATTCTTATATGGATTAATTGTATTTGTAATTGGGATAAAAGAGGTCTCTTAAATTGCTATTTTAAATGCACAGATTAAAAAAGAAATCTTTTTTTCAAAGTGATTCTAAATTGAAGGCTTACTACACTTAAAATATCTACTTGTTTCGCTGTTGCCGTGTGCCTTCAAGTCATTTTGGATTTATGATAACCCTGAGACAATCATATCACAGGGTTTTCTGGGGCTGAGAATGTGTGACATGCCATGGCTGAGTGGGAAATTGAACCGTCCTTTCCAGGGTCATAGGGCCTTTCTGCACAACACTGCTATAGTGCTACTATTCCACTTCCAACATCCTACAGAAGCTTGGGGTTTGCAGTTTAGGGAGGGACCTTTAGAATTCTCAGCCAGAGAGCTCTTTGGCTTCTGTAAACTGCAAATCCCAGAGTTCCACAGGATGTTGAAAGTGGAGTAATAGCACTATAAAGTGTCGTGTGGAAAGGCCCATAGTCCTATGCATAAAATCACTACAGCAAACTGGCTCTACTTGTTTTGTTACCCATTCATATATAAAAAAAATGTATATGTAATTTCCTTGTTAGACTTATGTTTGTTTTTGCAATGTTCTCACTGATTTTTATTCTCTTATCTCTTCCTCTCCTTTTAAAGTTCCAGTATGTTTGTTCCTCTGATGGAACTGCTTGTGTTTGTTTCACAGTGGAATTACATGGGAGCAATTCCCCTGCCTCTTCAAACTCCAAATCTTCAAACTCCAAATCTGCTTCAAACACCTGAGGAGCTCTCCCAGAGCAAAGAGACAGGCGATAGAAGGGAGGTCTTGTTGTGATAGTAGATGGTTAGCAACCCAACATTAGAATTAGGACTCTGTATTAGCCAACTTTGGCATTAAGGCTTTGTATTAGTGAGGTAGTGGTTTGAGCACTGGACTACGGACCCTGCAGACTACGGACCCTTCAGTTTCCTGCTTGGCCTTGGCAACTGGGTAACCGTGGGTCTGTCACACTCTCAATTCCAGAAAACCTGTGATATGTTCACTTTAGGGTCACCATAAGTCAGAAACAACTTGAAGGCACACAACAACACATTTTGAATGGAAATATACTCAGCACTTGATGAGACCTGGTATTTACCTAGTTCCTTGCTGTATGTGGCCTACCTATCTATCGATCGATCGATCGATCTATATCATGAAGTCTTGAAAAACAGCCAAAAATTTGTCCCAGCTGACATCCAGACATACAGATAAATTTGGTGAGAAATTCTATCTTTTGTCCATACAGATACATTTGATGAGGCATTCTGTGTGGGTTCATATGTATTCCAATCAGTTGCTAGGGACCTAATCTTGATCCTCTGGAAGCTCTGTGCTACTGTACTTGCTTTTGAGTGTCTAAACAATGGATATACTATGGTATAAATATTTTTTAATAAATAAACAAATAATGCATAGTGCCAATCTGTATTGTATATGAAAACACTGTGTGGGCCAACAAATAAAAAGCCAAGGTATGTTACACATTAGCAGCTCAGCAGGAATTTGACTCAAAGGCTGGAATCATGTTGATTAGTCCCAAATAGAGAAGATGCATTGAATCAATTGTGGAATGATTAACTAACACCTAGGTAAATTCTTTTAGGCTCAATGGCTCTGCTTTATTTGGAAATAAGAACAGGATGTGGGCCATAGTCTGCCTGACCCAGCATGACAGCTGATACCCAATTTATATTTCAGAGCTCAATCCAATATTGGTTACTTCATACTAATTTTTAAAAGAAATTTTTTTCTTCTGAGTAAATAAAGAATAATAATAGAATAAATAATAATAGAATGATAATAGAATAAAAAATTCTGTTTTATCAGAATAGTTTCACACTAGGCTGGAGGTTTTCTTTATTATATGTAGAAGCGGAAAGCTAGGGGGTGCAACTGACCATAACAAGAAATACAACAGTGTTGATGATTTAAAAAAAATATTGCATTTTGTAATTAATAACTGTCAGGGAAAATGTTCTTAGAACTGTTTTTCTAATAAACTGAAATCTAGCAGTTTTGGCCTAGAGTCTGTCACTCGAAAATACTTAGTTCAAGAATTACTACTTCAAGGTTAGCAATAATATGTCCTGGGAAGCTGAAATATTTTCCCACTGGTTTTGGAATAGGATTAATCTTTGTCTCAGTTTTTTCTCTTATGAAGAGACTGAACCATTTATCCTATGGAACATGTAGTATATTGCTGGTCAATTATAGCCTATATTGCATGAGCAACATGGGAGGAAACCCTTGATGTTGCCAATATCATTATTAGGTTCTGTTATGGAGTGGACTTTAATCCATGAAGCTTATTCCATAAGAAACTAATTGACTCTTTTGGTAATATGAAGTTTTGTTATGTTTGCTGCAATAGACCAACACAGTTGCTTTCACTCTATTAGGGGACTCTGTTATATGCGACTTAGGCCCTTTCCACACGGGGGAAAAACACGGGGTAACACGGGGTAGGACGACCTCACCCGGAGGTCGTCTACACCGTGGAGTGCACTAGGGAAGTTAGAAATGTGGAGTTTCCCCACCTCAAACCACCTTCGCGTGGCCGTGGGGTGCGCCGCGTGTTTTATAAAGACCACATTTCATGTAGTCTTTATGAAACACGCGCGCACTAGCCCGTTGCTGCTGTGTAGAGCGGCGAACGCGCGCTGCTCCCCGTGGC
Organism: Iguana delicatissima; assembly: GCA_948472985.1. Taxonomy (NCBI): domain Eukaryota; kingdom Metazoa; phylum Chordata; class Lepidosauria; order Squamata; family Iguanidae; genus Iguana; species Iguana delicatissima. The sequence continues at coordinate 64,430 of CAOKZL010000231.1, forward strand.
AACGGAGCCACCCAGATTAAGGTAAGCTCCGTTTCCGTGTGCGCTGCCCCGTTTCCCCGCATTTCAAACCCCCCTGTGTGGAAAGGGCCTTACACAATTCTCTGACATTTTAACTCCACCTCAGCATAATGACAAACAGCAACTGCTACTGCTGTATTAATGAAAACGTAGAATAGAGGCTTTAACTATAATCATGTGCATGTTTTACTTCAAAAGGAGTTTCATGGAACACCAAGATACATCTGAGTAATCATAGATAAGACAGGATTGCACTGGTGTAGATTACTGTTTTGCCTGTGGTTGAAACAGAATTTGAACTACATTTTAAGGTTCTTTGTAACAGAGAGGGGGAGTGAGAAAGAGAGGGGGGGACTCTATAAAGAACTTAGGAATCTAACTCAAGTTCCATGTAATAGGACATCAGGTCATTCTAAGTTCCTTGTCTCGTGATTTCAATAGGACCTAAGTGGACTGAAGCCACTATCCAGTGAAACACAGTGGCTTCCAATTCAAATAGTAGATGTAAAAAGATAGGGAACTGATTATGGCATGATCAATAACAAAATTATAGGAAGTTAAGAAATTCCTTAGTTCAAAAGAAAAAGAAAATAAAAAGTCGGTGAAAAGATGAGATCAATACCTAATTTGCTAGAGACTATCACAGGGCAATATGAAATAGATAAGTGATCTCAAGTTCATTGTAGTAGACACAGTAAGCATCTTTTAAAGTTATAATTAGTAAATTTTCTTTTCTCAGGCTTTGAAATCTGATTATTTTGGTCAGATGTGAACCAGCTGTATTTCTCACAAGCTCTTTGATTTTGAGATTGCTTTTAAATCTTTAGAAATAATCCCATAAAAGCCTTTCAGTGCAAATCCTTTGAAGAAACTCATGCTAGAGGCAGCTTATAGGATTTTATAATAGCAGACGCTAAATTCACAGGGTTGAGCAATATGACAGATACCCTGTCTGAATGAATAAATCAATTCTGTCTATTGGGTATCTTTCACACAAGAAAAAATACTTACTAATCCTACATAGGTTAACAAGATGAGCCATACCCTTAGAGTTAATTCTGAGTATATTTGAATTTCTCATTGCTGCAAGCAACAGATTTCATCAGCAAGCTATTCAGGTCAGCAACGTAAGATTGGAGAAGGAGGCTTTCACGAGATCCCAGCTCCTCCTTGTCAATTAGATAAGAAAAAGAGCTATTTAATTTTTCTGTTCAAGGGGAAAGAGCTAGTGGTGTCTTTGACATCATATTCTTCCTTACAAACCTGCCCATGCTTCAATATCTCCTGGGAAGTTCCTTCTCTTTGTCTCACCACCTTCACAGATACATCACCCCTTCACTGGCTACCAGTTCAGACCAGGGCCTTTTTCAAACTTTTGGTTCTGGTATTCAAGGTTTCGTGTTCTAACCTCCCTCAATACCTCAAAGCTTGGCTAGTATGATAAAAGATTACTGTCTGTTCCAACAATACACACAGCCTTGTCAAGGCTGCAAGCCTTTCAAGATCTGGCTCCTCATTTGTGGAACAGTCTTCCTTTGGACCTCCAGCTGGAGGAGGATCTCATCCGTTTTCCTAAAGGATTGAAGACCTTCCTCTTTGATGCACCATCTTTAGCCACTGAGTTATGTTTAAGGTGCTGAGATAGGTAGCAATTGGTGGGATTTCATTATACGTATTGCTATAGCGTTATATTTATTGTTGTTGTCCCTGACTATATATGTTGATACTCTGCCGTTTGGTGAAAAGGTGTTATAAATAAATGTATTATTGTTATTACATCTCTTGGGAATATGGGAGACTTTCCCACTGGCAGCCCTCAGGCCCTGGAACTCCTTTCCCAGAGAAGTTAGGTTGGCTTCCTCCCTCCTTTGTTTTCCCAAGAAAGACTTTTCTCTTTCTACAGACATTTGATGATTGATTGTATAAGGTCCGTCCCACGTAAACAATGTGCTGGGTTTTCCTAATTACTGTGTGGGTGTACAAGTGTGTTGGGGTGTGTGTGTATGTGTGTGTGTGTATGCAATGGTGTATATTTGAATCTGATTTCAATTTTTTTAAATCATTTATTCTCTTTTTAACTCTTGTGCTTTGTGAATTTTTAACTATGTGGGTTTTTTTAAAAAACTTGTTGTAAGCTGCTTTGAGTCCTGAGCTGGGAAAAAGGTGGGGTGGTGGTGATCAGTTCCAAAAGCAAACCAAGCTTCAACTCCCCACTATAAGCCTGGAGGCTATCATTCTCCAGGCATATTGGAAGACATCATGACTCTATAGAAAAGATTATAGTGCTTGGTAAAGTTGAAGGCAGTAGGACAAGAGGAACAGTATTGCAGGTGGACAATCAAGGAAGTCATGGCCCTGAATTTGCAAGACCTAAGGAGCAGATGATGATGGGGCTCTTGGATATGTGCCATCAAGTTAAAGCCAACTTGATGGCACATATCAAAAACAACAAATCCACCTTTATACCAAAGCAACCAGACAATTATTTCTATGGCCCCTAAAGTTTAATATAGCAAGGATCTTTTTGGCTGTGGAGGTACTAAACATCCTATGAAAAGAGGGGGTTATTATAGGGTTTATCAATTGATATGGAAACAGGATCTATGCATATTATTTGTTTATATCAAGGTCAGGACACATATGGACTTCCAGATGTTAGTAGTCTGGAAACCCTTATCTATCCCTATTTGCTGTGTTGCTATGGCTGATGGAGTGTTGCAGTCCAACATATGGACGGTCACATATTCCCCACCATATCTTGTTTAGATCTCAGGAAAGCTGTCTTCAAATCATTGAAGCATAGAAAGGCTTTGAAAGGATGGTTAGACCTTAATATGAAACAGGGCATGTAGACAAGAGACAATAGGCAGATGTTTCTTTTCATGGGACTATTAGGGTGAGGCAGCTATTTCAGGGACAGATTGTGGGTGCCATGAAAGTGCAATGAATTGTTGGTTATTTTATTTGTTACGGATGGATTTTTTGCTTGAAAGAAATGTGTTTTCTGTCTTGTCTACCAAAGCAAGAAGAGTAGATTTGGGTCCAATGGCACTTCACTGTTTCCTGCTTTGCCTCTGTCAGCAAAAACCCCCCAAAAAATGTGTTGGTTTGCTTTTCCATCACAAACAAGAAATGGGTTGCTACAGACTCTGCTTGAAGACTTGCATTGCCCTGCTATGAATTTCCTGTTACTAAGTTCAATAATAAACACAAGAATTTTACAGAATTTGAACTGGGTGACAGCTGCACTTTAGTTTTTTTAGATATAGCACAAGCGAGGAAACACAAACTGCACAGTTAAATGTATGATAATGAGCAGGTTCTGACATATAGACAGACCTCTGTCAAAGTTAAGGCAGGGCTGTTGTTTTTCTGTTTGTTTTGTTTTGCTTAGTTGGAAATGTTCTTTCTGTTTGTTTTTGTTTCATGGCTGTTGCTCTGACGTTGTTGATGAAGCCTGCATTCTTTGCACCTTACTCCTTAATTATGGTGTGATGTGGGACTAATTAGCTGAAATATAGTGCTTGCCAAGCACTGGTCCTAGCAATTACATCACTGTAATCACTGTAGTGTATCCATTTCTGCTAAAACAAAACAAAACAAAACAGAAACATACCATGATACCTGCCAAGTTTACTCAGGTCATCTAACTTTTTTTCCCTCTTTTTTGGTAATGGTCATAGAACGTATTCTACGAATGTGAGATACTTGCAGACTTCCAATCTGTTTTTACAAAAGGCAGCTGGACTTTAGTATCCTGTAACACTAGTAGCTGATGTCACTACTGGCTGAGGATGTGGTGTTGAGAAATAGTGTTCCTGGTTTTCAAACTGGCCATATCTGAAGGGAGCAGCTGCATACAGAAGTCGGAAGTACTACAGGCAGATGAATAATATTTTTTTTAAAAAAAACTGGATGTGATATAGGGTTTAGGCTGACTTGCATGATGGGTAAGGATTGGAAGAGTTACTCTTTTGGACTATAGTTCCCAGAACTCCTCATCCAGTATGGCCACTGGAAACTGACTGCTGGAGGCCCTTCATTTGAGATCTTTGATCAATGAGATTGTGGGCTTTTTTGATATTGTTGCTCGCTCAAAAGTAAAGAATGTCATTACTTAAAATAAATTACCTTTTTGATTTTGTGGGCTTGAGGATATCATTCCTTCTGCAGAAGAATGGAACGATGTTTTTCTCAGGATCCAAGTGATGAACATGTCCTATTATTACTAGTCTGTGCAGGAGAGAGGAGTGTTACTAATGCTTATCTTAAATATACAAGGTGGACAGAGTGGTGATTTTTTAAAGTTTTTACAAATTTATTTGAGGAGTTATGGTGTATCACAGTACTATCTTTATAAGTTTTTTGCTGGGATAATTTAGTTTTTCTGCTGTCTCCACTGGATGCTCACTTATTGCCAGCCACAACTTTTGCTTAGCCGTTCCCCTGACCTCCTTCATCCTGTTCTTACATTCTTTACACTGTTTTTTAAACAATTAAACATTTCTTTTAAACTGAGAAAAGGGTCCTTTTTCCTCAGTGTAGCACATTACTCTGGTTACCGGACCCTGAACAAAACTAGAGTGATATTGCACTCTAGCCACCGCAGAGTAATGTCCAAGTGTCATTGGCAGGGAGTGCCACTCTGTGGCTAAAATATTACATTATTCTAGTTTAAGAAGGTATAACTCTCAGCCCCAGAAAACCCCATGATAGGTTCACCTTAGGTTTGCCATAATCAGAAACAGCTTGAAGGCACACAACAACAACAACAACAACAACAACGCAACAACAACACAAACCACCTCTAAAGCTTTTCATACTAAATAGCAGTTCCAGTGTTATGATTCCACTTTAATTCCCATGGCAACATCCTGTGGAATCCTGTGATTTGTAGTTTAAGGAGGGCTATTTGGAATTCCCAGCTGAAGCATTTCCATGCCTTGCCAAACTGCAAACCCCAGGATTCCTTACAACAGAGCCATGGCAGCTAAAGTGGAATCATAATGCTATGATTGTTAGTGTGGCCATAGATGACAGTGATTCATTTATCCAGCACCAATGGGATGCTGCTCTTAGTGGTGCAAGGATCCTTGTTTTCAGCTTAGAAGAAGAAGAAGAAACTTTTCAGCTACCTCATTTGTTTAAGGTAAGTGCCACTCACCTCTGTCCATCCATGGAAATGATCCATTGTAATGGTAGTGCAACATGTAACTGTGGGACTGCTGATTATGGCAAAAAAATATCTGCAGGGGATCCCCCAACCAGCAATTGAATATGTTACTATTTTAAAGTAATGTTTCAAGGTGGGTATCTGCGTTCTATGTACGATGGAGTAAGTTATGCTATTGTATACCTCTTTGTATACCTATTAAAATATGCAGTGTTTATTTCTCCTCTGACTCTGTTAGGCAATGTAGTTTGAAAAATGCTGCAGCTAAAAGAGCATCAACAACAACTCTCCCTTCGATGGCTCTAGATCTTACGGTACAACAAGAGATGTCCAGTGGAATTCTGGATTTCGCAGCTCTAGAATAGCAGCTTTCTGGCCACACACAGTGTAATGCAAAAACACAGCATCTCAAATGGAAAACCTTTTCTAATACTAAAAACAGTGTCCTGAAAACAGTTTATGGTGTGCAAAAGAGTAAGGAGGGAACAGTTGCTCAGAAGAACAATCAACCAACTAATGGTATTGGGTTGTCTTAAGCTAAGTCTGTGGGACGCCATTACTGATGGCCTATATTTCTTTTCTGTGACTAGAAATACAATGTCATTTGGTCCCACAGCTTCAGTATTGCTACTTACATAATGCTGTGTCATGGCTGCTGTATTCTAAGGGCCAATTCTTAGGATCTGGCTCTGTCCGACTCATTTAATCTATACACACGTTGGGGTGGGCAATTTTGGAAAGTCCAAGGTAAATTTTCAGCTTACAGAACATTCCACATGGTGCACTAGGCAACAAAATAAGCACAAATAAATAACATCAAAACCAAAAGTGACAAACGCCCATTTCTCATTTTGTGAGGTTTGTGTGGGCTTGTATTTGCCCTTGAAGTGGTTTCCATGCAGAACTGCAACTCCTGGAGGCTTCCAAGAATGGAAGTGGGAAAGCACTTTTTTGTAGACATTTTTCCTCAGCTGAATGTCATTGGAGGGTCTCCACACACTATAAAAATAGTCTTGTATGCCACCTTGCCCACTCTTTACATATAATGTTATGCTAGTGCAAAAGCAATACAAGTCAAATCTTTACTTATATGCTACAGTTTAAATTCTACCCACAAGATAAGGACGTTGCTTAGAAGCATTTCCATGGGCTTTGATTGGGCTGTTCTAATGCTCTTTTAAAACACAAAGGCCATTTCCGCAGGATTATTCCACTTTCAACAACCTATGGAATCCTGGGGTTTACAGTTTAGGGAGGGGCTGGCCAGCCCCTCCCTAAACTGCAAACCCCAGGATTCCATAGGATGTTGAAAGTGGAATTATCACACTATAAGAGTTTAGTGCAGAAATGGCCAAAAATATAATAACATGGGACTAAGGACCGCAACATACTTTTATTTAAACTGCCCTTGACCATGCAAAAAGTAAACGTTCTAAAATAACAGCCTGCAATAACCCATAATAAATTTAAAGTAAGTTTCCCTTGGAAATGGAACATTTCTACTGTATTTTATTGCTTTCCATTACTGAAATACATTACCTTCTCTATCTCCACTCATAATAGATATGGAATGCCTCACAGTATGTGTTAAGTGCTTAGAATCAGGAAGCGCCAAATGTTTTAGAACAGTGATGTCCTCCCTTAATAAAAATGACTTTGAATTAATTAAAAAGGATATTAATTCATGTATTTTGACTGTGAGATACTTTCATTCTCAGATTAATCTTGGCATTGTAGTGAAAGGGATATATCCCCAGAAGACTAGGACAGCAGCATAGCAGTATTGCTAAGCCAATGGTGAAAACTGTATGTGACCATTCTGTTTACAGTAGGTTAATTAGATAACTAGCTGAGTCTTATTTTTAAGGAGAGAAAGGACAGGTGCAAATTGACTAACCCCTATAGTATCTACAGGGATATTAATTAATAAGATGAATGTGCAAAACAACCCCATAATGTGATATATAACTATCACTATCTCATGCTTGTTCAGCACTCTAAAAAGCTAGTTAAACATTATTTTTATATATAAGAAAGATTTCTTCTCTTGTGTTCACATTTATTTTAAAAATATTTTATTCTACTTTTCTGCTTTGCTTTTCAAAGCAGCCAGCAAAAGTAAAATTCAATGGTATGCACACTTTTTAAAAATGAGCTTGTGAGATTGTACACATACAGGACCAATAAAAAGGAATGAGGGGGGAATGCTATGCTTTATGAGTTGGAAAAATAAACTGTAGGAGCAGAAATACCTAAATAGGCAAAAATGAAACGAACCAATTATAGAATGGACTTGTTCAGTAACCGTAGCATGATGGGGTGTAGAAGGTTTAAAAAAAATGGGGGAGAAGCAAGGAAGAGTGGAGTAGAACATCCTAAAGACCTCAGGGCTGGCAGATTAAATCTTTGAACAGAAAACTTTGTGCTATGTTTTGTTGTAATTTCCATCTATAACACTAACAGGACATGAAGTACAAGAAAATTTCAAATGGAAATTCAGTTGAAATAATGAAAAAAATAGGATCAAGTTTCAAATGCCATCATAAATGCCTTCTCTATAAAGATGTGCATTTCTCTGAACTTTCATTTCATTTGGTTTCTCCAAATCCTACCTACAATTTCTTTCTGTTCTCATTTTGTGTTGTGGTGCAGGACTTTGCCTTTTCTTCCTGAATTGAAATCCTTGCATCTTCTTAATGCATATTTCCTACTTTGCCCACTTGTCTGCATGATTTACCAACTTGACACAACTTTCCCTACTGACCAAAATATTTTTGTCCTCCTCCCCCACCACAAATGGTCATTTTAGAAGAGTTTGTATTGAGAAGTTTGAGGCTGTCTTTATTTCTCACAAGTGTCCTATAAGACGTGTGAAAGCTCAAGGCAAGGTGGGCATTTTCATGTAACAAATTTCCTTAAAAAATATGAGACTGTCAAGTCAACAGAATTGCTTTCAGTCCCTTCTTTTGGAACATCAAGGTGTTCTTACAGTTTTTGGAAGACAAGACCTGAAGAAACCAAATGGGCTTCCTGAAAAAGCTGTGTGAAGTTTTCATGGAGTGTCAGAAAGGTCCTTTCCTCTGTAACCACTCACAGGGAATTCATATCAGAGCCATTTTCCAGTTGGGTCTGAGAAGGAAGATCAATTTATATGGAAGGAGACATTGCTGTGACAGGAATGTGCTTTTCTGTTGAAATTCATAAATTAACACAAAAAGAAGCAGACACCCTCCCCTCAAAATATGAAATGACCACAAAATGACTATATCTGTACTTGTTCATATGCAGTTGTTCTTCTGGACCTCTCCTACGTACATAATACTATCACATCCCATACATCTAAGGAAATGATTAGAGTGGCAGCAGGAAAGCCTTCACTCATGGGAAACCTGGACAGGAAGGGACTCCTTGTCCTTGGAATCTGCACCTGTAATGTTCCTATCCCGAGCTATGGGAAGATCTTGGCTAAGGTTCAAATTAAATATTTGATATGATCTTTTGAGAGTTGCCCATCTCTAAAAGACCACGAACAACACATTGAAAACATAGTTATTTAGGCTATTTTTAACATGTTCCTTCAATAACCTTAGTACTTAACTATGGAAGTCTCCAATAGCAACTGTTGTAGCTGATTAGACTATAAAGATAGTATACATATGCACCATCTCTACAGCTCAGATGGTAAAACGGTAAGTGTGTAAAGAGAATATTATAAATTTTTCTCTTCCTTACCAAGAAAGAATATCTCATTACTGTTAAAAAAAAATTGACAACTGCCACAAGATGCTTTGCACCAGGCAGAACCAAAGATTTTTTCAAAAATAGTTTTTTTCTTTTTTTTTCCTTTTGCACAAAAATATAGTTCATGCAAAACCTTGTATCTTACCCCAGAACATTGCCTTTTGCAAACCCGCACTTGCAGTTCATTGAAATAATTTGAAAAATCATTGAAAATTATCCAAAAATTTTCATAACCTTGCCCAGTGAAATTTTTATTCTTGTCTACATGAATAAAAAAATGATTTACATGACTACAAGATGATGAATAAAGCCAAATTATTTATCACATTTCTATAATCCTTAACTGCTATAGGCATTCTCTGCCAGGGTGGAGTTATAATACAGTAGTCAATCAGAGACAAGAGTGCATGCCCTTTATTACATAGGAAAACTTTTCCTGAGGCACTTGAGGATGATATGAAATTTAAAACTGGACACAGAGATTATAGCATTAACTCTAATGGTCTGAGGAATATCCAGCTAAGCAGCTATTAAACCATATATAAAGGATATATATCTTCTACATCACCTATATTGGATGGAATGGATAATGTTTACATGGTGATCTTCATGGAGATACTTTTGTGTAATTAGGTAATTAGGCTTCTGGGATAATGGGAATTCTGCAGTGACTAATGTAGATGATAGTCTGCTCCTTAGTGTGTAAGAAATATGTCATTGATTTCCTTTGTCATGTCTACAGGTGAATAGTAATAGCTTTTCTGCAGCACTCAGATGCATTTTTTCTTTTGATTCACTATGCCTTATGGATGGACAGTAAAGACTTTCAATATGAACAAAATTCTGAAGGACAAAATGTTATGGAGGATAAGACAGAAACCTTGGATCTGCCTGGAGAGGATTCAGGAGCAGTGAAAATTCACTTATGCCTTCATTGCTTTTGCACATGTTTTTCCAATGTTCAGTTGCCTGAATATACAGTACAGTATTTATAGCTCAAGGTAATTTGGTGCACTGGTGCTATTAGCATTTTTTTCTCCTGCTAAAAAATATTGCCAAGCTTGCATTTTATTCTGCCCTGCTAATATCCTTTAGGAAATTCATTTTATTATATTTTCTTGCCATTTTTGTATTCCTGTATATGTTGATTTCAACATTTTCCAGGCATGTTTCTTTATGATAATACTTTTATACACCAGAGGCCTCAAGATACTTTTGCCTTTGGTTGCAGTCACCCTTCAGACTCAATTCTTCTTTGCCTATTATTTCTGTGGCTAAGTCCCTTTTCCCCTCTTCCTTTCTACACTACATTGTACCCCATCCAATCAAACCCCACATCACCTCTGGCAGCCACTCTTCCTCAAGTTACTTTTTTGAATTTTCCTTTCATAAGGTTTTGCAGTAATATGATCTTTAAAATGCTGCTATTCTTGATCATGCATCTAGGTTTGTGTTGCCTGACAGAGGATTGTATTAGTCCTTCTTTGTCATAAACTGAATGGTTGCCAGTTCTATCTATTTGTCCTGCAGTAAGAATTTTATTCTTGCTGGAGAGAAATCTGTGTAGCAGATTGGAAGTCATCACTCTATGTTGAAATCTGTTGTGTGGTAGTTTCTGAAGAGTGAAATGTTCAAAAAAAAGCTTACTGCTTTCATCGCTATTCTGTGCTGTTGTACTTTTCCATAAGGTTTCAGTGAGTTTTGGAAAGGGAACATAACGTGCTTCTTTGATATGATTTTATGAACCCTGAGGATAAATCCTGTTTGACAAGAGCGAGTTAGCTGTGGAAGAAAAGAAATTAGCTCAATTCTCCCTTCAGTTTGGTGGCAGCATTTTAAGAAGCCTAGGGAGAGAGTCCTGTCAGTAGATCACCATTCTAAAACAGATAATAATGCTTACCTACCACATAGGGGGTGGTGGAGTTTAATTAATTAAAGTTGTAAATCACTGTGAGAGTCTCAATTGGAAAGCACTGCAGTGAAGGAATGCAAAAACATTGATAATGTTCAAGTTCATCCTCGAGTGTCCCTTGTACAAGGAATGGATTTAAAGGGAAGAAACCTTGCTGAATGTTTCAGGAAAAGTCATAATGATATGTGTGCATGTGCACGTGTACATGCACACACACACACACACACACACACACACCATTGACCAATGGAGATTCTTAGTGCAATATCCTACTGCAGTATTTTCTGAAGAATATTGCTCCTGAAGCATAGATTTTACTTCAGTGGAAATGTTTGTGTAATAATTTCATTAATATTTAAATTATTCATAGGATTTTCTTTTATTCCAGTGAAATAATTGAGCCAACAGAAATGGTACTGAATAATTAACAATGGCTGTACAGCTAATAATTTGGGGCAGGATTTCTAAATGTAGGTTGCTCTGAAGAATGGAAGACTGCAGCTGGCCATCTTGGCAGAATGAAACATGGAATTACATGAGTTAATCCTAGTTTGGAAAATGAAAAACAAAGAGTATATGGTAGTAGGGCTGCATGGCTCATGTTTAGCCTGAGTAGGCTGCTGGGCTATCAAAATGAACCCTTTTTTTTTTTTTTACTTTTTAAAATAAAATAAATATTTTTTTATTTTAAAATATTTATTTACTCATTTATTTTTGGATGGTGGATGCCAACAGCTGTCTGAAACAATGGCTCAAGTGGTACCATGATGTCATTGTAGAAAAATTGTACCAAGGACCTCTTCGAACTACACAATTATAGTACTATTTTTAGCACCGTAATTCCACTTTAACCAGCCATTTCCACATGAGGACACTTTCCTGGGATGGGGACACATTGCTGCCGGTTCACAAGTTGTGATTTTGCATGATGTTGTCGCAGTCCCACTGCCCACACATCCCCACCCATTGCAATCATGGGATATTCCATTAGTGGAAAAAATCCAGTAATGGCACCCAATCACGCGATGCTCCTGTTGCTGGCAGCCACACAGAAAGGGTGGAAGCGCAATCTAGGCACTTCCTTTCCCAGTGCAGCACAGGAAGTGGCCAGCTGCACTGCAGAAGGAAATAACATGTTCCTCATTCTACACTTCTGCAGGCAGCTGGTTGGATGCAGAGGGGAGCATTTGAGTAGCGCTTGCATTCCAGCCATGGCACGGCTGGGATTGCAACAGGATGATGATGGAAAATGGTAAGGTGTGGAAAGAGTTTAACATGGCCACATCCTTTGGGATCCTGAGGTTTGTATTTTGGTGAAGCCTTAAACTGCTAATCCCGGGATTGCATAGGATGGAACCATGGCAGTTACACTGGAGTACTACCTCTATAATTATATAGTGTGAGAGAGCCTTGTATTTCTAATATTAAGACTATTTATGTTCCTAATCTTTTTTTCTCCTGTGATGTTCAAGTCTTCCAGGGATGGGGGGAATGCCTTGGGTTATCATAGACATAACTGTACAAAGCAGCTGTGAGGATGTGAGATTGCTGTGTTAATTGCTTCAAATGAACACACTTGATTGTTTATGTGCACAGCAATCATCTTTACTGTAGTTGGGGTGAAAAAAATTAATTTACGTTAGTGTAAATTATAATTATCTGTAAGGGGGTAACTTATTCCAGCTGCTCTGAGAGTCACTTGTACTTATAGACAAACTGTGATAAGAGTAGCATTCAGATGTTTTAGTCTGGCAACATGGCAGTGATTAATGCATAGTTGTTTGCATTTTAAATACTTTGCGCATCAGAGCAGTATTTGTGCACTGTGACAAATTTTATTCTGCTTATGTCAAAATACTTATTACTGCTGACAGGTGTAACATACCCACATTAATTCGTTGATCCAATTTTCTAATTGCTTTTTTGGCATGAGATGCCAGCCATTTAGTATTTCATGATCTATTTGTCTTTATGGCATAATAATGCACTTTTAAAAATTAGATGCACCTAGCTTTCAAATGATTGCCCAGAAATATATAGCCAAGTACTTAAATAAAATGGCTGTTCTTTTTCTTGGACTATAAATTAGTCAGGAACCTTTCACAAATTCAGTGCATTTCACTTTCTGTAGATAATAAATGTTTTAAAGAAATCTTATTAATTTTCATTCCAATCTACTCAGATACCTCTGCATAAACAAAACAGAAGTTAAGGGGAAAGGGAAATGGGGAAGAGAAACCCGACACATTTGAGCTCATTTGTAACTAATTTTCTGAATGGAACTATGTATGTTCAAACCATATTTCAGAATTGCTACGAACAGTAAAACATCTATTTAAGCATCTGTTTTTTCACACTGCTGTGGATATATATGTATTCTTTACCCTTCTGCTGGATCAGGGAAATTTTCTGCAGCTGACAGTGGATTACCTTAAAGGAAACTCCTCTCCCTTCCCAGATTACTGCATATTAGTCAAATTGATACCAGCAGACTGAGCCTGCTGATAAAATCAAATGGCAGTGACTTTGTGCGCAAAAACAGCTTTTCACATGTGCATCGTGTGTAGCAATGATGTAACACTCTCTTGCACAAGAAACATGTGTTACCCTCTCCCATCCAGAAATCACATAATTTTCAATCCTCATGATTATCTGGACAACATTCACATAGCCAGTTGGCATCGGAGGTTTCTCACAGTGAGAACATGTTGTTATGTGATGTAGGAGAAAGGACAAAAGAATGTCCAGATGTTCAGTAATTATTCTATTTTAAATCCTCTCCTTTGCCAAATTACTGTTCAATTAAGATGATGACAGGCGAGTAAGACTGCGCTGTCCTAATATATGTTTATCAAATCTTCCCACTGATCGGAGAGCCTTTGCAGCAGATACAGGCTCTGTTCAAGTCGTTTGGATGTGATGTGAAGTCTGTGCTACTTCTTCCCTGTGCTGTGATTAATATGGTCTAAACTGGCTACAGACATGGGGCTTTGGTGTCTGAGTAGGGGTGCTGTGAAATCTATGACCAGTGGTTGCACACATATTTATTTGAGATACAGATCCCCCAGTCAGTTGTGGGGAGGGGTTGAAGGATAGTTGTTGTTGGCCCCGTTGAAGGATCAAGGGCTTACATGTCAGAACCTGCACAACCATTTTGCATCCCATATGAGACCAAGGGAAGGGTGTCTGAGTTGTATTTTTAGCTTGTAAAAGGATACATTGGAAGAGACTGGTAGTCTCAAGGCACGCCACTGAGGGTTTATATTTTTAGGATCTCATAAGGTTATCAGCATTTCTGCAACAAAGTTTTTTCCTGGCCTTAATGCATACAAAGACTTATGGTATGATAGGACATCATTGCAGGAATTTCTTTGTGGGACTGCATCAACGATTGATACAGAGCAAGGGTAAGAATATTTACTACTGATGCTTGTTATCACTTCTCTACTTTAGTATATTTTACATGCAATCTAATGTGTAAGCACACATTAGTTGTGTGTTTTCATTCTAGTAATGAAAGATACTTTGTGTGTTTTCATTCTAGCTATAATGAAAGATACTTTGTGGATCACTGTGAGAGAAAGATGGCATTTTATTTATTTATTTATTATGTTATTGGTTTGAAATAAATAAATAAAAAGGGCCCCACTCACCATCTCCATGGGTAGCATACTGTGCTTCAAAGATATAACAGTTTAATTTTAAAAATAAATAAATAAATAAATAAATAAAGATGTCTAATGTCTTTTTGTGCTGTTTGTGTTGCAAAGCTGTTAATGAGTACTAACTGGATCAGGCCTTTTTCTAAATGTAACCCACAGATATGTCCACCTTATTTAGAAAAGTGTGAATAGTGTTGGTTACTGACTACTCTTACACATTTTCAGCTCTAGACAAAGGGTGAAGACATACATCCTTGCAGACTGTATAACAGATTATTTCTTGTCCATGGTTCAGACTGGCTTTGCAGGGTGAAAAAAAAATGAGCTTTCCTTAGCAACGTACTACGGATACAATGCAATGAAAATTAAAAATCATTTGATAATACAGGAAAGGTACTGTATGTGCTTGACTGTGGTGCGATTGAAATCACCAGAAATAAAATGCTTAATTTTGATTGAGCAACATTTTATTTATTTAAGTGTATTTTGTGTATTTTGCTGTCACTGCTGCTGTTTACAGAGTTTTCATAATTATTAATTTTGGTCAACAGAGGGGAGAAACCACTTCACTTTATTTTAATAAGTTCAGTGTTTTCTCTTTATGTTATCCACTCCAAATGGTTTATTAACTATCTGGCTGTCTTTGGCTGCTTTTTTTGGCACAGCGTAACAGTCACTTCTTCTTTCCTTCCAAAATGTGACAATTCCAGTAAATAAATCACAGTTACTAAGTGCTTTGGGCAAACAAACATGTGCCTTATCTCTTCCCCCAAAAGCTGTGGAGAGTATATGATAAACTGTACATTTCAAGGAACATGTCATGTCCCACTGAAATAACTTTGATTCATGGTTATGTATTTATCTTTAAACAACTGACAAACCTAAGGGTATCTGAATTATTATCATTTACTCTATGCTGCCTAGGTCTCTTGCTACAAAATTGAAATGATATACACTAAGATTGCACTTCTCCTTTCCCAGGCTTCACATGCTATAAAACATTTTCTCAGGCAAAACCAGAAAATACTGGCTGTACTTGCTTTAGATGAGGTTCAGCTGAAAACAGTTAATGATAATACCATTTGAACCAAAACATGTTTTTCTTTAAAAAGAAAAGAAAAAGATTATTGGCAGAAAATACAAATAGCAGATATCTCTGCACTTTTGGAAGTTTTATAGTGCAGCAATTGAAAATATTTTATTCATGTGCATTTCAGAAATCAAGGATACTCTCTTAGGTATTTAAATTGACCTCTTTTAACTTTTTTATGTTTCTGTAATGGCTTCAGCCCACTCTAACTCCCCCACTTGCTTTTCGGGGAGAAATGGCAACCCAGGAAGGGAGCTTGGAGGTCTGTTCCAGCAATCTGAAAATCAGATACTTCAGATACATATGTTTAAAGGCCAAACAAAACAGGAGAGGGGAGATCTGCTGTCCTTTTATTTATGTGTTTTACAAAACAAGTAGCTGCCGGTTTTGTCTCCTGCAGCTAGTAGCTCTTCAGAAGTGGGAGAGATCAGGAAAGGAGAAATGGGTTTAAGTTTCCATCTTCTACCAACGCAGCCTTGATGCAAATCATATTCCTTCCAAAAGCTGCTACCAACTGAAGAGGAAGAAACAGATGACAAAGCTTGGAATATAATATTTTTAAGGGTATTCTATTACTTTTAAAGGTTTTCTGTTGCTGATGAACCTATATATGCAGCATCAATGATACTAATTATCATACACTAATTCAGCAGGGACACTACTGATTAGTCTTCAGGCATTCCAGTTTTTCAGCTGCTTTTCAAATGTCCAATTTCTCTCTCATCTTTCCGGTTTTCCCATTTCTTCTCAACTTCCTTCGCTTGTTGCAACAATTGCTGCAAAATGAGTTCAAAGTACACGAGTAATTTATGGCCAGTTAATTCAGCAGAGGGAAAAGAGGGTGGAATCTTGCTGTTCCCAGTCAGCTCAGGGAAAAGCCAACTGCTTCAACCTCTCCTGTCTCGTGCGTTCTTCCTCAGGAATAACATTTGCCATCTTGACCACACGCTGATGTTGCTTGGCAACATGCATCCTGGTCTTTTGTCTGTGAAATTTGGAGAGTATGACACTATTCATCGTTTAAAGAGAGATATGTGTCTTCTTCTTCTTCTTCTTCTTCATCATCATCATTATTATTATTATTATTATTATTATTATTATTATTATTATTTTAACAATGATCTTGTTAAATGCCTCCAAATCCTCCCAAAGTCCTCCTGCAGCAACAAGGTAGATATAACAACCAAATACTACGTTTTCCATGTTTGGAAAAGTTATTTTGTTAAGAATTAATGCTTTGTTTTGAAAAATAATAATGTTGTGATGGCCTCATCACTCTTTAAAAGGAACGTGATCAAGTCAGAGTTTCTGCTTGGACCCCTTTGCCTCCAACAAGTACTTTGTAGATCTTCTAATCTGTGACATGTTGGTACTTTTGCAATACAAAAAGGGTTAACTGTTTTCAAACAATTTACATTTATAAGCATTACACACATGATTGCTGTTGCATTTCCTAGCATTTTTATTTTCAACATGCATCCCACTTCTGCAGCAGTAAGTACAGTTCATTTGTGGGGGGGGGGGTTCAATAGAAAAAACTTACACTAGGGATGTACCCAAGGTTTTTTTCTAAATATTCAGACACATACCCCCTACTCCATGCTTTTTCTAGCAAAGAATAAAGGATTAATTGACTTTCCTAAAATCATCCAGAGGTTCCAAATCACTTAAAAAATAGATCAAAAAAACCTTGCATTATTTAACATGGAGGCAGGCAGCTGCCACAGTTTGGGGGAACATTAGCCCAAGAGGGCTTCAGAGGGCCACACGCTTACACCCTCTTTTTTAAAAGAAAAATATCACAATGACATCATACCCTTTAAAGGCTGCAATTTGCCAGATTTCCGTAATGCTTAAGCCCAGGAGAGGCTTTTTTAAAACCAGAAAGTAAACTGGAGATTCTGGGTCACCTTCTGGTTTTAAAAAGGCCTCTCTTATATCTACAATAACCTTGTAAGGGGAAGATGTCAAAATTAGGACTTTTAAAGTTTTATTTTGAAAGGCTCTTGGGCTTTTTAAAGTCTCAAAAATAGTTGGGTGGGCCTCATGAGACCTACAAACACACTTTGCCGATCCCATTTTTCAAAACTAAAAATAGGGTTCTGGCCACTCTTGACTTTGCCAACTTTCCTCTTTTTTTTTTTTTTTAAACCAGTCTATCAGCCCCTGGGAAATGCTGGGATAGAAAGCTAGACTCCAAACCTGGCAATCCAGTTTCACACAATGCAAAACATGTCAGCACATTTAACGTAGTTAAAGTATTATTTTACATCACATATATTCTGCATAAATGGAAAAAAAAGTATAATGAGCTTCAATTGTAAATCAAAAGATAGGATATTTCTTATTTTCTGTCTTGACACACTGAGATACACGACTGGGACAATGGCCAATTACTGTGATTTTTCCCTATGTTTTAAGAGATTTTGTGGGAGTCTTTTTTTTTTTGTACAAATCAAGTTTTTTCTTTTTAGCAGAAATGTACTTTTTTACAAAAAGGCCCAAATTGTGAAACATCATCAGAAAATGCCCACAAGCTCTTGTTGTGAAGATTTATATCTTCAGTGCAAATGACACAAATTAGGTGGATCAGTGGTGTTACTTGATAATAGAAATATAGCTGCTTGATATAAAGTCGAAGGCTTTCACAGCCGGAATCTATAGGTTTTTGTGGGTTTTCCGAGCTTTGAGGCCGTGTTCTATTAGTATTTTCTCCTGAGGTTTCACCTGCATCTGTGGCTGGCATCACTTCCATGCCACCAGATCTTCTGAAGATGCCAGCCACAGATGCAGGCGAAACGTCAGGAGAAAATACTAATAGAACACGGCCTCAGAGCCCAGAAAACCCACAACAACCTATAGCTGCTTGACTTACTGCACAGTGATTTTGTTGATTGGGGCAGCTGCTGGTCAATATGGTCTCCCTCGTGCTGCTGCTGGAAGCATCTTCCTCCTTCCCAAGCGGCTTCAGGGCAGGTGTAGCCTTGGAAGAGGCTACATTCTCCAGCAGCTAATGAGTGTAAACCTAGGTTTAAATTCATAGGGTGCTCTTTTCCTAGGCCAGAGCTGTTGGAAGTTTTCCCTCTCGCCCAGGAAAGAACTATTTAAGCAGGTTCTTTCCAAGCAGATTTTGTTTGGAGCATCATCCCTTCCTCCCTCCCTCCCTCCCTCTCTGTGTCCTCTGGCTTGTTGGTCTTTGCTGTATCTATGTGTTACCACTGTTGGACAGTTGGCATGGGTCTTGGATACAGTATACTGTTTCTAGTATCTTTGGGCAAGGTAAAATATGGTGTGTCCCCCAATCAAAAACAAGGTGTGCAGCGGTGGTAATGGGTGTGCGCAGCAGAGGAAGTGGCCAGAGGGTTTGGCTCATAGATCAACAGGCGGGTTGGCTGATGCCTGGATCTGGACTCATGTGCATGCCAACCCTGGAACAGCTGTAACCAATAAAGTTGTGTCCTTTATTTTTCCAAATCCATGTGTGTTATGGTTATTTGGGAATAGCAGGTCCTGCCCTGAGCATGAAAACGTTCTTGTGTTTCTAATCCCCAGCTGCTAATTTTTCCACTGTTCTGCCAAGGCTACTCTAGCTTCTTGTGAAAGTAAGCAAAGTTGATCTCTACCCATTCTCACAAGACTTACCTCCACTGAATCCCACTCTCCAAATGAATTCTGTGGGAATGGAGTACCTCGCTTCTGCCTCTTCAGTGAGAAATGATTATGTTTCGATTTATGCTATATATTAGTAGTCCAATTTATATTTGCTGGTGATTTTGTTCTTTTGATTTTAGCCAAGAAGCTTTCTTCACCTATATCTGGTGTAAAATGCAAAGCAGATAAATCAATAATTTTTATCTTTAGCAGTACTTTCCCCTGTTACTTTGGTTGAAGGTAGTGGAAACTGTTGCAACTAAAGCTGACTTAGAAAATGTACATAATATTATACCCTCTGCATTTTATCTGTAAATGAGTGATTCTAATCCCAAGAGCAAAGGTACTGCTGAAACATCAGATGGTTGATCAGAATGTTTCAATAATTAACACTACCTGTTACTGAATTTGCCGAAATGAAACTTAATATCCTTTCTTTTAGGCCATTTCATTTTTTTTTCCTGCTTTAACTGGATAAAGCAAGTTATTTATGAAAAACTATCTTTAATTATTTAAAATGAGGAGTCATTTTATACAATAACATGAACATTCATATATATATGGATAGATTTAGGTATATTTAATTAGGAAACAAACAGACAAACAAAAGCAATAGAAGCTACATAATGTTGTATTTTTGTCCTAATTTCAGGGTTCTCCAAAACCAATTGCCATTGAGCCTTGCTCAGGAAACAAAGCAGCAGTACTCACTGTGTTTTTATGCCTGCCAAGAGGATCATCAGGAGTCCCACCACCAGGGCAATCAGGTAAGAACAGAGCCATATCTAGGGTGGGGCAAATAGGGAATGTACCCCAGTCATCAATGCAGGAGGGTACAAAAAGCCCATGCATGTAGGAGTGCAGGGGGGTAAGGGTAGGAAGGTAGGGGCACAACTTCCACGCTTGCCCTAGGTGCTGTTTCCACTATATACGCCATTGGGTAAGAATCCTGCTGAACAGCAGCTGTAGCACTAATTCAGTAATGTTATTTTGCCTTTACCCTTATGGAATATTTACATGCCAATGAAAACTGATCACGGTCCCCTTTTAATTGTGTCAGTTGTCCAGCCTATGGAAATAATTTTTAACAACCAGACCACTGATAACTTGGTAATTTGTTATATTATCCAGAGTGCTTGTGCTTTTTTTTAAAAAAAAAAATCTTGAAGCCTATTTCCATTTTTTCTTCCATATCTAGGGAGCTAATTATACTAATAAGCATTCTTTGTCCAACTACTTAAAATGCCGGCATCCTTTGAGTTGTTGATTTGCACAAAGAAAAGTAAACTTGAACTGGCAAGGCATAGCTTGCTGCAGCCATCGCAGAACTGAATTGTTAAAATACATAGATATAATCAAGACTAATTTCTGTATTAAGATAATATATTCAGTATGAGCTAAATTTTTAAAATCTATATCATCTAGTTACCATTTATCTCCTTTGACATCATTGTAATGTACTTTTTTAAAAAAAATCAAGGAAATGATAAGTTGGAAAATCTACAAACTTAGGAAGAATCTGACAAAGTCCTGCATCAGACATGCAGCCAAAATCCATCATCCAATCTGACTCACCTAAATCCACCTTAAAATCTAGGTATCTCTATGAATGCATATAGTTCAGTGGTGCTGGTGAGCGAGACACTGAAGGATGATGCCTCCTCCTGCCAGTGAGCAATGGTACAACTAGCAGAAGAAGAGGTTCTCTCACAACTCATCACACCAGTACTCAGGGGCAGGAAGGGGCTTGGTCTCATCATCTTTCAACACCACACCTGTCAGTATTGCAGAACTCAGCTCTTGGTAGAGCTGCCTAAAGGGCATCTGGGATTGTGGAAATGGCCCCATAATTTCAAATTTGAATAGGAAAAAATCGTAAGGTTGTAAGACTACATTGTAACTGCTTAACAGGATGCCAGCCTATATGTTTGAGCTGAAGAAACTAGAATAACACAAGCGGTGTTAAACAGTACACTGTACTAAATTTTTGGAAGGCAAAGTATACTTGTGTATCAGTATTTCCAAACCTGTCATGAAATTGTTAAGGCTCATAGTAATGGTCTGTTGAGAAATGAAACATATTTTGAAGTATTAGTCTCTAGTAATAATTCAATAGGTCTGCATATACAGAATGATAAAGGAATTAGAAATGGTCTGTGTCCGACCAGGGAACTGGGAAATGGTTTTAGGTGTCATTTTTGCAAATGAGTTTTAAATTTTATGATGGGACCATATATCAGTGCTTACTCTGTATACAAATTTTATGGAAAGATTTTAATGGCATTCACTTATTGGCAGTACTTTTTACCATCTAGAATAATGTACATTTTAGATTAGAATATGTACATGATATAGCATTTGTGAAAGTTGTGAAGGTTGGGAAGTAATTTGTTTTTTTGTTACTGTGTGTGTTTGTGTGCATTCATGGAAGCATCCTAAGATTTATACTGTTTCAGAAATCAATTTTTGGATTTTAGATAAATGGCAAGCTATGATAGACTAATTAGATCTACTTTGGATAGCTAAAAGATATGTTGCTTCTATTGATCTGGAAAGGACTACAGTATGTCTTCAGCCAGATGGCAGTTATTTGATGGAGGAACAACCTGTTCCTCTCCCCCGTCCAAAAACCATAACAAGAGGTCTTTAGAGTATGGTTCACTGAATGTGTGAACTCAGTAAGCCTGTAGAGATAAAGAAGGTGGGCAGGTGGATAATGTTTTGTTAGAAAATGTTCTGAACTGACAAAATGAAAGATATGGACTTTTTAATATTGATGAAATGTTAACCTCTGCCACCAGAGTTAAACCAGAGATCTAAAAGGAATTAACACAAGAGGTCTGGAAGGGAAGGCAGTGGCATGATGGAGATCTCTTGGTGCTTTCCAGCCAGCCAGTGACCATTTGGTTCAGAGGAGGGGCATAGTGCACCCAGTACCATCTAGCTGCTGTTGCAAAGCCTGAGGGAAAGTGTTGTTCAAGGAGCATCTGAGTACTTCCTTGTTCGATGTCCCTTAAATACTTAGGCTGTTGTAATCTCTAGTTACAGAAGCACAGGTCACCAAGAGAATTCCAGCCTGTGAGTGCCCATACACAACAATGAAACTATTATCTTTTTCCATTCTATGATATGAAAATTACAGCGCTCTCTCTCTCTTTACACACACACACACACGCGCACACACACACAGTATAAATGAAATTCATTACCCATTCTAACTTTCAAACCTTTCCTAATTTAAAAAAAAAATAACACAGATTAATCTATTTTTTATCTTAGGTAGCAAAGAGCATCAATGAAAAGAACAAAATCCATAGATTTCCTGTATACCATTTGAAAATGTAGCTTGATTGTAAGAAGCTGTAATGTATTATCTCATCCCTGTCTTTGTATTGTAATGGTATAACTAAGCAATTTAAAGCCTGCATAAAGCTGTGAAAACAAACCTTGTAGAAATATGTGAAAATCTGTCAAGTTTGATTTTTGTCAAGAGATGGTCAAAAGACTGGCCTTCTCTCACATGAGTAGTATAAGCCAAGAAGATCAGATTAGCAATTCTAGCATTCAAATTTTTCAGTAAGACATCTTGAAATTCTACCTAGGCTTCTTTATATACCAGATGATTTGGTAGACTATATTTTCATTTCCCCATAAAGTTTGCTCCTTTTTGATCTTATGCTTCCTCAGATTTTGTCCCTACTGTTTTGAGGCTGGAAGTTTTTTTGCTATAATGTCACTGTAGAGCTCTTGATATAGAAGAGACTATGCCTCTAGAGCAGTGGTTCTCAACCTTCCTAATGCCGCAGCCCCTTAATACAGTTCCTCATGTTGTGATGAGCCCCAACCATAAAATTATTTTTATTTATTTATTTATTTATTTATTCATTACTTATTTATGTATTAGTTAGTTAGTTAGTTAGTTAGTTAGTTATTTCCAACATCGAATAGGTTGGAAACACTGCCCTAAATCACTGCTCTGGATAGACTTCTAATTCCCAATGGATCCCATGGATTCCCTTGAGAAAAGAGTAGGGCATCTGTTTTTGTGAAAGTGGACCCTGACTGAGGCAGAATATGACTTTCATATGCAAACTCTTTGTCTCTCTCTCACACACACACACACATACAGAGTTAGGAGCTCCTTATTATGTGCAAGTTTGCCTTTTGCCTTTCTCTTTTAATTTATTTTGTTTATTCACCTTTATTCTTCTGTTCCTTTTTTTGCTAATTTTCCCCAGTTCTCTTCAAATATAGATAAGATTGGGTCCCAATCTTCTTTGAATTGTTTCATAGTATTTTGGACAATGTTGTTGTTAATTTATCCATTTCAATTAAATCATATACTTTAATTAACCAATCTTGTATCTCCGGTGTTTCCTCCTGCTTCCATTTACTCGCGCAGGTCATCCTAGCCGCTATAATCATATACGCTAATAACTTTCTTTGGGATCTTTTTCTTAACAATTTTATTCCATCATATATGTTCAACAAGTATATTTCAGGCTGCATCGTAAACTCAATTTTTAATATTTTTATTATCTTACGTACTTGTATCCAGAATATTTTTGCCTTCTCTCAGGTCCACCATAAATGATATAAAGTTTGAAGATTTGGTTTCACTGAATTAAATCCAAAACTGAATTAAAGACTGAATTAAATCCAAAACACTGAATTAAATCCAAAAATAAATCGGGCATGGGAATAACACTAGATTTTGTAGGCTTATTCCTTACAATTGATGCAACATTCTTGTTTTTATCAATATCTGAAGTGGCTCTCTCCAGACTGTCCAGTCCCAGAGTTATCAACACCTTTTTCAGCAAATTTTTAAAAGAATCTGAGGAAAATAATCTCACTTTATTATCATCTTCTGCATCCTCCTCGGAAACAGAACCATCTGATTTAGAGTCATTATCCCCATGAGTATCTGCCAAATCTGGTTCCTCATCACTTTCAGATTCAGTGTTGATTTGTTCAGAGTGTGACAAAGCAGATTCCTCAACTCTAGTCACTTTGGACCTACAGGTAGACTTTTTTGGTAAACACACACCAGCATCATTTGATTCAGCTTGAATAACTTCTGTATCATCAGGAAAATCACGTGAAAATGAAGGATTCATTGAAGTAGTTTGCTGACTGCTTAATAATGACGTTACATTCAAATTCAATGAACTGTCCAACTTGCAATGCATTTTTTAAACTTGTTATGTATTTTGTGAAATCATTTCACTAATATTGTTTGCCTGTTAACATGCACCTCCATTTCTTCAGCAATCATTTGTCTTATCACCTCCCTACTATGCTCAGACACATTTCCCTGGGAAGACACTGAGGACATAGGAGTTTCAAATCTTACTTCTTTACGTTCCATAGGCATTGCAGTTTGACTCCTAGTGAATAATGACACCATACACAATGCTAAATTGCCCTGCGCTACTGTATTCGCTCATACAGAAGGGCCAGGGACTGCTGACTGAGAGGCTGCCATTTCTCCTGGCAGAGGCTGCTCACATGCTTGAGGGTGATTGTTTGTGTTGCTGGCGAGCTTGGATTGGTCAGGAGAGCTCTTTCCTCTCATGGCCCCCTCCCTTGCTTTCTGAACACCTCTTTTCAACATGGCGACCGGAAGTTAAAGGAATGGTTGGGAGCCCTTCCCTGCCCTTAACAGACTTAGCTGCATTACCAGGTAATTTTCCTTTCATTTTCTTTTTAATTCTTGCCTTCTCAGACTTCCTTATACTAGACGTTTTTAGCTTTGTTTGAGCCTCAGAGTGGCTGGTCGGAGATTGCCCTTCCAACTCACTCTCACTCGATGCCAAGAAAATTTTCTTTAGTAAGGTACTTCAAAGGCGACAGGAGGACGCGAGCGCGTGGCTCATGCTTGCGCACCACCACCGAGGAGGGGATGGAGCCTCAGACCATCGGAAATACATATTTTCCGATGGTCTTAGGCGACTCCTGTGAAAGGGTCATTTGACCCCCCAAAGAGGTCACGACCCACAGGTTGAGCACTGCTGCTCTGGAGGCTGACATTGGCCTGTTGTACAAGATGTAGCATATCATGTAGTAAAGTTCTACCTGTACTGTAGTATTTTCTACTTTAAGTATGGGGATGCATGATTGAAAATGTTACCTTTATAAAATAAAGCCCAAATCACTTACATACATACATATGCAAAGTGTTATGAACAAAGTGTTCTAACAGCTGGAAAGGTGACTTTCAAACTCATCCTTCTCCCTGAGATGCTAGGGGTTTTTTCCTCAGTGGATTGGAGGTTTCTGTGGTATGTAGTGTGAAGCAGTCAGCACTCGAGTTCTCCCACCTATAGTCTGAAATGGCAAATGGAATAGTGTCATCACATTAACTACTGCGTTGGGTAGATCAGGCCTAACTGCTGTGATGTCACAGAAAGCTTTCATTGCCTTGGTCTAGACAGCTTGTTGCTTGGCTCATGCTAAATGTTAGTTCAAAAAATATAGGCTAATGCCTAGATATGAGGGCTTCTGTAACAAGTTGGACTACCTGACCTAAATCTGTATACTCAAAGCAAACACCAAAATATAGATGTGGAATTTATCTCTTGCTACCCATAATTTTAGTTACAGCCTAACACTTACTTGGCTGTAGCTAGGATAAATTTGTCTGTTTCACTGCTACTTTTGTATGCTACCTTGTTTAGTATGTTTCTTTAGTATACATTAAATTATACCTTTCTTTGATATATTCTGTAAGACACTTCTCATTTTTTCCCCCTCACTCAGAACCAACCCACAAGGATTTGGCACCAAGATTTATAAACTTTGCAGCTAACCCTATTCCTAAAGTTTGGTTTGCAGGTGTTTTTTATTGTTTGCAGTGACATGTTCTCAACTCTTCATTCTAGAGAATTTATTTTGCTCCTAGATTGTTCTCTGTGTACTGTTCAATATTTCACCCAAACTACATAGCCAGACCTTGAGTTAGTTATCTCCTTCGCTTGCTGCTGCTGCGGCATCATTGGCATTTTGCTCTTTTCAGATAATGTATGCATTACCTGATTGCCCCTTATACATCTGCTGTCTAATTTGTTTTGTTTACTGCCCAAAATATTGGAGAGCTATAAGTTATTCCTTTTTAGAATCTTGAATGTGGCTGCTCGGAGACAGAAATTGCTCTATCATTTAGTCTAATAGCTGTCTTGTTATACAGTCTATAGACCATATGTTTTGCAAAACATAGAGGCAATCATCTATGGACACTGTCTAGCCCCTGTATGTAGATATGGAGAGTAAAGTGCAGAGACTCAAACCAGTAACTAACCTGTAAGGATGTGCATGCATAGAAAACATTTAAGGAGTTCTATTGTTAGATTACAGTGCAGCAGCAAAAGATTATCCATGCCTTTCAATAGGTTATCCAGTCTCTGAAGTCTTGCCCTTTGATCTTTAATTTGCAATTAAATTAGCTTCAACTTACAGACATCCTATGAATGAGGGGCCTCCATGAGCCTGGATCATAACAGGTCTGCTCAGGTCTTCAGAACTCAAGACCATGGCTTCCTTTATTGAATTAGTCCATCTCTACTATGGTCTTCCTCTTTTCCTACTGCCTTCCAGTTTACTTAGCATTTTAATTTCATGATATGTCCAAAGTACAATAGCTTAAGTTTAGCCATTTTGGCTTCTAGTGAGTTTGGACTCGGTTTGGGCTACGGCTGATTTATTGGTCATTTTGAAGGTCTAGGGTATTCATAGCATGTACCTCCAGCACCACATTTCACTCTTCCTGTCATCTTTCTTTATTGGAAATATGATGGCATGAATTATGCCAACTTTGGTATTTAGTGATCTCTTTTTACACTTGAAGATCTTACCTACTTCCTTCATATCTGGTTTTCCAAGTCTTAGGGCCTTTCAGCACTATACTGCCATAGTGCTATTATGCCACTTTCCACATCCTGTGGAATTCTGGGGTTTGTAATTCACTGAGGCCAAAGAGGTTTCTAGCTGAGAATTCTAAATGCCCCTCTCTAAACTGCAAACCCCAGGATTCCATAGGATGTTGAAAGTGGAATGATAGAACTATAACAGTGTTGTGCAGCAAGGCCCTAGATCATCTTCTGAATTCTCAACTATAGTTTTCATTTTGATTCATTACTGAGGCAAGGTATAGCAAATCTTGAACTATTTTGTTGTCTTTGTCATCTGTGTTTAAGTGTGTAAGTCATCTATGGTCACTCCTTTTGTATTCTTAATATGCTTAATATACTCAATATTCAACTGCAGGTCTGCTTTTTCTTCTGTAACTTTCATCTGTAATTGTTCCAAGTCTTTGCTGTTTTGTGATGAGGACAAAATAAAATGATAGACACGGTGCACTGTGGAGAAAGCCATATCGTAATACAGATTGTGTAGTGGATATGGCCAGAATATGACTGCTAGAAAGGTTGAACAATTGTAAGAGTTTTTTCTCACATTCTTTTTTAAAAAATCACCCTTTTTGCCAGTTGATTCAATGCAGAAATCTACAACTTTTTTAAATCAAGTTCTTATCAAAAACAGCTGTAGCAAAATTTTGAATCATCACATCCAAGGGACCAGTTATCCTGAGGATGGACATGTACATGCCTGCCACATAGCTGTTAAAGAAGAGAATATTGTCAGTGAAAAGAGCAGTCACCTTAATTCAGCACCACAAACATGGCTGAGTGTACAGGAATTCACAAGTTAGACCTGTAATAGCTAGGCAGTGAGACCCTCTTGCCTGGATTTGTTTAGTTTTCTCCCATAAATTTTCCTCATTCTCTCTTTGCCAAAGATGGGGGAGGAGGTGTGAATTTTGGAGATTTCTTATGAGAAGGCCTATCAGAATTCTCATACGTTCCTAGCTGTCACAATAGAAGGGAAACCCTACTGGGATGGCATTTTGGGGGAAGGTTTCATAACCCTTGCTTGTAAGTGTGGTCTGAGCATGGGTGCCATTCTGATGAGTGACATTCTGGCTGGCCCCTTCATTCTGTTCGTTTACTCTCCCCAATCCTGTGAGTAACCTAGTAGTATTTTTATTCAGAGTTTTCTGACTTTCTCCCTATGTGAGCTGGAGTATGCTTTCTTATTATGATGCCCTAATATTTGCCAAATGTTATGGCAGAGTATGTGTAAAATGCATAGAATATGTTGCTTTATATAATCTGCTATGTCTCTGGTAAACCCAAGATGTAACAAAACAGTCCTCATCTCAGTATCAGATGAAGGTGAAACTGCAGAATAATTCTAGAAGAACAAAATGAAAGTGAGAGAAAGTACCACATATGCAGTAGAAGCAGATCCACATTTAAATAGCTTGTGCCTGAGTATTTATCTGTTGTATTTAAGTGATAAAATTATTTGTCACATGAGTGACCTCACCTGGTTCACTGAAAAGTCCTGATTTACTAAATCCCTCCTTGGGCTCCCTCCGTGGAGTTACCGTTACTTAGAAGAGTGAGTCTGTGTTGGTTATGGGGAGAAAGATTGTTTCCGCTGCCCTCCTGTAGTTTAGGTTGGCTATTGTAGAAAATGACTGTAGTTGCCCTGAGTCCATGAACATTTCTGTGGAACTGTTATTCTTTTCCAGAGACAGAGGTGACCCAGAGCCATGCACAGCAAAGCAGTATTAGCAAATCAATGACCCATACTCAAACATTTCCACACTGTCCAAAAGCAAGCCTACAGGGCACTGTAGTTTACCTTAAAACATCTGATGAACTCAGGCCGGGGCATAGACATCTGAAGCATTTAGCATAACTCGATGAAAGGAGATGCTATACTATCCATTTTATAAATAATCTGCATATTGTGTGATTCTTACTATCAAAGCCTTGAGTTTGACAGTATTAGGTGATAATGAAACATGCTATCAGTAGTTCTTTTATTGAGAGGAGGAAAGCATATGTTTCTAAAGTGAGGCTTAATCACAATTAAATACTCTTATTTTTACTTGCCCATATTTTACAGCTTGACATGGAACAATTAATTAAGAGTAGACTGCATTCCTCTGAAGCTGCCAACTTTTTTAAAACAAAGAAGTGCCAGTGAAGCATCACAGGCAACATGCTTGTAGCAGTAATGGATTAAGGGACCCATCAAAGTCTTAATTCATTTCTCTTCATTTCTTCTCCCTTCAGTCTTCAGATTCAACCCATGTTCCTGCCACTCACCTCTCCATGTCTAGCTTAGCTCCTTTCCTTTCCTCATGTCACCTCTCTTTGTTTCCCCTATACAGAAACATTATGACTTTGAACAATGCTTCCATCTGTTTTTGCCCAGCTTCAGAAATGGGAAGTAAGAAGGATCCTATTCCCCTCTTCAGAAGCTGCAGACTCGTTTATGTCCATTGACACAAATGCCTCCAGCTTGGGAATGGGGAGTAAGAAGGATCCTGTTCATCACTTCCAAAGCTGCAGACACTTGTAAGCTCATTGACACCCCCAGCCCACCCCACTTCTTTCTTTTCTGTTAAAATTGGATCCCACACTTATGACTTGACTTGAAAGTATCTTGCAAGGACTTGAGACTCGACTTGAGACTTGACTTGAGACTTGGAGTAAAAGACTTAAATATAACACTGTTCTTTTCTTATTGGATCCTTCCCATAACCCACCATTCCTAATGCTGCCTTTTGCTCAGAAAGGACACTGCAACCAGCAGTTAAGGGTACCAGCAGGGTAGAACAATTTCTCACATCTCACCAGACTCAGCTCTCAGTATAGTTAGTACTTTATTTCATGGAACTACGAACAGCCTTCATGGACTTTCCAAGAGGTTTCCATCCAGGCAATGGCAAGACCCAGGCCTGCTGATATTTTACAAAGTTGCTGCTTCAAAGTATGGTTTATGAGGGGGGCTGCTTTGCATTTAGTATAACCTTACATCTAGTATAATGTTTAACATAACTCTTCTTTCTCCACTTTGGCTCTGGTTAGTTTTGCTGAGCAGTAGAACCAGCTGTCTCTGGGACAGAAACACTGCCTCCTTTACACAGCACATCAGGCCATGGTTACCCCCAAATGTTGGTAGCCCTGTTACTTTGTCCAAAGAGGGCTTGTTTGGCGGGGTGGTTACCCCTCAAAAATTAGCATATAGAATCTTTTGGCCAGCGGCAGATGATTACAAATAAATGGCCATGACAAAGCATGGGTGTTGTCTATATAATATTTATTTATGTATTATTTTATACCTTGATTTTCTCCTAGCGCAGGACACAAAGTAGCTCACAATATAAATGAAAATACTGTTAACCCAAAATGTGGGTGCCTCAGGGGTCCGCCCAAGATGCCAGTACCTCCATGTGACTATGGGGAATTGTTTAGCTCAAAATTAGGAGGCCTGTGAGAGGAGGGGTAACTCAGCAAGATCTTATCTACCTATGTTTATGGGGTCACACAGGAATGAACCAGTCAGAGATTCAAATGAAAACAAAACAAAAATATATTTTATTGAGGATTCATGCAAGCATGCAAAAAAGATTCAAACACTCACACAAAGACTAACCGAAAGTAAAGGGAGGAAAGTGTGGATAGAGAACTTTGAGGGACTTGGGCAATAATTACTGATCCAGAGAGTAGCGAGGAAAGAACAATGATGTAGCTTAGGTAGGAAGCTAAGGACAGTTTTTGATTGGGAATCACAGCGATAGCATGGTGTTCAGCAAGGTGAGAAACTGCACCAAACTGCTTAAAATCAAGGGTTCCAATCCCTGAAAACTACCCAGTGGATATGGGTGCAAATCGCCTTCTCAGCTGAGTAGACAATGGGAGTTGTAACACAGACAATAGAGTCTGGACAGTGTTGATGGTTTCAGTGCTTAGGTGAAAAAGAGGTAATGACTGTCATAATAGCCCTGTAGTAGAGGTGAGATCTAAAACAATGCAGGGAAACATCCAGGAATGAGGCAACAAGGTTAAAAAAAAAAATCACTGTTTGGTGGAAACATGGCCAGCTCTGTCAGAGAGGTTCCGCTTTTGCATAATCTCCGAGGCTGCCTCATAATTAGCCTGACAATGACTTAGGCTGCACCTGGGGGTGGGGAGCTGGGCTAACCATCCTTGCAATCACACGTTTACAGTCAGTAATTTTCCTTTGTCTGGTTTGACCTTTCCTCAGGTTCCATTTTATATTGATGCCAATTAATGTAGCTTGGCAATTAAATAATATTTACTGATTAAACCATATCAATATTAGGGGTGCATGGGGCTATAAAAATATAACTAAAAGATATTGAGTTAAAACATTAAAGAGGTATTTCAAAATCAATTAAGTAAGCTATTTTTCAAAACCAGATACTGAATTAAAATAGTTTAAAAATATTTTTAAAACATAACAAGAAAGAGGTCAAAGCACAATGCTCCCATCCATAAAAACATTTTTGAGCAACATGTTAACAGTCAAATATCATCTGAAGAGAAACTGCCTGGCCTTCCATGGCTATGAATTCCACAGCCTAGGAGCAACCACTGAGAAGGCCCTCTCTTATGTCCTCTGAAAGCACATCTGCAAGCATGGTGGGACAAAAGGAATGCCTCCTCCCCACCCCTGAGATCTCAACACCCAAATGAATTCATATGGGGAGACAGGTGTTTCAGACAGAATGGGCCCAAGTCACTCAGGGCTCTGTAGGTTATAAGTATCACTTCAAACTGTGCCCAGAAACAGACTGGTAGCCATTGAAGTGATTTTAACTAGAGTTTAAGTTCTGTCCGTGACCAGCTTCAGTCAGCACTCTTGCTGCAGACTCATGAACCTGCTAGAGCAGTGGTTCTCAACCTGTGGGTCCCCAGATGTTCATGGACTTCAGCTCCCAGAAGCCCCAGCCACTATGGTCAATGCTCAGGGCTTCTGGGAGCTGAAGTCCACGAACATCTGGGGACCCACAGGTTGAGAACCACTGTGCTAGAGTTTCAGAACATTTTCCAAGGACAGCCCCACCTACAGAATCTTACAGTAATCTAAACTGGATTTAGCCAAGGCATTTGGCACTGTAGCCAGAAAATACATTTCTAGAGGTAGGTGAAGCTGGTGCAGTATTATAACTATGGTGGCAAAGTTGAAATATGAACCATAACGAAGTACCTATCTGGGGTATAAGAAGGCCAAAACTGGAGATGAGAATGGTACTGAGCATGCCGATCCAGCTGTGGATGTCTTTCTGTGTGTGCCAGCTATACATTCTCAGATCTTCCATCATCTTACTTTGCTTTATCAAGCTTCACAATCATGCTGAGAGTGTGTGTGCCAACCCTGTTTTCTTAGATACTGCCCTTGTTACTTTGAACAGCAAGATGTACAACAGAGTTCTACTCATGTACGTTTGAACATGACGATAGAACAATGATTGGGAAGCTTGATTAAGCAAAATATGATAATGAGGAGAGTTGTGCTCATGATCAAGCAAAAATGAGTAGAATTGCTGCTTGAAACCACAAGGTTGATAATCTAAGCGGGTGGGGATAACATGACTAGAGAAGAGCCATTGGATATAGCCTAATCCCTCCCCCAGTTCCAGCATGAATAGAGCTTTGTTATCACCATACTATTTGGCATATGATTACCTCTGTAAGAGTCTTTACTCTCCTCCTGAATAATCATTGGAGCAATTATGTGTGTGTCCATTTCCGCATGATGAGGCTCTTGCAAGTCGTCCCATCGCAGTCCCAGCAGGGAAGGGAGCACAACAAGAACACTCCCCTTTGCACAGGACCAGCTCCCTGCGGAAGGAAATGCATTGGAACTGCCTCTTCCTTGTGCAGGGCAGTTGGGCATTTCCCAGGCTGAGCCGAGGAAGGAAGCATTGCCATTGTGCTTCCTGTCCTTCTGCAGGACAGGTAGGTACAGGAGCATTGCGCAATCATGGGGGCCAAACAGATTTTATGTGTTTAGCAAATACCTCACAAGTGCGACCCACGAAGATGGGATGGCAGCAGGCCGGCAACAATGATGTGTGGAAGCACAACCAGCTGACTGCTGCCATCTTGTCCTCATAATGGGACAGCCCCGTCATGCGGAAATGTCCTGTGCGTGTGTGTGTGCACGAGAGAGTGTGTGCGTGTATATGAATATTCCTTGTACATGCCATGAGTTACTTATTTCTACATACCTCTCTGCTGTCCATTTTTTGGATAGTTTTAATATCAGTAGCTTCATTGATTTGATATTTGATCAATGGCCAACTGACACGGGTATTGTCAGTCTGTTTGAAACTGCACTTGGGGTCTAGACAGACTTCATGCTATCTATATTAGTGCCAAATTCTAGTCATGGAAATGTGTACAGAGGCAGAGAGCACCTCCTTAATCTCCCAAATGGTACCTTCTGTGTTTTGCTGCAGTTACTAAGCATGCAGGCACATTCAAGGTAAGGCACTGTAACCCAAGACAGGTAATAAGAGGAGAGTGCCACATAGTAAATGTGTACTGGCAGCACAAAGCCCTCGGCTAATTTCAGACAATTTGGCACAGTTGTCAGGGTCTGGCCACGGGAAGTCTCAGGATGAAACGGCAGGCAATTCTGTGGGACAGGAACTAAGTGGATTAACAGGAGTGCAGGTGTGCCAGGAAGGCCCCATAATAGCTTTTGCCTACACAAGGCATAGCTACAGACAGTGCAAGTAGGCAACAAATATTGCAGTTCATTATAAAAGAAAGATTAGGGCAATGTAACCTAATGGATGACAATTGACAAAACTGCAAGCAGCAGGGATTATTGCTTGCTTTTGACTGTGTATAAATGAAAGCTGCTGTAGAGATGTAACATTTCACAGATTGATAAATATTACATCTGACAAAAGACCCTTGTTTTATTTTGGTGTCTTTTATTTGCATATTTTGGTGGGATGGGGGTGTTTTCTTTGACGCTATAGTACAAACTGTTTTGGATTAATTAAGAAAATCAATCAAAAATTAAACAAAATAGCTTCAGGATGCACTGTTTGTTCCCATTTCTGTTTCATGAGCCTCATTCTACTTTTCCTTATTGGTTTCAAAGGGCTTTGTTCATAGATCAATACGGGGGGGGGGGGAAGGCAACATTTATAAATGACAGATGGAAGAGAAAGTTCTTGGGTTTTTTAAATGTGCCAATATCTTGTAACCTAAATTATAAAATCATTGCACATAAATCATTTGCTTTTGTATTTTCACACCCTAAAATTGATATGAGATGCAGAGTGGGGAGAGATTTTGGCCGTTTCCACACTACACTCTTATAGCGCAATTATTCCACTTTCAACATTCTATGGAATCCTAGGGTTTGCAGTTTAGGGAGGGGCCGGTCAGAATCTTTTTGGTGACATATGTTGGCATAAACTCCTCTTGCATCTGTGTCTATTGCTTTAAAGGCATTGTGGAAAAAGGTATCCAGTATGTCCTTGCACAATGACATTCCCCTGTTACCAGGCAGTAAACCCCCACATTTTGATATGGTCTGATTGGCAAAATATATTAATTGGGAAATGTGTTGGCATAAAATATAAATTATATACATAGACTGGAAGTCATGTGGAAGAAGAGACCCTTGCTGAAAAACAGGTCAAAGGGTAACCCCAGTGTGGCCAGTTCAAAAGTCCACTGCAATTAGCCAAGAAAGCCTGACTTAATGGCTCTGAGCTAATCCTATCAATGCCAACCTCAGAAAACATAAGTTGCCCAGATGCAGAGGCCAAGACCCCTACTGTGTGCATATTCTACTGCAGCTAGCCCAGAAACCCCCACTCAACCAAGACATTGAATCAATCAGTCCATTCCAGACCCATTGTCTGTGTTGCAACTCCCATTGTCCACTAGGCAGGGAGAGCAATTAACTCACACCCCTTCAGGGAGGAAAACATAGTATATGAACCCTTGGTTCTGAGAAGTCAGTTGCAGTCAGATGAAATGCTGGACTCCACTGTGTTGCTCTGAATCCTGACCTGTCTGCCCTTAGACACAAGTCTAAGACACATTTCAACTTCACTACTCTCCTGGACTGGTAATTGTAAACCCAAAAACCCCTCAGCTTTATAATTTTTTATCCTTTTTATCTTTCAATTAGCTCTTGTGTGAATGTATAATTATGTGTATCTTGTGTGCATGCATGAGTGAATTCCCCTCAATAAAATACATTTTTAGCTTATTTTTGAATCTCTGTCTGGTTCTTTTCCTGGGTGAGCCTGTAAACATTGGTAGTAAGATCTCACTAAGTTACCCCCCTCTCACAAGCCTCCTCGTTGAGCTAATTCATTCCCCACTTTTGCAAGGAGGCACTGGCATCATGGGATGGCTCTTGTGGCACCTGCATTTTGGGGTAACACCCCCCACCCAAAAAACCCCTGTCAGCTGCTAGAATGAAGCCCTACACTATTTTAGAGGCTGGGGAAAGGTGAGGGCAGCTCTTAGGGACATCCAGCTACATTTCTGCAGGTGGAAGCTCAAAGAAGATATCATTGTGGATCTCCAGCAGATTCAGAAGGTGATCTCTTCTTTCTTCTTCTGGTTTTAGAAATGCTGGATGCCACATGGCCTGGCTACTAAATGGCTGAGGGGACATGCTGTTTGTTTGTGTCAGAGATCAGGGAAAGGCAACTTGTAGAATTCCTACTGGTAATTTATTAGGAAGCTACCTTCTGTTGAATCACAGCAGTGTTCCAGCTGTCCTAGTACTGCCAACTCCAACTGGTAGCAGCTCTCTAGCCTTTCAGGCAGATTTCTTCCCTAGCCCTCTCTGGAGATCCCTGATGTGCCCTGGTGGTTTTCCATGTAAATAGCCAGGCCCAACAATGCCCAGGTTCTGAAATCAGATGAGATCAGGTGTGTTCAGGGTGGAATGTGTTCTATAGTTGTATTCTGTAAACCTATGGTATATTGTTGTTACATGGTTTCAAGTCAACTCTGACTTGTCCCAATCCTTTCATAGGGTTTTCCTGGCCAGAATTATTCAGAGGAAATTTGTCATTGCCTTTCTCTAAGGCTGAGTTTTTGGCTTGCGCAAGATCACCCAGATGATTTTCATGGCTGAGCAGGGATTCAAACTCTGGTCTCCCAGAATCCTAGTCTAAGACTCAAACAACTACACTATGCTATATACCAAGAAATAGACTATAAAAATGTTTAAAAATAGCATTAATGTTGTCATTATACAAAAAAAATATACAAAAAATGAGGCAATATTGACATTTCTTTTATTTGTATGTACA
The DNA here is from genome assembly GCA_948472985.1 of Iguana delicatissima. Classification (NCBI taxonomy): domain Eukaryota; kingdom Metazoa; phylum Chordata; class Lepidosauria; order Squamata; family Iguanidae; genus Iguana; species Iguana delicatissima. Next base: position 100,862 of record CAOKZL010000231.1, read on the forward strand.
TATAATATGTACCTTGCATGTCACTATTTCAACTGACAGATAAATATATGAAATTAAAAAATAAAATATCTATTAAAAAACTATCTTTTCCCTTTACATACTCAACACTGCTGCTCACTAGACAACTAGGTAGCCAAGGCCATTTCTGCACTACACTATTCTAGTGCTATTATTCCACTTTCAACATCCTGTGGAATTCTGGGGTTTGTAGTTTACTGAGGCCAAAGAGCTTTTCTGGCTGAGAATTCTAAATGCCCCTCCCTAAACTGCAAACCTCAGGATTCCATAGGATGTTGAAAGTGGACTAATAGCACTAGAGCAGTGTAGTGCAGGAATGGCCCAATTTAGATCATTCCCCAGCATTCTCCATCATTAAGAACTGTCTGCAGAAAGTACACTAAGAGTGAGGGGGTAGAGTTTGGGCTACAGAACCAAAACATTGTGGGCTGTCTAATCACCTGCTGCCCTAACATGTCTTTGTCACAAAATATTTGTGCATGTATTATTTTTGAAATCTGCACAATTTTCAGCTTTACAAAAGTTCACATTTTAGAGAGCTTTTGGATACAATATCGAATGACACATTCACACATCATTATCCCCCCTGATGTCGCTTAATATTAACACTATTTAATGTGTGGGTTGTTACTCCACACTCCTGCTGGTGTAATTGCTTTCTTTCTGTCACAAGTTGCACATTATGAGGACAACAAAAGAGCTGAAATCAGTGCCAGTTTCTGAAGACATGAGACTAGAATTGCTGTTCATGTATGCATTGTTTGGTATTTATTTATTTATTAAAATAGTTCACTGTACCTTTCAATCTGTGTAGGACCCCAAGAGACATTTTTTTAAAAAAACTAAAACAAGTATCATTAGCACTGGAGTTATAAAATAGCCATACCTTGGATTTAAAAGAGAACAAACGAATAAACAGAATTATATAGGACAACCAGCCAGTAATAAATACATGCCTGTTTCATAGGCAGAGCTTGAAAAGATTACTGGAGTCACCCAGAAATGACCCATCATAGGACCTAAAGAATAATCTCATCACAATCCAGTTACACATGGCTTCAGGATGTCATTATACTTACCCTTCCCCAAAGTAACTCCCCAAACTGTGGGAAGGCATGCTGAAATAGCACTATCTTCCTAATCTAAAATTGGTAGAGAGGAGCCAGCTTATGTTCAAACAAGTAACTTGACAACGTGAGTGTCACAGCTGACAAGGCCCTGTCCTGCTGTCCTTTAGCCAGTAAGGAAAAGAAGCACTGTTAATACCAGACTGAGGAGCAAAACTCATTTAGCCCAAAGGGCCCCCGAACAATATTTGGGTTGCATGCTGTAAACCTGGCCAGTAAAGCTGCAACCACATAATGTTTTAATAATCCCCACACTCTGCTTACCTCCCAGCCTGTGAAATAGCATCATCTTCCTAATCTGAAAATTGGAAGAGGGGAGCCAGCTGTGTTCAAACAAGGAGTTTCACAAAGTGGGCCTCACTTCACATTACAATGGCTGATGACTAAAGCTTCATCTTAACTATCAAGCCTTTTGCTTTGTGTGGCCAGCCACCCTTCACCTCTGCCTCCACAGAGAGAAAAGTAAAAACAGAAACAGCAGGGCAGCAGTGGGACCAGAAGAAAAGGCAGGTAGACAAGAAGAAGGGAGATCCACCATGGTGCAGTGATTTGAGCACTGGGCTACAACCCTAGAGACCAAGGTTTAATTCCCTACACAACCATAGAAACCCACTGGGTGACCTTGGGCATGGCGCATGCTCTAAGCCTGAGAAAACCCGATGATAGATTTGTCTTAGGGTTGCCATAAGTCAGAAACAAGTTGAAGGCACACAACAACAACAGAGAATTCCCAAGCCCCCTTCCCAGTCAAAACATTTTTGGGAAGCAGAAAGCTCCAAGGCATCACCTTGCCTTGGGCCTTCTCAACCAAGCTGTGCCTCTGCCAGTGAGACAGAGAGCTGAACCTCCACAGGGGATCTATATATATATATTTCAGCCATTGAGGGCCTTTCCACACTACACTGTTATAGTGCTATTATTCCACTTTCAACATCTTGTTGAATTCGGGGGTTTGCAGTTTACTGAGGTCAAAGAGCTCTCTGGCTGAGAATTCTAAATAACTCTTCCTAAATTGGAAACTCCAGGATTTCATTTGAAAAGGTCAAAAATTCTAGAAGCAAATACACTATAAGGTGCATTAAATTTTGAAAGTGAATGTTCGATCAAAACCTGAATTATATTTGCTATGACTAGTAGAAGATCTAATGGAAAAGAAATATGGCAAGATATTACAATATATGGCTACAGTAGCATGACTACTATATGCACAGGAATTGAAGAATACAGAGATTCCAATGACAGAAAATTGGTTGATAAAATTGTTAGATTTTATTGAAACAGACAAATTGATGATATTGATAAAAGGAAAAAAATCAGTGATGATTTTTATGAAAGACTGAGAATCATTAACATGAGTTTTGCAAGAAAAAGAATATTATAAGATTATGGCAGGATTTGAAAATTAGTATTATTGGCAGCATGGTATAGTGATTTGAGCATTGGAGTATGACTCTGGAAACTGCTGAGCCATGAAAGCCCATTGAATGATTTTGGGCACATCACATACTCTCAGCCTCAGAAAATCATATGATAGGGTTACCTTAGGGTCAGCATAAGTTGGAAATGATTTGAAGGCACACAACATCAATAGCAACAACAATTATTGTAATTTTTTTTATTGGAAAAGTAGCCAGAGGAGTGTTTGAAGGGTATTTTCAGCTAGAGAAGTTGCTTTTGTAAAGAATTATTGATAGTCTGCATTAGGAAAGTTGGAAACTGCCTTTTTAGTTATTCTTTTCCTTTTTTAAAATTTCTATTGGTATTTACTCTCTAGTGTGTAGCATTCTTTCCTGTTGTAGCTTTTCTTTCTTATTTTTTGTTTCTATTTCTTCTTTATATCTATTCTTTGTTGTTGTTTTCTTTTGCTCTGCAAGTATGTATTTTGTATTTTAATAAAGTTTAGTAAAAAATAAGAAAACAATAAGAAAGGTCTGGCTTAAAAGCAGGAGGAATTGGGAACAAGAATTTTCAGACAACCATACAGAATTATTACATACTTTGAGTATAATTTGTGTAGCCTATCAAATCTCTCTCTCTCTCTCTCTCTCCCTTAATAACCTTAACACCATTTTGATGTATACATGGATCTCTTCAGGTATTAAAATACAACATTTATTCTTACTGGATTCAAGCAGTTGATCTGAAAGGTTTTGTACTTTACACAAACTGTATAGATGCTTTTTTTCAGGTAGCTGAAAATATGTATATATCACTAGACCTATTTCTCAGAGTGCCAGGGTGAGATACTTCTCTAGTATACAGTGCACTGAGGTAGAACGCAGTATTAAATGGAACTGATACTGAATTGAAAAGAGAAGGAGTTCATGAGCAGAGGGGAATATGTTCTTTCAAATTTGACCAGCTTCCGCAGGCAGGCCCTTAAGCAATTCGCAGGGATAAGCTTTCTTCAGCATTGTGGATTCTTACTTTGCTGTTCCTTCTTTTGATATGAACATTCTAGTGCCATCAAAGGCAAGGCAGAAAGTTTTGAAGATAGCTAACAAACTCGTGAAGTTACCATTTAAGTTACCATTAAAGTTGAACTCTAGCAGCATGTCATGATTGTGACAACTTTGAAGGAAACTTGTTTAGAGGGAAAGTGACTCGATTTAAGTGTAAAATGTATTTACAACACATGAATCAGTCTTCTGTTCCCATCTCATATGCTTCCAGATATGCGGCTGGAAATGTCAAGAGTAGGGATAAGACAAAGGAGACTGTTATATTTATGGACAATAGGCCTATTCAGGTGTTCTAAAGGCAAGCTGAACACAAGGAAGGCGTTGGCCCTACCCTTTCTGGCTAAGATTCAATATGCTTTTAATGCAATGTAAATATAGACCACCATAGTTAGGCTGAATTCTACAGTGGTTCAGACAATTGTATAATGGGCACCATAGCCTTGCGCTCACATCCACACCCACCCAGTCAAAAGAGAGAGAGAGCTACATATATGGTTGCAAAATGATTGGCCGCAGGAGGGACCATGCTTAATCTCTGAGAAAGTGCACCTGTGTGTGCAACTATTTTTATGTTAGTTTAGTGCCCCAACAAGATTCTGGGCTCTGTCTCCATGTTGTTGCCTTATTGCCAGGCCATATATCCATTCCATGATAAGGTTTAATTGGCAAATATTAATTGGCATGAAATATAATTATACCCTGCTATGGCTGGGAACCTGCTGGCAGACAAGGACTGGCTGCACATGTGCATTGCAAAACTAGGTCAGATCAGGACCTCAGGGCATGGCTAGGTCATAGTCAGGGAAACTCCAGAGATAATGGACTTGCATATGCCCCCTGATGACTTGCCCTTGAAAAACAATGGCACTCAAAACTGCTTCCACAGAATGACTGATTGTCCATAACCCTTTCCCTTTGTCCGCTTAAGCTCTCCCTTTGTTCCCTTATCTTTCCCATCATTAAGAGCTATCGCAATTCCCATCAGTCCTTTGTATCCTAATGCTAAGGCCAGTAGCTTATTCTGGACCCTTTTGTCCACTCTCTGGATCCCATTGTCTGCTCTCCCAGAAAGCCATTAACACAGTACTCCACAGGGCAGAAAAAGAGTATTTAAACCCTGGCTCTGAGACAGATAGCTCGTAGTACTCGGGCATATTGGCTATCACCCAGATGCTCCAATTCCCATTCTGTACTAACCTTGGACTCTTGGTCTGAGCCACACCACTTCATCTCTTCACTTCTGGATAGGTCAGTGGTTCTCAACCTGTGGGTCCCCAGATGTTTGTGGACTTCAGCTCCCAGAAGCCCCAGCCACTATGGTCAATGCTCAGGGCTTCTGGGAGAACCACTGGGATAGGTGAATATCACCCTAAATTCTCACTATCCAAACTTTTCCTCCCTTTTCTTTCAGCTAGCCTTATGTGATTGTGAGACTGCTTGGATCTTGTGTGAATGTGGTTGTTGCTTTCCCCAATAAAACAATTATTCTTTGAATCTCCAGCTGGTGTTCCTGCATTAATACTGATATACATAGGTGTAAAAGATCCTGTTAGGTTACCCTCTTCTTGCATGCCTCTCCTTTGAACTAATATTTCCCACTGCCTATCACAGAGGCACAGGCATTCTGGGTGGACCCCTCAATCACCACATTTAGGGGTAGCAGCCTCTCCATCCCCGTGTGAATACAGTTGTTCAGTGTCACAAGTGGAGCTTCCATGAATACAGAACATTTACCTGCTCAGAAGGCTGCCTTCCACTTGTGAAGAGCAAAGAAAATGGGTCTTCCAGCCTGAATCAAATTGTTAGTCAGATCACGAGTGAGTCTATTTACTCATGGGGACTTGGTAAGTCAACGCATATGTAAGCTCCATTGATTCAGTGGGTCCATTTCAGCTGAGATAAACAATTTGATTTAGGTCAGAGGGGGCAGCACTAATCCATTTCGCGCTCCTCACATGCATATTTAATCTACTTTTACAACACCTGAATAGGGCTATTGTGTGCTTCATTATGGACTGAAAGATCCAGATGGCAGCTCAGTGCACAGCATTTAATGTTAATCTGTTTAATAATAATTATGAAGAAGTTGTAAAATGCTGTCAGAAATTGCTGTTTTTCATGTCATAGTAGCTAAAGTAATTTCATCTTGTTAGTGTTCATTTTAATTGTAATTGCCTGAAGTACTCTTTGAGCAAAGGGTAATTTATAAACACCTCGAACAATAAATAAATAAAGCTGTGCTTTTCTACAAGTAAACACTGTGAAATTGTGCCGATATAATATTTTACCCTGTTCTTGTTGTGTAATGGATTAACTTCACAGAAAGTTCAAGGCAAAAGTTAACAGGAATCTAGCAACCAAGTAACTATCTTACCACAAGAATGAAGGCAATAACACACTATCCAGAAGTAAGGGGAAAATTAGCTCTTGTGCACATACTACTGTGCTAACAAAGATTATTTCTCTGGACTGAATTTGGCTCTAAAACAAGAGTTTGAATACCTTACCTTGCTATTTGTACTACAGGCCTGGTTAATAATTGGATGAAAGACTGCCAAGGAATACTGGGTGCTGTATGTTTTATTCAAAGGAAGACAATGGCATCTCTGAGTATTCCTTGCTTGTGAAAGCTCTGCGTAAGCCATGGGATTGCCATAAGTCTACAAGTGACTTGAAGGTCTCTCTCTCTCTCTCTCTCTCTCTCACACACACACACACACACACACACACACACACAAAGACACACACGGTGTTATAATAAAATTGTGGGCCACTGACAGTCTGCCCAAAGTCCCCTGTACTCAACCCCCACTTACCTTTGTTGATGACTACACTCATAGAGTATAGGACACCTGTCATTCCACATGCCTCATTTCCCAACAGAATCAGGCGGTTGCCAGACAGTTATTTAGAAAGTTTGTTGAAGCTCAATTCTGCGAAGAAAAAGGTACAGGAAAATGACTTGTGCTGTGAAAGAACAAGCACAAGGAGTCTTATCCCTGCGTACCTCCTTTCTGAGCAAGATTGCTGCGTGGAGGATGGAGGTTACCTCTTTATTACCTCCTAGCAATCTGGAGTAACAATTGCTGGGCAGCCTGAAGGATTTAACCTTGTCCCCATCCTTGTGATCCTGAGAAGGGTTATTTAGATGGGAGAAGATTTAAACTCACCCCCATTATAGCAGTCAACTTTGCTTAAGGGGGGAGATAAATCTCCCCCCACATCAGGGAGCTGGAACAGGATCACTAAGATGACTTAGAAGCTTTAACATTTCCTCTCTCCCAATGACCTGTGTTAAGATTGCCCAGAGGAAGATGAGGTGTGCTGTCAGGGAAGAGGGGGCAGGTGTGAATGAAAGAGTGGATTTAATGTTCCTATAAAAGCAAGAATTCGTTTCCTCCTCCGTCACCTTTAGCTTTGTTGGAAAATTTGTATAGAAATCGCAAGCATTGTAGAAATGCCTTCAGTTCAGAAAGCTGCAAAGTTTCAGAAAGATAGGTGCAGGGGTGAGGAGTTGCATGCTTTAAATCAAGTTTAAGCCTTTTTAAAATAGCAGACGGTAGTGTTGGAGGGGGGTGGAAAGGAATCAATGCTTAATAAAATATTCCAGACTAAACACTAGAAAAATAAAAATCCAATGAATAAAAGTAAAGGCTTCTCACTGTAAAACCGATTGAATGCAGAGAGAAAGAGTGGGGGAGGGAATGGAATTAGAGCCCAGCCTACCAAATCCAGGACTAAATGGAAAACAAGTTCTTTCCACTAAATTAGAACATACCAAGCTGAGAGGAAACAAAAAGGTTCCTGAGCAGTTTAACTGAATCACATACCTTTCTCCAAAGCACAATGATTGGAGAACCTTGCAGAAAATGTGGCCAAGTAGACCTGTCCATCACTCAGCTGCCTGTCCCATGGGCAATTTCCATAAAGAGTATGTAGTTTTAGTGCTAAACTGTCTGTCTTTCAAAAACCAAAGCTCCCATGATGCTTTGCCTGTGCAAAGGTTTGGTTTCTTAACTGTTGGTTGGACGTGAGCCCGCTTTGCCTTAACAAGTACCTGAACCAGTCTGGGAGCAGGTATTTGTAGAACTAATGGGTCTTAATTCAAGACCAAGCAACTTCCAAATACTTTGCATTGCAGCAGGAATAGAGCACAACAATCTGTGCTCCTGGAAAAATCCGTTTTCCTCCCAGCTCTTTTGTGTATTTCAGTCAAGTTCAGATGGAACAGGGCAGGCTAAGTGTAGTGACAGTTGATTTATTCATCTCTGGTAATCAAAAAGTCTTGGCACTTTTACCCTCTGAGCCCTGATTCCTCTACACCATTGGCTGAACCTTGGACCTTCTGCAGGCAATTCAAAGATTGCAGTCTACCACAGAGCGTCACCCTCCTCTTACATTTCACAACCGTATTTGCTTCAGACCCTTTTAGGAGAATTTCTAATGCACAAGCAATTTACGATTCAGGAAAATGTTGTCAGGAAGATGTCAAGGCTTTATATTATTAGCTGTTTGAAAGCATGATAGGGACAGTTCTGGCTTAAAAGTAGCACTTAAAACTTTGCAGCTGTCCAATTTCAAGAATCTTTTCATCTCAGACTTTTCAGTGCTAGAAGAAGAAACAGTTTCAGAAGTGACTGCGGAGATATTATTACTGTAATATCTAGTATAGTTGTCAAGTTGAAAATTAAAGGGAAAACAGGGCAGGAAGCAAACCTCTTTCATTCTTTTACTTTATAAAGACATCAGCTAGAGACCAGATGTTTCAGAATTAGGCATCTCCTAAATGATATGCAAATCTAAAGTTCAAGTATTCAAACAAAATTCACCTACTTTTCAAAGGAGATGAATATTCCATTAAATTTCCCTTTGGCCAGAGAGCAATGGTAAGACAGAGAAACGGCAAAAATCAGGAGGTTTCATTCTCTGATAGTGCCTGGTATTCAGTATTATGAGATATCACTTTAATATAGAAGTGCCTTTGTGACTTCCTAAGAATTATTACTTCTCTAGGGCTTCCTGCAGCAGACAGTGTGTTTCTACAAACTTAAAGTAATTAATTACCAAAGATGAACATATTCATTAGTTCATCATCAGAGAATGAATGCATGGATTTAAAAAATTTCCTTCCGAGCAGAGCTGTCCCTTGTGAAAGATATTCACTGCTCAGAAATGGCTTTGGATTCAGTTCTCTTGTACACAATCTATTTCTGTCTCAAGATTCATGCATATATTTGAAATCTGTTTCCCCCATGTTAGTTAGATTATTTGGTTTGGTTGTGTGGGAAAGCTACCTCCCTTAATTACCCTCAAAATACTCCATTGTGCCAAAACACAGAATTCTGGCACAACACAAAGTCAGGTAGTCTAAAGTGTTTTGGGTAAGAAGACTTGAACTTAGCCGTACCAGGACCAGCAAGAACTATTGGCTGCTTGGTGTAATTCCAGTGACTTCACTGGAGTCATGCCAGAAAATCCCATCATCACTCTGTGGGCTTTTCTATTTGGAAATATAACTGTCTAATTGTTACACAAGTTTTAAGTACTGCCATTATTTATGAACTACTTGCATACAATTGGTATTCATTTGGCAGGAAATATATTAGGAAACTCAAAACACTTTTTAGGTGGTTAAGTACAGATCATGCCTTTAGCCTATCCATCACCATATAGCCCCATCCAAATATCCAGCTGATAAATGCTATGAAATAATTTATTTTTATGACTGATAAATGCACCCTTGGTAATTTAATTTTCCATAAAATGCAAACATCAGAGCTATAAAACTGATAATCAAGATTTGTATTTGTGATGGAATATATTCTAAGTGAATCCAATTATTTTGTCAAGCTAACCACTTTTTGAAGCCTCAAGTTAAGAGCAACAGAAGTCAGATTTAAGCAACTGCATAGCCTAGGTGATAGATTTATTGTGATCCTGGTAAACAGATTGTTTTTGCAGGTTTTTTGTAATACATATTTCACTTACACTTTCCCTGCCTTATGCAGCAATCACCTTGGTATATCCAAACCTAAGGCATTCTGTCACAGACACCTAGAGAAGGATAACAGCTGGAATCCTGTTGGGGCTTAACAACTTTGTAAGCAGACTTAACGTCTGCGGTAATTAGAATTGCACAGTTGTATAATATCTGCATCCAGCAGAGGGCTGCTGTTACATTACTATGTAGCAGAGCTTTTAAAGCCCCGTTGGTGCACAATGCACATCCATACTCAATGCACACTGATGTATATTATGCACTCCTGTAGATCATGGTAAGATGTGCATTGCACACTGATGTGCATCAGGCCTGATGTTCATTGGCATTAAAGGAGTATCTTATTACCTCTGGTATGTAGCTAGGCATATATAAAGTTATGTAATATAATGGGCCATATAGGATTCCAGTTTATATTTATAATAAAAGTACTGACAGCTAATTGTAGCTGTAAGTGAGAAGTGAGTAACATGATGATCACACATACAATGAATGTAATCGAGAAAGCAGAGTGCCATGCCAAACTTTGTGACCCAAGCTGTTCATTTAAAGACCATTCAGATAGTACAGCTCCTACATACCTCAGCTCTCTGTACATGTTTGTTGTATGTGTGATTGTCTTCTGAATAGCTCTTCTGTCTATTCACCCTGGGATATGAAGTAATCATAGGGCATTTCCACACTAGACTGTTATAGTGCTATTATTCCACTTTCAACATCCTATGGAATCTTAGGATTTGTAGTTCAGGGAGGGGCCTCAAACCCCAGGATTCCATAGGATGTTGAAAGTGGAATAATAGCACTCTAACAGTCTAGTGCAGAAATGGCCATAGATAAAAGAGCTTTTGATGACTGTGTACTTACTAGATGTGTGGAAAGCATTAACAGGAGTACCCTAGAACCCCTGCTTGTATTAGAGCAAATAGAATCAACGGAGGCACTGTCTTCCTTGAACACACACTTCACTTCCTCCCATTTTGCTCACACTTACTTTGCCTTTTCCCATCTATGTGTGGAAAAATGCCTCCCCTTTGAGAAGAGAAGTAAGAGCCAGAGGAGGACCCCAGTGATGATTAAAAAGGTATAGAGAGAGTCTTAGCTTGTGTGAGGAACAAGTATCCTTTCTCACTGAGTAGGACATAGCTGGGTTACAAACCCCATTATCCGAGGCATAAAAAGATGCTCAGTGTCATTTCTCTTAAAAGAAGTCTGATGTATTTCTTATGAAATAAAATTATCTGATTGAAACTTAGGCCATTTCTGCACTAGACTGTTATAGTGCTATTATTCCATTTCAAACTCCCCCCCCCCGGAAATTGCAAACCAGGATTCCATAGGATGTTGAAAGTGCAATAATAGCACTATAACAGTCTAGTGCAGAAATGGCCCTAAACTAGGCAGGTTGAAGGCCATCAGCACATAGCTAAAGGCTATACCTTTTCTCTATGGCAGTTGCACTCTGTAAGAAAGGGCTACTTCTTGACCTTGCTACTTAATTCTTTCAGCTGGACAGCGGTACTACCTTGGGCTAGTGAATCTTTTCTTCCCTAACAGGAGTAAGGCCTCCATCAGCCATTTAGTGATTTCTCCTTAGCCTACTGATATACCCATAATGTCAGCCTAACTTTGAAGATAGCTCAGTTGAGGGGCTTTCTAGGTTTGAAGTCTCTCAAGATACTTTTGAGGGGGTACTCCTTGCCATCCTCTGCCTGCCTTAAAAAAAACCACACTATTCCTTCTCTTCTTCTTCTTCCTCCTTGCTGGCTTGTTGCCTGCCAGCATGCACAATGAATGGAAATACTTTGGTGACAAGGCTCTAGTTGTACACCATTTTAAATTAAACTATTTTATCAAGTCTACATAGAAGTGAGTTGAACCAATCAGAGGCTACATTTAAAGATGGCCTGGTCAATGGGGGCATCAGAGCAGTGAGGGTTGACTGAGTGATTGGATGGATGACGTCAAAACATTTTCCTTTAGAAACTCTGTAGCATGGCTTTCTACCACTGACCTAGTCCCATCACTCCTCATTGGGGTCATTCTGTTCTCACAAATTGCATCACTCTAGCCTCGTACTCTAGTCCTACAGGTGCCACTGTGGTTACTTCTGGTACATGGTGCAGTTGCTTCATTCCTAACTCAGGATGTCCACAGCAAAACAGAAATTCAAGTCTTGGTTTGATAACACTGCCTGCCTTTTGGGTTCCAGAATAATTTTCAAAATTCACACAGGGATCTCTCCAGAAATAACTTTCCAAGCAGGCACAGACAGACCTGCCTTGTACCGGGCAACATGAGTAACAAGCTTTGAGAAAGAAAAATTTTCAACAGCTTCCCAGAGCAGCTGGTAAATGTGCTTTAGCTCTTTTATGATTGCAATCAGTGGCATGAAAGGTTTCTCTTGCTATTTCAAGTTGCTCTGGATGTGTCTGTCCTTTCATAGACAGTTCAAACTATGTGTTTCAGCCTCTTGTGCTGTTTATGCCTCTGACTGTAGATCAAATGTTGAACTCTAGGTTCCTTGCTATGTGCTTTCAAGATGTCAGTTTTAAAGCCCCAAATCATAACTATTATACTGAGACATTATTTTTGTTCCCCACCCTCCACCAATGCAGTTCAGCTGCACTGGATGGTTGCTCAAATTCAAAATGCATACACACATTTGCCTTAACAGGCATGATATTAAGACATATACTTGTTTTCTTAGGCTTTTCCTAAGAAATATCTTATGCCAAAAGAGCTCTGTTTATAGCAATAGCAGTTACATTTCTATACTGCTTATGAGTGCAAAGTACTCCCTAAGTGGTTTACAATGTTTTTAGCTAATTGTCCCGAACAAGCTGGGTAGTCATTTTACCAACCTGTGGAAGGATGGAAGGCTGAATCAACCTGGAGCCCTGCAGGATGGAACTCACAACACTGTGGCTGCAGTACTGTCATTTAACCACTGCGCCACCAGGGCTCAGTTCAAGTGTAAGCTTAAGTCCATGAATCCAAGAGGTATAAGTCCTGTTGTTGTTGTATGTCTTCAAGTTAACTCTGATTTATGGTGACCTCATCAGAGAGTTTTCTTGGCAAGATTTGTGCAGGTGAGGTTTGTCATTGCTTCCCCCTTAGGATGAGAGAGTAAGACTTGCCCACAGTCAACCGAGGGACTTTCCTTGGTCTTGCAGAGATTTAGGCTTTTGTCTCCCAGACTTCTAGTCCAACACTCAAATCACTACACCATGCTGGCTCTCCATTCACCATGCTTGGGTAATTCCTTTGTTTGTTTGCTTCTTTTGTTTTGTTTTTTGTTGTTTTTTTGTGTAGCTTGGAATTCTTTACCAAACTTGTGCATGCTCCCCAGACTCCCAGCACAGCCATTTACTGGCCAATGGAAAGAAGGAGAGTAGCAGAAAGGCATTCCTCTGTGCTTCTACAAACACACACACACACACACACATACAAACAAACAAAGAATTACCCAGGCATAGTGAATGGAAAGCCAGCATGGTGTAAAGGTTTGAGTGCTGGACTAAAACTCTGGGAGATAAAAGTCAGGGGGGCAGTATGGAATCCTGGGGTTTGCAGTTTAGGGGGTGTTATTTAGAGTTCTCAGCCAGAGAGCTCTTTGACCTCACTACAAACCCCAGAATTCCACAGGATTTTGAAAGTGGAATAATAGCACCACAACAGTATAGTGTGGAAAGGCCCGGAATCCCCACTAGGTCAGAGAAACTTACTCGGTAACCTTGGATGACCATCTCTCTCCTTCTCTCTCTCTCTCTCTCTCCATGTATATACACATAGCTAGATGCTCTGCTGAGAAGTGTGGGCTCACCTCCAGGTATACAAAGGTTAATAATATGATGGGTTAAATTGCATTTATTGAGGGAATGTCAGGTATGATGGGCGGAAATCACTACAGACAACTGTCCAATGGGAATGGCCAGCTTGTGACAGGTAGAAAAGCTTCCAGACACTTCAGGATGATAGGTTATAAAAACACAGGTACTGTAAGGCATGAGAGAAACTGATAGAGTGGTGCTGCCATACCCACTTCACCATCCCTAAGGAAGTGCTGCCCACTTCACCATCCCTAAGGAAGCTTGGTGGTAGGCTGGACAAGGGGATCCAGACTCCCAGCTTCCCACAAACATCCAAAGACCTAGAACAGCAAGTGTATCATGAGTAGAATAGGAAAGATCAAGTATTCACATTAGAGCTTATATTTTCTTTCTGACCTCAGCTGAATGTGATTCAAGACTCTTTTGTGACTTTGTAACTAATCTTAAGCAATGCTTGAAGGAAAGGGCTTCATGTATGTGATCCCTTTGTTAATGTGATATGTACTTGGAATAAAAACTTTCCTTAAAGGATCTCCTCCCTTACACTCTCTGTTCGTGTGCCTTTATTTGGGGGGGGGGTGCATGTGTGTATAGGGTTCCCACTTTCTTTAGGAAGAAAGGAAGGCCTCTGTGGAATTAGAGGTGGGAAAGAGGTAAGTTAAATCCCTCAGAGACTTCTCACTAAGTCAGTGAAATTTGGGGTATAAACATTAGTAGGCAGTAACAGCTGCCTACTAAAGAACAGGAGGCACATCTTTGCACTAATGGAAGTGTGAATTGTATGGCCTACCAGATCTTGTTGAACTCCGACAATCCCCAGCATTGCTCACCATTGGCTAGACAATTAGGGCTTCTGAGAGCTGCAGTCCAACAGCATCTGGAGAGCTACACAGTTCTTACCTTGTGGTAGTGCTAGTGGTTTCATATTTTGAGAGTTAGTGCAAGGGAGTTATCCAATATAATTTTTATTTCACAAATGCTTAAAACTAAATTTTATGGTAAGTCCAGTTTCTGGACCCATTTCGGATTTCTATATGCTGATTATAGCTTTTCCATAGTGGCCTATGCATGGATATACCTATAGCCATACTCTAACCTTCACACTGCTTGATATTAAAGTAAAATCCAGCTCTGAGCCTTGTTGATTTTTATATGTTGGACAGTAAAATGGCTTTGGTTGGTCTTGACTTCCAAGTGAACATGTATCTGAGTGTACCGTAAATTCTCTAGCACAGTACTTTGGGTGATATCATCCTTGTTCTTGGCAAACGTTTTGATGCTTCAGAGACACATTCCAATTATTTTTGCAGCAGCACTGCCATTTGAGATGAAACTGTTCACTCCCTGATGTGTCACATTTGTGTAAAAATGACTGTTGCAACAATTAGACTGACTGGTATGTTGATTGCTATTTTCTACATTTTTAACATACCTGCTTGGTGATCAAGCATCTGTCCAGCATTTGTTGTTTTGTGCTTTTTTCTTCTTCTTATAGCATACTTTCAAATATATTTAGTGTATTTTAGGATTGTTCATTATTTTTTCTTTCTCACCTTTTTTCACACATTTTTATATCACTGGACTGCTATGAAAGTCTAGTGACTTGACTTTAATGTAAAAAAAAAATCTTAATTTGCCTTTTTTGTGTTCCTACCTTTTTCAGAAGTATGTTAATAATCTGTACTTTGCCAACTGTTTGTAACTTTCTCCTTCCTCCATTTTCAGGTTATATTTACACAAGTTCTTTCTGCTTCCCTTCACTTTAATGACTGTTGCATGCACTCCTATATGTTTGTGTGTGTGCTTGTACATGTGTGTATGCACACATGCACTGATAGCTGAATCAAGCAACTGAACAGCGCTCTTTTTAGGCAGAAGGTACCTCGCAGAAGAATACCATAAACATGAAGTAGATTTAAGAAAGTGATTGAAAACCAATATTGAGATGAATAAAGCATCAGCTTCTGCCTTCCTTGGCAGTATCTGTTGGAATGGGAGTGATAAACATCATCTCATGTCAGTTATAGACTTCTCAGGATTTAAGCATTAAATTCAAGGGATGACGCTGGAGGCAAGAGCAGTGTTGCCCTCCAAATAAGGCTGTATGATGTTAAGCTATTGAAAACCTGTAGATCCAGCAGTTCTTTCTGTTTTGCAATGGTTGGATTACCAGGTTCTCTATTGGAAATATGACCATGTTGGAAAGGCTGTGTCACTCAGAAATAAACGTTTTGCAATAGTTGTTCCAGCTTTTTGGTGATGATCGCTGGTATATGATTTCTGAATCTGAGAAGATCAGAAGTGTTTTTGTCAATGTGTTTCATGGTCCTTTAGTGCTGGCATTGATCCACACTTATGACATTGGTGGATTTGCAAATCATATTTAATTGATAATTAGTAATAGATTTATTGACTCTTCTTCTGAATGTTGATGTTTGATGCAGATACACATGTGCATGTGCATATTTTTGAAAGCCAGCATTGTGTAGTGCTTTCAGTTTTAGACTAGGACACGAAGAGACCAGGGTTCGACTCCCTGCTTGACCATCAAAACTCATTGGATGACCTTTGGCAAGTCACATTCTCTCAGCCTCAGAGGACTGCAGTGGCAAATCCCTCTGAATAAATCTTGCCAAGAAAAGCCTTTGACTTTAGGATTGCCGTAAGTTCGAAACAACTTGAAGGCTCACAAAAACAACGTATGATTTATTCTACATGATATTCTACATGATTTATTCTACAATAGGGTGTCAGCTATTTCTCCAGCCTCCTTTTTCAAAATGAAATATCTATTATTTTTCTTTTCATTTTACTTGAATCTGTTTGGGACTATTGCAAAAGTCTCACATTTCTCCCACTTTCCAATCCTTTTTCTTTATATATTTCCACCCTTTTGTTAAAGTAGTGTGAAAATATGTAGTGGTAATTTGTAGTATTTATTTAGTCTTGCAAAAGTGCCTTGCATCTACCCCAGAAGTACAACTGGCAGTAACTTCCAGTGGCAGTTTCTATATTTTTTGAAAAGGAGTTGGACTCTTGTGGGGGGGGGCAGCGGATGAACCCAGTGTTCCGGGAGTGCTTTTTGATTTTTTTTTTTAATACATGTTATTGCTCAAACAAAATCTGTGGCATGCAGAGATGATTGTGGGGGTTCCACACAAAGTCTCGGACAGAGCTTTCCAAACTGTGTATTGCGACACGTTAGTGTGTTGCCTGCAGCGTGTAGATGTGTTGCGCTAGCATAAGGGGTGGAGGAGCTGCCTCTCCTGCTGCCAACTGGAGTGGGCAGTGGTGGTGGCCCAGGTCCAGGTGGAGGGGCTGCCTCTCCCAACGCCGATGCCACCACCCTGGGCTAAGGAAGACCCTGGCAACGGCAGCCATAGTGATGGGCCAGACTCAGGTGAAGGAGCTGCCTCCACTTATCGAATCACTTACTGAATTACTGTTTCATGAAATGATTCATATCTAAAACCAACATGAAAAGTTTGGAAAGCTCTGGTCTAGAGATAGCAAAGAAAGGACTTGGGAGTGGAGACACACATGGACCATTCGTGTATTAAAAGTACATGAGTATTCTTTTTTCCCTCATGTTTTTTGTTTTCACTCACATTCGTATATTTACTTTATCCTTACTTAGCATCTTTTTGTCCCTGGCTATACCTACTTATCCTATGAGACTTGCTTCTGATTAGACTTACATAGAACTGTGTTGTAAGATACTTTGCCTCAGTACGTTAATGCTTATAGCGCAATTTTCATCCTTTTTTATTGTTGCTAAGTAGAAGTTCCCCTAAATTATTCCTTATATTGTGGCCCCCTTTTTTTTCTTGTTTCTTAAGATATTTCACTTTTTCTCTTAAACCATAGCTTATCTTGCATTGCTCTGAATACTTATCTCAGCATCAGGAAATGGTTTTGAGTTCACTGTGTAACTGACCTGTCTCTCACAGAGTTAGGAATGCTTAGCTGCAGTTTTTCAAATGTGTACAACTGTCAAACTAGCTGTCAGTTTTGCAGCATACACCCTTAAGCTGCCATCCATCGCTCATCTTCAGAAACTTCCTATTGCATGTGTCCATCCTAGCAACTTTCTCCAAAGGTTCCTTGTGCGCTCTCTCTGTCTCTCTGTCTGTCTTTTTCTCTCACACACACATTGCAACGTATATCTACGCCTTCTGTCATTTCTGTAGGCCATTGTTGACACCCAGTACACCAACTGATGAAACATCCAGTATTCTAATGGAGGGAGAATATTTTATAAATGTGCATATTGCTGTTCCATTTTATTGTATTGGTTTGGAGCATCGTTTGCCATTTGGATGTTGAATATAAATGCCTGAAACATCAATATTAAAATAACATAATAGGAGAGACAAAAATAGTGATGAATGAAAAGAGCTAAACAGAAAAAAACAACACCTTTAACAAAAACAGACCAAAGTTAGAAGAAGCCTAAAGGTCATGTACTAGTGTAACATAAGGAGGTTCTCATCTAGAGCAAACTTCCTAGTATTTCTAATCTCATTAGTGTCAAGAAGTTAAAAAGTGCTAAATCCACTTTTAGTTCAGGCTGTCTTCTTTGCAAGTGATATTCTTGCAGGCAGTTATTTCCCAACACTGTCTTGTGCCTTAATGTGCATTTTGATATTTATGAGGAAACAATTTTTTACCAGACTTCTCTGCTGAGTGGTTACTTCAAAAAAAAGCTATGGAAAGCAAGAATGATAAAAGCAGCTTGAGGTCTTTAAATCCAGCACCTTTAATCTGGGAGTATCAGAGCTAATGTCACTGTTAGCTATACCATTATTGTTCATTGAGTCCTGCTTGTTGTGATACTTGTGATTAAGGGGGGGAAAGTATTTCTGGTACTGGAAAAACACTCTCTATACAATTATTATCTTTCCTGCTACATTGCTTTGTACTTGGGTGCCATTTCTTGGTGAAATCAGCTGCTCTTCAAATTTATGCCCAATTGTATGGGAGCTGCTATAGCATGGTGCCATATTATGGGACAAAAGATGCATACATGGTTGTGTGGTTCTTACTGACTGAACGGGCATACACTCAGGGAGGTGGGTACATGCCATGCATGCCAAGGACACATTCTTCCAGTGATGCATGGATAATTTTGGAGCCACTCTACATTCAGTCTACTTAGTGAAATTAATTACAAAATTGAATATATGACAGGAAAGCTTGAAAGGAAAGGGAATTCAAGAAAAAAAGATATGATTTCATGGCTTCTCTTGCACATTTTGGGACATTCTTATTTAACCTCCTTCAATCTTCACTCTGTTGTTATAAAAACCAAGCCAGTAATTGTAGAGAGATATCTTAATACCAGTCTTTAACATTCTAGACAAAATGAGTTTAGTAGTATCTAATTAAGATAGTTTTTCCTAAAGATGCATTCACAAAAACATGTCAAAGACAAAGCACTGTCATAACAGCAAGAAGCCAAGAGTTAATTGCTAAATACATGAAGCCAGCATGCCTCCAAAGAGAATGCAAGCTATTACAACAAATAAAAACAAAATGCCAGAGCTAGTTTTAAGGCAGTAATTGAGAAAACCAATGTTGGGAAAGCAAACTAATAACAGTTGCCATTCCTGCAACTGTTGCTGGGTTGGTTTATATTTGTGTCACTGAAAAAATATAGACACTGCTTTTTACAAAAGCAGAAAACAAATCTCAGAGAGTTTGAAGTGGTGAGAAATTAGGCAAGAATCACAAGGTTCCAACCTGAATAGCACTTGATTAAGGGATGCCTTTGAAAGCCTTAGCCAATTTTGAAGCCTTTCTGTAAGAGCCAGAATTACCAAAAATGAAATCATCTTTTTCTGCATAATACTGTCTGTGGATTTATAGAATAATAAAGAGAGGCTGATTATCTAAACTGGGATGAATTTAAAGTGAGCCTTGACTATTTTACCTCCTGAATCAAGATAGTGAGTGAGAGGCTAACGATCTTGTGAGCAGCTTAAATTTGTCATTTACAATAAATTTGTTTGAAATGCTGAAAATGTATCTTGGAGATATATTTGTGGGAAATTAAGCTTGGGAAGTGTCATGCTTTAAAGTGACACATGCAGGCAGATACACACTGGCATAATTACAGAGAAACTCAACTGTTATTTATGCCCAGGCTGTAGTAATTCGCTCCAGACAAATGCTCTCCCACTGAAGTAAACAAGCCTTGTACTGTCAGAACAGTTTTAAGACTGAAGCCACAGTGGAGCATATATTTGTCTCTAAAATCTTTTGAGCGCTTTTATGGGGCACTAAGTATCTCAGCTCCCACTCAGGGCAAAAGTGCAATCTCTGTCCCAGCACGCCCTCCTTACAGTGGGACCAATCTTCCCACTGTAGAAGAACACCAATCTTCTTACGTAATATACTATACTCAAAAATCCTTCCATGTTTTTAACTACTGTTGACCTGAAGCAGGACAGTGTTTCGGGCCTATGTGGCGTCAAGTCAAAGGAGGCCTCACTTTCAGTGGTCTCTGGAAGGCTAAATGAACAGAAGTACAGTATAGCTATCTTACATTAAAATTAGGATAAGGATATGGGAAAGTGCTTTCATTATTTAGGTGGGAGCAGCCATCTAGGAGGATGTTCCAGTAGCCACAGGGGCAAATATATTTATTTTCCTCAACCAACCTCTCTACAGGGGCGTTGCTGCCGGGGGGGAGGGCAAAATGAGAACATTGTCACCAAATAAGAATTCTGCCCTCCCTCTGCCATGAAATTTCTCTTCACTCTCCAGATTTCTAGTGTTCCAGAAGGCAAGACACTGAATTTGCTATGTTCATATACCCTTGGTACCTTAGCCTGGCCCTTTTCTTTGGATACCTAAACTGTATTTCTGAATGTTTCACTGCCATGCTAGAAAACTGGAGGAAAATTTCATTGGGGGGGTGTCAGAATTCTTATGGGGGAAGTGATATCCTCATCCTTCCTTGGTTATACCTCAGTTTATCCCAGTAATGAATAACCACCTAAGTGCTGGTGGTGACAGTCATCCTCTTCCTGCCACACTTGGCATGCATTCAGGACTCATATATCTAATTCCCTTCTCTTCTCACAGCAGTATGGTGTTCGGGGCCTTTTTTTCACTCTAAATTGGTAATATTTGGCTTCTGTGACATTGTCACAATACCAGATCTGACTTGATCCTTGGCATCATCATATTGACAACGCCAGTGCTCACACAACTGGCTCTGAATTTCCTGTGCA
Organism: Iguana delicatissima; assembly: GCA_948472985.1. Classification (NCBI taxonomy): domain Eukaryota; kingdom Metazoa; phylum Chordata; class Lepidosauria; order Squamata; family Iguanidae; genus Iguana; species Iguana delicatissima. The sequence continues at coordinate 121,535 of CAOKZL010000231.1, forward strand.
GAGAAGTACTGATGGAAATCAAAGGAAGGTCATGTAAGCAACTGCCTGGAGAGGAAGCCAACAAGTGACTGGACAGGTATGGAATGGGATATTTTTGGAAAACCTTTCTGAAAACCTTTCAGCTCCTTTCCCAAAACTTTATTTCACTCACAAACAAACATGTTGACCCAAGAATATTAGGTGTAGCCCTTGGCCTAAATCCATTTGTTAGTCCTAACTCAGGCAGACCCATTGAATCAATCAAGCTTCCATAAGAGTAAGCTCAGGTTCCCAGTGAAGAAGCTGTGGGTCTTCTCTAATTCAGTTTTAGGTTCCTGTTTCAACCCTGCTAGTTATTTTATTTGAATTTTCTGTAGCCACTTCATTTGAAGTTTCTGTACTTATTTCAAATATTGATGAAATGGAGATAAAGCACCCATATAGAAATAGTTGTGAATATAAGCTTAATTATTTACAGTTTAAAGCTGGTTTGTTCAAGCTGTGTAAGAAACATAAAGACACACAGAGACACTCACAGACACACATGCATACATGCAAATATGTGTGTGTGTGTTCTGCAACATAGCTTTACTTATCATAGTGTTTGTTAAGTATATAGGTGCCTGCCTAGCCTAGGTAAAAAGGCGTGTGTTGAAGAAAGAGTGCAAAGAACGCTTTCATAGTTTATTGTTGATGAATGTTTGGATCAATATCACAAAGTCCAAGGTACTCTGATTGTTTTTTGTGCAGAGAGCTGCAGACAAATCCATTATCCTTCCCCTAGACAAATGATTCCCATCAAATATCCTCATCTTTTTGCCTACAATAAAGATAGTGCAGATTAGTCGACGTACAAGAAAATGATGAAGAAGAATCTTGAATAACAGATTGTGTCTGGGACTAGGAAGAGAAGCTCTGGCTGCACCTAATGTAGTTTGTTACTACAGTGATATCCAAGAGCAGACAAGAAACGGCTGCTTGAGGCAATTGCTTTTTATTTGCCTGAGTGTTCCCAGCCATTCCCAGGTGTGCACTCAGGCAAGTAAACATGCCGTGCGAGCTGAAAAATCACAGCTATCAAATGCCCAGGGATGACTGGGATGAGTGTGTGTGAGTGATATAATCAGGACCAGACCACAGAGATGACCTTATTCACTGACGCATGCATTGTTTCTCCCATTGGTGGTGGGAAGGAATGCTCATCTTAAAAAGGACATGCTGTTATAAAAGATACACTAGTTGTGTTGGGGAAGATGCAGAACAGGACAACCAAGATGGTCTGGGGACTGGAACATTTCTTTCGGTGAGGAAAGGCTACAAATCTTGACTGAAATTCATTTGGTAGCAGAAAGACTTTTTTTTTCATTGAATCATAGGGCTGGAAGAGACTACAAGGGCCATTGAGTCCAACTCCCCCACCATGCAGGAATATACAGTCAAAGCGTTCCTGACAGCCATCCAGCCTCTGTTTAGACTCCTCCAAAGAAGGAGAATCCATGACACTCCAAGGCAGCACATTCCACTGTTGAACTGCTCTTGATGTCAGGAAGTTTTTCCTAATGTTTAGATGGAATTTCTTTTCCTGAAGCTTGAAGCCATTAGTCTCTGGAGCAGCAGAAAAGAGGTTTGCTCTATCCTCTGGATTACATCCCTTCAAATATTTAAACACAGCTATCATATCGCTTCTTTACCTTTTCTTCTCCAGGCTAAACATACCCAGTTCCCTAAGCCATTTCTCATAGGTCATGGTTTTCAGGCTTTCTACCATTTTAGTTATCCCCTTCTGGATACATTCCAGCATGTCAATATCTTTCTTTAACTGTGTTGCGCAGAACTGGACAAAATATTCCAGGTAGGGTCTGACCAAGGCAAAACAGAGTGATACTGTTACTTTTCTTGACTGAGACACTGTACTCCTATTGATACAACCTATAATTGCATTTGCTTTTTTAGCTGCCTCATCACATTGCTCACTCATGTTCAGTTTATGGTCTACTAATACTCCTATATCCCTTTTGCATGTACTGTGAGGTGTACAGCACATCAACTTTGTGATTTATAGAATTTGCAACTATCACATGTGCAGCAAGTTAGCTGGCTTTAAGGGAGGATTAGATAAATCCATTGACAATAGGCCTGTCAATGGCTTCTAGTAATGACACCTGTCATTTAGGGTCTGTGGCAAGATGCTTAAATATTTGTTGCTGGGAAGCAGCAGTGGAAGAGGCCTCTAGTCATCACGTCCTGCTTGTAAAGTTTCCGGAAGAACTGATTGTTCATTTTAGGAAACAGGATGCTAGAACTAGATGGAGATTTGGGCTAGTTCCACAGGGTTTATGTTCATTTCACATTCACTTAGTCTTCAAAGCTAAATTACAATGGTCAGTTACAAGCACTGATATGGTATATCTACCTAGGAATACATTTATTTATGAATAGATATTCCTACTTCAGATTTGAGCAATATTAATGCCTTCTTTGTATGTGCTGATGTTCCTCATTTTGTTTTGCCTAATTTCTCATGCTGTTATTAGAAACACACAGATCTCTGCATAGAAACAAATGAGGAATAATCAGAGATGATAAGAGACAAATCTAAATGAAAGAAAAGCCACTTCAATAGAAGAAGAAGAATGCAAATGTATCTTAAAGGTACAAGAAAAACAAAACACACTGTGATTGCCAGAGCTCAAACATGGCATAAATGCAATGTACAACCAAATGGTACACAATTTATCTTTTATATTATGAGAGCCACCCCATAGGAATACATTCAATTTAGTAAATGAATTCCAATTTTACACCCTTTCACTCCAATTGGCCTTTGATATTTTTCTGTATTAAATTGAAAGCTCAAATGTGAAGAGAGATTAAAATGCTCTCCCACTGGTTTTTGTACATTCTTATTTATAAGGCCCAGTTTGTGTCCATTCTTTTGCTTACATCATTCTCTCAATAGTGTATTAAAAGGCACTCCAGCTGATACTCCATATTGTTGTGAAATGCCTGTTCTCATGGCGATAGTCTCTTGTGTTATCATAATATTCTTATAGTTTAAATCCAAGGGAAAAGACAAACCTAATAGGGAGAGCTCACTATGCTATCAACATACTGGAAAAAACTCCCTTTAGAACTAGACTAGTCCAGTGCGTATATGAGATTCTAGTTGTTACCCCCTCCAACTAGCTAAATTTATGAAAACTTCCTGCTTCTTATCTCTAACTCTAGGCTTCAAGTTATTTTGTTTTGTAAGCTTCAGAGCACTTAATTGTTCCCATACGAAGCAAACATGGGAGCAGGAAGCAGCAGACACCACAAGAGGGAGCTGGCAAAGACTGACATGTTAAGACAACATGCAGTTTACTCAGAGCTTGGAAAACTAATGTCAAGGATCTCCTGGACTCTGCTGTCTAGAGGATCCTGTGAGACTATAATCTAAAAAAGCACATTTGTGTTACTTTTTTTGGACTACAGCTCTCAAAAACCTCAGTATGGTCCATGGTCAGAGGAAATTCTGGGAGATATAGTCCAAAGAAGAAACTTTGGTAGCCGGCTTGTCCATCAGTATGAATGTAAAAATGGTCTGCCAACATATTCAAAATCTGTACATGGAACAGTCTCTTAATTGGATCCCCCCTCCCCAAACATAAAATGCATCCTCATTAACATGGTGCTTTTGTGCATTCTTCCTTCCCTCCTTCAGAAGACTTCTGCTCTATCTCTATTTCACCAATAATTTCTTTGTTTCTCAGGATTTTTTTTATCTGATTGACAAGTAGGTGGTCATATTTATTTATTTACTGCATTCATGTACTACCTTTGCACCAAGGCATAGCAGTAAATAATGCACTCTAATACAGTGCTACTCAAGGTAGTGGTCCATGAACTGGTGCTGGCCCTTTAACCATTTGCTATCTGTCCCATGTGAGTTTCCAAAAAATGAAAAAAAAATATGGCTGATACAAATGTAGATACAAATATGATATGATCCCAAGCACATGCGCGGGCAGATGCTGGTCCTCCACATCAGTTAGCTTGAAGTATAGTGTTCTAACAGACAAGCTGGCATGGTGTAGAGAGCCTGCACAGTGTTTAGAGCCTGCATGGTGTAGAGACAGTGTGGTGTAGTGATTTGAATATTGGACTATGACTCTGGTCACCACTTGGCTATGGAAACCCACTGGGTGACCTTGGATATGTCGCACATTTTCAACCTCAGAAAATGCCATGATAGATTTGCCTTAGAATTGCCATAAGTCAAAAAACAACTTGAGGGCACACAACAACAACAATAGACAAGAAGTTTTCAGGAAAGTCATGGGAGTGAGTTTGAAACTGAGAGTGTCTGGAACATGAAATTCCCACTCTGAAAAAGTCGCTCTTGAATATGTGCTCAGTTCAAACCCTTCCAAATTTGGTCTGGCTTGTCCTTGGGTTTTCCCTCGCCATCACTGATGCCAGCCAACCCACACTCCCTGCATTGTCTGTTCCTTTTCTTCCCCAAACATTCCTGAGTTGAAGGGTGAACAGTGACAAGGACTCTCTGCCATTTCTTTGCACGGCTTCCCTCACTCTTTGAGATCAATTCTTACCCTCTCTGTCTCTCACCTGTGTTACCCTGGCTGCTGGGGTCCCTGGGGACACCTGAATTTTACAAAGATTGGAGGAATCAGCAGAGCACAACTTGGCAAAATGGAGGGTAGGGCAACACAGCGAGATCTTTTATCCTATGTTTACGGAGTCAGACTGCAGGAGAAAGAGAGAAGTCAAGTGTCCATTTAAAATGGTCTTTTATTTGACAGAATTGGCAAAATTCCTCACTCACACACACACAAAGCATTCACTCACACAAGCACACAAGGGCTACTGAGGTTGAGAGTCCTAAGAAGGAGAAAGATTGAGGCGACATAGTGAATATACTGCACCTGATCCTGAAGGCTGCTGTTTCGGGAAAACACAGGACAGCTTGTCAAACAAAGAGACAGAACGAGAGAATGAACGTATGAACAGGCCTGAGAAAGAAAGCAAGAAAAAGTCTGCCAAAACTAAAAAACAGGATGCAATTATAGGGCAGAACATCCCTCGGGAGGGGGCTGACCCTTTTCCTGGGAAAGGACAAGAACTGGATTATGCAGATGGACCTCAGCTTTGTAGTTCCCGCTGTTTGTGATGGCTAACTTCAATCAGGAATCCCATAGTCTCTCAAGGTGTCAAAGTTGCTGTTGGCCCATTTGAAATGTATACATGCCTTTTCCGAGGTCTTCCTCTGGATACATGACTGGGGCTACTTGGTCCAACATACACTAAGGGAGGTTTCAGTTCTTTCAACCTGAATATCTAAATTTCCATCTGGCTAACCTCCTGCTCAATGGACATCAAAAGATTCTCTTTCCTGAGATAGGGTCTGTTATTAGTCAATGTATATTTCCCTTCTGCTGTCAGAGAATCAGGATCATCAGTCATGGGTTACACCTGGAAAACTGATATAGCATTTTACACAATGGGAAGTGATGAGACTTGGAGTTGACCATCACTTACAATCAAGAGGCTAACTTTCTTTGTGATTTAGATTTAAGTAAAGTTTAAAAATAAATTCCAGAAATCAGAGAATGGAGAACGGGGGGGGGGGAAATTAGTCATATGTCACAATGTAGGTGAAAAGTTCTAAATGAGAGACAGATACAGAGTTCTGGCAACTGAAAAAAGGAAGTGTTAACTACCAGCTGAGTTTCAAGCTGGAATGACAGGTGGGAGATGTTTTTAGGGGGCCAGCTCACCAACTTCAAATTAGAGAAAAACAATTGTTATTTTGTTTTGTTTTGCCACATTAGTGTAATGTATGATATTAGTATACCATCAGTGGAAATAGACTGAAGACTTAAGAAATTATTGTTCAAAAAGTAATAGGTGTTGTCTTCAGCTTTTGGGAAAGCACTTAATGCTAGCACTACAAGTCCAATTTTGGTTTTGCAAGTGGTTTCTCCTATTTTTTTGGTGTCAGTGGGAGGTTTCTGAATATGGTTACCTGCCTTTAGCTTTATAGCATGTTTATGTTTATGTTAATTTTCCTAAGTAAATGGAAATTAAGTTAAATACATATAAATGTACATCAGTGGAAGTAAGGTATATCTATGAGTGATTACAATAGCTGGAAGTAGCCCTAACTTGCTCTTAATATGGTCTGCAATGTAATAAGGAGCCCTTTCCCCATTATGTGGTGTTTTTGTGTGATTGTGCATGTGAGAGAGAGACTCATTTGTTTGTGTAATTTCAAATTACACGCAGGATAGTAAACATGTTATTTGACATTATAGTAAACAGTGACTGTTCAACCAAAATGGCAGTATTATTCTTCCAAGGCTAAGGTGCAGTCAGAACTAGAGCTTAGAAGGAAGTATTGTTGTATCTTAACCACTGGTGCAACCCCTGCTAATAACAGAAGGAAAATATTCACTATCTGCTGACAGCGGGAGTGAGGTATTTATTATCTGCTGACAGACCCAATCTTGGGGAAGGGAAGTATTTATTTATTATCTATATTTATTGAGCCAGAGGTTCACCAGACAGAAATGTAGACATCCAGGTCTAAAGGCTGAAACCCCCCTAGCAAAGGTCAGACCAACTATCCCTCAGTCACATATCCAAGAGGAAAACCTCGAAAGGCATGTATACGTACATCTAATGGGCCAGCCACAACTTTGACACCTGGAGAGACTAAGTGCCTCTCAGATGAGGTTACCGATTGCAATTGTGGGAACTATAAAGATGAGGTCCATTTGCATAACTCGGCTTCTGTCCTTTCCCAGGAAAGAGTCTTCCCCTGCCCCAGGCATGCTTTGCACTATAATTGAGCCCCCTTTTGGGACTCTCTTTGGAGAACTCCCACTTTTGACTAGCATCTGTCATGCTGCTAGTTTAAGGCTCCCCTCAGTTCTTTTTCTTTGTCTGCTGATCTGTCTTTGCTTGCTTCTTCCCGAACTGCAGTCTTCAAGAGCAGGTGCAATATAACCGCTTTCTTTCCCTTAGCTTTTCCTGCTCGTAAGTCTTTCAAACTCAGTAGTCCCTGTGCACTTGAGTGAGTGACTGCATTGTGTGCATGTGTGGAGATTTTGCCAATCCTGCTAAATAAATTACTGATAATTGGATATATGATCTGGTTCTTGTGTGGTCTGACTTCATAGAGTTAAAGATCTCAGTGCATTACCCTGCCCTCTGCTTTGCTAAGCAGTGCTCCACTAATTTCCCCAACCTTTGTATTCTTGTAGCAAATCCAGGTATCCCCCAGGGACCCCCAGAAGTCAGGGTAACCCTGGTAACTTCTTTCTTTTTACAATATAATGTGTAGTTACTTTTGTAGTTACAGGGCTGTGGTCTCACTAAATGGTGGCAGAGTAACATTGCTTGGTTTGAATGATGGCTACTGTGCTGGATTCAGATGTTTGGGTTTTTAAAACAATAGAAGAGTAACTAGTTTGATTTTGAAAGACAGAAAAAATAAAAACTTAGTTTAAAACTGTAACTATAAGCAGCCTTGAACTATAACTTTAAATAGCTTTAACAGTACCTCTGTCTTATATAGGCCTGATTCCTAGACAGCGCAAGTTTAATAGCAAATTCACAGACAGATGCAACAGATAAAATTCTGTCTTTTTTGAACAATTCTTGACTTATGAAAGTTGTACTTGCTGTTTTCTTCAAATGGTAGCTGTCCTCCATATCTTTCAGAAATTAACAATCCAAAGACAGTTTTTAACCCAAACATCTATGTTATCATCCTATTTATGACCCAGTTAAAATGTTTATATGTTTAGAACCACTCATATTCAGAGAATCAAATTATAAGCAAAACATAGTAACAATACTTTTTTAAAAAATGGCATCGATCTTGTGGTTTTCTATATTTTAAAACAATATAAAAACAAAAAACTAATTAACAAAATGTATGGTTTTGTTTGTTATTATCTTTCTCTAAAATGGAGCCAAAAGTGGTTTTTTCCTGACTGGAAGAAAAGCTTATTGACTCAAATTAATAAATAACTGTTGCTTTCTGTTACAGCTGCCAAGATGATCTTTTTCAGTTTGCATTGCATGAATTACTGTGTCTTGATGACATTTTAGTATTCCTTTTAATGGAGGTCATGTAAATTCTAATTTGAATTTTTGTAGCATTTTGTTTGTTATGTCAATGTACTGTTTACTGTCAGGCATGGACAATGTGACACCAAGGCTGGCTGGCTGATCAACTTTTTTAACAAAATGAATAAGTGAATGAATGCCCTCTCTACTTAAACCATGGATGATAAAATCTGTCTCAAGAAAGAAATACTCAGAGTAGTTTAGTAAAGTGTTGAGGTTTGGATTTTAGTAAATATGGAAAGAGTTTATTCCAAATGTATACAGAAGCTCCAAGTGTGTTCCTCTGAAGGAACTTATCACATGAGACAAACAATTCACAACTACAGCAGGATAATAGTGTCTTTGGCTGGGACTTATCATATTGCTTTCTTCCACTTCTGTTGTCTCCCCAGTGGGAGACCATTGGGAAAGTGTCACGAATGAATTTCTTGTGTTAATAAAAGAAACATTTTTCAAGCAGTTTTCCAACAGGAGAAGAAATGAAAAGAAACAAAGTCATGTGATAAGTCCCAGCCAAAGACCAGTGGTATACCGAGGCTTAGCAGCACCCAGGGCAAGGGAGAGGGGAGAGCGGAGGTGGGTGGGGTAAGCAGTGGGCAGAGGTGGGCAGGGGGAGGGGGGAGGGGTGACTGGGGGGTTCTCGTTTTTGCACCCCCCTGACAGTGACACACAGGGCATGTGACCCAGTTGTCCCACCCTAGATCCGCCTCTGCCAAGCACACTACTATCCTGCTGTAATTAAAATTTATCCACCTTGTGTGATAAGCTCCTAAATGTTCTCACAGTCAAAACATTGTTCTTAGGTAAACTTAGCATTTATTTATTCATGTCCACCCATATTATAATTCCAGTAACTCACTTCTACATAAAAATGCTTTAATACTGAAATACTTTTATTTTGAAGTGAGTTATTGAAACTGTAACGTGAAAGCAAGCTGAACTCTTAACATTATTCAAGAGGTTCTGTAAATGAAGCAGAAGTAAATGGTAGTGGAACTGACAGATCTATGTTTGGCTGTTTGGCATTAGTATGGACATAAGCTGTACTGGAAAGTATTGGCAGAGAATTGTTCCAACAGGAAGGAAATACATTAGTTGGAGTCAGCTCACTCTGGGCACTTTAGAAATGTGTCACATATCCTCTCAGTTTGTTTCTTTACTATTCTTACTGCATACAGATAGAAGTCCAAAGAGGAACAAAGGATGTGGAAAAAGAGATTTTAAAAGGAGATAATATCCAAATACATTGTTCTGTTTCATGTCAGCTGCTGACATACATATTCATTGCATTTTTCATAAGTGTATTTGTTTATTTGCAGTTCAGTAAAGTAGTGCATACAGTTTAAGAACCAATATACCCTTGGGATTATTAATATATGATTTGTGTGTGCAGAGTGTTTTTTTCAGAAAAGCCAACAAAATAACCCACCAACCTGAGCTGGAATGCTTGCAGGGAATGGCAAACTAATTATCCCATAGTCCTAACAGTTTACAATTGGAATTGTGCAATTTATAGTACGTGAAGAAAATGCTCCCATTGAATTGAGTGACAGCTTTCCTCCATACATACTGAGGACTGAGAGAGAGAATGATAAAGAACTAAAGCCCCACTGTCTCTCTCATTAGGGTTCTCATCCAGATCTCCTATATGTGTGTGTGAGAGAGAGAGACAGAGAGACAGAGGCAGAGACAGAAACAGAGACAGAGAGAGCAAGTCTGAGAAGAGAAATTGCCCACAAAGCAGAAATTCCTTTAATCATCCAGAATGCCAGTCTGGGATTGGGATTACCATTTTGCCTGATGGTGGGACCAGATGAATACGGAATGTTTTCAAAAATTAAGAAAAGAAATACTATCATTGACCAATTGTCTGTGAAACCGTCCCCCCTCCCATTATAAAACACATTCTCTATTTTCACCAGATGTGCATGGGATGGGCCATTTGGAGTGAGTGTTCCATCCTCTTAGGCTGATTCTCAAAGTGCAATGCCTGATCAGTACAAAAGGGGGTCAGCTGAGAACAGCACTAGATGTTTGTGGTACAGCCTTGTGCATGAAACTGAAGACAAAGCTAGCACGTGTACTTTGAGGCCCCCATAGCTGCTACTTAGGATGTGTTAACTGAAATACCTACCTTCTGAAAGCCTTGAAATAGGGCATAAATTTTTATTTTCTCCTATTTCCATTTCAACTTTAGTTATTGAATTCTTTTTTCTTATTTTTATGGAAGGCATTTGAAATATGCCCCTGGTGAATTTCTGTCAGGATTTACTTCTTTTTTTAGAGGCTGGTTTCTTTCTTCATCCCCTATATCTTTCATTTAGACAAATGTTCCTCATCAAATATCTTCAAGCTTCTGCCCACAATAAAGCTGACACAAAATCTCTCCCTCGTCAACTTCTGTGTATTTACTTGTAACATTCAGTATTCTGTCATTCTGGTTTCTCAACGCAATCTACAAATGAAATAAAATATAAAAGAAGCATAGTATGTATACAAACAAGAGATAAACTAAAAGCCCCAATAATAAAATTCCAAAAAATTCCAAATTCTACTCAACAGCAGGCTATAAAAACCAGCCCAAACTCAGAAGATTAATCAATGCAGCAGCATTTTAATGATTTTCTAAAAATTAAAAGAAGTCTTGTCAATCTGGCCTTCTTAGGAGGTTAATATAACGAGAGGCGTTCCATAGGTTAAAATCCTAGATTTTGTGACTTTAAAGGTCAAATAAATGTTCTGCTTTAAAGTTGTATAGTTAGCTACTTTGAGAGTTATTTAAATGGAAGCATGGAACATAAATACTTTAATAAAGAAGGGAACTATTTATTCCCAGAACTACGATAGTTCAGTTCTCCTGACCCCATCAGGAAATCTAGTAGAATCCAGTGTTTGATGGTTTTCAATGCCACTTAGAAAGGTTACATTCCTCTACCCAGCTCTATGAATCACCTGGCAAAGGTCCACTAGTGCTACCTACAGATTTGTGACTTGCAGGAGCTTTCAAAAATGATCTTTTGCAAAAAGATCTGCAGAATCATTCAAAAATAGCTTTAATTAATTTTAATTAATTTTAATTAATTACTTAATTAATTAATTAATTTAAAAAGAAGTATGATTACAAAGAAACTAAAAAGAGAACAGTAGATGGTGAGTATTTATCTTTCTAAGTTTTGAAGGCTAGTCTTTTAATAAAAGTAAGAGAACACAAGATCCAGCCAGATTGACCATTAGTTAAATTGCAGGAACCTAACTCAAAAGAACATAAGTGTCTACAAATTCCAAAGATTCTTCCAATACAAAATTCACACATTATAATACATTCGGCCAAAAGGGGATAACTACCAGATACATATGGATCATTTTGACACTGAGAAGTATTATCACCAACATTTAGTTGACCTATGCCATTCCCGCACTGGACTGTTATAGCCGGCCCCTCCCTAAACTGCAAACCTCAGGATTCCATAGGATGTTGAAAGTGGAATAATAGTGCTATAACAGTCCAGTGCAGAAATGTCACTAGACTTCCCTTCTCTTCCCTTCTGTCCTGCTTTTTTGGAGAACAGACAGGGAGCAAGAGCCAGGAAGGAAGAGCAGAAGGGCTTATAGACTCCAATAGTTGCTCATGGGCCAGTCTTTAAAAAGTCTTTCTTTCATTGTGGCCTTTGATATTTTGTATTGATAAGAATTGATATACAAAGGGTTGTGCTGGATCATTGGCCTATCTAGTCCAGCAATACGTTCACATAGTTGCCAATCACCCATATGCCTTTTGGAAGCTCACATGTAAAATATGGATGCAATATACCCTCCCCTCCATTTTTCTCAGAGGCACACTGGATCTGAAATTGGAAGAGATCTACAGTCATTAGGACAATTACCTATTAATAGATGTACCCTTCATCAGTTGTCTAATCCGCTATTAGAACTGCCCAAGCTGATGGTCATATTTGCATGTTGTGATACTTCGTACCTAGGCTTGAAAATGTGACCTTTCAGGCTATAATTTCCAACTTTCCTAGGCAGGATGGCTACTGGGGTCTTGTATTCCAAAAAACCAAATTATCCAAATTCTGCAAAGTCATTTTTTAACTATGTGTTATGTGAAGAAGTATTTCCTTTAAATGAAGATATAATGGTACAGTTCTCCCTCCACATTCGTGGGTCTGAGAGTCGTGTATTTGATTATTTGTGAGTGGCTTGCCTCCCTGATTTCCCTCTCTCATTTCCTAATGCAGGGAGAAGATCTCCTCTCCTGCCCTTCCCCAGCCAGCTATGGCACTGGCAGCTGATGGGAGAGTGAAATGGGGAGGCATCTCCTCTGCCCAGCCCCCCTTCTAGGTAGTTAGGGCTCCATCGTGCCGGAGGTGAGTGGCAGAGGAAGTGGGGTGGGTGATTTTGACCTTCCCACTCTCCTCCTGCACACCCCCTGCGCGATCACCCCAGGGGCAGGAGGGAGAAACATGGGGGGAGTGCAATATCGCTCTCTTCTCCAGCCCACCACAGACGTGATCTTGCTGGGAGCAGGTGGGAGAAGCATGGGGGGAACGCAATCTTGCCGGGGGTGGGTGGGAGAAGGATGCGGGGAGTGCGATCTCTCTCTACTCGCTCTTCTCTGGCTCACTACAAGCGCAATCCTCCCCTGCTCCAGAGGAGACCCACAGGGACATGCAGGGCCAGTGATTGCCCATTCCCTGCATGTCCTGGGGCCTCTGCTCACTGGCAGCAGCTGGCAGGCATGTAGAGAGGAGGCAATCACCTGTTCTCCGCATGCTTGCTGCCACTGCCAGAGCAAGTGCTTTGGAGGTGGCCTGCAGGGACATACAGAGTGGGCAATCGCCGGTTCTCTGCATGCCCTCGGCTGCTGATGGTGCAATCAGGCACACCATCTGCCTGCCTACAGCTTTGGCACAAGTCACCCCAGCAATGGGAGAGGGGGGAGGGCGAAAGGGAGGAAAGATTTTTTCTCCCCCTCCCATCTCCTGCCCACTGTCAGAGATGGCTGGCATGGCCATGTGTGGCAGGGAAGGAGAGGTGCTGAGGGGAGTTATTCGTGGTTATTTCACTTTCGCAGGGGTACTCTGCATCTATCCTCCACAAATGGGAAAGGCTTACTATATATACCTTGTTAGTCCTTTGGTCTTTTTGCAATTTGTAGCAATTATATATAAGAAAAACTATTTTTCATGTGCTATCCTTATGTCATTTCCCAGCATTTTCTACAGAGCTCCTTGTATTTAGTGCCAGTTACCCTTCCTAACTGATTACAAAAGTTGCTTGTAGGCAGGCTCCAGTTAGAAGAGTGTAGTTTATTGCAATGAATTGAGTATGGTCCATTGGTATCTTCTGTCCAGAAATTTGGTACCATTTAATAAGTCACTTCTATGAAAGAATAATATTAAGTTATAACACAGATCAAATTTTCTTGAAGGCACGTACAAAAGAAGGAACTTTTGCAGTTACAAGTTATCACAAAGAATTAGTGGTGCATGGCATCCTGAAATATACAATGTTTTGTTGGATTCATTCATAAGAGAGCTTTCTAATTATTCATATAATCAGTACCTGTTGAATAAATATTATTCTCTTAAACTAGTATATAGCTGTACAATCAGATAAGTTAGACTCATCAAAAGAGTGCTAAGAAATTCTGTAATTTTTACTCGTGTCATTATTAAAAATCTGGAGCTTTATTCAAATAATATCTCTCTGACGTTATGCTTCAGTGAAGTATTCTGTTATCTCTGATTTTTCCATTGATCAAAAAAGAAAAACAAAACAGGCCTAGTGTGGAGAGACTGCAATAAAAGGCACAGTATCATGCATCTTCTTACCATAAATTATTAACTTCATATGATGGTGGCTGGTTTCATAATAATAAGAATTCTCATTAAGTTTTCTCATTTTCACATTTTATATAAAAGCTTCCATCAAACCAAAAAAATCCCCCCAGGTCCTACGGTTCAAGTGAACCGTCTACAAACCTCATTAAGCATGAACATGTGCATCGTTAAGGGTTTGTGGTTTTGCCTTAATATATCTAGGAACTTCTATGGCTCAATAGTTTTAGTGGTTTAGTTTATGTAAAAAGTGCAGAATCTCGATCTTGGTAGAAATTTACCTTTTATCATAAAAGATATTTGTGAATGGGCTGTAGCTGAAGTAGCCAGAATCGATAGGTATATTCAGTAATAGTAATTAAGTGTTTTAGAACTGTGGCTCTTTCACATGCACATGAACTAATTATGATTAGGTTGTTTTATTTATGAGAATAGGGAATAAGGAAAGAGTGTAACAGAATAAACTGGGCAAATATAGAAATATTTGGTTGTGTATGCAAATAGTAAACATCAGAAAGCAAATACATACCAGAAACACAGACTTTATGCTTATCAAATAAACTTTTAAAAGACAATCTCAAGACCAGATTCTAGTAAGTTGCACCAAAAGCAGAATGGAATTGTTAGAATAGTGAGGACAAAAGAACAAAAAAAGCTATAGCTAATGTTATAAAAAGTTTAACCATAGCTCAAGTGGGTCCAGACTAACAAATCATGAACCGCAAAGGTCCAAACATCCAGAACCTTACATCTTGGAACAATGCTTTCATCTCTTTTTGTCTGATGCCCAAGCGTGGGTGCATTTCTCAGAGGGGAACAGCAAAGCGGTTAGGCAGTGGGTTTGAGGCGAGATTGAGGTCTGACCCCCACTGCATGTTGGAGGAGCCTTCTAAAGCTTTTCCTAAAAGCAGAAGGCAAGACTTGCTCACAAAGTGCAGGGCATGTTTCTCAGAGGGGAACAAAAAGTGTCTTAGGCAATGGGCTGGAGAAGGAAGGATCCTTTCTTCTAAAGCTTTTGAAGCTTCAGTAACAGAGAGTAAGAAGGATCCTATTTCCCATTTCAGAAGCTGCAGATTCTTTTGTGCCCACTGACACAAAAGCCTCCAGCTTTGGGAACAGGGAATAAAAAGGATCCTATTCCCCACTTCCAAAACTGCAGACCTTCATATACCCATTGACACAAAAGCCTCCAGCTTTGAGAAGGGAAAGTAAGAAGGATCCTATTCTAGGGCTGCAGATGGCAAAACTGCAAATGTGGAGGGCCAAGTCTACTTATATGGTTAAAACTGACTTTATTAAACTCTGTCCTGAAATTCTAGAATACAGGTTGGAGTATAAGGTGGGCCACCAGACTTGAGACTTGACTTGAAAGTGTCTTGCAAGGACTTTAGACTTGACTTGAAACTTGAAGGTAGAGACTTGAGACTTGACTTGAGACTTGGAGTAAAAGACTTAAATACACCACTGCTTTAAATACTTCAAGGACTGTCAGAGAGAAGGAGGAAGGCCTGTTCTCTGCTTCCTCAGGAAGTAGGACCAGGTCTAACGGCTGGAAGATTACAGGAGATTAGGTTTTGATTGAACATTAAAGGAAACTTCTTTATAGTAAGAGTGGTTTGCAATGGAACTAATTGCCTAGATAGCTGGTGGGGTCTGTTTCAATGGACATCTTCAGAAAGCAGCTAGACAACCTGCTAGGGATGCTTTAGCTGGAGATCATGCATTGAGCAAGGAGTTGGACTGGATGGCTCATGAGGCCCCTTCCAGCTCTATAATTCTATGATTCTAGTGGGTTTACAAAGAGTATTGTTTTAATAATGGCATTTGCCTTTAAAGCTATCTGAGTATTACTTCAGCCACACCCACCTATCTCTGGAAAGAAAGAAAGAGAGAGAGAAAGCAAGCGTCTGATAAGGTACTAGGTTAAATTTGACTTACTTGGTGAACCAAATTATGAAGATCCCACTTTTTCTTTCCCCCCCTTTTTTTTTTGACATGACTTGCTACAAATTAAAGAGTGGCTTTATCATTTTCTCTCTAGTTGTGCCCCTTTGTTATAAACCCTGATTATGTTATAATGCATCCCTGCTGCTCATGGAGCAATGAGGCTGAAATTGAGAAAAATGCATCTGATTGAAGCTACTGTACTGCTACTTGTTTCTTTTGTTCAGCACACAATTGGGACCAATTTTGTTTGCTATTAGTTTTGAACAGAAAGGTCATTTATTCCTACAGTAGGTTCCATGAAGAAAATGCTATATTATCTTGCATGTGTCTCTCAGTAAAGCATGTAGGATTCTTTAGAATGCAACTACACTACTATATTGTACCATCTAAAGTGCTTAGTGGAATTACTGCTCATTTCCAAACCTATAAAAAGGTTTCATGTAATACCCCTTTATGTAAAAAAGTGTTTAAAAGCAAATCAATGAATTAAACCTTAACAATAGCACACATTTTATAATTATTCAGAGTTGATATGGAAAGTAGTCTGTTTCCATCATATCATTAACAAATTATGTCTACTTGCAGTTTATTAAACCATTGTATTCAAGAGGTTATGGCCGGTTTCCCGGGGAAAATAACAGAACATTGCTTAGGTTTTTTTGCAGATAACTGGGCCTTAAGAAATTTCTGTGATTATAGGAAAATTAATAATTCAAACTATACTTTATCCTCTTCTTCTACACTGTACTTTTTATCCCCCTTCAGAGGGAACTACTAAAATGTGTAGGTGTCATTCACTATGAATGAGATTATTCTTTGCTAAACTGCAACATGCATTTTTCCTATATTTCTAGTTCACTTGTGGAGGCCTATATAGTGGAGGTTAACAGAGCATTCTATTCCTAATGAAAATAATTAAATAAAGCTTTCACAGTTGCCATTAACCTAGGACTCAAATCATTGTTTGTATATCGTCACCCTCATCCTCATCACCATCAAAAATGGATTATGCTTGGATGCTGTAGGTTTATTTTGCATCTTGAATGTAACACATCTTAAGCCCTTTCTGCACCTTACCTTTTTCTGGTGTTGGGGTGTGGGGATCGCGCGAGCAGCCTCCGGCGAGAGGCTCTTGTGTTCCTGCTGCTTCAGCTCTGCACGAGCTGCCTGCTTGCGTGAGAGCCCCACCTCTTCTTTCCGCAGTGCAGCCTAGGACTTTCCCAGGCTGCACTGGGGTAGGAAGCGTGACTGGCATGGCTCCAGAAGCTCCGCATACCAGGTAAGTGCATGCGGGGCCTGCACCATTTTCGGCTTCCAGCTAAAAATGAAAAGGTATATGATTGGTGCCTGCCAGCCCTTGGAGCGTCACGCGATTGTGAGTGCATCACGCAGATCGCTCCTCACGATCATGTGACACTCCAGGCACCCTTTCACATGGCAAATGCCATGCGAAAAGGGCCTTAGATTGAATGGTGGACATTTTAAAAAAATGATTACTTGCAGAAAGGAATCCTTGGGCTAAACTTTCAACAGTTTCAAAGTTCAGTTCACATTTGTTGGCTGAGGGGGAAAGACAGACCATTACCATCTTCTCCCTTTTCCATTTTCAGATTATATTTGTGAGGGGAAAATGACTGGTCTTGGAGACCTGATTTTTCCAAGGATTGCCATGTTCTCATTATCCCAAAATGCTCCATTCTGGGTGTAATCTACTACAAAAGATAGCCATCCTCCTTGGAAGTTGCCTTCCTCCTCATGCAATTCCCATTTTTGAGAGGGGGAAAAAACAAGGCTACTTACAACAAGATAAGTCCACCCTCTGAAAATTACATGGGAAAGACCTTCAGCCTAACCCTGGAGATTATTTTAAATGATTCCAATGCTTTACTGGGGTCTGAGGAATAGGAGATAATACAACTAGGTGTCATCAACATACTGTTATGATGAACCTCTCCTAATTCAAACTTTCTTCCAAATTCAAGGGTTCAAGATCTCCACATCATGTTTCTGGAATAGCAATGATGTCTTAACAATGCTATGCTTTTTTTTTTTTAACAAAAGAAACCTACTGGTTTAATTAATTGTTTTTAAACACAACCAATGAAAACATATGCCTCAATAATTGCCAATATTTATATTGCTTCATAATGATGCAAGCAGTAACCCCAGTCCCTGTCTGCCTATTCATGCCCCTCTCTCCATCTTTCATCTATTAGCTGTGCCGTCATCACGTCCTGAATTTCAGTGTGGCCTCCAATCTGCAAAAGAAGGAGGTTGTAAATGAGCAACAAAAACTGTGGGTTTTCTCCTACACTAGGTGGTATGGGCATTCTAGAATAAGTGCTTAAGGTAATTGAATAAAGGGACTCACAGATAAGTACTACGTGAAAGAGTGTTCTTGAATAGTGCTTGTCAGGTGTCTCCAAGTCATGCTGTGGGAACAAATGATACTTTCTAGAAAAGCAGATGTATTATCTGAGACATTGGGTGAAAGCAAACTAAATATATCACAGCAATGTTTTTTTTTTCTTTCAGTAAAAGATACATTGTTCATAAAATATCCTTCCTTTCCTTCATTTCTTGGAATATGAAGGTAGATAATGTGGAAAACAGCACCCTTGCAGTTGTTTGGGAAGGTTTTCTATGAAGTCACTTGGTGAATGACAAGAAAATAAAATCTAGGAGATAAAATGATATGCAGTTGAAAGAAATGTTTTTGATTGTAGGTTCTGGTACAGCAGAGGCAAAACAATACCAGAATGAAGGAAAGGAAGAAACAAACACCTTTTTACAAAAATTGTTCTTTGATTATTTCATCCACTCAGCTTTATGTGAAACTTACTGCACCTCATGGAAAATAGTTTATCTGATACTGCCTCTTATCTGTACTCTGTTTCTGGTCTCACTCATCCCCACCTTTTGTGCAGATCCCATTTTGAGACATTTACCAAGTTCCCGCTCTTATCAAGTCTGGTTCGTGCGCTGTTTGGAGGATCAAAGTTGTCAAATGTGGAGGGAGGGTAAAATGACAGCACAAAAAAAAAATGCCTGCTACAAGTATTTAATAAAAAAGTCTCCTTGAAGCAGTTTAACTTTCAGCCACAATGAAAGCTACAATCCTTGGAAGTAAATATTGCACGAAGTTGCCCCATCTTTAACTTGAGAGGGAATTTTCCTTTGAATGTTGTGCGGTGAAGTTAATTTGGGCTATTATTCAGTACACAACCTCCAGGTCTCCTATTCCAGAGCCAAAACAAGACATTTCTGTCTGCAGCTTCCGCTCTGAAGAACTCTATCTCTTTCTCATTCTCTTTCTCTCTCTCTCTCTCTCATATGTGTGTTGCCATAATATTTAATAGTAGATTTGATCCAACCTCAGTCTAGAGAATTTACACAGGCAGGCTTACAAATCCTTCTGTGTGTGGAATCCAGCTAGAACTGCTGGTTTTGCAAGTGAGGTCTTAACAACGTTATAGGATGCAAACCCCAACAGGCATGTTCAGTTCGAGAAAAGCTGGTTTGGGAAAGGAAAAGGGATGCTAAAGTTTTTCTCCTGGTTTCTGGGCAGGTTTTAGCCTCTGCATCTAGTAAAAACATAAGAACGACGATGTTGGATGAGCAGACCAAAGTTTATCTTATCCAGCCTTCTGTTCATGTAGTGGCCAACCACTTGCTTATGGGAAGCCACAAGCATGTCATAAATTAAACTACAACCTATCTCTCATGTTCTCCACTAATTAATATACAGAGAGCTATGCAGCCTCTGATACCGGGGTGGGGAAAACACTTGTCTGTCATGATTCATTTTAAAAATGGAGCATTGTCATCAGAATGATGGTAAAAGGAAAAGAACTGCAGAAAGCAGCCATCTGCAGCAAAATGGTACTAAGGAAACAGAAGCTGGAAGATGTCAGAGGGCATCAGCTAAAGAAAAGCAAGCAGTTTTGTCTGCAGGAGCACCTCAGTAGACCAATAAGGAAAATTACACTCAAAACACCATTTAGAAAACACATTTGCACAACTTTTACAAGCTTCCATATGAGACCCAGCATGGTGTGCTGGACAGAACCTTGGGTTAGGCCTAAAGAAGCCCCCAGGTCTAAATCCCACCCCACCTCACCCCCAAGATATTGTCTACTGTGAGCTCTTCCAGTTTCTTTCAGTCATGCATGCTAATAAAACATTTGTCACAAACTGTGTATTTCGTACAGCATGGTGTGATCATGCCAAAAACATAAAACCACGTTGTGTTTTAGGTTGTTTTTTTTCCCTGCTGTTTTCAGTACCTACTAGAATGCCATTACTTGCAGTGAATATGAGCTCTTGCCAGGAAGCTCACAGCTAAAGCAAACAGCATTTGATGATTTCTGTCTAATGATGTGTGTCTCAAAATATCTAATTATCATTTGGAATTAATAGTACATTGGAAATATGTTATAGAGAATACTTAAATCTGCAGCTGCAGCTGCTCAGAGAAAAATGTTGCCGCCTGGACAATTAGATACTTCATCTCACTTTGAAAGTTAAAAGCACTTGCTATGATGCCCTTATACCCAGTCTTTTGTGAGTTTGCAATGTTATACACACTTAGCTGAGAATCAGTCCTACACAACTGAATGGGAATTATATCCGAGTTAATATGCATACAATGGCAGAACACCTCTATGGTCTTTCAGACTAAAGGAAATATGTATAAAACCCACTGTGAGTTTTCATCGTTCTCGGGGTGGTTAAACACACAAAAGAGACAGAGGTTTCTGTAAAAGCATAGTAGTCAAATAAATTATTCCTAGTGTAGGCTGATGCCTTTCTGCTTCTTCAAAGAAACTATGGCCCTTTCCACACAACATTGCTGTCCCGCTTCTGCCACAGGATGGCAGCAGTTGGCAGGTCGTGCTTCCGCACATCATCGCCATCCCACTGCCATCCTGTCATGAAGCATCACATTTGTGTGGCATTTGCAAAACAGAAAAAATCCATTTTGCACTTCTAATCGCACAGCACTCTTGTACTTACCGTAGTGTAGAAGGTGCAGCCATGTGTTTGCGATGCTTCCTTCCCCAGTGTAGCAATGGCAAGTGCCCGGCTGTGCAGCGAAAGGAAGAGTCGGGGCTAACCCGCTCCCTTCTGCAGGGAGCGATAGGTACAGAGGGGAGCGTTGCTGATGCATTCCTTTCTGACCCAGATTTGCAGCACCACGATGTGGAAGAGTGTCATCATACAGAAATGGTCTATGTTTTCCTTGTGTGTGAGTGCCAACCCTATGATAAATACATAGGATTTTCTTATGGAGTACAGTGCCATGTATCCACACATTAATTACATGCTTCTGTAGATTACTTGATAATTATATTTAAGAGGCTTAATGATTTAGAAAGCAGAAATTACTAGGTATTTACCCCATTACTACTTTTGTTTATACATTCATATTTCATGGAATGTTTTATTATTCTCTTAACATTTCCTAGATAAAGGAGTTGAGGACGTTCAGTACTGCCTCCAGTGGTTTCCAAGGTCTCATGTGAAATAGCGGCTTTAATTTATTCAGAACTCGTACACTGTAGAGAAGTGACATTCTCCGGGGAGAGTAGAATCATCCATCTGAAGCAAAGCTTGGACAAATGTGTCTATCACCACCACTACTCCACTTACTTTCGGGAGACTGTATTTGACCTATAAAAGCAAGGAAAGAGAAATCCTGTACATTGTACAGGCAAATAAATTCTAATAAGACAGTGGTCTTAGCATCCAAATATGAATCCAGTCTTTGTATGTAGATGTTACCTGCAGGGTTTGCTCATCATGCGGCAAATATCAACTTAGGAGAGTACAATAAAATAACTGAGGGAGGGCTCAGCCCCAGCACCTCATTTGGGAGGACTTGTGGCTGTCTTTTCTTTTCATGTAAAAGATTCTAATCAAAGATCTCCAGCATCACGCCTAGTTGCATCCTTGTAGCCAGACATAACAAAGCATCTTTCTTCTTTCTACCCTAATTTATTCAATCGAATAAGACCAGCCATTTTACAAAAGTGTGGTGTGCCAGCATATCTGGATTTTTAAATCAGGAACGGGCATAGTGTAGCCTTGGGGCCACATGCCAATCCCCAAGGGTCTTTTCATCATCCTCAGTGCCTCCAAATTCCTTAGGCCATCCATTTCCTTGTGAAAAAAAAGAGAGAGCTTGTTGCTTCTCTCTCAGGACACCCTGCACAACTGAGCATAATGCATTTAGCAGTTTTTAAAACTAGAAGGGGATTTCCAGCTACTTCCATTTTTTTCCACATTTTTCTAGTAGTGCGTTCCTCCTACAGAAAATCTGAGGGACAACTGCAGTTGCTCACCCAGGTTTTAAGTTGTGATTATTTCATTTTTCTCATATAATAACTTCATCTGTTTTATTGATATAGCAACAAAAAATACAAAATATTGACCTCCTATACCCTAAAGACACCAAATTCCATCTGATTTCAGACCACCAATAAAGACCAGGTGCTGTAAACCGTATTTCAGACAAAGGAACTGGCAAAACCACCTCTAATATTCCTTCCTAAAGAAAACCTTATGAAATTCATGCAGTCACCACAAGTCAGCAGGTGATTTGAAGGCACACGCTTGTGCATGTGCACACACACACACACAGAATGTTGATTTTTACATGTTTTGTCTTAGTGGAACACCAGACAGGTTTTTGTCAGAGAGCGTCAGTAAGTAATCATAATGTGCTTAATCATTTAATTCCCTCCAAAGGTTAAAAAAAAAAAAAAAGCTGAATTTGTTTGCTGCTTGTATCAGTGTAGCAGCAGTCTTTGTTCATAAATGGATCAACACCTGCTCTTCAGAAGCTGGGATGTGTGCATAGATGTGTGTCTCTGTTTAATTCAATGTTTATATCATGACACATAGTTGCAAATGTCTTTAAATCTTGATGTACAGTTAGCTAATCTACTATTCTTGGAGGGTCTGTTTTAACTAAGTTAGTGTTTAATTTATGGATGACATGGATGGGAAAATGTTCTTTCTCAAATAAATGGATGATGATAAATTATTAGTAGTTCTCTGTGTAGATGACATGAAGTCACTGGCACAAAATACCTCTGCACTACAGGGCAAGTTGAGGAACTTCCTTGCTATGTCTTGTGTTATATTTTATATATCATTGCATGGGAGAAATTGCTTGATCTGTGCTTGAAAGTCTGGCTGACATACTGTGGGCTGTTTTTCTTCTTTTTCTTTTCCCTTAATGATGGTGATAGAAGTGTCACCTTTAAGGGAGCTCAGTTTGCTATTCAAGCTGCCAAAATGCATGTTTGGGGATATTAATATGCCAAGCTGTAGATGAGACTTGCTGTCTTGTTGGAAGTTAATATGCATTTTAATCTCCTCCTATTGCACATAATCCTCTACATAACTATGCACAAGTAAGTTCCATTGAGTTTAGTGTTGCTCATTCCCTGGTAAGTGGGCATAGGATATTAGCTGTGCTGATATTCTATATTGCAATAGATATTTTTAGCTATCACATAAATATAACACAAATGTCTTGTCAAGCAAGAATATTCAGATCCATTTAACACATTTTGGAATACCTTAACCGAATTGCTAAGAGGTTAGGCCTTTTGCTTTGTAAATTTGCAAAGAATGAATATGCCGGGGTGTGTGTATGAAGAGTAGCACATAGTACATTCCATCACTGGAAGATCTGTACTGGTTAAGTCATTGATATCTAACTGATGAAAACTCTTCAGGTGTTACTAGTACATGAATTACTTGGTTTATCCACTGTTCTTTTTAATTATGCTTTTGAAAGAAAATATATAGAGAAATGAGATTTCTGATAACATCAGGATTATTCACACATTATACCAAATGTCTGTCCATAGTTAATCAATGATTGTTCACCTGGTTGTTAGAATCTGTCTACATGCATTCATAATTTATTAATCTGGTACTAGAGTCCTCTTCAATCCTAGATGCAGATTAAATATACTGATGTACAGGCTTGTGTAAACATTATTCTGTGAGCTGATGAATGCATGTTAACTTTATGCAACCATTTAAACTGGAGCCCACTGTGAGATGCGTGGAGCATAACTCTTATTGCCTACAAGGAACTGCCAGATAAGAGTCTTAGGAGAGTGTTTATGTGATGCAGTTCTGAGGGGAAGTGGAAAATCTGAGAGATTAAACAGATTAAGGACACTGCAGGGAAAGAGTGTGAATTAATAACAGCGATTAAAGGAGGTGAACAGAAATGTAGCATGTACCCTCACACAACATTCATCTAGAAGCAGCTTTAAGTCCAGAGAGTAGCAGATGGGGATCATTGCTTTCCAGTCTAGGACTGTGTTACAGTAGATAATCTTGGGAGAACATCCTGGGCTCGTCCAGATGGGGCAAATTTGTCAGGAGGTAGCTGTCTTTCTGACTGCAATTCCCCCCTTTAAAAAAAAAAAAATTCAAATGCCCTTTTGCCAAACACTCCATGTTTGGGGTTATTTCCCCTCCATTTCCACACTGTTCTGAAATATTTTGTTTCTACTGAAAAGGTGAGGGAGTTTCCTTTAAAAAAAAAAGGCATTTGGTCATCATGTGGCCTATTACAATGGAAGCAGGTGTGTCCAGTCCTTCGTACTTTTCCTGTTTTCAGAATATTTTTGCCATTTACTCTTCTTCCTCCCTTCCAATGGTTTTTTTGTTATTTTATTTTTTAATACTCTTTTTAGAGTCTTAGTGCTAAAACAATATACTTCTGTTATTAGAAAGATCAGATCTACCACCCCCCACAAATACTAGTCAGCCTAAGAACTCACATGGAAGAAGGTTTCCCAAGAATCTCCTCCTTTTCCCAGTCTTGTACTTTTAATGTTTTCAATTTTAAAAGGAGGTATTTTGGGTGGGAAAGGAGAAGGCAAAGAAGGGATTGTGTGAGGTGTTAGAACAGAGTGGTTGAGAAGAAGGAATCCATTCCTTTCTCATTCATCCACCCTCTCCTTGCCACTGCTGCCCCATCAGTTCTTGCAAAAAGGCAGGCAAGAAACAAGCAAGTGATGTAGACGCAAGAAATAGTGACAAAACACACTGGAAATCTGTGAGACAATTTGGGACAAATGGCTAGTCTGGAACGAGGGCCGTAAGTGGATTTATTGGATTCTATCACCACCTGTATTTTGATTTGCTCTCTGATGTACGGTAATATGTAATTAACATGCAATTGCAGTTGTCTTAATTGTTTCTATTGCTTATATTCAATTTCTCCCCCTCCTCATTAAATTAATTCTTGTCAGTAATTTTTTTTATTTTTGTTCACATATTTGTTCCATTTTCAGTTGTCAATAGTGTCCATAGTATGACTGTGTATAGACACACTATATGTGTGTGTATATACACAAACATGCCATATATGCCACTACACATGTATACAGAGAGAGAAAAGAGAGAGGAAGACTTGTTCTTGCTCTCTATATGTATGTGTGTATGTGTGTTTCTTAATGGTTTCAAGTGCAGAAAAGTTGTACAATTGACTTAACCACAGATATGTAGGGTACCTCATTGGAAATTTTCCCATGTGGATTATTGTGTGTCTAGGTGGCTTTAGGGGAAATACACAAGAGAGAGAGAGAGAGAATAACTTTTAAAAGTTTCTAGCATATCCAAACAGAAAATATATCTCCATTAAATTCATAATCAGTATTTCCACTAAAAGATAATAAAATATAAATTAATAACAAAGCTCACTTAAAACATAAAAAATAAATGATTGATTGAAATGTGTGTGTATATGAAATAAATATTATCCGCAAACTAAAAACTTTTCAGCTACAAAAAGATCTGTCTGAATAAAGATGTATTTCCTTGCCAGCAGGACAATGAAATGGAAGGCAATCTAGCCTTCCTTGATAGGCAGTTCTAGAGTCTGGCATGGCCACTGAGAAAGCAATTGATAGCTGCTCTGATAGTGATGGGACAGATACAGGGGTCTGAACCAAAGATTTTAAATCAGGGATACATTCATATGGGAGAATACGGATTTTTAAATAATTGGTGCCAGTTTATGTAGGTTTTATATGCCATAAGCACCATCTTGACCTGTACACAGAAACAAAATGGTGAAATCACATGCTTCCTAAAATCAGCCCTATTGTGGTCAATAGTCTGAACACTTGAGCCAGTTGAAATTTCCAATAGCTCACTATCTCAACAGAGGAATGTAGTTCTCCCTTCCTTCCTTCCTTCCTTCCTTCCTTCTCTGAAAGCATCATGAGCATGATGGTTGTAAAATGTGCTGCAATGGAACTGAGTTATCCTGTATGTTTTATTTTTCTTTGAATTCATGATTATCACGTTCATTTCATCCTATTAGACACTATGTCATTCATAATAGGTGAACATGGAAACAGTCATTATCACATGAACATAAAACCTATTGATTTCACACTCCAATGGGGAGACAGCAGTTCGTTGTCAGCCGTGAAGTATGTATTTAACTCAAGTCAGAACTATTTACCAATCTCAGAAGCACATGATTGAATGTCAGGACCATGATTCTGTCCTAGCTGCTCTCATTTGTCACCTATTTTATACCTATTTCCTTGTTGAAAATAGCAGCAACTCTCTTTTCTGAAGGACTTCTACACAGTTTCTATTACCTGTAAAAGTGGATTTTTTTAATAAATCATATTTTTAAAGTGCTCACTTGAGTGGCTTGACACTTTTTAAAAAGTATGATAAAAGTTTATATGCTTGGAAATGATCTGTCTAAGAAGTTAGCTGTTTATATTTTATTCATTTTGATAGTTTGGACTATGATATATTCGCCCCTCCCCAATGATGCTGTCAGTTTCTAAAATGTAGCCAATAAAAACTTCAGTTGGAGGGAAAAATATTATGTAATGATGGGTTGCCTGTATGTAGAAAGACTGCAACCATTTAATCATGTCCTTAAATTACTTTCAGTCATGTGGTCACAATTGACTTGTGTTACTTACACATTGCTCCAAATAATGCATATATCTTATGTCTACAAGGTAATGGCAAATTGCCTGGAACAGTGTGGAAACTACCATAGAGGTAGCAACTTACATGTAAACTAGCCTTTAATTTGGACTCCTCACTTATTCCAGGCATGACTGTCTTACAAAATTAGGATGCATAGGGTAGCAGAAATTTCTGAACTTTCACCAAACTCAGTATCCTATTCATAGCATACAATATAGAACAAAGAGACTGCAGTGCTATTCTCGCTTACCTCACTTACACATTGAACTTAAGTAAGCTTGATTCTGAGCAGACCTGTCTAGGATTACTTTGTTCAGATCACACACAAAAAAGAAAACAAAAAAAAAGATGTGTAAACATAAGGAACTGCCTTATACTGTGACACATCATCAGTCCACCTACTTTAGTGCCATCTGAACTGACTGTCAACAGCTCCAAGAGGTTTCGAATAGGAATTTCTCCTAGACCTACAAGACCTAGCATGATGTAGTAGTTTGACCACTGAACTATGACTGTGGAGACCAGGTTTCTAATCCCCACTTAGCCATGGAAGTCCACAGGGTGACCTTGGGCAAGTCACCTTCTCTCATCCTCAGAGGAAGGCAAAGGCAAAGTCTTTCTAAACAAATCTTGGTAAGACAATCCCATGATAGGGATAAAGCTCACCAAAAGTAAAAAAATGACCTGAAGACGCACAACAACAACTCGATCTACATGGAGGTGCAAAATATTGAACTTGGGCCTTTCAATTTCCAAAACATCATTCTGCAGTATTGGAGACCTTACCATAACATTGTGCCCTCCAAACAGTGTGGATCACAGCTCCCATAATCCCTAATCATTGATCACAACAGCTGGGCTTATAGTCAAGAACATTTTTAGGAGGCCAGGTTGCCTACCTCTGCCTTACATGTAGAGCCCCATGTTCTTTTCAGGGTGGGACAATTCCATTAGGGGCTTAAACTGACAGCTGCAGAAGGAACACAACACTCTTTCACTGACTGGCTGAGAAGAAAGTCTGCATATTTTATATGCTTTATTTAAAAAAAAAACCATGAAATTGAAAGGAAGCACTATGCAGTGCCTTGTGCAGCAATCAGTGTTAGTGATCTAGTCAAGGAATTTGATCATTATTTTAAAGGAGGAGGTAGGAATTGAGGGTAAAGAATGTGTTATTATGAAATGCTTTCAATTTCTATAGCACAAGAATTGCATACTACTTTAACATATTCATAAATTAGGCCTTGCAGCAACACGGTGCACTGAGTTAAGTAGTCTTTGTCCCATTTTATAGAGTGGAAAATTGGGTGAGTGAGGTCAGAATTTCCAATTTTGGATGACTAAAGCTAGATATTTAAATCCATGCAAGGATTTCTTATTGCACATGTTTAGGGGATTTCAAAGCAAATAGATAAGCAAATCAGAGATAAGTCGCTGGTGCCTTGAAATAAATTAAATACTTAAGAGCAGTACCATTGGACTGGACGTCTATGTAACTTATAATGAATTTTGGTTTCTGTGGAGGACAACAGGGTATATTTTTAAAATCTGCAGCAATGCCATGTATGGTGCACGAGCCATCAAGTCAGAGTTGTAAAAATTTAATATGTAATGGAATTCTTATAACATAGTTCCAACAAAATAGACACATAACTCTTCATAGAAGACAGAAAATCCTTTGTGGGTAGATTAGAAATCAAGTAAAAAAATATAAAATAAAATTGAGTGGCATCAAGTTTTAAAAAAAAACTAATATGAAGGATTGTGAAAATTTTCTCCCAAGAGGTTGTAAGTTCTCTGACTAAGCTTATGCTTGGATTTAAAAATGCACATGTGTGGAGGGGTGGTGGAGAAAGACAAAGAGATCAACATTTGTGTGTGTGTGTGTGTGTGTGGTTAAACTCCGATGAGAACAAAGTTTGTCCAATAGAAATCAAACAATGATAGCTCTTGGAGGTTCAGACAGTAACATCTCAAAATAAATTATAAAATCCAGACTATAGAAAGTTGTGACATGTTTGCTGGATTTGAAACTTATTGTGGAACGGCAGGCATTTTTAAAAGTCTTAGATCTAACAAGAAGTAAATGAAAAGAAATCTTACTTATGCAGGCTCAGGTATGG
This sequence comes from Iguana delicatissima, assembly GCA_948472985.1. Classification (NCBI taxonomy): domain Eukaryota; kingdom Metazoa; phylum Chordata; class Lepidosauria; order Squamata; family Iguanidae; genus Iguana; species Iguana delicatissima. The sequence goes on from CAOKZL010000231.1 coordinate 150,561, forward strand.
AACAGCATGATGAAGACTAAGGAGTTTAGAAAGTAATACTCCTGCTCATGCCATTTTCAATGGGAAAAGAGAAGGCTGAAACACTTTTCTCTCACTGGATTGGGGGGCAGTGTGAGAGAACAGCATGTAGCATGACCAAGTCAACTATATTTGTTCCCCCTCCTCTTATCATGAAGGATGTTGATGAATTGTTCGGCTGTTATTACTAACCCTTCTATGGGTATAAACAAACTAGATTGACTTTGGTAAGCTGCACTATCTCAACTCTTTGGGATGAACAAATAATAAAATCAATTCATTGGATGAAAGGCCAATTGCATTGCTTCCTGGGATTCTGGCCCTACTTTCATAACAGTTCAAAACAATACATGTAGAAAATTCAGTTCAAGTAGTTAAGTAGCTCAAAACTGCTCTGTCAATTTTCATTTTTTTTTTCTAGAAGATGACTGTATATTTTAAGACTGTAAATATTGTGATTTCTTATTTTGTTTGTTTGCTTGTGCTATGGGGAAAGACATGGTTTGTGTGGACAGGACAATGTTCTGGTTGGGCAAGGAGGATAAGTGTGTTTTCACTCCCTTATATGTGATTAGATCAGGGTTACTTATCCTGTGATCTGGCTCATGCATCCATTTGTTAAATATGACAATAAAAAACTTCCTTCATTAGTTCATCAAAATGAGCGAAATTAGAACTGTAGGCTATAGATGTACAGTCACAATTATAACTAACATAATTGTAAACTGTTGAATAATTTCAAAGTCATCTATCAGTTTTAATAACTGCAAAGCACCATTCCTTTACAGTATTTTGTCATGAATGTTTGCAAAAAACAGGAGGCATTAAATCTACTTGATCATGATACAAAGGCATATATTATCATGCAAGACCGTCTCTCACATTCACTCTGATGCACTAGTTAGGGGTTGTGTTACAGACTGATATGAGTGTGATGGGACTGCATTATTCCCTTTGTTGTATACACTTCTGCATATGGATCTTTCCCAGCACAGAGGAGAATGTGACAGCCCTTGTTGAAGAAAATGTTTCTCTCCTCACATTGAAAGCCTAGCCAGTCATGGGATCATAGCAGAAATATTTGAACTTCATAAGAGTACGGATGCAATTTTCACTTATTGCATGTAGAGTGTTGAATGTTTTTCTCTACAACAGTGAGATTATAACATTTTTTCAGCTTTTTTTTTTTCATTTCTAAGATTTTTGGAGAAATTGCTTTTGTTCAAAAAAGTAGAGGTTTTTAGAAAAAAATTCTGTGGAAAATACACTACAGAGTTTGAAAAACACACATTGCTTTTTACAAAAATAGCAATTTTACAAAAAATCCCAAAATGGGGAGGAATCACATGTGCTGACCATCTTTTCCCCCTACAGGGCATCTTGGTGTGTCAGGATGCCTTTTCTCATTGAGAGAAAAAATTTAAAGCATTTCTTATATTTCGTCAGAGGAATATTCCTCAATGTTTATTTTGTATCTGAAACATAGCCTGGATGAGTATGAGGAGAAGCGCTATGAAGAGGCTATGGTAGTGAATAAAAAGCATTATTGTTCAGTGACCCACAGTAGTTATGTGCAGCATACTCTCTGTTTTTTTTTAAAAAAACCTGATTTTTTTGAGCTCATGCTTACATCAGGAGTTGAACTTTACCAACATTCTTATGGATGGTGATGTACATTAATTGAGTGATGTACATTAACTGAATAATATACATGCTACTATTTTCATAGGAAGCAATTCCTGAAAATGAAGGATTTCTTGTGTGAGCGTAGAGGCAGCATGAACTGTTCCTATGAACAGGAAAGTGTGCCGAGATATGTGCGTGACATTTGAGGTCATGGGAGCAGTTATGTTACTAAGGTAGTGTAGTATGTTAATCAGTCAGCATACTTTGATTTTCCCAAGTTTGTGCATTCACCTTGAGTGTGTCATGGTTTATTTGTTTTTCTTAAAAACAGCAGAAGAAGTGTGTGTAAAAATCCATCTTAATAATAAATATTGAAGTGTTGACAACTGGTAAACCTAAGTATGCTGCATAATTGAAATAATTATTTCATCAAAAGCTTCTAATTTTAATTGTCTAGTATGCAATTACTGATTTTTAAATAATTTCATTTTACATTCATTTAGTTTCTGTTTTGATTCTCTCCAAAGGACATTTTATCATAAAAAGCAACACATTTTAACATCTATAATTATACTTTAAACAATTACTGCTGTGCATGATAGGATTAAATGTCCATAGTAAACAATTGCAAAGCACTAGAGAATATACAGGAATAAGCAGTTCTGAAGTGGCAAGGGAATGAACTAGGTAAACAGATTTTTCCCCCAACTTCAATACTATTATACAGTCAAATATCTCCAGAGAAATTACAAAACACTTCTGAGCTTACAGTACTTTCTTTCTGGGCAGAGTTTAAAATGGATGGCAAACTATTTTTAATAGATTATGGGCTGAAATGCATGATAGCCTTTTCCAGGTCAGTCCCCTGTGCGTAGTGAGATGGCATCTCCTCTCTCTGTGCTCATCAGACATCCACTTACGGGTCTTAACATTTGAATAAGTATATATAAAAGGCTAGGCTCAAACTGAATGCTATGTTAATCCTAACACACTGAGATGGGACATGTCATTACTTTTTATCCCAAGAGTCCACCTGGAACTTGACCTGCATTGTAAGCTTTATGCAGAATTGCCAGCTGGATAGCATTAAAGAGTTTTGCAAAACTTTGACCACTTGTAAAATGCAGTCCTTTTTTTTTCTCCAACAAACAAGGAATATCCATATCAAAATGGCTCCAGCAAATATATTACTTGTTGCCAATGGTGCGGGTGGGGGTGTTTTTTTGTTTTGTTTTTGTGTTTTGTTTTGTTGGCCATAGTCAATATAACATATTGAGACCAATAAAAGACCATAGCTGTTGCTATAGGAAGAGAGGTAGAGATGCCACTGCTCATGCCCCGTTCCAGGCAACATTGAGGCAGCTGTGGGGGGAGACAGCTGTGCTGCCAAAAAAGTAGGGTTTGGTGGGGAAAAGTAACTTCCTGTCCATAGCTACATCTCCCAGTACAGGATCTTTTATTCCATTTTTTTTATTATTATTAAGATACATACATATGTAGTTATCTCTCCACGTTTGCTAGGGTTAGGGGCACAAGACCCTCATGAAAGTGGAAAAACCGTGAGTAACTCTAGGCCATCCCAAACCATATTTCACACACAAAAGAGTATGATCAGCATATTCAACTCACTGTGGATTCCTTTGAGGCATCAGGGTTCCTTCACAAGGCAGAAGTGGGTGGCTGGTGGGGCTTACTGCCACCTCCACTGCTGCCACACACCATTTTTAATAGGAACTTACAAGCCTTGTTCACAGTTTCTCACTCTCATGAGGCTTGCAGTGCCTATTTAAAATGGCATTGGGAGGCAGCAGAGGTGACAGCAAATTATGTGTGAATAATCAAATCTGCAAAAGTGAAACTCGCAAATGTGAAGGGGTGACTGTATATATATAGAGAGAGAGAGAGAAACAGAGAGAAAAGAAGAAAAACAAGAGGAAGAGAAGAAGAAATACAATCTAACATAAAAGACCAACCAGACAAAGAATAGAAACAATGATTATATATTTTAAAATACAAATTTCGGTAAGTCCAGACACTCCTACCAAGGAAATTTGGATCACTAAAATATGAAATATTGCAGAAATGGATAAACTCTCAGTGAAGCTGAAAAAGAAAATGACCAGTCAGTTTCAAAAAGACTGGAAACCTCTACTAAACTTTTTGGTGAAAAAAAGAAGAAATTACAGCATTGGGAGGATTCTTGAATTAAAGCTAAAGTGACTGTAAAATACTGGGCAGAGGAGGGAGAAGTAAGAAAAAGAAAGAAAAGAGGAGACATTGTGTGTGTGTATATGTATATGTGTGTGTGTATATATATATATGTATAGATTCATATATTATATACCATATATTATGTATCATATATTATGTTTTGTATATTAAATACTGCATATTTAAGATTTTAACAAGGGAATGAGGGAGCAGGAAGGAAAATAAGAGAATATAAGTGTATGTGTGCGTGTGTGTGTGTGTGTGTGTGTGTGTATTTACATATAATTAAAGAGATAATACCATGACCAGGTGTAGTGGAAGTCAACAAGGTGATACTTGGTTGATAAGATTTAAGATATAAGAGAGCTAAGGAAAGAATAAAAGATCGTAGGTAGCCCAATGAAGTGTGAATTCAATATAAAACAAGAATGACTGAATGATACGAAAGCAAACGGTAAAAACTGTGTCTTTTTTTTTAGTATAATTAACTAAATGAATACATAGATAATGTATACCTGAAGAATAATGAATATTAGTGATGGTTGGCTATAAGTGACATATTTGATATTGTATCAAATGAAATAGAGAATAATATGTAAAATGAATAAAAAATATGTTAAAAAATAAAAAAAGAAGAAAAGAAAAAGAAAAAAACAAAACAAAACCTTATTCTAACTAAATCCAACTAAGAAAACTTAATCTAGCTAACTAATCTAACTAAACTAAAATACATAAATTAAAATGATATATTTAGTATTCATCATATTGGTTTAACTCCTATATTAGTACATAGTAATATTGATTCTAAATTGGTATAATAATTTCTTTTATTTTATTTTATCTTTTATTAATAAAAATTTTTATCAAAATTCAGTACATGCAACAAAATAAATACAAATACAAAATAAATGCAAATACAAAACATCGAAACAATTAGCATCCAAACTCTTATCTTTATACATCTTTCCCTTTAAAATAAAGAAAATAACCAAATATTAAAAACTAAAAAAAAAGTTTTTCCTTACACATATCGTCTTTGGATATCTTACCAACTCAAATTCATAATAACCTTCAGGATCTTATCTACGATCTTTAGCTTTACCTAGCTATATCTAGGAGCCAAGTGGGCACTTGCACCAATGAAAGAGATGTTTCAGAGTATAAGGAAGAGGTTATTTCCCTTCCTTTGCTGTGCCCACAACAAAACATTCACCTTCTCCCCCAACCTTGCTGTGTTTGTCTTCCGTTAGTGCCAGTCTTCAACTGTGTCTATGTTTTTAATACAGCTTATACTTTAAGGCCTATAGCATGCAGGCAATTGCCCAGAATAGATCTATACAGATGTGAGCAGTGGATAGTGGGGTGGGTTGCAGGAGCAGAGGCAGAACCGGGCCACTATAATCTTCCATGGGTAGAGCTGGAACAACAATGTTTGTAAAAGAGTATTGTAACCTTGATGTGTGGTTGCCACTGCAGCTGTGGTGGTGGTGGTGATGATGACAATGATGAAGATGATGGCTGCTATTGAAGCTGCAAATGCTATGATATTCAAAGATGCAGGTATGGGATACTTTTATAATCTTAAGGATCAGTTTTAATATCTTTTTGAATGCAGTGTGGACTCTTGCTAGGCCAAGTGAACATGCTTCTAAACAAGCATTTTGTGTTGATCCTTGCCTTGATACTCATAGCTATTTCATTCATTTTCCTCTTGGGAATGTATAGCTGGAACAGGTCACTGCATCTACAAAGGAACTATTTGGGGTTGTTCTGAAGATTATCATTACAGTCACCATTACTGCCACTAGTTAATGCAAAACGGTATATTTTTGGATGCTCTCAGAATTTGTTGTTTATGTTTACTCTAGACCCTTTAACATCTGAATACTGTGCTGTTCTTCACACTTTTTCAGAGTTTGTTCTGAGTACAGTAGACATAAAAAAGATATTTGGGAAATGCTCTGTGGACATGCCTTTTCTGGGCAACAAATTACTTTTGGGGGGGGGGAAGTACAATCCTCTAATTTCACTCCACAATGAACTCTTTAAGAACTCCCTGTTCTTTGAGGCAGAACAGAACTATAATTTTAAAATAGAATTTTAAGTGTGTGTTCTTTTTAGTTTTAAAAATATTTCTGTGCATTGTTCTGGGGCATTGTGGAGGGAATAGGTCCCTACTGGATCACATTCTCTTTATTAATCCAGTGATCCTAAATTCTTTAAGTCCTGACTAAAGGAAGCTCTGACTAGAGTAGATCCTTTGAATATATCAGATTTATCCCTGTGTTGACTTATCAGTCAACATTGATTGAATGGATCTACTCCAGTTGGAAGTTTTTTAAACTTCTATTTTAAATGTGTTTGTTTTGCCCAGCTTTGTTCTGTGTATGTGTGACATACAGATACTGACAATAGGAGCGCATACCAGGTTTTTTCCCTTGTCTGCTGTTTGTGAGAATTACACCAAGGCAGGAATCACATATGACTCTTGTGCAAGTTGCAGATTCCTTAATAATAGCCTCAGATTCTATTTTCCGTGTTAAGATAGGTGCTTTTACCCACTGACCTGGGATATATAGATGTTGTTATACAAAGTATAGCAAACCATAATATAGCAAGTTACCAATCAAGAATATGAATATAAAAGAAATTTACATCTTATAATTTTAAAGTCAATTCCATTATTTTTGTCAGTGAGATATTTTCTTGGATTTGGGGTTAAAACTTCTTGTCTGATTAGCAATACATTAATGTGAAATATATGCACATCATGTTAAATAAAATCCAAGTGGCAAGTGCAAATTAAGTATGACCTTGAAGTCCATAATTCCCATCTCATCATTATACTGAAAATTTCCATTCAGATCACATATTTAGGACTGAGCTATGTCATATGTAATAGGAAATACATAAACTCAGCAGAAATCTTTGTCTGAAACACTGTCATGAGATCTATACTATGTTACATCCCAATATATTAGTTTTAAATCTTTCATATCAACGGTTTCATATTGAGTTCTATGCTAACCAAGACCTCAGTTCTTCAAGTGCGTCACCTTATATAACCAAAAAGAACACCGTCTGCACACTAAAGAGAAGCTTGCAGGAACTCTGACATGTGCAAAAAAGTATTTTTTAAAAAAAATATTTTGAAAAAAATCCTAAGAAAGGGCTGCAAAATATCCAATGGGTACTGAGCATGCTCAGTGGGTATGAAAAATAAGCTGAAAATTGGAATGGAAGGAAATACAAACCAGTAGGCAGAAGAATGTAATGGGATATCCGGAAAAGGGTATGATTAACTGCACAGAACCCCTGTATTGGAAGATTCCATACTGCAGTAGTTCACTGAAAATCCCACTATTTGCCTAATTTTGTGATTTATCCTTTGGTGAAATATTCCATTTCCATTTTTCTGAATAGTATAGAATAGTATAGTGATTACCACCTATGTGTAACAGTGAAAAATAATCTAGTCTGAAAATATACCCGTAGTTGGGAATTCATACAGATCCCTATGCCAACAAATCTAGACTTATAGAATGCATTAGCTGATGACTTATTTTGCATTTACCTGAAGGGACTGAATGCAGAGTCAAAATAGTCTGACTATCTGTCCTCAGTTTGGTGTAAGTGCCTTTAAAACAGCATTCATTATCAATTATGGCTGTGGGATGGCATGCTGTACTCAGGATAGAAGAAACCATATAATTGACTTTTTGAGAAGAAGGAGAAGAAGAAGGCTTCCACAGCTTAGATGGGGAGCAGTTCCAAGAAAATAGTTTGGGAAATAGGGCATTTGGAAGAGTATGATCATACCCTGGGAGAGTACTATGAAATCTGTGGTGCTGTACCTTGCGTTTAGTGTTTCACTATCTTCCTGAATGGAGCTATTTAATTAAAGAACTTGGGGATATCCATCTGTAAATATGCTGTGAGATCTCACTCAGGCTTAAACATCTCCAGGCTTTTAAGGTCTTACTGTGTTAATAGCAGAGCTGGATGGATCAGCGTATTTCCAGCTCATCTTGTTTTTGCCTTTAAATCACTTCTGACTTATGGCAACGCTAAGGCAACCCTATCACAGTGTTTTCTGGGGATGAGAGTCTATGACACATCCAAGGTCACACAGTGGATTTTGATGGCCGAATGGGGAACCGAACCCTGATCTCCAACTCACTGTCCAATGCTCAAACCACTACACCCTGCTAGCTGTCGACTCTCAGTTTTGTAGGCGTTCATAAATCCAGTCCATTTCTGCATCAGTCTGCAATCTTCAAAGACACTTGAACACATCCATATTTGTATCATTTATCTTGTATAATTTTTACAAAATACACATTTTGCATCAACTTCCCCCTAATATATTGATTTATGTTATGCATTCTGAACTAAAATATTTTGATATATATTTTTTGTACTTAGAAGTGTATCAGAAAATTTGGAAATGTGGGATAACCAAGGACAACTATGTAGAGATCTAAGGATTAGGGTGTGTGAATTAGATGTAGTAATTTTATGGTATATAGCCAGTGGCCTTTACATGTAACCTTCAAACCATTATGTCCATTTAAAATCATTTTAACAACTGCTGTGATCCAACTATAAATAAAATTATTAAAATTTATGCACAAGTTTAATACAATTTGACAGTCTCTATAAGCTGGCTAAAAAGTATAAAAGGTATAAAGTACAAAATTAGTGTATATTATGTTAACAGTATGTTCCTTAATGAAATGAGCACGTAATTTCCTGGCTGCCAATGCAAACTGAGCTACTGAGTATATGACAGATAACGGTGTGTCAGATAACAATGCTATTACTATTTTCTGGGTTGTGCAGTCTGTATAAGATTGAATAATACTAGACAGGAATCGTTGTCTAGGGACAGAGTAAAGGGAGCAGAACAGCAAGGAATGAATTGTGTCATCAATCTGGTTACAGCCAAATACACATTTTCTTATAACTGGAGTACCTTGAAATCTCCTTTCAAGATATGCAGAAGGCATCTGCTGAAATCTAAGTTCTGTAAAACCTCTTCAGAGCTGAGAGAACATCAAGGTTTCAAGGTACTGAGGCTTTGTATGACTAATCTGAATCTGTGGGTACCAGATGGAAAATTTTGCGCCAACTATGGATGCTCTTGTCTTGCCTGACATCATGGTCAAAAATCCAGTTTTTAAGATCATGAGGACTGAGTCTTAAATAATTCTCCGTTTTAAGGTTGTAGGTCATTAACTTGTGTGCATGTGGGTGTGTGAATTAGATTGGATCCCTTAAAAATTAGACTGAGCAAAATTCTTGAGTATCCCCAATGTGAACGGAGACTGCAAAAAGATATGCTAATTAGGGATGGAAAATAATTATTTTAGAGTTGAGAGTCTGAATGAAAGTGTCCTTTACATGCCTCCTGAGATTGTGAGACAACACCAACCATGTCTCTGAAATTCATACATTATAATCTCACAGGCAGTAAAATATGCACCAAGGCATACAAACCTCTTAAAAATATGGGTGACTAAAACTCTGTACTCCTCAAAAACAAATGGGGAACAAACAGAAATGGGAAAAATTCATAGAAGTGTAAAAGGCTGATGATATAAGAGTTGAAATGACACAAAAATTCTAATTTTATAAATATTTCATTTTGCTTGCATGAATTCTTATGCCTCCAATATGAGGTTTTGCCATTGTGGTGGTGCATTTTATGTGTCAAAGCAATGGCAGTATTGAATTATCTCCATAAACCAGTAGAACAGACATTTCTGACGTACTGGATTTTCTCTTTTTCCTACAATTCCAAGCATCCTACCAAATCTGCTATGAAGCATCCAACCCAGATCAGGGTTGGGAATTTTCTGGATTTAGGGGACATGGGCACAGAAGAAGGAAACATCCATGGCATGACTTGGTGGGCCCCAAGTACTTTAACTGAGAAGTAAAGTCTTCTTTTTCATTACAAACTTAGCCAGCATGATGTATCGGTCTGACTATCGGTTGGACTATAACTGGTGACTATGGTTTGAATCCCCACTCAGCCATGGGAACCCACTAGGTGACACTGGGCAAGTCACACTCTCTCAGCCTCAGGGAGATGCAAAAGCAAACCCTCTCTGAACAAACCTTGCTGAGAAAACACCATTATAAGTTCAGCTTAAGCACACTGCAACAATTTAGTGATATGGGTTTTTCAGATTTTTCAGCTGTAACTTACCAATAGGAGGCAGCAGCTGTATTACTTTCTTATCTTCTAATATACTGTTTGCATTTGTATTGCACCATCCTAGCAGAAGTTTCTCATTCATTGTACATTATACGCACGCACGCACACATGCTCACACATTTTCCACTAAAAATTACTAAAAATTTATTCCAATTGTATTATTTGATGTTTTTCTTCTTCTTAATATCTGGGACCAAGTCAGGAATCTACACTTAATCACCTTTGAAGAAGGTAAGGCCAAAAAGAATCTTAAATTCCTCCTAAGTGCATCAGAAGATAAAATATATTTTACTCATTTATAGCACTAATTAAAAGGTTGAACTGTTCATTTCAACTGCACTGAGTACTGCCATTAATACTAACTGACTATGTCCATTCAGCCCATTGTAGCCTATTTTTAAACATTTCTTTCATATTATGCAGCACAAAAATATATTTCCCTTATTTTGACACATAGCAGTTCAGAATCCAGAACACAAATAGATTTGTTCTGTCATTGATGTGGGCTTAGATATTAAAGAGTGGGAGATCTTCAGGTTTCTCTTTTACTTTTTAGAAATAATCCATAGAAAATTTGTTGTCTTAACACAGCGGAGTGAGAACATACTGAAGAAATTCAATAATGAAAAGCAGTGGGAGATTTGACAGGTCTCTGCTTGAAATGAAGTCCTATGAGACCAGTCTTTGGAGGCAAAGGTGAAAGAAGAAATTGGTTTATCCAAGGATATCTAGATGTAGGATCTACTTTCTTAAGGAAGGGTATCTGTTGATGTCAGAGTTAACAGTGACACCTGTAGCCTCAATTCTATGAAAACTTTAAAGTCTTCTGACTTTTCAATATACTTCTGAATAACTAGAAGAAAGTTAGGATGTGTGCTCAAAGTTTTCCAATACACTTTGACCCTCTAATTAAAATCTAGGGATGTGAAGAGATTGCATCCTTCTCACTGAGCCGCACTGTCTCAACACATGAAGACACCTTGAGATAGCACACTGAGAATTTGCTAACCCCACAAGAATCTGCTAACCGTACATTTTGTGAAAAATGTTTCTGTGCAAAAATTAGTATCTTCTCCTTTTATGAAGCTAAATATATATACACAGCAAACACAGAAGGACTGGCCGACTAACAAAAAAGGCACGAGCAACCTGCCTAATGCTTCTGAGATTTTTAGATATCTGTGCAAGAAGAGAACAGCTGTGGTAGTTTTACATAATTGTGGAATTTGCATGAAAATCTGTCTTGTGAATGTCCAAGTTTTCATTGCTACCAATAGCAAAAGATATCCTTACCTCTTTAGAAATAAAGATAAAATGTTTGATGTTGGTTATTCTCACTAGCAAGAATAAGTAAGTGAGGGTTACCATCATGATTATTTTATCTAGTAAAGGTAAGGAAGCTGCTCATGTTCACTTGAACCTGGGTCACAAGTGAATTTTTAGAACTCTATAAATTCATCCCAAATGAGAAGCAAAGAGGTTTCTGAGATGTTTCCCCCTCCTTGAATCTAAATTCAAGGCAGAGAAAAATTTCTAGGTTGTCCCCTGCCCATAATCACCACCCTTTCTGTTGTTAAAATACAGAGTCCCCTTTAGCCTGTGAATCACATTTTCTGCATGAAAAATATGTACAAAAAGCATACTTTGGTACAAAAAAAGCCCAAAAATTATTTTAAAAAATCAACAAAAATGTACAAAATGCTTGCAAGGTTATTCATTTTGAAGAAAACTTGAAATTATTTGTTCTTGAATTTTATTTATTTACTTACTTGTTTAATTTCCTTCCTTTCTCCCAAATGGGATCCAAGGTGGCTTACAATAACCCAAAAAGTCAATGTGACAATAAAAGAAACAAAAACTTATGTTCCCAAACCTTATGTTAGAATCATAAAAATATGTGGCCAAGATCTTGCATCAAACACATAGCCATGATATCATACCTATGTTTTAGCTTCCTGTTCAACTTTTGCAGGCCACTGAAAAGCTAGTCAGCCATCCCAAGTGATAGACCTCTGTCTGCTGTTGAGTGGCCAGCCCTTTCTGCTATTTAGTGACTCTGCAATGAAGAGTCAAATTTAGAACATGGCAACTGACTAAAAGGTTGCCAGTCATCATTAATTAATTACATGTAACTTTTTTGTGACTAGTTTCTTTCATGCTCAGATATGTAGGATTCTAATTAATCAGTGTAAAATTGGAGAAATGAATTCTGGTATTCCTTCAGATCTCACTCAGACAGTGCTCAGATAAAGAACTTTAAAAGTTTATAAGGAATTTCCAATCTTTTAGGAATTTCTCCCATGAGTTTTCTCTAATCAAACCAAACAGTTGGTCCATTTTCACTTGGTCAATTTCAGCGACCATTCTTCTCTAGTAGGTAATGTTGAGTTCTTCCATTCTTGTGCATACAGCAATCTTACTGGTATGACCTATGAAGTAATCTCCTATGGCTCTTTTCTAACTATTTCACAAGAAAAAGTTCTGTTTTTTTATTGAATGCTAACCTTTAAAATTCTGTGCATCAAAGTATGTATTTCAACCTAGAACTTTTTAGCCTTTTCATCTGTCTACTGCATATGATAAAATGTCCTTTTTGTTCACATTTCCAGCATATATTCAACATTTCCTTTTACATTCTAGACCATTTCTCTGGCATCATGTACCAACAATACATCATTTCATAAAAATTCTCTTTGAGATCATAATATGATGTAAATTTCAACCCTTCTGACCACATCTTGGCCCATTGTTCCATCTGTATATTATATCTAAATCTTAACCTATTTTACCATACAATCTTTCACTTCTTCATCTTCCATCTCGTATTTTAACAAAAGTTTGTACACTTTACTGGTCTCATGTTCTTAATTTAATAGCAGTCTTTGATGGAGATTTTTGTAACTCATCTTCCTTTCTTTTTATCTCATCCAAAATCAATCTTATTCATCTATCCTCTTTTCCCTTTTGATTTCTTTTCCTCTTTTCTTTGCTAAAATTAGCTGTAATTTTCATTGTGTTCTGAAATACTCATGAAATAAATAAATCTATATCCTGGCTAATAGTTAGCAACTTATTAAAATTTATTGAGATGTTTCAGTGACATGGTATAGAACATGGGTCAGTGGTGAGCTGTTTCTGACTATCATTTGCAAGGCCATTTGATTCAAAGACATTTCTTCCCATTATGCTTTGCAACACTGAAAATGATCTTAAGATGCAATTCTCATTTTATTCAGTGCATCTGTTTGGAAAAGGGAAACCTTTTGGACATGATTCTAAATTTTATATCTTACATTCTCTATATATGTGAACTTCAGTATAATTAGAAAATTAGATCTTTCCCATTTTTAAGGGATTTGAATAAAAGGTCTATATGGGCTCAGCTTGAAGGGTTGATTTTAAAAATACCTTGGAGGAGGGAAGGAATGACATGAATATACTGAAGTGGCTGTTAGCATGAAGGCATTTCTTTTCTTCATAAGGAAATGCATTTATCATTCTGGTAACACAAGGGACAGGAACATAATACCAGTTCACAAATAAAAACCTCTCTTGCTTTAGTTTCATTGGTTTGTCCTCTGTGATTCGAAAATGATAAATATTGCAGCTTTTCATGTCAAGTTCTAAGACATTTTCTTATTTGGAATAAAAGCTTATTCATTATGTTGTATTTCATTGGGTGGTTTTTTAGACCCAGTTTCTGAATTGTTGTAGGGCTTGCATTCAATTGACATTTTGTATGTGGAAGTATTTGGATACCTGTGTACGTGATTTGTGTACCTCATTTCAATGTAATAGGGACATATATATAAAATTTAGCAGATATCTTTTAAACTACTGATCAGTGAGTATCTTATTTTTGCCTTATGATCCCTTTCAAGACTTATAAAGAGGCATATGCTGGATTTTAATCGTATGTACTATTCAGAGTTCATAGGAGATGTCTTCTAAGGCATCTCATTATCTGAATCTATGTTAGGTGTCTGAATACAAGTACGAAATGGAAAGCAAAAATCATAGTACACTAGATTGCACCGGTTGGAGTGTTTTATACAAGGAAGTTGGTCACCAAATGACCATAACATCAGATGATGCCTCACATGTATATCACCTTTTAGATAAGACCTCTCTTTCTCTTGAAAACTAGAAAACACAGAATTGCTAAACTTAACATGGGGGATGATGGCATAAAGAGCTCTTGATGATGAACTAACAATTTGCTAAGCATAGCATTTACCAAAAACCCAAGCTCATTCCTCTGTAAAGATGGTAGCTTTGTTTTTCTTTCCCTCACAGCTAAGGTGGGAAATTTCTTTGTTGCTTCAATATCCTCCCTTGCCTTTCCTCCAGCCAGTGAGTGGATACAGTAATTTGACAGATTCTGAGGAAGAGAGAGATGGGGAACTCCAAATGTGGGATCTTATATATAGTGCAGGATATCTGACATGGTGTGCTTTTGTGGTCTAATTATTCAAACAAGAGTGGGTACTCTTGGCCAGTGGGACATATGTGGCTCCAGGGCAATTTTACACTCTCTGGGTCCCTACCAAACACATTTTAAGTATCTTCCTCCACCCCATCAAACATGAGCAAAATAATGACCATTTTCATTTCTATTGGCTTCCAGAAGTGGTTGTTCTACATGACTGTAAAGTGCAGTCCCCACACCCTGTTTTTTCACCAAGAGGATTTCACAAAAGCAGAAGTTTACTGTTGGCTAACTCTGTTTGGGAAACTGGTGTGATTCCTGTTGCCCACTCCCAAATTAGTGCATAGCTTCCAGCATTTAGCATGCAACAATGTGGGAGAAAGAAACCATGGAAGTGCTAGAGTAGCAATGACAATATGTGACTCTCTGAATACTGTTGCACTACAAGTCTCATCTACCCTTCTCAACCTAGCCAGTGCTGATGGGTGAGAGAATCTTCAGTAGTAGATCATTTATAGGGACAGAAATTGCCAACCTGTACACAGTAGCCCCTGCACATTTGCAAGGATTAGGGGCACAAAACTCTCACAAAAGTGGAAAAAATGCATATAATCCGTATCCCTGCAATGTCCCTCCAGAGCTCCCCCTCCCATTCCTTTGCCTCTGGCCCCAGCATTGGGGGGCAGGGGATAATGAGCTTACCAATACTTTCCCTGGCAGCCATCTTGAAAAGGGAGGGGTAGGAGCAAGGAGAGCACCTGACCAATTAGCAGCCATTACACAGCAGGAAAATTCAGCCACATCAGAGACAGAGTACACCTCCAGCAGTGGTAGGAAGGCTTTGCTCATCCAAAAGGGGGGGGGAGGCCATTTTAAATACAAGCTTCCCAGGCCTGGGGTGAGGAATGCAAGGGAATGGGGAGAAGCAAATGGGGGGAGGAGAGGCAAGCACTTGCTTCACAAATAATCAAATTTGTGAAGGTCAAACCTGCGAATCTGGAGGGAACACTGTACTGCAAGATGCTTTAGAAAAAAAGATAACTACACTATTGGCTTCATTTAAAAGACAATCTATGTTGCAATCCCCTTTGGGCTTTGTGTTGGGAGAAACATGTGAGAGATAGATAGATAGATAGATAGATAGATAGATAGATAGATAGATAGATAGAATCTTCTCTTATTTTCAGCCTGACTTTACTCAATGGTTTGTTATGGGCCCTGGAATAAACTTTCATGATGGCAACTACAGGAGTTATCTACCCCACCCCACCCCCCATAGAAAAACTCATGAATGACTAGCTTGTACTATACTGACATCTTTTTCATCCTTTCAGATTTCCAAAAACTCATGAGCTTGGAACATTTAGTACCTCTTACTGTCTCCACCCTGTTATGGCCATTTCCACACAATGTCGCTGAGCCACTTCTGCGATGGGACGGCAGCAATCAGCAGGTCATGCTTCTGCATGATGTTGTTGCCATCCTGTCGCAAAAATCACACTTGTGCAGTATTTGAAAAAAAAATCCATCGGACAGTACCCCTGTACATTTATCATCATGCGGAAGTCACAGAAGTGCAATTGTGATGCAAGTGCCCAACTGCACTGCGGAAGGAAGGGGCGGGGCTGATGCACTCCCTTCCACAGGGAGTGAGCAGGTGCGGAGGGGAGTGTCACTGTTGTGCTGCCTTCTGGACTCAGTTTGCCACACAATGACACAGAAGAGCATCGTCATGCAGAAAGGGCCTATGTCCAATAGGAAATGTTGGTGATAATAATACAGAACATACCAGTGCAATTTCAGCTTTGGTTTTCTATTATGGTTCTTTGCAATACATTCAGTTGCTTAAAATCAGCCCATAAACCCTATTTAGATATAGATGAAGATTTAAGTCTTCCTAGTAGAAATTGGGATCACACCTCTTGGCCCTTTTACCTGAACTTCAGCCAGGTTTGAGCCTACCACTAGGAAAAGTAAGGCAACTTCCTCAGGCAGCAGATGCTGAGGAGGAAGTAGTGGCAACCCTCCAACTAATCCCCAGGCCATTTCCCTCTGTTGGAAGGAAAAACTGTATGTGTTTGCCCTGTGGGCTTATCCTGAAACCTCTAAATTAGCCTGATGCACTCAGTGGCAGTGGTGGATACTGCCCCATTGTCAATGTTGAAGAAAGATTCTACTGCCATTCCATGTAACTTCAATATGTAGAATGTCTGTAGAGGAAAGAAGGTGCCATCTCTGTTGCCTCAGATAGAAAAATGTCTTGGATTCATGTAGACTCCTTGAAAAATATCTATAATCAAAGTGTGCAATCAAAGCCTATGTCCATTCAGATGCATGAGTGCAGGCCTTTATGCTGATGGGACCTTGAATACACCAAGGGCAATAGATGCAAACAAACATTCATACACACAATTTAGCACTGTGTGTTCATAGAGATAAACATTTGCACAGGGCTTCAGTCTAAATTTATTGGAAAAATAATTAGTATTTGCTAAAATATACATAATTGATGCACCATTTAATTAGTTTGGTTACATCTGAGGATTCATAAAATGTTACACCACAGTCATGTAGGAACTGGACAGCTTTTAGGTAGGTATACCATGTAAATTTAACGTTTTTGAACAGTTTATAAGCAGGAAGGTCTATCATCTCTGAAGTAGGGCAAGAGACAATAAATCAGTTTATATTCATTCAGCTTTTTGAGTACGTGAGGTTGTATGTTAACCTTCAGTGTTTATTATTATCACCAAGCACATCTTCCCTCCTTTGTGTACTTGGGCTAATAAGGGATTGAAAGACGGCACTAGCACAAATGAAAAGTCTGAAGAAAGAAACATTAAAATTGAAATCTCATTTAAATTAGGACACTATTTGAAATGCTAAACAGTGAATGTTTTTCAGACTTCCCAAGAGCACAGCGTAGTGTGGTTGTGTAATACACTGTCAAATCAATATCTCTTGAAAATAATCCCCAAAACAGAAGCAAGCATTCAAATGTAGACTGCTCTTAAATACTAAATTGTTCACATTCCAATATTTTCTAATTCTTATGCTTTATTGATGCCAGGTAACATCCACTGTGAGAGGAGTGGAAAGTGCATATTTTGGAAATATGGGTTGGAGTAATCAGAGACGTTGGACCTGTATATTGACACACATCAGCTCATGAGGGAAGAGCAAATTCTCAGAGGCAATGGATAAATAATAAATATTATAGAAATAGGTGTGGGGATCCATGATGGATCAGAAATTATGTTTGTTCTTGTGCATGAGGAAAACACTTAGAAAGATCTGAATAATGAAGAACATATGAAAAAGTTACCAATTCAGTGGGTTATATACAGTGGCATGGAATCTACAGTGGCTAATGAAAAAGATTCCCCAAGATTGGGTCCTGAGTTATGTTAACTGCATTTAGTTCCTATGGAAATTAAGTCATAACTGAACTGTCCCACTGATTTAGATCCAACACCTAATTATGTGACTTCTTGGTCAAAATTAAAGTGCGTGATGAAGGTGAAATGTCAAATAGTAGTTCAATGACCAACAAAAAACAGGAAGTACTGCTGGATGTCCACCACTAAAGAGGTTGTCCTTGCAGCAGTTGGAGACCTCATTATGTATTTCAGTAAGATGCTAGCTCTGTCTTCCAAAAATGATTATAAGGGTCACTTCTCCAAGATGTAATCCACAAATGATTCAGTACGCCAGTTTCCTTCGAACCATTTGTAAGGAAGAGAGCCTAGTCACATCACATTGTAGACTACTTTTAAAATGCCATAGACTGTGTGGCCTATGATATATTGGGGTAGCTTGAATTCTTGAAGCAGGTTCCAGAAAAAAATATCAATTTCAAGGATGAACAGTGTTACTTATTACTTTTAACATTTATGAATAGCCTTGATAAAACTATGCTCAGAGTTGCATTCAGTTTCATAAAAACCGTAAAACTTGAAAGCAACAAATAAAACAACAAATGATACATTCTCTAATAATGATAGTACATGCAAAATAACCGTTTATGAATAATAACAGAAGATTTTCAGTGTACTGAATTGTACAGATCTGCTTCAGAAAGCGGTTCACACATCTTATTGTGTAGAAAATGGTTGTTCTTCTTTTGGCTTTTGGACTCTGTTGAAAACTCCACAATGATAAGGACTCTGGCCACACCCACATTGGACCATTACTTTGTGTCTTCATACTCATCAGCTTGATAGCCAACATCAACTGGATTGCCCTTTGGCAGGTTGGTCAAAATGCATCTCATGAACTGCATGTGCCCCCCCAACACCATTTTGCAGGACCCTCAATGATCCCCTAATGTCCTTCAAAATTGAGGGAGGTCTTTTGCTCCCAGATAGTGACCACAAGTTCCAGGGATGCTGTTGGCCATTTACCCAAATTGGTGTGTTTGGAACATCTCATCTCTATTTTAGGCCTTTAGGCTGTCCTTTCACCAAGAAGTTGGACACTTGCTGGTCCATTTACTTTCTGTTATGAAAAATGCAGACTGAGGGGCTTTTATGTTCTCAATCAGTTGTCCCCATTGATCTCCATCCTCCTTGTATAGTGCCCCCAAAACAAATCCCAGAGCGGTGGCCCAGAGGAATATCATGGTTGATGGTATTGAAAGCTGCTGAGAGGCCTATCAGAACCAACAGGGACACACTCCCCCATCCAGTCCTCTTCATAGGCCATCTACTAAGGTGACCCAAGGGTACCCTGTCTCTGTCCCATAACTAGGTCTGAAAACATATTGAAATGGATCTAGACAATCTGTTTAGTGTCTGGAGTAGGGAGGCTACTGCACGCTCCAATATCTTGCCCAAAACAGGGTATATTGGAGACTGCTTGATAGTTCTCCAGGATGGTGGGATTCAGTGAGGTGTTTTTTTTTCCCAGTAATGACCTCACCATAGCCTCTTTTAGACAAGATGGAAACCTGCTTTGCTGTAGTGAAGTATTCACTGCTCCCCTTACCCAGTCTGCCACTCCAGTATGCATGTCTGCCACAGGTCCAATATGCATGTGGTGGCTCACACCTCTCCAAGCATCTTGTCCACAGCCTTAGGTGGCACAGATTGAAACCTTATCTAATCATACTGGACAAGCAGGGGCTCAAGATTTCTTCACTGCCACCATCACCAAAGGCTTTTCCCCAACAATTTTCCCTCCCGCTTCCCTTCTCTTTTTATTTTTACTTCCCCATCCCCCCCATCTTCCTTTCCTTATTCTGTGTTTTCTCCTCTCCAATCTCTTTTTCCCCCTTGTTCTAAACCTCCTTCTTGTGAAATCACTTTTTGTTATTGTATTCTACCTTCTTTTTTTCTCAATCTATATTCCTTCCTTAATATAAGTATTACCCTTTCACTTCTTTCTTCCATTCTTTACCTTCCTCTCACTTCTCCTTCACCCATCTAATCATTTCTTTCCATTTTCCTTCGAATTGTTGGATTGAATTACCTTTCATCATGTTGGACAATTTTTCCATTTCAATGATGTCCATCACTTTTATTTTCCATTCTTCTTGGGAGGGTTCTATTCCTTCTTTCCAATGCTTTGCATAAATCAGTCTTGCTGCTGTTATTAAATTTAATAGTATTTTCTTTTTTGTCTTCAGTTGGTTATTTTCTTTCACCATATTTAATAAATGTTTCCGGAGTCATCTCAAATTTCACATCCAGTAGTTTAGTAATACTGTCGTGGATCCTTTTCTAATTTTTTTTGCTATATCACCATAGACTTTTCAGTCAGCTCTAGTGGGTGTTTGGTTGGACTCACTCCATGTCTTCTGCCATTGTCACTCTAGCCTTTCCCCTGGCTCTGCAGCTTCATCCAGCTAGATGTCTATAATATAAGCCAGGCTGACATGCTCACCCAGATCAGCTCCAGGATCAAGAGTGTTTTTCTTTTCTTTTTTATATATTTTTATTGAAAAAAGTATACAAATTACAAGCATTTCTTCCACATATACATTTACATTTCTTCCACATTTACATATAATAATTCCTACTATTTCCCACCACCAAACTCCCCCAGTGCAAATTCTCCCTTTCATAAAAAATATCAAAGTTGCAAAAGCATCTCTTACGTACATATACATACATACATATGCTAATTATTACATACCATCTTGCCCATCCCACCACCTAAAATCCCCCAGTGCAAAAACTCCCTCTTCCTTTCCCTCCCCCTTCTGAAACTCAGGGTACCCTGCTATCTTATCTATTATTTCCTTCTTTTATCTATGTATATTTCCTAAATTTCTTACACCTTTTATTTCTTTTCTCCATTTCTGATCCTTGCTCCAAATTACTTTTAATTTTAACTATTTTATGTTACTAAGACATCTTTTTCTTACAATACCACTTTCTTTTTGAAGCTAGGTTAATCATACTTGTAATTACAAAAAGAATACCATTTCCTGATTCTAATTTTTAATTTAAAAATAATATTGCTTTTTCTCCCCAACACTTTTCCCATATAGGGAGTACCATTTTCCATTCTTCAAGTACTTTCTTTTTCTGATTAAGAGTATTTTTCTAATTACCATTTACCAGGCAGCAGACAAACCAGCAGGCAGTTCTGCTGGATGGCGGGAACAGCTACAAAGCTCTCTTCTCTGGAGGAGTTTTGGTAGTGAGTCCTCTCCCTGGTGCGCTGGTTCCCTCAGGCCACCCAGGCAGCCCCTTGTATCCCTAGTCAGGCAGAGTATCAGGCAATGGCAATGTTGCACACTCAATACCTGGGGAGCTGGGAACCTGTTCCTGCAGGTATGTGGTTTGTCTTCTCAGCAGGCAGACAGGCAGGCAGCAGTTCTTGGAGAAGAGAGAAGCCCCAGCAAGTGGATCATGGGAACAGGTACAAATCTTTCTTCTCTGAAGGAGTGGTGGTGGTGCCCAGACTTTGGACATGGAGAGCTGGTGAACAAATTAGTTGCTCATATATTTTTTTCTTTAGTTGTAGGGAATGCTTCACAAGCAAGTGAATGCATACCCAGAATATATCCCAACCACTGTAAAAACTGTCCATCCTCCTCTTGTCGTAAGTTCACATGCAGATCTGTGCTGATATGTATCAAGGTCATTCTCTTTCTCCGTACTTCTTTCTGTCTCTGATACCACTGCAATGGGTGGTCTAGTCAACTACAGTTGTGTAGATCTGTGGGAAAAAGTTGTTATCAAGAAAATGGAGGAACTAGTTTTCCCCACATGTACCAGCCTTGCATGGACTATGGTGAAATGAAGAGAGGAGTTTGCCTGTTTGATCAAAATTATTATGTGTGTTCAGCTTTGAAGTTTGCACACCAACAAAATTAATATACTACAGAATAGGAATGCAAATAATTTGCAAGAAAAAAAATTTAAAAAAATTATTGGATGATAAAGTTATGGTTGATAGGAATGACTCAAAGGTATTCTATCACTTGGAGTTATACTACATTGAGTATGTAATATGATACAGCAGATAAAAGAGAAAAATTCACTTTCTAAAAGTTCTGCATATCATTTATCCAAAGCAAGGTGTCCTTTGTATTCTGTCAATATGGGGGCCAACTTTCTTCTATTAATTATAAGTCTACAACATTTCTGTTACATTTCCCCTTCTATATCATTTTGCTAGATAGAAAACATTCTCATGACTCCATTTGTTAGGTTGAGTTGGACTAAATAAAATCAATGTGCTCAATGAGACTGTGCCAGTTTGGTTAATGGACCTAGCCCAAATTTCACAGGAGAGGATTTACTCCTTTGCTTCTCCCTCTCTCCTTTTACTTTCTACATAGCACCAGACATTAATGGGTGTACTGCAGATGATCTGACTATCCAAGCGTCACAAATGTTTGGAGGCCTTGAGGTGTGGCAAAATAATCTGCTTTCAAAATTCTGAGAGCTGATTGACTTAATCCCAAATTAAAATCCAAAAATCATTTATTTGTCAGAGTGATTGCTGGCAATAGTATCAGGGATGTGTTGAATATTTAATTGCATTATTAAGTTGGATACAGAATCATTAGAGCATATTTGGCTTCACTGGTGCCAGATGAGGAAGAAAGTTTAAAGGAAAGAATCAATGATATATTGCAGCAGAATCTGAGCAACAAAAACAGCTTCTGATTCCTGTAGTTAGTCACTTGAATGTAATATGAGTTAGAACACATTATGGGTATGTACTGCAGATAGGATATCTACTTTTGATTAAACTAGAGTACCAGAATTTCAATACACTTCCATAATAATTTGTCTTCATGGAGATATTCATCACCAACTAAAGTTTGCAGATAGTGAGACAAAAGATGGCTCTGGAATATAAACTGCAGGAGTTCCAGAGTGCAGCCTCTTTCAGAAGTACACTACTAAGCTCAGTCCATTTGAAGATACAACTCAAGTTTGGAGTTCAGAGAAAACGCCTCTGGCCCTGAGAAATGAAAATATTGAGAGCGTGTAGAATGATAGCAGTGGGTCAACTAGCTGTTATAGTGTTGAAAGCAATGTTTAGAAAGCATTTTTTTCTTCTGCGACAGCTCCTGAGAACAAAAAGAAAATTAATGTAGATGCTGTGACCTGTCTAGGCTAGTTGTTGCTAACTAAGCTCAGTCTGCTGTTCTTTTGCATAAAAGCTGGAACTGGCTGTGCTAATTAGGCAACAGTTAGCCCTGAACAGAGGTGTCAGGTAACACAGGACTCCTTATAGATACCAAGGAACCATCATTCAAACCACCAAGGAATTTCTCTTTGCAAGGTAGAAAACAAGCAAGGCAAATAAAAATGATTCATAACTGTAATCCTGAACGTTCTCCATTCACGTTCATTTCTGTCAGCTTCACACTAGCTCCCTGAAATTCTGCATTTTACTTTCCCTTATCCCTCAGGCATCTTTCTACACATTGCCTCATATTTCCTCAAGTGTTCCTGTCTCTTAGGCCATTTCCACACTAGACTGTTATAGTGTTATTATTCCAATTTCAACATCTTGTAGAAGGGCCTCAAAGGCTGAGGTTAAGCTGAGGTTAAGGTTACCCACCACATGGCACCATGGATGTTTTTAACAGGATCTGGAATGTTACTTTTAACATCCATTTGGTGACAGTTATAATTCTGAGGTCCCATGGGACTCAGTTACTATTACAATATTAAAGTAACTATTATCAATTTCCCAAATTAACCAAACTAATTGTTTTTAGTTACTCTTTAAAAAAATATAAATACTACAGTCATTGGTCTCTGTAACAAACCATCTGTTTCATTTTGCTTTAAGATCCACAACAGAGCATGAGATATAGCATATCACCTGAACCATGTGGTATTCCTCTTCCACCCTTTAGCAAGGCTGAGAGTGTGTGACCTTCCCAAGGACACCCAGTGGGTTACCACGGCCAAACAGAATATTGAACCTTGGTCTTCCAGGGTCATAATCTAGTGCTCAGACCATACTGTTATACCATGCATCTATACCATGCTAGCTCTCTAAGATTGTAACACAGTGTACATTTAATTCCCTCTTGACCACATTTTCTCCCATTGCTCCAACTGTATGTTGTAGCAAAAATTATGTGCCCATTTTATCATACAATCTTTAATCAAATCTTTTTCATCTCTAATTTTAACAAAAACTTATACATCTTGCCAATCAAATGTTCATCATTTGAGCACAACTGTTGTTCAAAATCAGCTTTGGTCAATGCAAAAATTACATTTTTTTGTCCGTTTATATCTCTCAACTATCTGTCTATCAGAGAATCATTGGAAATTATAACCTTCAGATGTTAGTTCTTCAACTAACTTGATTCAATAGTGTTCTTGCTCAGTTTCTAGAAGATCTTGGTAGGTCACCCATTTTTATTTTGCTATCACCTTCCTATAAAATACTTCTTGAGGTTCACAAGGGGTTGGGGCATAGCCTCGGTTTATATCTTTTCCAAATTCTTAGCAGAGTTTTTCTACCATAATGATTATTAAAGTCCCCATTCACTTTGGATTTTTCATACCACCATAGCCATGCCAACCAAATTCAATTCATGCCCTTCTAATTCCAACACTCTCTTAATTTGTCAGCATGATCCACTCTTTCAACCAGACCAGACAACAGGCAGAGAAATAGTTTAAAATCTGGCAATCCCCATCTTCCTATTTTTTTTAACATCTTATAAAATTTTATACTTTAGGTTTCTTCCCTTGCCATATGAATTTAGACATGTTGCTGTGCTGTAGTTTATGTAGACATTTTTGGTCAAATCAATATAGTCTGAAACAAATATACCATTCACAGTAAGACACTAATTTTAATCACAGAGATTCTGCCAAGTAATTTAAGTTTTACCCATCATTGTAAGCCCTTCTTAATATCATTCCATGTTTTAATATAACTATTTTTAATGACATACAATTCATATTTGTCATTGTAATACTCAAGTATTTCACTTTCTCTCAATTTTAAATCCTGATGTGTCCATCAATTGTGTCTTTTCTTCCTTTCTCATGTTCTTACAGACCTCCTTCTTTATCCCTATACTCTTTATTCTTTCATCTTGCCTTACTGCTCTATTTAACACTTTGAGGGTTAAAATAAACAGGGTGAAAGTAGACACTTTGTCTAAGTGCCTTTTTTAAATGTCAACTCACAATTAATCCAAATCTTTTCTTTCTGTTCATTGTAAATTGCTTCAATCCATGTAATGAAGTTATCTCCAAACTTCGTCTTCTCTAGAACGCTGAACAAAATGAATGAATGAATGAATGAATGAATGAATGAATGAATGAATGAATGTGGCATTTAGATCACACCTCCCAGCCGACCAGGACCCCCAAGGTAATGTACAACAGTGACAGACTCACATCCCACATTACAATAATCACTATTTACTCATTGTTATATATGAATGGATTGCTTACTAGCAGAAGTTTTATAAGTCTGTAACAACTGTACCTCTTGGATATTTTTCTGTGCGCTCTGCACCTTTATTCCTGGTCCCTAGGAATTAGTTTAGTCTTTCAAGAAGTGGCGGCTTTAACTAAGGCCATTTCCACACTACAATGTTAAGAGTGCTTTAGTCCACTTTCAGCATCCTATGGAATCCTGGGGTTAAAGCACTCTTAACATTGTAATGTGGAAATGGCCCAAGGTAAACATATGAGATGACAGAGACCTGGAATAAGAGCATCACTTTCCTATGGGCCACAGCTGAAGTCTAGCATGACTGACCCAAAACATTTGGGTGACTTTAGTAAAAAACAAAAGGTGCCTCTCCAGTTCAATCCACAACAGCAAATTAAACTGGCAGTTTAATCATGCTTCAGTACTGGTGATGGGAAGGCATCTTCTATGACACGTGGAACCAACAGGGAACCTTAGTAAATGCAGGATAAGCTATGCGGCAAAGATTCCTGTCGCCTTCTAAAATTTGCATCGGCCCCACAGTACCTAATGGAAGCACCAGCATGGTAGAGAGCTGAGATCTGCCATGGAGAGGGGACAAAGTGAGGGACATGGAGAAGTCTTGAGCAAAGAGTGAACATTTTTGACAAGAATTGATTGTAACAAGGAACCAAGAAGCATTTGGGGCAAAAACAAATGGAACATTTTATGCCTCTAATCTGTTTCTTTTTCCTTTCCTAAACTGTTATCAGGAGGCTGTCAAGCCCAGCCAGGATATCAACAGCAAAGATAGTGATGCTTTGATCATTACTCAGATTGAGCACTTTTCCCTATTATATGGCATCTGTTTGAAGTAAGAATGAGGCACTATGAATCTCTCTGGAAACTGCAACATTTTGTGAGGGATAGCATCAAAGATTGGTGTCGGAAAAGAGTATAATTAATTCTAATTTGGGGGGGGGACAGGGAATAATGAAAATGCTAGAAAGCTCTCTGGCATTGCCAGCAATGTGGATGATCCCATTGTCTTCCCATTTTATTTATAGTGTTAATTTCTTTAGAACCTGAAAGTATGCAATGTTTTTCACAGCCCAGTGCCTATCAACATACTTAGCTACCATTATAGTTACAACTTTGTACCTTCATACATACTCAAAGCACCGTATTACTCCTTTTTTTTTCCTTTTTTGAGATGGGGAACGGAAGCTAGTTGCCCCCAGCAGTCTGTCACAAAGCACAACAGGCAGAATATATATTTTACAAAGGTTTTGATTTCCAGTGAAACAGGTAAAATTGCTAATACAAGTGAGAAAGGTTTAGGTAAAATGAAGACCTAGTTTCAAGGACTGTCATTTGTTTGATATGTATGACATTTCTCTGTCAGCTATTCATTCTGATTGGCATGTGGGATAAAAACAGAATGAGATTTCCAGGCTAAAGACAAGGATTAAAGGAGATTATACTACAAACTGTAAATAGTTGATAAACGTTCTAGTTTTCTGTGTTCATGAAAAAGCATCTGTTCCATGTGGTTGTAAGGGATGTACAAAGCTAGATGATGTCTCCTTTTTGCATTGATCTTCACTTAAATTATGCTTCTATTATTTAAGTTAGCAATATTTTACCCTCCTCATTTCAGCTACTGCCTTTCTCCTAAGCCAATCAAAAACATGAAGCCAGAAATCTTTAGATATGCTTGAATTGTGAATTAAAATATTAATATGCGTATTTTTTCATGCTGATCATTTAGAAAAATTTATTCCAATCATAGGATTTGAGATTACTGGCTGTAGAAGAGTGGGACACAATTCTTAACTTCCCAGTTATAGCATGCCTTCCTTTAAGTTCTAATCATGTAGTTATGACTGATCTGTCTACAAAATATTAATCTTGCTGAGGCTTCATTATTTGCAGCAAGATACATATGTTCCATAGCGGGATTTGTTCTTCTGCTTTGAAGATCACACAATATTTGTGTATGATTTATCCTACTGCATTATATTTTTATGAAATCCCAAATCAAAAAATAAAAATCTTCTGGAAGACAAATCAGAATGACAAACAGCACTTTGAATATAGTGGTACATTTTCTTATGATTAACTGATACTCTGTTAATGAGTAAATACACACTTTAAAGAGAAAACAGATTATTTCAGAGGAAAAGATCTACCATGCATGTGAAATAACAGTGCTAAATAGGAAGTCTGTGTAATTGGGTTTTTAAGAAGCAATGTTCACTCTTGGAGGCACAAATCAGTTTAGCATTCCAAATCCCAAAAATAGTTATTTTAAGACAGATAGTTTATAATTCTAATTACCTGAAGGACAGAAAAAAATTGTTTTGTTAAAACATTTGGGAATGGCAAATTTGGTTATATCCAACTCCATGTAGTCGAGTTACAGTGTTTTGTCCAGGACAGAAGATTTCTACTGAACAGGATTTTGTTCCACAAAAGTAAATAGTGCTGATCTGCTTACAGTATGCAAATTTTGATTTCATTCCTTATGGAGATCCTTTTCCTTATTGTGACTGCAAAGCAGCAGTAAAAATTGAAAGTGGTCTTATGGAAAGGAGGGAGAGAGAAAGCAGGGACCCAAGTTAGGATGACAACAAAGTAGAACCCAGAGAATGGGAAGACAGAGCCAGGGAATCAGGAAGACATGGGCCCTTTCAGCACCGGCCTATTAAAACGGTGCAGAGCGACCTCCAACGGAGGTCTTCTGCATCGTGGAGTGGACTAGGGCGGACTACTTTTTGTAGTTTCGCACCTCAGTCTACTCCAGAGTGACTGGAACTGGTCGCGCAGCATGCTTTTTAAAAACCTCTTTTAAGAGGTTTTTAAAAAGTACGGAGCGTGCGATCCCGTGTCGCTCCATCACCGCGCTCCAGTGCAGATTTGCAGGCGCGCACTAGTGCATGCCTGCAGATCTACTGGGGGCAGGCTTTAGGCTGGTGAGCTTTTCTGGTTGGTGGTGAGCCTCCACCAACTGGAAGCCTCCATTTTGGATGCTGTAGCAGTGCGGAGCGACGAGCTCGCACTGCTCCTCATCCCGATGGACTCACTCGGACCCACTAAAAAGCCGGTGAGTAGCGACTGGGAGCGTTTCCCTCGCCACGTGCGGAAAGGGCCATGGAGAAACACTTCAGTTCATTTTAATAAGGTTTGCCCCCAGATAAACCCAGGTAAAATGAATGGAAGTTGAGAACAACAACACATTATGAATTACTTCCAATGCCACCTCAACAGTTACAGAAATGTGACATGAGAAAGGGGCAGATAATGTTACCAGCTTTGAATATAACAGTGTATGATACATTCTATAAATGTCCTCTTTTCCAAGTAATGACTGTAAGCTGAGTTAATGTCTGTAAATAAAGGTTAGCGAGAGTATGAACCAATAGCATCACCTTAAGGTAGAGCTTACCCTGTTATAAACAGCTTAGAGGTGATGAACCAGAATATTTTCATATGTATCCACAGAGTGCTCTGGTGCACAGAAATGATGAAAATAAATGACAGGGCCTGATAAAGAAAGATGGCCAGTGTCTAATTCCAAATAGAGCTGATGAGATAAGGATGAAGCTGTACTCACTGAGCTCTATAGTGATCTGTGTTAACCACAGATTAGCCATTCTAATTCCCATAATTTTCTCAGTAGGTTTTAAAACTGTTTGGATCATTAGCATTAACTTTCACAGGCACTGGGATCTCTGATCGTAATACGCTGAGTAATGAACTGATTGCTCTAATGCACTGCATTTACTCCACTGTCACTGGCCTGTAACAGTTGGTTTTAGGAAGACCAACAAAGGAAATTGCAGTAATGCTGAAGGATGAAGCTTAGGTTTCAAAGACCATTGGCAGACCCATTTTTTTCTCTTTTCCACTTATCTGCCTGGAAACATATTTATTTATTTATTTTAAAAATGACATCACAATGAATTTCTTTAATTTCTGTCAAGCATATAAAAAAATTCTACACCGATATATATTTATTACAGTATGTTCTGTATTACAAATGTTCACTTTCTGCATAACTATGGGAAAGAGCTTGAAATGTAATCTAATAATGTTATCTATCCAGAATAGTATTTTATAATAACATATACCTTTAAATCAGGGGAAATGCGTTCCAATTATCTTCCTAACCAAACCTAGCAGGTCATCTTTAACACTTCTCTGTTTAACAAAGGAGAAAATGCGAACGTGATAAATTTTTAATTAAAATGAACAAAAGCGAAGAGAGGGAAGCTTACATTTCCCAGGCAGCAAATAAGAGTGAAGTGTAAAATGATGGTTTCTTACCCTGGAAGATAATATGGCCTTACGTCAGTTAGTATGTAGCTATATACAACGACAAGGGAGGGGGGATCATTTAAACATCCCAGGCTGGGTATTTCTATTTAAATCTGATTACAGTGAAATAAAACTGTAGCTATTAAAGGTTTAAAAGAACTACAAATACAAGCAGTAAAAGAAGACAGTTAGTAAATGAGGTAGTAAAACATTTCAGCAGGGCAAACAGTTTATAGCATGCTGCCTTCTGTAGCAGGCTGCTCTATTCACCACAGACTCACGTGCTGTTCCCTGAATTGCACTTAAGCCTGCAATTAACCTTTCACGCCTAATGAAGCTGTTTTGCTGGAAAATTAAAATGTATAGCACTGCCTGCTCTTGCAAAAGTCTGGGAGGGGAAAGGAAGGCTATCTCAGAATGAACCCACTTTCGGGGCCTATTGTTCAAGAGCTGCGCTTATACTTAAATTGCACATACTTTGCAAGGCAATCTGCTTTGATGTGGTACATTTTATTTCTGTACTTATTAATTGTTCTGCATAATTGTTAAAAATAAAAAAACTACACACATACCAGTAATTTTATGGTTAGACATTTGCAGCTTAAGAACCAATTATTACCATTAAATTGCCTTTAGGGAAGACTATAGTACTTGTATGTATAACCAAGATAAATTTGTTTTTATTTTGTTCTAAGTGTATGGTGATATTGATGATTATGATGATGATTGATTGATTGATTGATTACAACAATTATAAATAATAGTAACTAATGCATTTCAACTAACTTACTGGCTTGGCTGCTCTTTTTTCCTGGTGCAACTAAGTATTTATTAAAACTACACATTGTGTTCATATGGAGGTTATGAAAAGGTTTGTAAAGCTAAAACCTATTAGACCGATCTCATTCCCAAGATGGACACTGATTTTCTAGGCCGCGAGATCACAAAGAAGCTGTTAACGTGAGCAGGTGACTCATTAATTCTGCTTCTGTGATTTGATGTTGAGCCATGTTGATTTTACCTTACTTCTGCTGTAAAGAGAAGAAATAAGAGCTATCAGCTCAGGTGGAAGGTGTTTTTTAAAGAGGGAATGCGTGAAGAGATGGTAAATTAAACAAGCCATGAAAGTAGGGGGATGACAAACAGTAGATATCATAGGATTTACCTTTCTAACCAATAATAATAACTCTGTTTAGAAACAAAAGCCTATTAAGTAAAAGTAAAGCATACAGTACATATTTTAGTCCCAGTTTATTTATTTATTTATTTGTTCTTTGGTCCCATGTAAATTCTACTTTGCTGGCAGTGTCTCTGCATCATTTTGACTTGGTAAATGAAATTCTTTTAGACTGCCAGTCTGAAATAATAAATAGTTCCCCTGGTTAATTGTATTGCTTTGATAACAAGGAAGTACGTTGCGCCCAGAGAACACAGTAAGTGAATTTCATCAGATGATGTGTGACATTTTGAAAAATGATCTTTGGGAGTGACCTAATTTTAATGGAACTCTAACAGCATGCTAGCATGTCCCAGTATGCAGTATAAGATTGAAAATTAGTAGCTCTTGAATAGTAGTGCTGTGCAGGATAAGAGGAACAAAAACACTCTGCAAAGCATATTTCAGGAAGAGAAAAATATGGGGAAAGTCCTTTGGATGCAAATCTTTTATAGTCTGAGGGGAAAAAAAATCCACCTCCACAATTACTGTCAAGCACATTCAACGCTTTCTGTACTCCTCCCCAGCAAATTCTGAATGAATATTTTTCCCTGATCTTCTCTATCCATGTCTCCCCATCCTATTTCATCTTCTACCCACAATGTTTGTCCCATCTTCTCCCATAGTTCCTGGTCCACCTCTTTGTGTTGCTGTTGGTCTCTTTCCTGTCCTCTCCTTTTGTCCTCTTTCTCCTGCTTCTGTCTTCATCTACAATTCCTACTTCTTCCCGTCTCTTGTAACTCCCCATCGCCACATCTATTTTTCCTCCTTGTGTCTCCCCTTCCGTCTTCTTGTTCTCATCCCTTTCCCTTCTTTCTGCTCCCTAGTACCGTAGGTACCTTTTTCTCCCCCCTGTTTTCTCATCTTTCTCTCCTTATCTCTCATTCCATTTTGCCTTTTACCACCATTTCTCGTATCTGTATTCACAATTTCATTCCCTGTCTGTCTCTAATTTTTAACCCTTTGAACACTCAACTCCACCTTGAAACCATAACTGCAATACGTTTGAGTCCCACTATTAAAATTCAATCATTTAAAACGTCCCATTAAATGCAAAAGCTTTTTGAACGTGTACACATAGGTAGCATCTCTTTCTTGGTTCCTGTTGCATGTTGATCTGTGACTGGCAGCAGGAGCAGCTCCTCTTCCCCACAACAGTTGCATTACTTTGATTTTAATTTGGAGGCTGAGGAAGTTTGGGCAAAAGAGAACGAAGAAAAAATTAATTAAAGGGCACAGGAAGGCACAGCAGAATCATCCTTCCCACTAGCCAGTGACACTGTGGGGAGCAGAACCTGGTATCCCTGACAGGACCTGCTGTTGCTCTTTATTTCAGTGCCACTTCCTCCTGGGAGAGGCTAGTCAAGTGATCCTCCAATACTGCAATTAGCAGCAGCACAGATCTCCATGGCTCCAGATGGCTGATTGCTTTTAAGGTGGGTTTCAGGGGTCAGATAGGGCATTAAAGCATAGTTACAATAGTGTGGCTATCTGATGCAGGATATCAGCAGCAGTGTAGATTCTGAATGTTATTGGGTTTCTTACTGCTTTTCATTAACATAGCATGAGTTATGCTTCTGTGTTACTGCTAGAGAGTGACAGGCACTGGTTGACATCCTCTTGGTTAGTCCTTACTTAAGCAGATCTGTTCAATCAGTTGTTGAATGGTGAGCCAACATGTAAATAAAACCAGTGAATTCAATAGGTCTACTCTAGTTAGGATCAAAATAGAGGCCATTTCCACATTAGAGTGTTCTAGTGCTATTATTTCACTTTCAACATCCTATGGAATCCTGCGATTTGCAGTTTAGGGAGGGGCCTCAGAGGAAATGGCCAGAATCTAGACCATAATCTGTACTTTACCAGCCAAGCTCCCTGTATCGCCCCCTTTTCTTTCAAATTTAAGAATGCTAACATGGTGATTCAGATGCAATCGCTTTTGAAAGCTGTTTTCTAGGGCCAACCATCATAGCAGGGTTCTGAGCCTTTCCTCATTCAGAAAGCAGAGTTGTAATAGTAAAGTTTAAAAGAATGCTGATCATGGAAGGAGACAGAAAGCTAAGGACTCCTTCTCACACCAAGATGTTAAATTGTTCTTCCTCTCTTGTTTTTCCTTCCAGGACTGGCAATTGCAAGTGCACTGATAGACATTTCGCAACAGAAGCCCTCCGAGTGTAAAGATAAGAGTTTGGGAGTCAGAAATCGAAAACATCACCTTTCAACACGTCAAGGGACTTGCGTCTGAGATTAAGAGAATGCATTTGTATATTCTGTAATGTTTTATTTTTCTTTTTAAAAGAGCTTCCATGGTAAGCTAAACTACAGCCTCAGTTTTTATGGAGGCAACCTCTAAATGGTGGTAAGGATGATGGTAAGAAGTACCAATCTCGGATGGATAAACACCTTCTTCCTGCTGTGGCCCCAAAGCAGGGCATTCTGAAGGGCAAATGTTGAATATAATGGATAAATTTCAGGAAAAGATTCTGAAATCCATTATGGTATAAAGATATCTCTCTGTATTTCTTGTTATCCATATCAGGAGGGGGAAAAACCTTGGGAAAGATTGTACATTGTTTTATAATGTTGAAGGAAATATATCACTGAAAATTAAAGTACTTTTAAAGAACTCATTATATTGCTAGAAGTATTGGGTTATTCAGTTTCTCAGCTTGATCAGCATTAAGAAACATACACTTAAACAAAACAGGAGCTGGCATTATTAGGGATATAAATATTATTATCATTGCCCAGATTAGAAGGCAAAATTTAAACTAGGTGGTAGGCAGATATAACAAAAACATGTATTTTAATGAGGGAAATATTTAAAAAAAACCAAAATATGTATATTTCAGTGAATAGAACTCTGGATTTATGCATATCAAGAATTTCTGCCTTCCAAAAGAACCCTACAGTAGTCCAGGTTGAATCAAGATGACGAGTGGACTTTAATGCTCTACTTCATAAGAATTCAGGATGGGGAATACAGGAAAGAACACATGCCTGTCTTCCATGCCAATGAACTAACTCATTGTCGGGGCTGATAGAGTGTAGAAAAGCCTGTCCAACAGCCAAGATTCCTTTTTCCTTTTTGCGTCAGCAATTTCTAAAATTGCAGGGCTCTTTATTCCTGAGCAGTATCACATTTGATTCTGTTTCACTAATATAACATTGAAGGCCAAAGTCAAATGTAGATTTAAGCATGCTGAAGGCCATTGATTTCAACAGATTTAACCATACCTAAGTTTGCAGCAAACTGAAGCCCCAGTCTCCAGTGTTTAAATCATTGCAGAAGAATGTCGCCCTGACCATTGCTGACCCCTTTATCACAGCTATTAAAAACCCTCCTCCCTCCAAGCAACAGAATCCAACATTCATCGTTTTTCATCCCTCCTCTTAAAACATTCACTGCACCCTGAATCACAAATCTTTCTAAAACTATCCAGTGGTCTGCAGGCAGTTTTGTTGCTCAGGGCTTTTGGAATGGCTTTTCTGTACTGGGGTCACCAAATTGCCAGATAGCAGCAAAAAGCTGAATGGAAATCATTGTCTAAATATTTGAAAGAAAATAGTAAGCTACTAAGCAGCTTCCCAGCTTTATTATCATTAGATAGAATCATGTGCACTGCAGCCTTCCTGTCTGGGGGAAGAGTCCTCCCATTTGCAGAAGGAGTAACTTGCAGCAATTATAATCTAGCAGAAGCAACTGTTCATTTGCAGGGTTTCCTCTGCCCCCAAAATAGCCCTCTGAGCATGAGAGGAACTCCATTCATGGATCTCTTGATCCAACCCATTATATTTAGTGGAGAAGACTTTTGCAGAATTTAGGAGCAGGTTAACCTTACTGATATTTTGGCTCACTTAAATGCAATTAATGTTAGATGGACTGAAGTCAAATCAAAGCAACTTAAGCATTCAACTCTTTGATTTAGTCTCATTCACTTCTTTCAGACTTAAGTGTACAATTGTTTGGCGGGGGGACTGGTCTGTAAGCAGATCTGGTTATGGGCTGATTACACAGTCCAGTAGTCTTACTAGAACTTCCTAAGCAAGGCAGAACAGCAGATCTTAGTTTGCATACTTGCCAGCATAGGAGGTATCCACAGAGGTATGAATTCTTACCTTCAGTGGAGTTGTGGTAAGGAAGATTATACAAATATGATTGATGTAAACTATTTATACCTGCATTTCTATTTTCATTTTATTTCAGGAAGAGGAAGATATTTCACTGTTTACACTTTGATTACATAGTTACTTGCATGCCAAGATGGTGCAGTAGCAGTAATAACGCCCTGTTTGTGAGTTGGTAGTGTTTCTTTTGTAATAACATTTGACTACTTCATTTGGATGAGGGCTGAGTGTACAAAAAAGAAAGACGTTAAAAGGAACTTCTGTATAGTACCTAGTTCCCTCTCATCCAGAAGCATTAGGTTACATTTTATTACGATTGCTCAACTCTTTTGATTAGTTGCACATTGATAAATTATGCTGGCATGATTGTTGGGATATTTTCACATCTCAAAAGGAGACTAATTCTTATGCTAAAGTTATGTTGTCACAGTGTGATGCGTTTTGTTGACTGTTCTTACCTCACTTTGTTACTAGGCTAAACGAAAGGGCCCCATTCTGCAAAGACTTGTGCGTCAGCAAGTCTATTCAAGTTCTTCCAGAATTAGGGCAAATTAGGATTCCTGTTGGAAATTCTCAGTTAATGAACTTTTATGAGCCCAATAAGGGTCTTTTTTTTTTTTAAGAAAAACTCTTCTCTCATTGTAATGTTGATTTGCTTAAAGAAAAAAAATGTTATTAAGATTGGCATGTATGAAGAGCGAGATGATCATTTGAAGAAAGACAAAGGAGAAATAAAAGACTTGGCTGTAAAGTTTCTTAATTTCCCCCCTGACTTATTTGAGTTACTGAAGGGTACGGAACATATATGTTAATGGACATGCCCATATATGTTTAATTTCAAATTAATTCTACTGTCAATAGCACTTGTTTTGAAGCAGACATATAACAGGTTTTAAACAGAGTTGACATTTAAAGTCATCATAATAAATGGTGAGATTTCCTTTGCTCTGGTACACATTTTCATCTGGAACTGTACATTTTAGGAGTATGATCAGAGAATGACCTGGATAACAATTCTGTGAGACGATTTAGGTCTGTGGTTCTCAGATAAAATGAGTGTGAGACTCCAACCACTACATCAAAATGTTACCATGGTTAAATGTTTTATCTACAAGCTGGAATGAACCTCAGTTCCACATGCTCCTGTTTTCCTCTTTCAGATGCTGCAGAAAGATATTTAAAGCTTCCATGTTCACTTTTAAATTCTGATTAATTTAAGCTCAAAAGAGTTGAAACAAGCCAGATCTAAATTTGTGATCCTGGATTGTTCACTAACAAGAGGTTCAACTAGTCTTGAGTTCTCCTGTTTCAGATAACAGGAGATACTAGTTAGTTGAAGGAGATGCT
The DNA here is from genome assembly GCA_948472985.1 of Iguana delicatissima. Taxonomy (NCBI): domain Eukaryota; kingdom Metazoa; phylum Chordata; class Lepidosauria; order Squamata; family Iguanidae; genus Iguana; species Iguana delicatissima. The sequence goes on from CAOKZL010000231.1 coordinate 186,939, forward strand.
ACTGATAAATGCCCCTGGTATCTGTCAGAGGAGAAGAGAGGGTCATGCAAGTGTTAGGATTGTCACAACATAATGTATAACTCTAAATCAAGTTGCCCGGAAGATTCTGGGAGGGGTAGCCCAAAAAAGTAACTGCTCTGATTTTTTCCTATACCTCAATTGTGCTAAGGGAGAAATGTTTTGTTTCTTATTGTTGTATACCTTCAGGCTGTTTCTGACTTATGATAACTCTATTGCAAACCTATTATGGGGTTTTCTTGCCAAGGTTTATTCAGAGGCTTGCTTAAGGTGACCCAGTGGGTTTCAGTGGCTGAGTGGGGATTTGAACCCTGTTCTCCAGAATCCTAGTCCAGTGCTCAGACCACTAGACCATACTGGCTCTCTACAGTGTTTGTCACTACATTGTGTAAATCCACCACAGAAGTGGGAAGAGGAGGAGAAGCAAAGTCATTTAAGAAGCAGGGCAGAGCACTATTGTCATGAAAATGAGATGATACTATACATGAAGAAATGGCAGTGCACACACACACACACACATTCCCAACAACAACCCCTTTGGCTGTACAACAGAAGGAAGAGGAGATAGCATAGAACATAACTATGGATACCATATTTTAAAAAGCAAAAAAGAGAAATGTTTATCAACTGACCACTTCAAACCACCAATTGGTACAATGACTCTCACTTTACCCATAGTGTGTAAGTTGTGATAATTGCTGCTAGAAGTGCTCCTATCTTTCACTGTATATAAATAACAGTTTTGCCTTCTTTTTTCCCCTTTCCTGTCTTTTCTAGCAGCCACCTCACCCACTCCACCAAGCTGCCCTGTTCTGTTGCTTGACTAGCTCACCTTCCCCTTTTGGCTCTGTCTCTCTCTGGAGAAGGATGGGACCGTAACAATGCTTCTACATGACATTTTTGCGGTCTCATTGTTTTCCTTTCCCCAGGTGGCTCAGTCATGGGTTAAATCATTGGCAGGTTTTCCCCATCAATGATCTGTGATCGCACCACCATCCTGCACTTACCTGTCCTGCAGAAGGGCAGAAAGCGCACTGGCGATGCTTCCTGCTGCAGCACAGCCTGGGAAAATACCTAGCTGTGCTGTGGAAGGAAGTGGCATGTCCATTGTGCTCCCTTCTGCAGGGAGCCAGTCCTGTGCAGAGGGGAGCACTGCCATCATGTTCCCTATTGCCACCAGAAACCACTGCAAGAAGGTAAGCTGTGGAAAGGGTCATTGTCCAACTGTCTCTGATCTATTCAGCTGTTGATATGTATAGGTGGATGAGGGTAAATCAAAGCTATGATGTAATGGCTCTCTTTCTGCAGCAATGGATCTTATATGGAAGCTGATCAAAATTACTATGCTGTAGGACACCATCCAAATGTGTTATAGCAACCTCCAAGTTTAGTTTATTTTCATTAATGTACTGAAGAGCTGGAGAGTCATCTCATCCATCTTAGCTAATCAGCCAGTTAGATGTTGGCCTTATGTTCTACAGCGTTCTGTGAAATGCTACCATTTATTTGGCTGTACTTTGTAAGGCAGGGGTGGGCAGGATTATTTTCCTTTGCCCATTCTAACTTTGCTAGCTTCATGTATCAAATGAACCATCCCCCTTCACTTCATGTGATCCATCTCTCATTCACTGAAGTCAATAGGAAACTTGCCATAGCATCAGATCTTATCAAGGTTTTGGCTATGATTTATGACAGAGAAGGGAACAGATTTGACTTTTCTATAGCAGTAGCACTATATTGTCCACTCTCCTTGAAATTAATCTGATCTCATCGTGTATTCCACCCTTTTTCCCCAAAAGCCTTAAACTCCTTATGCAGATTCAAAAAATGTTGAATGCATTTTTGAAATGTTAGTGTCACTTGTAAACTGGCCCATCATAAGATGTGTTATGGTAACAGATGTAAGCTTGTGTTGTGATATATCACCAGCTATGCCAGTATATCTTCAGAAAATATTAATATTATCCTGGCTTTCTCCCAATATTACAGAGGCAGATGTGAAGGTCAGCAAGGCAGTCCGTTGCCAGCAATTGCTATCAGCTTCTGAGGTAATCACAGTGCACAGGAAAAGAAATTATATCTTTGCCAGTTACCAGTGGGAGTAACCTCTGAGGAGTGACAGAATGGAGAAAGGGACAACACCAATATTGCCTTTGATCATCTATTAATACTATATCAGATTAACATTATTGTCAACATTATTACTTTTCTCCTGTCCAGCTAACCAAAGAACAACTCTAGTTGAAACCTAACAAGCAGCATCAAATCATCCAGTGAGCCCCATTTGTGAGTCTCCACTGCAAACACTCCCTCCCCGTTACATCCTACAATAGCAATATGAAGAGAATTTGGTTTAAGGATAAGGACTGAGATGGTCTGGGCAGTGGAGTGAGGCACCAAGAGGGAGGAAAGAGCCGTTGAAATGGTGCTGTGGCAGGCAATTGCAGCACCTGGTTCTACCTGTGGTCCAATCAGTAGCCGTCTTGGATTATAAGAGGAATGGGTCTAGGTAGCATGTAAGTTGGCCTTCCCTGCCTCTGCATTCACATACATGAATGGCAAGAACTGCTTGTACAAGGAGATCCATGATACCTCCTTGCACAAACTTTGGAAATATACAAGCACTTTGCAACCAGAAGTTATGCAAACTTAGTGCTGTTGGGAATTAGAGTTTCCCAGAGTGTTTAGTCCTATTGGGAAATTCTATGGAAGCTAAAACTGTAAGGATTCCGCCTCCTTAGCAGAATAGCAGAAAAACCATGCCCAAATTTATGTGTGTGGCTTTTCTTATCTGAAACTGTCTGAAGGAACAAAACAAATGCAGGCAGTTTCAGGTTACAAATTTGGAAAAGTTTACTAATGGCTTCTACATTTATAGATGCATTGGAGAACCTACATCCTAACTAGCTAATAAATAGTAGTAGCATTGTTGTTAACTCATCATCTTCTGATGGAGATGCGAAGTATGGTTGGAGAGGAGGAAGCAAAAATGGAGGAGAAGAGAGAAGAAGCTGAGAAGAGGTCTCTTTCTGTTATAAGACTGATGACCCAAGCAACAAAACTGGGTCACATGATCTGATCACCTGAATACCAAAGGTATTTATGATCATGCAATTAAATGACACAAAGGCAAATTGTGTAGTTTTGGCATGCAAAAGAGAAAGGAAGCCCTATGCTAGCTATGCCTACTTGCTCTAAGAACAAGATGGCTGGGAGAGAGAATGCTGGAATTTTTCCGACAAGTACCAGCCTTGGATTTGGCCCAGGTCTTCCCTTGCTTTGTCCACCCTTGCCTAATTTTGCAACCTCTTGCTTGAGAAAAAGAGACTTGAATACCTCAAAAGATCACACACAGTTTTCTGCCTTTTAATAGTTTTAGTAGTTAAGTAAACACAGAGGTCATAATCCTGGTGCGCACTTACACTGACTCCTTTTTCACCAGCAATTGCACCAGCATCCTTCGTCCCTGTGAAAGGCTGGTCTCCAGAATCCATTTGCAAAAGAACTAGCAAAAGAACATGAGCTAGCAAGTCTGCGTTGGTAGAAGACAAGCAACAAGCTGTGCGCTACTCATCAAAATGCATTTTTAATGCAAACTCCTGATTATATAGAAAGTTGATCTAGAGACAGACATGCAAGAGAATTTAAGGTGGATTAGTTCAATCTTTAACCATTATATCATACAAAATTAAAGCAGTTAAATGAAGCAAAAGAGTGGATTAATTCCTATACTTTCAGCACACACCTATGAGATTCTAATTTATTCTCAGGTCTGTAACTAATGAGGAGGTAGGACTTTCCCTGGATTTATTACCATGGCATAAAATGACAGGGTGATGCGTGAGATGCTTCAGTCTGTTCTTCATCCAGTAATGTGGCACTGTTGTTCTTCTATTCCATTTTTTTTCTATCCCAGCTGCTCTCAAATTACCATATATATTTTATTCAGTATTCTTGAGTCTGTCCAATTAAACTAGACTGTGGTGGCTCTGGGATTTATGTCATTTTCCTTCTGTTTTAACCCAGAGAATCCATCAACCTGGAGACCTACTGCATATGTTATGTCATGAAAGGCCATGACAGGGTGAAGGAAGCTGTAGCAGTAAGGTTCTCTTCAATAAAACAACTGGGCAATTCAACTGGTTGCAGTTGTCTGACAATTGCTAAGGTCCATTCAACTGCAAACAGAACAAGAACCTGTAGGTTACCAGCCAAAGTTCATGTTATTGCTTTCTGATATGCTTTCCTATTTGTAACTGAATATGCAGTTCTTTTATTTAATGAAACACGTTAAATACAATAGGTAGCTTTTCTGAAGGAATTCTATTATTTGATTTTGTCTGTAGCGTGGCTCATTCTCTTCCCCAGTGTGACTGAAACTAGCACCTCAGATACTTAAGGGAAATGGTAGAAGAACCTGGAAAAGAGATCCATTTACAAAAGATCCACTTACATAATGGACAAATATTAACATTGCACACCATCACACGCAATATTGTTGGGGTACATTTGTCACAATCACACACCCAAATTAACAACTCTAAGAACCAGTAACTGATCCAAATAAAAATTATAGAAGATGAACAGAATATTGACCACCACTCAAAACAAAACAAACAGAGAGAATGGCCCTGCTTGTGATGTTGGTGGCAGGGGTAGCATAGCTGGGGGTGGTATCATGGCTGGGGAGATAGCAACAAAAGTCATTTCTATCAAGTCGCTTGGGAACCAGCAGTTGCAGCTTCCTCTCCCAATGAAGACACCACTGCTAAGCACTGTTCAAGAAAGAGCCTGGGTAAGTGCAATGGCATTAGAGCATAAATCCTCACCAGAATATTGGCCTATTTTGTTGCTAGATGATCAAAAGAACTTGGAAAAGTTAATTTTCTTGATTACAGTTCCCAAAAGCTTCCTACATGCTCCTAGTGGGATTTCTGGTCCAAAATATAGTCCAAAATGTAACTTTTAAAAGATCTGATCTTCAACTGTGGGAAGGGGGCTAGCAGCATAGTATCTTTGTATGATGTTAGGAGACACTGGTCCTTTCTCCTTCTCTCTCTCTCACACACACAAGGTTCACATAAATAGTCTTTTGCAATTCTTTAAGGCAATGAATGTTAGAATATCATTATGTTGCATAGAGACTGATCTAGCAATTCAGTTCAAATGTATTTAGGGTAACATCTAATATCTTATTAGGGAAACAGTAATCTATAACAAATTACAGATTACAGTAGAAAAGGTTCAATTGTATTATGCTATCTGAGATCCTGCACTGGGAGATGTACATCTTATACATATCTGTAGTTACTCTTCCAGTGCTACTTGGTGAATCCCACCTTATAAGTGACTCACACTCTCCTTCAGCATGACCATATTGTTGTTGGAGAGCAGGGAGATCAATAGGGAAGTGGTTGGATATGCTGTAACAGGCATCTGCAGGGACATCTGGAGGTCTCTGAAAGGTCCCTGCAGATGATGTCCTTCCCATATCCCATTATAAGAAAATAACTGGATGCATCTCTACTGATTCCCTCCACTTTCCAACAGCATGGAGATGGTTATGTTGGAGTGACTGAAAGCTGGGGGTTGGGAGATTTGAGTTGTTATGTGGTTGCTAAAGAATTCTGACCTCCACAATGATCTAAAAAAAGGGGGGTACAGCAATGTAAATTGGAGTTATACCTTGGTAAGTCACTAACAGGATGCCAACTATACAGGGCAATCCTAACAGAAATTGAGCTTACGTTTTAAAATTATTGTTTTTCAGCTATATCTTCATGAGTAGAAAATTAATTCTTACCATTTCTGAAACAAACCAGCTTTCTGGTTTGCTAATTAGTTTCTAGAATCAATTTTCATTCATCAGTATTCACATGAATTTGGGCTGCTAAATTCAATTAATTGAGCTCTCAAGGATATGAAGGTATGAATCCAACTTGTTTAATCATCAGAATTAGTTGTCAGAATCTAGATTAATATTCTGCCAGTTATGATGACCTAAATTTAATTATTAGTCCAAACTAGAGTAGACCCACTGAATCAATAAACATATCTAAGTGTTGATCTACCAAGTTGATTTACCAGGTTCCCACTGGTTGAATGAGGCTGCTTTACATGGGCTTACCAATTGGGATTTAAGCCCACTTTTAAAAATTCCTTTTTGCTTTCTTGTTTGAGTAGATACAGTAAAAAGGGCAATCACATCACTGGCAGTATCCTTTTTAGTCATCTAATCAATATGTTCATTGAAAAGAGTGAAAATGAAGTACTGAAGTGTATAAGAACAATGATAAGGCAAGTTGCATAAAGAAGAGTTGTTGCTCTAAATCAGGGCAGGTCTCCTGCTAATGATATACACAACTGTAGCTGAACATTGCACCTTTGGACATGACAGATTCAGCACGACCATCCACCACAACTCCGTCCCTGAGCTGCCTGTCTGTTTTCTGGTTGGGCATTCCTCTCCATGGTTGTTCAGTTGTTCAGGATGGGGGAGGATGAGAGGCAATCAGGCAGTCAAGCTGCTGTCTTCATGAAGCTACCCACAGGAAGAAAAAAAATTCCTTCTACACCTCCCTGATCTTCCGCTGGCCCAGAGGAACGACATCATCTTTAGCCAGCAGGCTTCAAGAATGACACTGGCAGGTTACTTCTGCTTTTCTATCCTGGCCATTGTGAATGGCTGTAGGAAGGCGTGCCCAGCCAGGAAACAGCTTGATCACATGGGGAGAGGGAACAAGATACCTGGTAGATGCAGAATCTTGGCCTAGAGAAGTTTATTTAAGAAAACTGCCAAAAGCAATGAAATAAAAAGAACACTACATGTGAAAAGAACCTGAAAAGGACCTAGCAGATCACAAGACAAATAAGAGTCAATCATATGGATGTGATTCTTTATTAAATTCATTTTGTCCCCACTACAAAGACATAGAATCATAGAATCTTAAAGCTGGAGGGGGACACAGAGGCCCAACTTCCATCTAGTCCAGAGCTTTCCAAACTTTTCATGTTGGTGACACACTTTTAAGACATGCATCATTTTGTGACACAGTAATTCAGTTTTACTAGCAAACTGGAGGTTAAACTGACTTACAAACCGGTTAGCACTTGATTCTTGAGCAGTTTCCTGTACAGCTGCCACATTTTGTTCATTGCAAATGTCATCTTTACCAGCATTTCATTTCTTAAGCAGAATGTATCCATTTTAGAGGTAATTCAACTGCAGTGTAAGTAACTAAATAAGAAAATAACAGCACTCCACTCTCTCAGTGATAAAGAGAGAGAACAATGCCTCGTGGTACACACCTACAGAGCTCCCACGCCTTTTCACATTCACTTCAACTATTCCAACTGATCAGGCTTGTGCAGTACCCAGAGGCCTATCTGGGGTGGGGAAGGCAGCCCCCTCCCACCCGGTCCTGGCTCCCTGCCATCGCTCTTGCCATGATAAGGTCCCAACGAGAGCGACGGTAGGGAGAAAGGCAACACCTTCCCACCCAGTCCTTGCTTGCTGCTGTCATTCTTGCCAGGGTAAGGCCCCAACGAAAGCAACAGCAGGGAGAAAGGCAGCCCCCTCCCACCTGGTCCTTGCTCCCTGCTGTCACTCTTGCCCTGGGAAAGGCCCCAATGAGAGCAACAGCAGCAGGCCAGGCTTGGGGAGAGGAGTGTCTTTCTCGGCTGAGGAGGTGACACACCAACCCACTACAGGTGACACACTAGTGTGTCGCGACACACCATTTGGGAAGCCCTGATCTAGTCCAACCCCTGGCCATGCAGGAACAACTGCAGCACTCCTGAAAGATAATCATCCAACCTCTGATTCAAAACCTCCCCACAAGGTGGTGCACCCCACTGTCAAATAGTCTTGAAATAAATAAACAAAATGTTTTAAGGTAATTTCTCAGGAGAGAGAAAGTCTCCCCTCTCTGCAGAGGCTCGGCTTTTTCCTGCCACACAACAGAGCCATGCAGTGGCTGAGTGAGGAGGGCATGGGGAGGCAAGGATCTATATTAAAATATAGTTGGATTTACAACAATAGCATTATTTTCTGGCACCTCTAGAAGATTGTGATGCATCAGCTATTGGAACATAGCCAGACAATTCTTGCTCACCTCCACTTTCGCTTAGCCACTATATGTCTGTGTCAGGGGAGCAGAAAAAACGTGGATCTTTGTGGATGCTGTGATGCATGATCATAGGGCCAAGGCATCTCATAAGGGTTCTCCTCATCAGAGGTTTCCCAGTTTTTGAGAAACCTCCTTTCAGTTTTTTTCTCTGAGTTTTCATGTATTCTTCCAATTCACAGTTAACAGTGTGAAGCAAATGCAGTTCTAGACCGCATTAACCAAAGTATAGTGTCCAAATTAAGGGAAATAATGGTACCACTCTACTGGTCTGAACTAGAGTTTACCTAGAATATCGAGCTCTGGGCACTACAACTTAGAAAGGCTATCATTAAGCTGGAAAATGTCTTAGAGAGAATGGCCACAGTAACAAAAGTTGTGAAAAACCAAGGCCTATGAGGACCAGATAATGGGAGCTGGGTATGTAAAGCCTACAGAAGAAAATTTGAGAGGTGATATGAAAACACAGCTTCAAAGATGAAAGGCTGCCACTTGAAGGTTCGAGCAAACCTGTTTTCTGTTACTGCACAGGATAAGAAAGAGAACTAATGAGTTTAAACCACAAGAAGGTAGATTGTAATGAACAGCAGTTCAGCAGTGGATTGGATTATCTAGTAGACTCTCTTTCATTTGAGGCTTTTAAACATAGGTTGCATGCCAATTTCTGAAGGATGCTTTAGCTATGGATTCCTACATTGACAGATGACCCTTGGAGTACCTTCCAACTCCACAATTCTCTGATCTTATAACATCAAATTTTTACATCGTTCCTGAAGTCTTTTTATTGCTCTCACATACTCAACACAGAGCAGCCACATTCGCTCCATCTCCAAAAATCAGAGACTTCTGGGCTTGTTTTCCATATATAAACAGAACTATTTCTTTGGAATACAGCACCCAGAATTGCCCAGCCAGCAGAACCAGTGGCAGAGGCATTTCAGAAATGGGGGAAGTTGGAAAATCTGAGATCAAAATTTGCCGTTCTGGTCATTTCTGCACTATACTGTTATAGTGCTATTATTCCACATTCAACATCTTGTGGACCTCTGGGGTTTGTAGTTTTCTGAGACCAAAAAGCTCTCTGGCTGAGAATTCTAAAGGCCCTTCCCTAAACTACAAACCACAGGATTCCATTGAAGATTGAATGTGGAATAATAGCATGATAGCAATGTAGGGCAGAAATGGCCTCTGTCTCATTTCAGGCCTACCTGGATACATTACTTTTCCATGTGCAAAAGAAAATGATAGCAATCTACTAGAGTCTGAAAATGTTACTTTTTTGGACTACTGAATGGAAAATTCTGGGAATTACAATCTTTCCAAGCTCTGCAATCTACCGTACTAGGCTGTTGAAGAATGAATGAATAGCACTGTCACTCACCCTGAACCGTAGCTATAGGTTACGTAATAAATCTGCTCATAGCAATGCTAATTTTTCCCCAGATACAATGGCTAATAAATGTGCCATTCGGGAAACAGTATTTTAAAATGAGGGCTCCCCCCACCCCAGACTTCTTCTGGGAAATAATAAACCCCTACCTACTCAGTGCCACACAGATGCTGTGACCTCATTCATTAGGTTACCTATTGGCCTTTCCCTATAGCTCAGCCACATCTATCAAAGGAACACACATGCACAGTAAAATGGAAGGGGGGAATTACTGTTTAGTGTTGATCCCCTGGAAATATTCTTCTGATCATATTGCTGTTCTATTATGCTATTGCATTTTTCTTTTCTTTTTTTAGTCACACCACTCAGCTGAATGGGTCTCTCATTTCAGGTGATTCAGGCTGGAATTACCCTGTTTATCAATCTAAATAGCATAATGCACAATTTATACTAAGACTACATTGGACAAAGCTATATACATATCTACATACAGTGGTATTTATTTTTCTGGCCATGGTTAAGCGGTGATCTCATCAATTGTGTGGTTCATTCAAAAACCACACGAGAGTGAAAATAAAAGGCCAAAGATACCACAGAATTAGCCTCCAGTGACTTTTCTGTTCATCAATTATCTAGCGAATCAGGCTTCACAGTACTAAATGAAAAGGGATCAACAGTAACCAAATACAATCCCTTTGCATTTGGGAGTGCTCCTGCATTTACTGCAGAACTAAGTGTAGTGCTCTTGATGAAAACACAGACAGAATTTGAAACTGTTCCTTTTTCTTTTCTTTCTTTTTGTTTGGGGGGGGGACTACAACCCCCTATAATCTCCCAATATGACTACAGGATTCTGGGAGTTGTAGTCCCAAATGTAACTTTTTCATACTTTGCATTTAGACAGAATTTTTTAAAAAAGGTGTTATGTGGTTAGGTGAGTTAAGAATTTTGCTGAGAGTTATTTAGAACTTTTTGAGATGTGAGGAAAATGTGTTAGTATTTTGTGTTGTACAAGTCTATAGGAAGAAATCAGCAATTCTTAATCTCTAGAGAGGCCTACTTGAGTGATTTACCATCAACAGCTATTTAAGCTGAAGGCCAGCACCCATTATCTTTAAAAATATATTTAGGTTTCAGCAGAAACACAATACTGTAAAGGCAATGTGAGCACATTAGGGTATACAACTCCCAAATGATCAGTGGAAGAAGGTGCACTACACTGCAGCCTCACATCTAGAAATTTCACTTTTATAGGAAGTGTTGCATTTACACTTATCAGGAATGAAAGATAATGTCAGGAGCTGACACCTACGTGTGTGGGGGGGATGTATTACACTGTGATGTTCTTATTACAGAAAGGATGAGATTCCATAAAATTCTCCAGAGACAGGGCCAGAAAGGGAGGGCAGATCCAGGAGGGCAGCAGATATTGGGAAGTGGAATGCTGGATGGTGATGATGATGGTGATGATGATGATGATGATTTATTTCTTACCCGCTTCTCTCCATGGCTCAAGGTGGGCTACATCATAAATTAAAATACAGATAAGACCCATAAAAGCATTCAAAATATACTAATTTAAAATTTATAGTTAAGAATTGACTGTCCTGCTGGAAGAGATAGGTCTTCAGAGCTTTTTAAAAATTCAAACACCATGTTTTGCTGTTTAATCTTTTCTGGTGGGCCATTCCATAGTCTAGGGGCAGCCAGTGAAAAGTTCCTCTGGGTGACCATTGCCAGTCTAGTCCTGGCTGGTTCAAGTAAATGGCCCCCAGAGAACCTGAGTGCTAGAGAGCAGAGAGTCCCAGGTCTTGAGATATCATTTTGGGGAAGCCAGTACAGACTTGTAACATGGGCAATTTTTCACATGTGTGCCATAGCTCCACCACAGACAGATAATCCAAACCCCTCCAACTGTCCCAGTTTGGCAGCAGCTTTACCAATTAATCCTCTATTGTCTCACTTTTTTTTCAGCTGCCTTAAAAAAAAAAGTGTGCCATTTCTCTCTCTTCCTCTCACTCTCCCCCTCAGTTTACTTCAGTTGCCACCAACTGAATTCAAAATGCAGAAGTAGTTTGCACTCAATTTATTTGGGGAGCAGGAGGAGGGGAAAGGAAGAGAGGAAAGGGGGGAATTTTGCCCTTCCGAGTAGGCTCAGGCAAAAGCAAACTGCTGCAACCTCTCTTTTCTTGTGTGTTCTTCCTCATTAATAACTTTTGCCATCTTGGCCACACGCTGATGTTGCCTGGCCACACGTATCCCCATTTTCATCCATGGAAAGTCTGGTATTCTCATGAATCATGAAAGACACATTTCTATTTTACCTGAGATTTACATTTTTTACCTTTCTGAAATTATAGCATGGCTCACACTGGAACCTCTATTTTTAACATGCTTTTTAACATCAGGTCCTACAGAACTTGCTGATTATTACGTTCATTTGTAGTTTTGGTCCTGATAAAGATATCCTAATTCAGATGGATAGAGAGACAGCACCACCACAACTTCAAACATTTTATATACAGAACAAGTCATTTGTAAAAAATTGATTTGCCAGTCAAAATCATAAATTATCTCACTTTGATGCCAGATATGTGTGAGTATGTACACACTACAAGTTTATTTACCTATACTCTGGAGCCTTTAAGTCTCACCAGTAGAACTGGCTCTCAGTGTTCCTGGGAGCATCACGTCTCATAAATATGGTCATTTCTCTCTCCCTCTAACCCTACCTCCTATCTATGCACAACTGAGACTAGTATTTCTAAGAGAGGCTAATTATATAGCAAGCAGTTGCCAAGCTTCTGGTGGCCGCCCTGCCTCAAAGGTCTTGGGTTCTGATGTGGAATTGCTTCTCCCAGCCTCACCATGAAAGACCAGTGAATCAAGGATCCAACTTCATTTAGAGAAAGTGAATTTCTGTCTCCCACCCTGACAGACCAGAACCTGAACAAAATGGGAGCCCTGAGCTCATACACTCTAATATAGTTGTCAAGGTTGCCAAGTCACTATTGCAGAGCTCATGTGCTAGGAAAATTCCACCAAACTAATACATTCAATAGTAGTTTTGACTACAGGTTAGGTATCAGCTGGTCACATACAGCCTCCTTCAATGTAAGCAACCATTCCCTACACCTTGCCAATTAATCCATTCCCTAGTCCCTTGGTGTGACAGGGAACAAGATATACCACATAACCTTCACAGTGTCAGCTTGTTCATCTGGAGGAAATTTCCTAAGACCAAGACACTCAATTTCAAAAGGGTGCAAGCACTTTTTCTGGGTTAGCTCATGGAGCCATGTTCATTTCCTGTGCACTTCCATGTTGGGAGGAAAGCAGGATATTACATAGATGACAGATAGATAGATAGATAGATAGATAGATAGATAGATAGATAGATAGATAGACAGACAGACAGACAGACAGACAGACAGACAGACAATAGATTGCTCAAACACCTCAATAGGCTTCACCCTCAACTTTTTTTTCAAAACCAGAAATGACCAGAAGTTCCCTTCCTGTTTTTGCAAAGGCTATGTCAAGTATAATGTGGGCCAAGGAGAGGGGATATCTTTTAAATAGCCAATTATTAACCCTAGGGCTTTTGAAAGCATGAGTGGCTATGTCTAAGCCACTTTATTTTGCCTGAACAGTAAAGGAGGGGCCTCTGCAGACCTACAGGCCCAACAATTCCCACCCCTGACATAGGCCATTTCTGCACGACATTCTTATAGCGCGATGATTCCACTTTCAACCTCGTATGGAATCCTGGGGTTTGCAGTTGTGGGAGGGGCCAAAACTGCAAACCCCAGGATTCCATAGGAAGTTGAAAGTGGAATCATCGCGCTATAAGAGTGTCATGCGGAAATGTTCATAGCAGAGCCTATCTCTCTTTGTGTCTCAAACTATAAGCCCTAGATCAACTGTGTAGATCAATTGCTGGTCCAGGCCTTTCTCTAAAACCGTATGTGCCTACATACAGTTTTAGAAAAGGCCTGGACCAGCAATTCATTGCTCCTGTCCTTCTTTGCTCTGCCTGTGATTGGCTTCAGCAAATCTGGCAAGATTTGAACAACAGCTGCATATATAGATGGATGCCTACTTTCTGTATTCAATAGTGAACACTCTGTTTTTGCATCAATCCTTTTCCTATTAATTAGTTCCAGGTGTACAGCGTTACCTGTAACACAGGCCATATATCCTTTACCACTGTTTTGTACTCTGATTATAACATTTTAATAACAGTATCATATTTTGCCCCCGTTTTCTCAGTATTTGCTGTTGATTTCTACTTACCTCTGTAAGCTGTTCATTTCTCTGTTTGTTCTCAGGACCTCTCCCTCTTGTGTTTGGTTCTGCAGTCAGAAATAAATACCACTAAGTTTAGTGGAGTTTCCTCCTAGGCAACTCCATTTAGGATGGCAATATACTGAACCTAATAAATTCAGTATTGTGGGCTTGAAATACAGATCCATAAATGATTCATATTTACAAAGCCTGCGTGTTCACATTCATGGCACTATTGTCGTGATCCTAAAAGTCCCTAATCCTCCTTTATTTACCATGCATCAGCTGCTACAACTGATGGAGGTTTATTCTCCTGTTGATCAAGATTTCTACCTCCCTTCATACTGGTGATCTCTGGTATGAGGAGGAATGGTAACAGGAGTCCTGCTTCTGATTGTTGTACCAAAGATTGCTGGTGGGAAGGAGGTGGAGACATCTGTCTGCAGCAGCTGATGCCCAGTAAGGCCAGATGGGCTGGGTCAAGCCACGAGACGCTACTTAGTTAAGTATTTTTAACTTAAGTGTTTTAGTGAGTATACTTGGTTAAATATACTTAAGTAGACAGACTCCTCTATGCATTATGTTGCTACATAACTATGATAGTTTTGTAGCTATGTGGTGAATCCAGAGCAGCACACATACACATGTGCTTTCCCCAGCTGCTGTGGTCAACTGGGATCTGTTTCCCTGTCATTTGGGAAGTGGCTGACTAACATTCCCAACCCCCTTACATGAGTGACCATCATTGCAACAGACAGAAACAGGGTCCCTATTGTCATCCCCCTCCCCCGTGGAGATCACTCGCACAAGGGGAATGAGAACGTCAGTCAACCACTTCCTGAGTGACAGGGGAATAGACCTCACCCCCTTTGCAGTGGCTTCTGACCAGTAAGTGAAGTTTGAGGGACTTACATATTCCTTATGTATCCCCTGAGTGAAGGAATATATAGGGATCATGAAGCAGTCATAGATGCATAACTCTTGGTTATCGATTTGTAACTATCTAATAGAATTTCAGCCACTCCTGCTGTTTTGTGTGTTCCTATATGCATGCATGGTAGACGCACATGTACATATGCACAGAGCTTCTGCACTTCAAAATTTATCACTATGTCACATTCCATATCATCTTGAAGCCTGCTCCCCCCTAAAAAAAATTTACAATGTGTTTACTGAGGCTTGCAGGGAGAGTCCCCCACTGTATTTGTAAATGAAGTTACCTTCCAGCAGACACTAAGAATGAAGCCACAGTATGTGATGCAGATAGGTCCCTTGGAAACCCAAGGTTATTTGTTCTCTGACTGTTCTAAAGGTAATTAAGGAGCATTGTATGTTCCTCAATTAATGATTCATCATTCACTTGGGGGATCTTTGATACTAATTTGTTTTAATCAGGACAGAGGTTGTGTAAGGGGAGGGGGAATCCTCTAAACAATTCAATGAAGAAGAACGTAGAATTTTAAATCAAGGTGGAAAAAAAAAGATCTAAACACTATGAGGGGACACATCTATCATGAATTCAGCTTCCTGTTGCCTTAAATTTCTTTATTCAGGTCTCATAAAACAGAGAGTTGATCATTAAAAAAGACTTTATTAACCTGAGGTAATAGATGGTATGAATGACCAAAATCTTAAAGTAGAATTTGGGAAATGATAATCAGTCTTGAAAGTTCATATTTCAGACTAGCCCTGTCAAAATATTATTCTGCATACAGAACTGCTATTTTAGCCTCCAAGAGGCTAAAGCTGGTGTGTTATTTTGCATTCTAAGTAATTTCAGTATTTTTTTTATCTAGAATAGCATGCAAAACAAAGTAGAGTAGTGATATGTGTAACATGCTGAATCTTCCACTAGGCTGAGATTAGTCTTCTCTATTGTGGTGACTAATTTGTGAAACAGTCTCCCTAGGGCCTATTCACATTACAGTTACAGTGCTGTTATTCCACTTTAATTACCATCTATGTATCATATCTTGATTTCAGTGCGGTCTTTGACAAGGTCCTCCATGATATTCTGGCAAACAAGCTAGAAAATGTGAGCTAGAGAATGATGCTGTTACATGGATTTCTAGTTGGTTGACCAACTGAGTCTACAAGATGCTCACCAATGGCTCTTCTCCATCCTGGAGAGAAGTGCCTAGTAGGCCACCACAGGACTCTGTCCTGGGCCCAGTGTATTCAACATCTTTATCAATGATTTGGCTGATGGAATAGAGGATCTGCTTATCAGATTTGCAGATGATTACAAATTAGGAGTGGTAGCTAATACTCCAGAGGACAGCATCAGAATTTAAGATGATTTTAACAGATTAGAGAGTTGGGCCAAAAGTAACAAAATGAATTTCTATGGAGAGAAATGTAAGATGCTCCAATTGTGAAAGAGATCTAAGAGTCTTAGTAAACCACAAGCTAAATGTGAGTCAACTGTGAGAACTGGAAGATAAAGATGCCAACCTGATTCTAGGCTGCATCAATAGGATTATAGTGACTAGATTGTGGGAAGTGATAGTACCACTCTATTCTGCTTTGATTAGACCTAGAATACTGTGGCCAGTTCTAGGAACCACAATTCAAGAAGGATATTGACAAACTGGAACGTGTCCATAGGAGCATGGCAAAAATGGTAAAAATTCTGGAAGTTATGTCCTATGAGGAGCAGCTTAGGGAGTTGGGTGTGTTTAGCTTGGAGAAGAGAAAATGAAGAGGTGACAAGATAACCATGTTTAACTATTTGAAAGGATATCATATGGAAGATGGGCCAAACTTGTTTTCTACTGCTCCAGAGACTGGGACATGGAACAATGGATTCAAAGTACAGGAAAGAGATTCCACCTAAACATTAAGAAGAACTTCCTGATGGGAAGAACAGTTCAGCAGTAGAATAGGCTTCCTCAAAGTGTGGAGGTTTTAAAACAGAGGTTGGATGGCCATCTGTCAAGGGTACTTAAATTGTGTATTCCTGCATAGCAAGGGATTGCACTGGATGACCATTGTGGTCTCTTCCAGTTCTATGATTCTAGAAGCCAAGATGACTAAACTGAGACTATTGCACTTTGGACAAACCATGAGAAGACATGACTCACTAAGAAGAAACAATGATGCTTAGCAAGGTAGAAAGCAGTAGGAAAAGAGGAAGATCTCATTACATATAGAAAGACTAAATAAAGAAAACCACAATCTGAGGCCTTTTCCACATGGAGTTTTTGAAACGGCGCAGTACATCCTCCAAGGAGGAGGTCTGCACCTCGGACCGGACTGGGTTGGACCTATTTAAGGTAGATCCGCACCTCAGTCCGGCCCGGAACAACCCCAAGTGGTCCTCTACTTGCTTTTGAAAGACCTGATTTTTCTGGTCTTTCAAAAGCATGCAGCGCACCACTGCGAGCCTGCTCCCTTATACAGATTTACAGGCTTGCACCAATGCAAGATGCTGGAGCAGTGCTTATTGACAAGCAAGCACTGCTCCGGAGCGCCGTGGACTGGACCGGGGAGCTGAAAGGTCCAGTGAGTAGCAGCACAGGGCGATTCCCTCGCCCAGTGTGGAAAAGGCCTGAGTTTGCAAGACCTGAGCAGGGCGATGGATGAAGGTCTTTCATTCATAGACTCACCATAAGTTGAAGTTGACTTAACAGCAGTTAACAACAACAAATTTAGATTTCTCAACTTCAGCACTTCTCTGTCTCACCAGGTTAAAACTCCCAGGATTCCACTGGATGAAGTCATAGAACTTAAAGTGGAATCACAGCACTACAGCTAAGTAGTGTGAAAGTCCCTGCTTTTGCATGACTCTAAACTGTGTTCTTGGCACCAGGTAAACTCTAGCATGTGCCCAAGAGAGCTCTCGAATATGTCCTCTGCAAACAGCTGGGCTTTCTTGAAAGATGAGGTGGAAATTATCATTTGGAGGAAGAAAGTTTGAAGTGCTTTGAACCTGTTATGATGAATGATGATGAATTTGCTACAGAAGCAACAAGCCCTAAAAGGGAACAATTGGATAATATTGTGGTTCTTTTATGAGAGATGGATGGCTTATGAGTGATGAAGAGGGCCAGGAAATTCTTATGGCAACTGGAACTGAATGGGAAAGGAGGGAAAGTGAGCTCAAAGGAAAATAAGGAGAGAGAAATATGTCAGATCAGACTTAACTCTTTTCTTCCTACAGTTCTCTTACTACAGAGGTTTCTTCAACATCTGATTGGCTTCTTCTGTATTCATTTCAATGGTATTCCTCCATGAAGACCTTTATTTTAACCATGGTGTTAATCCCTGAGAAAAATGTTTTTGGTTTCAGACCCAAGACCTTGCATTTATTTAAGAGTCTATATTTTTGCATGCCCTCCAACATTTCACAAATAAAAACCAGGACACATGTGGCCAAGCAACAGGGTCTGGTCAATATGGCAAAAGTCATTAAGAGGAAAAAGACACAGCCAAGAGAAGCTGCAGCAGTTTGTTTTTACCTATGCCTCCTGGGAAGGGTAGGATTCTGCCCCTGCCTCTCCTCTCACACTTCCTATTTGTGTGCAAATACTTTTGCGCTTTGAATTTAGTTTACAAAAGTGAAGTAAACTGAGGGCAAAGGAGAAAAGTGGAAGGGGAAAGAGAAACTGAGACATGCTAAAAGCAGCTGAAAAAGTGGGATAACAGAGAATTAATTGGGATTGTCCCTGCCACACCGGGACAGTTGGAGGGTGTTTTCTCTCTTACATTAACACATGCTCTGAACTTACAGGACACTTCTCTAGCCAGCCCAATGCCAGTGAGCTCAGAGCCATTTAAGATTTTGGTTTTGAAATAAATAAAATAGATAAATACATCTTCCAACCACTCTGCTCTAAGCCTCTCTTATTATCTTTTTTAAAAACTGCACCTTTGCATTTGGTTTACTCTCAGACTGAAGAACATCACTGCAAGTGTTGGTACTGAGCTTCTGTCCTGCTCTTGTCCAAAGTAATACTTGACATTCCTTCTTCTAAATGTGGTGAGACTGTAATGTTTAGCCTCTGCTAGACAGTGCAATTTTTTAAAAAAAGTTTACTCCTAAGAAAATAGCAGTAAGTCCAGCAGAGCTTTCTCAAGAAAATGCACATGGAATTGCATCCTATCAGTGATATCCTCTGCATGTTTTCACAGAGGTAAGCCTCACTGTGTCCAGTTCTATTTATACTCCAGAAAGTGTTTTTAGGATTACAGCCTAAGAATGAGATATTTCTAGTGTGCAGTTGAATATTTCTGAATGCTCTTTTGAACTAGTGTGGTACAAGATGTATGATAATGTTTGTGTTGGAAGCAAGGCTAATGAAAGGGCACGCTCATGCTTCTGCTTCGGGAAACATCATTTTGTATGACTTTCTATACTGTATTTTCTTACCTGTTCTGCCTCATCTCTTTAATTCTTCAAGACCTGACAGGTGCTAATACTCGCTAATTATTAATCACACTCCAAGACCTCCTGCCCTCTTTGTGTAATTAGATGTGTGACCTATTGGCCTGCCAGCTTAGATTAACTATGGTACTGCCATTTCAAGTTGGTTTTCATAAGCCTCATTTGTAAAACCCTACTGCTTTCACAATATAGCTCCTTTTTATGTCTCTCCCCCATCAAAGGGGGAAGAAAAAGTGTGCGCTTTCTATGTGCTGTAAATTTCTTTAAACAGTCTCTCACATTCCTTTATTAATCAATATTCTCACATGTTGGAATTCCAGAGGGCAATACAAACTGACTTGTATGGTCAACTTTTTCCTCAAGGGACAGACTCAGTAAGAGACTTGATGAAAGCTGACAACTTTTCAACTAGTTCTCGCAGCTGAGCCTTTTTACAAAAGCTTGGTTTGCAGCATTTTGCAAGTCTACAGTTCTGTTTGCCAGATCTTAAAAAGAAAAGGACAGCATAAACACATAAAAAGGAAAAGCAAAATGACCAAGAGGAAAGGTTAAAGAAGGGTTAGAGCAGTGGTTCTCAACCTGTGGGTCCCCAGATGTTTGTGGACTTCAGCTCCCAGAAGCCCTGAGCATTGACCATAGTGGCTGGGGCTTCTGGGAGCTGAAGTCCACGGACATCTGGGGACCCACAGGTTGAGAACCACTGGGTTAGAGAATCTTTGGCTCTCCAGATCTTTTGGACTACAACCCTCACAATCCTTTGCCACTGAATATGTTATCCTAAGAGTGCTATCATGGTAAAGTGTTTGAGCATTGTATTCCGAACCTGGAGACCTGGGTTCAATTCCCCAATAGGCCATGGAAATCAATTGGGTGGCCTTGGTGAGTCACACACTCTTAGCTCCAGAAAAGCCCATGATAGGTTTGCTTTGGATCACCATAAGTCAGAAACAACTTGAAGGCACACAACAACTATGTTGTCCTAAACCAGGGAGAGATGGTGGACAAGATGGAAGGCCGAAGTGCCTCCAGTTTTTAATGAAACACTTGGAGCCTTTCATCTTAGAAACAAGATGATTAAACAGAGATACAATAGAAATGAAAAAATTGTTCATGATGTGTCATGGCTTCAAAGCCCCCTTTGAAACTGGGCTTTGCTTCAAATTGAGCAATACCTCTTGAATGAAGAGCAAAGTTACTCTGTCAGGTTCTGAAGCATGATTTCTTGATGAGTTATTAAAGCCCTTATTTTACTTCTAGTCCCAGCATCCACCTGAACTTTTTGTCTTGAAACTTGGCATTGCAATTTGGAAAACAACTGAAAACACTCTGTTAAATTTTGAGCTGTTTCATGCAAAGCCCTGATGAGGTATGGCTGCCACAGGCAAAAAACATACACACATTATATTTGCATCCCAACATTCCACTAAAATAAAATGGTGCTTAAGGTAGCTAACATCACTAAAAACAAAGTTAACAACCAAACCATTAGAATCATTGCTAAAGAGGAAACCAACAGAGCATTCACGCTTCTCTTTTATGCACACCTGCTTACAGGTCATCAGTCAGGGCCATTAGCGTGATGCAATCCCTTGCCATGATTGTAGTATCATGACTCAGCCCTTACTGCATGTCCCCTGGGAAATGTGTCATCACTTGCTTGGTCATTCCCCAGGTGTTTCACATGTTCATTAAATGTATTTTATCCAACATGGTATTCTTAACTGGGCCATTCCTGAATATTTTAACATCTATTCTAGAGGGTTTTTTGATGAGGCAAGTAGTCCATTATATAGTCAAGCTCCAAGCTTTTTAGTGCTTGAAAGGTTAAAATCCACACTTTGAGTTGGGCACAGAAAACAACTGGCAGCCAATACTGGTCTTGCAGTACTGTAATTTTAGAGAAGTTAGCAGCTTACTTGCCACATGTTGCACCTAGCTCTCAGACGGTCTTCTAGGGTAGCACCATGCAGAATGCATTGCAGTAGTCAAGATGTGATGTAAATAATTTACCAAGCCAGGGTGCCTCAGGACACATTATACTTGGTGCACTGAGTCAAGCTGTGTAAAAACACTCCTTCTATTCCTATTCTAGATTTCTAGAAAAACTCATCAAAGCAGCTTTCAGAGAAAGGAGACATGTAGGTCCTCCTGGATAGCTTCAGTCTGAGCTTGTCTCTTCACAATACAAGTGAAGATAAAGGAAGTTATGTTTTACAAGCAAAAGAATTCTTTTGAAGGCAATTTCTTACACTTTTAACTGGCCAAAAGCCATCTCTCTCTTCATTTATTGAACAGTCTCTCACACAATTTTCCATATGTTAGATTATTTCTGTAGGTTGTAAGGCTGTTTTGGACTGCTACGTTAGAATTTACATTTCTTAAATCAATGCAGATGTGAAGGAATCCATTTTATTTTTATACCAAGACAATGTCAGAAGCCCATTCAGGTGAACTGAGAGCCTGTATGATGTTAGCACTGCGCAAGTTCAATGTAATGCTATAAGAACTCCCCTTACTTGATCTTATGTAAGTCCTACTTAATTTACTTGACTTTTCTGCTTGAATGCTTCCTAATTCCTGGAGTATCTAGGAGAAAGAATCTGAAAATTGGGTGACCATGTCTGTATATATTTATTGTTCACATGTAATGCAAAATCCAAAATTTGGATCCAAATCCAAAATTTTCCAAAGGATCCAAAATTTGGGGTCCAAAATCATGTTGAGGTCTCTTTAATTATTTAATCCCGTTACAGGATCTCTCATCTTTGCTTTCTCTAAGGTAACCATTGTATCAGTTAATGCAAACAGCAGGTCATAAAATCATAGAGTTGAAATTGGCCCCATAGGCCATAGAGTCCAACTCCCTGTTCAATGCAGGAAGTCCAGCTAGAACTTCCCCAGCAGATAGCTGTCGAGCCTCTTTTTGAAAGGGTCTAGAGAAAGAGATCCCACATCCTCTCTAGATAATTGTTTCCATCATCAAACCAATCTTACTATCAAGAAGTTCCTTCTAATGCTCAGTCAAAATTTACCCTCCTTTAACTGAAAAGTGTTAGACCTGTACTTGCCTTTTGAGGCAGCTGAGAACAAATCTGCACCTCCTCTCTGTTACAGACCTTTAGATATTTAAAGAGTGTGATCATATTATCTGTCTCTCTTCTCTTCTTCATTACCCTTCTTACCACGTTTATAGTCTGAAATTTCCAAATTAAAATTGTTTGGGAAATAGAACTAGCATAATTGAACAAGAAGGATGGCTTCTGAGCTTTTACGTGAAGCTCTGTGGTAAGCCAATGTCCCATCAAGCATGTTGATTAATCAAAAGAATTTCTCCTTGCCATATGTCTGTTAAAGACACAACATCCTTTTCAAAGCCCTGCCTGAATGAAACTGCATCAAGTGCAGATCGGAAGGGATCCTGAGCTTAAAATCTGAAATGAAGCTTGATTTAGGGTTGTCATAAAACTGTCATGAGAAATTTGCATGTAGATGAAATGCACATATAAAACAAATGAGAAACCGTCATGAAAAATATTTGTAGAATGTTGTTAAACAGGGTTTTAAATTATAGCATTTGAACTGCTGCCATCCATTTTCAAAATAGGTTGGTGAACTTGCAGGAAATTAATTAATAACATTAGATGTGTATGTGGCTGTATGTTTAGAAGAAGTGTATAACTGTGATTTAAAAGACACAGCTTTGCAAAGAAAATGGCCAAATATGAAGACATATGTAAGTCTTACTAAATTTTTGCAGAAATCAGATGGCTGAATCTTTGTCATTTATTGCAGCTACAGAAACCCACACTACAGTGTGCATAGAGGAGCAGAACTATCTCTTCCTTCTCTGTTGCTGAGAATTTGATACGTATCTGTAGAAGACTTCTCAATCACTTGAAAACTTACCAATGAAATTTGTTTTAATAAAATATATCATCACTTTTTTATAATTATTATTCTTTACATCAGTTATTTGTCCCACATGCCAACATATCAAGGGGTTTCAAGAGTCCAGTAATTCATGAAACCAAGGTCTCAGTTAAATCCCTTGTGTTTCTTCCTAGCACCAGTCATGAATTTCTGTTCCCCATTTAATTATCTTCATGTCACCAGTATTTACAATGTGCATAAAAAGGAGTCCTGGATAAGCATATTTTAATGCCTATTTTCTGCCTGATACCAGTGTTCTACCAAACACAGCGCTAAATTTCTCACTCTGCTTGACTAGTACAACAAAAAATAGGGCTGTGTCTTAGAAATACTATAATAGAACTGCACCACTATCACCTATTCAAACAGTTATCAGAACCACATCAAGTGAGTAGGTAAGGCTCTTTTTACAGCCTGTGTAGAAGATACTTTGGTATTACCGTGTTCATTTGTATATCTCTCCAGCCCTTTTATTCTCTAAGCAAAAGTAGTAGGTGGGAAGACTTGTGCAGCTATGTCTGACCTCCATGTGGAAGCAACAATGGGAAATGGTAAGTTGTCTGGATAGGAAAGCGGAGTGCTGTGTACATTGGTGCAACATTTTTGAAACTGAATATTTCAGGAAAAGTCAAGGTTGTCTCCACATCCTTTGCATAGCACCTTGCAGGCTCATCTGTGCTTGGAAAGTACACACCATGGCAATCACACACATGCATTAGCCCTACATTTCATTGCAAACATATGGAATAAATCGGACTGGACCTCTTGGCCCAACTCAGAAGTTATGTATCTCATCAGCTCCAAAATCTATTCACTGAGTGCGAATGTCTGCAACCAGTAAACCTGCAACTGAAACCTCATGCTTGTACACCATAATTTTATAGATAGACCAACAGGACCAACAGTCTCACAGATGGGGCCCAAAGCTGTTTCCTTCCTTCTTGGATGTTTTCTTTTCATGCATTGGGCTTACAGGGCACAGAGAACTTTTGGCCCTTAAGATGTTGCAGAACTGCTAATTGCATTGTCTCTCATTGTTAACTGGCTGGCACTGATGGAAACTGGAGTCCAAGGCCATCAGGAAAGCCACAAGTGCTTCTGCCTTGAGCTAATCTGTGCAAACAGCACCCTTGCTCACAGACTTCCATTCTGGCTTTGGGATTCTGGAAGCTATAGTCCTCCAAAAGTAATATTTCCAAGCTCTGCTTACAAGATAAATCTCACCCCTCCACTCTTTGTTCTCACCTATGGGTGACTATATTCCAATGCTAAATATTTTATTTTCTTCTTATATTTCTATAAAATAATTATATCACACCCTATGGATTCAAACTACAGGAAAAGAGATTGCACCTGAATCTCAGGAAGACCTTCCTGACAATCAGAGCTGTTCAGCAGTGGAATATGCTGCCTCGGAGTATGGTGGAGCCTCCTTCTTTGGAGGTTTCTAACAGAGGCTGGATGGCCATCTGTTAGGAGCGCTTTGATGTGTGTTCCTGCATAGCAAGAGGTTGGACTGGATGGCCCCTGTGGTCTTTTCCAACTCTATGATTCTATTAATCTATGTCCTAGGCTGTTCACAATAAAATCGGGGGAAATAATTTACATAGGTTAAAAGCAAAAATACAATAGGAAGGATAGATACTGCGTTATACTTGGGTTTGCTTTCTGTTTTCCTGCTTTAAATAAATGTTATAGACAGAATGATTAATTAGTGTCACCCAACAAACCACACCTCAGAAAGGCAGTTCCTTCCCTCCCCTCATGGCTGGGCTCCTCTGGCTATTTCAAGGAAAGGTACTTCTCATCTATTCATTGTGCTTTTCTTTATTATTATCATTAAGCTAAAGTACGACAGAAATAATATGCTTGCATAATTGAAAGTAAACATGATCAAAATCAATATGACTTCAGACAAAATTATGTATCAAATTGAAAAAGTTAGTGCAAAATACGCTGTTATTTTGCTTTTGGAATCTCATTTATGGAACAATGCTATATATAAGCCCAGAAATCCATTTTGCCACTTTGATGTTCCTTCCAATTCTTTTTCTTTCTGATGCCATCATTGCATTACCCTCATTCTGTGCTCAGCCTTGGACATTTCACATTACAAGTTATAGTACTATGCTTTCACTTTAACTGCCATGACTATATCCTATGGAGTCCTGGGACTGGCAGTCTGAGGAGAAGCATTTAGAATTCTCAGTTCTAAGCCCCCTAAGCCCTGACCCCTCAACTACAAACCCCAGGATTCTCATGGAATAAAATCACTACAGTTAAAGTGGAACCATAATATTATAATTATGTAATGTGAAGGGCCTCCTATCGGTGCTCCAAAACAACTATTGGCTCAGTCATATGTCTGTTTGCAATGCTAAGTATGAAATTTACTCTTATTTCAGAGCTGCTTTTTGGACACTTTCGTGCCTCAAGCTGCTTATTCAAGCCTCATTTCAGACCAAAAAACATAACCTGTGATTGAAACTGGAAAATGGTACCCATTCCAGAAACTGATGCCCTGAGCAACTACCTCTTGTTACTTCATGATGAGGCCAGAAATCCCTGGTGTTACCTTGTGGTCTCCCATCCAAGGGTTAACCAGAACCAATCTTTCTGGGCTTTAAATATTACTCAGGACTGGTGTTCAGGGTGATGTGATCTTGGATTTAAAAAACAGAAATCATACAGAAGGTTGCTTCTCTAAAGCTCTTACACAATCTGAAGTGATTACATGAATAAGTGACCATAACCATCTACCTTAACCATCAAGGTGAATTCAGATCCACTGCTCTTAACACCTTTTCTCCAAGAAACTTGCTAAAGCATGCTCATCTAAACTAGAGTCCTAATGGGGATGCAATATGGGTGCATCGGAACAATCATCCCTTATTTTTGGAGTTTTCCAGCCCCAGGATAAAGCAACCTGTGTTTGCTTTGTCCTGCATGTTACCATTGTGTTTCAAAAGCCTCCAACTGCAAGATTAGATGTGGAGAAAACCACATACTTTTGCTGTTTGCTCCGGATATCTGTCCCAGATAAATCACTACAAATTAACTTTAAGGCATAGCGCTGAGACTGACTAATCTTAGGACAAATAGTATTTCTTTCGTAATGAATGCAAGCTGAGAAAGCATTGTATTGTAAGGAAAGTGACAGTTCTGCCAAACCTCGACAGAACTTGTGAGATTCAAGCTCATGTGAGATTATTGTACACTGTGCTGACTAAGGAAAAGAAAGGACAGAACTGGGTTATTGTGCTGCAACCATACAAATGGGTATATAAAGAAAATGTAGGGTTGTAACATGCATACCTTGTATGCCACCAGCAACTCCTACCTGTTTGAATTTTTTGTTTTGTTTATATATACATAATAGCTTTCCATACAACAGTCACTTCAGATGAAAGCTATTAAGTCTCTTTTGTTCAGGAACACATAGGTTCCTTTTTTCTGATGGAATTATTATCATTATTATACTTTAAATACAGTTTTAAAATATAGTCCCTCTCTTCCCCCACAAAGAAAGAGTAATATGTATAATAATACAAGAAGATAATACTGGCTGGTATCCTCTTGGTAACATCCTTAAAACTATATGTGTGTATGTCTTTTTTTGATATTGTGCAAGGAGATATTCAATACCTTCTTGTGTAACATTGAAACATTACCCTCACAAGGCAGGTTTCATGCACCAGAGGTGCTGCCATGACAGCTTACTGATTGGGGTGAAGGCAACCAGGCAACACT
Organism: Iguana delicatissima; assembly: GCA_948472985.1. Taxonomy (NCBI): domain Eukaryota; kingdom Metazoa; phylum Chordata; class Lepidosauria; order Squamata; family Iguanidae; genus Iguana; species Iguana delicatissima. The sequence continues at coordinate 213,826 of CAOKZL010000231.1, forward strand.
CATCTAAGATGGAATTCTGCAGTTGGGGAAGAGAACTGAGGTCCATGGCCTCGTTGGAGATCTGAGAGAGCGATCTACGCTCTTTTTCAGCTAGGACAAGTTTTGCCCGGTCATTTCCCCCTCCTTTCCTCCTTCTCAATGACTTCCTGGGGGTGAGAGAAACATAGACTTGCACATGCAGAAGATGATGCTCAGCATGCCCTGATGCTGAACCAGATCAATCAATTATATGCTTACTTGAGAATAAGTCCCATTCATTTCAGTGCATTTTATTCCTACGCTGTACTGGAAAACAAACTCCCCGATTACAATCCTTAGCATATTGTGAATAAGCCTGTAGGACAACTTAAATTTGCAACATAGGATTACAGTGAACGTTTTGGATGGATCTGCTTTTGGAATGTTTTGAAACCAATTTTTAAAAACGTTAATACAAGTAAGCTACCATTGAAAATGCACACATACATGCATACATTTCCAGCCTACCAAAAGAATCCTAGCCAATCACTCAATTTGCCCTCATATGGTAAATACTGTTAATATTTGCTGTTTCCTGTCCAGCTGTCTAATTTTAATTAGACAATCACCATGGGAAATTTTTTGGGGAGTTTTCCCATGACTATTTTGGTCAGGAAGACTTTCAGGACCTGCTGGAATAAGCAACAGCCCCCAATTAAGATCTATTTCTCCATGAAATAAATAGTTCAGACTAAGTAGTCACTAAAACAGGAGCACAGAACACTAACACAGGAGCAAAGGAGTTTTGAATGCTGGGGAGAAAATGGTTAATAGAAAAAAGCACTTAAAAACTTCTGTAGTCCCAATGCGTGATGTTAAAAAACATACATCCTATTTATATTACCTAGATGCTTTTTGTCTAGAGTGCAGTCAGAAAAATGTTACCCTCCTAGAGGATCAAGCCAGCATCTAATCCATAAATCCATTTTCTTAAGAGAAAGGAGGTGGTAGCTCCTTTAGGCCAGGTAAGGCATTTTGCACCAAAGAACCACGTTTAGTTCTACATACTGTAGGGGATCTGGGATTAGGTCAACCTGTTATGATGCAGAAAAAGTTCTACTCCACTATCCTGCCTGGAATTATTGCTGCTCTTGCCAGAAAGACACCATCAAGAACTCCTGTGACTTAGGGCCTTTTGGCACTACATTGTTGTAGCGTTATTATTTATTTCACTTTCAACATCCTGTGGAATGCTGGGTTTGTAGTTTACTGAGGCCAAAGAGCAATCTGGCTGAGAATTCTGAAGTCCTCTTCCTAAACTGCAAACCCTAGGATTCCATAGGATGTTGAAAGTGGAATAACAGCACTATAACAGCGTAGTGCAGAAAGACATTCATTTTTCAAAGATGTAGACATGTTAGTCTCCTGCAATATAAAAAAGAGGAAAGGTAGTAGGGGAGGAATGTAGCAGCACCTTTAATACTAACTGCTTTTTATTTTGCATGAGTCTGAAGAAGTAAACTCACTTCTTCAGATGCAATGTGTGTATGCCTTCAAGTTCCCTATGGACTTATGGTGACCCTATGAATTTCATAGGATTTTCTTTGGCAAGGGATACTCAGAGGTGGTTTTGCCAGTTCCTTCCTCTGAAATATAGCCTATGAGACCTAGTTTTCATTGATGGTATCCTTTCCAAATACTAACCAGAGCTGCTCACTTAGCTCCCAAGGTCAGGCAGGATCTGGCGCCTTTAGGGGATTCAGGCTTTCTTGGATGCAGGACAGAGTGATAATAAATGCTTAGATATGAAACACATTTAAACAAGGGTGGGAGTTGGATAGAATGTAATAGGATCCAGACAGATGCAAATCGTGACCCTTGCCCTAAATTTTCAAGGTGCTACATAAAGTGACACAGTCTTTACAATGGTCAGTTAGTGCTGATGTGTGAAAGTGATAAACTTACTTTTGGAAAGTTAGTTTCCTTGGGTTCAAAACCTTCTTTGAGATGATTCCTTTTGGTACAGTAGTGAAGACTCTTGTATTTATATATCTTGTATGCCAGGAAGCCATTGTCTTCGTTCATACCTGTTAATGGATTGGAATTTGTAAATATAATTCAATTCAGCTGTTTCTCTCTCTTGTCTCCTGTTGTAATTTTCTTGCTCAAGGACTGCAACCTTTAAATCCCATATTGTGTATGTCAAGGAAGGCTGTAATGTTTCTGCACTGGCTTTTGGATATTGCTATTTTTAATGTCAGATTTGTGCCCATTTAACCTCTTGCATAGATTTCTGGCAGTGTGCATGATGTTATTAGCCCCTGTAATATTGCTTCCAGAGTAGATGTGGGGATATAGTTGTTATCTGGGTTAGTGGCAGGATCTTGTCCCTGTATTTCCCTCCATGTTATGGGTACTGTTGCAAGTGAGTAGCTTTTTAATATTTGGTAGCTGTCTGTAGCCCAATAAAGACCTGCCTCCCATTGCTTGTGAGAGAGCTATATTGTTCACCAGAATTGGTTGTGGCTTATTGATGTATTTGAGTGATCTCGGATGGGGACTGTAGCTGACCATTAGGTATGTTCTGTCATTTTGTGTTTTTTTATCTTGTAGTAAGTTGTTCCTGGGTAGTAATCTTGCCTTGCTGATTTGTTTCTTCACCTCCTTAGATGGATATTGTAGCTTGAGAAATGCTTGTTATAAATCCAAGAGTTTTGAGTTTCTGCCTTGTGGGTCTGAGCAGATGTGGTTGTATCAGAGGGCTAGGCTGTAATAATAGATTTTGTAGTGTGTCCCTAGTGGAAACTGAAGGCATGTAAGTATGTGTAGCAATCTGAGAGTTTTTGATACAGTGTGGTGCTTAGAAGTCCAGTGTGTAGTTGCACAGTGGTGTCAAGTAAGTGAATTTGTTGTGCAGATTATTTCAGGTTCAGGAATCTAGCACTAAGAAGGAGTCAAAATGGAAAGAAACTGGCCAGTCACCATGGGGCCTTTCCACACTACACTGTTATAGTGCTCTTATTCCACTTTCAACATCCTGTGGAATTCTCGAGTTTGTAGTTTACTGAGGCCAAAGAGCTCTCTGGCTGAGAATTCTAAATGACCTTCCCTAAACTACAAATCCCAGAATTCCACAGGATGTTGAAAGTGGAATAATAGCTCTATAATAGTGTAGTGCGGAAAGGCTCATGATCTCTGAGACTCTATCAGTATTTAGATGAAGGTTATACAATGTGAAGCCTAAAGCTTCATGTGGCCCCTAGCTAACCCTTTGGCAGGTCTTGAAGCTAGTGAAAACATAACTACTTATCCTTCCAGCCTTGCTGATCAGTCAAAAATGCTGCGTGATGAGAGAAGTAGGAGATAGTAAGTGGAGAAGTGTCTTAGCACATGTTTGTGCATGGTTATGCTGAGATGTGAGTGTACACACATCTGTATATGTGTACGTATGTATCTATAGTAGACACAAATGTGGCACCTTATTCCTGAATCAATACAGTATTGGGAGCAGGATGCTTATTTGCAGTATATCTTGCCTCATTCCATCCCCATGTTAACTTTTTTTTTTTTTGGCCACTCATGTTCTGTTTGTGAAAGTGTTTCAACCTTTGGAAAAAGACTCTGGGAAAAAGCAAGGCTTTTGATCCAGTGACATTTTGTTCAACAGCAGAGCAACCCACTCTGTAACACTGAAGCCTGTCAGGCTGAAGAATCGAAGGGGAAAATTTGTAAGACATTAAAATGCTTGATTCTGTCCAGAGATGGTCTCTTAAGTAAACCATGCAAACTAATGGCTTTGTCTGTCCAAGGAACACAAAGAAGGTAGTACTAAAATGCTAATGACTCCAAGAAGGGTCAGAGGGGTAAAAGTGATGAGAGCAAATATGTCAGGTGGGTGAATAAGAGATGGCCATTAATAGCAGCTGAGGGAGAGAAAAGGTAGCTTGAGATAAGATTTAGTAGTCTAGTCAGAAGCCGTTTTTCCAAGCAGCGGTAGCAGAAGCACAGACTGCAGGGGTCTACATAGCTGCAGAGAAGAAATAGTAGGGGCGAGTGAAGAAAAGAAATATATTTGGTCTGTAGATAGTGGTTATTCTTTTTTACAGGGTAACACTTTACTCCTTACTGTAATAAAAACTTGTACAAATAGGAAAGAGAAGATACTAGCTCAAAGGCATAATGTTGTGTCCACTAGACATTGTTATTGCTTGTTTGTTTTGTTTAGAAAACTGCTTCCCATAAGTGGTCATGTGAAATCTCTGCTTCCAAGCGAAGAATGGCAAATGAACTGAATTTATGATGAGAGAAAACTATATGTATGTGTCTCTAAATAGAGGAGCTCAGTAAATATATCTCCTAGCCTAAAGGAACAGAGTAGCTAAAGGGAAAAAAAACTTTAGTTCAGAGGTAAGGTTTGGCCCATAGCAGTTGGAGAATGACTCTGGAGACCAGAGTTTGAATCCTTGCTCAGCCATGGAAAGTGACTGGATGACCATGGGTAAGTCCACTCTGTCATCCTTAGAGGATGGCAAAGACAAACCCTCTCTGAACAAATTATGCCAAGAAAACTTCATAAGTTCCAGAGTTGCCATAAGTCAGAAACAATCTGAAAGCAAACAACAACAAATAGGCATAAACTTTAGTTCTTAACAGTACTATGGTTACAATTGCGGACAACTGTACAACAGTTCTCAACATATAGATCCAGCATGTACTTGGAAGGGCTTATGATGCTTGAGTACTGCTTGCTGATGTATTCCTTCCACACCAATTTGTCAGGAACAAGTTCAATTAATTTTCTGCTGTCTCATTTTTTGAGCTGCTTTTAAAATGTCCCAGTTTCTCTCTCTTGCTCCTGCTTGATTGTTTGCTATGTTTGTCTCAGTCCCCTGGAAACTGGGATTATGTTATTCGGAAAGAGGTCATAGCATGAGCTGCTCCCATATACGTCTGGGTTTCTCCTGTAATTCTTGTAGAATAGAAACAGCACTGGTACAACATCTCCCACACTTCCACTGTAATGCAAGAACCTGTCTGTTATGCCATGCCACAGTTCCTAGGTTTGGTCTACAATACCACAACTCACAACATGGAAACCAGAATTCAAATGTCATGTAAGCCGACATAATACTTAACATGTGTCATTTATGCTTACATCATTTTTTCCTACTCTTGGCATCTCTGATGTGATGACTTATACCGCTACATGTATTATCCATATCAGAACACATCACTCTTCCAACCAATCCTTTGAAAGTTACGACAGAGATTTGTTTTTCTTTCTATGTGTTTATGTAGTCTTTTAAATCTAAAAAAGCAATTTGCCCTTTTACTTCATTTAACCTCACCATATAAACTTTTGAGAAAGAAGGCCATGCAAAGTCATCAAGTCAATCACTTTTGGTCTGCCTCCTCATGACTCTTCTCCTATGTTTGTTGGGATGAGTGGAGTAATATGACAAATTGATTTGCTGACCTTTGGTATGGGCCATTTGTCCTATTCTATAGCATCCATCAGTAGAGCTCATACGTCTGTTTAGTGCTCAGAATATCCATATTGTCTTCACTGAAGTTCCTCTACAGTGTTGTAACCACAAGCGGTATCTTCCCATGGAAAGTCCTTGATGTTCAGGTTCCCTGCTGTGTCTGCTCTCTAAAATCTCTGACAATGAATAATTGGTGCCTCTTTTTCAGCCTTCAACTTACTTGGGCTACAGTTTCCCTCCTCAGTACTTGACATTTAGTCTTTTGTGGGACACCCTTGGTGTAAGTGTCTTGAGGAATAAAAGGTAAAGCTCCCGTTTAAGACTGAACACATCTTGGTACATGTCTAGATTTCATTAGTAAATGGCAATTAAGAGCACAGACTAATGAGATCCCTGAAGAAAACAACTCTTAATATTTGCTATGCCTGCTTTGAAACACAGAGTGAACTTATTATAATACTTTTAATTAAAAAATCCCTTGTACTGTTAGAAAGGCATGGTCACATGGAGATAGCATCATCAAAGAGCTAAAACTGCAGGGTAACTGTAGTTCTAATAGTTGTAAAGGCATAGAATTAATGATTAGGCAAACTATTTGGTCCATTTGGAAAAGATTACTCCCCCACTCTGCTGTTCAGTGGTTTACCTGAATATCTCTGCACCAGTGTTTGCATCCATCAACAGTCCAAGACTTAGCTGAAAAAGACTTTTTTTTTGCCTTAATTTTTCAGTGTTCTTCTTTCTTTTATGTACATAGTATTAAACCTTAAATAGGAACAGTAATCACAATTCTTCTTGAGCACAATGGATGATATGGAGATAACTCCAATTGGAAAGAAAAGCTGTGATACAGTTAAGCCCATCCTGCTTAGATATGAGTTTATGTGCATGAAAATTAGGCTGAAAGGATCACAGAAACATACACACACTTATCATATACTGCAGATTTTACAGATTTTACAAATAGAATCTTCTTATGATATGTATAACTCTCAATGCCACCTACTTAAACTACTACAACCTTCTCTTTTTTAAAAAAAAAATGGTTTTTTTACAGATATACATAATAATAACAATTGTAACAGGGGTATAATAACACAGAAAGAAAACAAAAAAGCATGACTACTACACCAGGGATCCAGGGAGGAAAAGAGAAGAGAAGAGAAGAGAAGAGAAGAGAAGAGAAGAGAAGAGAAGAGAAGAGAATACTAGTCTAGTTATTAAATTGCACAAGAACAACATGATATTTAGTATTATATCAAAAGTCTAAGAGCTGGTTACCATAATCTAGAAATGGATACCCCTTCCCAATAGCATTTTCTGTATGTAGCTGGTCAGTGAAGATATGGATTTTGTGTGTGTGTGTCTGCACTTATTACAGCAAAATTCAGCCTTTGACACTATAGGTTAATATTTTGCAGATGGTGACTTTTCCAATGCAAAGGGTATTTTCAGTTTGCAGCATATCTCACAAAGTTTCTGCAGGGCATGCAATCTCAATTTTCTTTAAAAGTGTAAAGTAGAGCCAGTTTGGATTTGGTAGAATGGGACTATATAAAATGGTGCTGAATTCTTTAAAAATACTTCCCAGTAGCTTTCAGCCAAGGGCAGATGAAGGTGTCTGGAGCCTAGGGGCAGCTCCACAATAGGGCCTTTTTTGTACGTATGTGTGAACTACTGAACTAGATAGTATAATAGACATCAACACCAAAATCTTCAAGTGTGAACCTAGTTTCAATCCTGGTCCTCTGCATGTTTGCTTAATTAATCAGTAACACACCAATTATTGATGATGCCAGGAGCACAGGAGGATTCAGGAAGTGACTGGGGAAGAACAGGAGGCAAACTACACCTTTTTCCTTCAGTACCACTCCTCTTTACCAGTGAGAGATCTAGTCAGTCACACCAACTGAATCATTGACAAAATCCAGCCCTGCTTTCAACTGTCTCACAAGTCAATCATATTTGCAGTAACATATCAAGCTCAGAGAGTAGAATCACAGAATTGGGGATGTGAGGGCAATCTGTCTGTGACATCTATCACCCCATTGATCACCAGGGTTGATTCGGCTGATCTGGCTGGCTAGGCAGGTGTCCCTTTCCTCCCTCACCGCCTCATGTGCATCCCTCCCGAAGCTGCGCACTCAGTGGAAGAGGACAACCATCCCAGATGGAAGGAGTGTACCGTTCTTCAGTCAAGGGTATACGATAGCTGTGCTCCCCTGCTAGAGCCTTCAAACAAGCTCAAGGTCCATTTGCAGGAGAATGTAGAGTAGTCAAGCTTCCAAGACTCCAGACACATCCAAGTGAGGCACTGCACGTGGCAGTCTGCCATTAAAAAAGAAAAAGAAAAGAATCGGAGGGGGCCTCATTGGCCATCAAGTCCAAACCCCTGCTCAGTGCAGGACCTCCAACTAAAGCCTCCCCAGCAAGTAGCTGTCCAGCCTCTTTCAAGAGGAAACAATTGCTTCCGTTGCTGAACCTTTCTTACTGTCAAGAAGTTCCTTCTAAAGTTCAATCAAAATCTACTCTCCTGTAACTTCAAACAATTAGACCTGGTCCTACCCTTTGCGGCAGCAGAGAACAAACCTGTATCCTCCTCTCTGTGACAGCCCTTGAGGTGTTTAATGAGGACAATTATGTCACCCTTCAGTCTTCTTTTAACCAGGCTGAAAATGCCCAGTTCCCTCAACCTTTCCTCATATGCTTTGTTCCTCTTATCTCTTATCATCCTTGTTGTTGTTCTCTGAATCTGCTCCAACTTATATGTGTCTTTCTTAAAATGAGGCACTCAGAATTGAACATGGTACTCCAGCATTCTCTGTGAACTCTATTGTTCCATGATTCTGCTCACTCAGTCTCCAAAAGGCCTCTCTCTGGAAGACTGACAATAATTCCCTCCCAGCTAGGAATTTACAGTGGCACAGACACTGAAGGTGAAGGATGGAACTGAAACCATGCCATAACATCATTTGTAGATACAACTTACACAGGAAAGACACTGAGCCATCACTGCTTCACGCAGAGACAGTTTGTGATGCTTTCAGACTCCCTGTTCTCCATCTGTCTCCTTCCCATGTCTGGGTTGACCAGTTTTTCTGGAGAGGCTTTGGATTCCAATGGCTCAATTAGATGTACTAATATGATTAGAAGAAAATGCCAAATGATTCATTTCCTTCCACTTCACCCACAGGGCACCTGTTCTTTGCTGTGCTTCTTTGGTTTCTCCCCCACAGCACCCCACCGCCCTGGCTTGCTGCAGAGGAAAGGAAATGGCAAAGAATAGACTAGCTAAGCCCTGGCATCTTAAGAAGCAAGCACAGCATGAGAACAACTCGTGCTGACCCTTGTCAGAGGGCTGTTGCTTTCCTGTGGAACTTGCAGGATTGGCAAAGCTGCTTTTAATTTGCTCCTGTTTTCTGCCAGCTGTCATCTTTGGATTTAGCACTTTGCTGGCTGCAATATGTATTGACAGTATACAGGATGAGTGATCCTTGACCCAAGAACTTTGCAATTAATACTGACAAGCCACACAGAACACCAGACAGAATACAGCAGGTGACTAGATGGCACATTTAACACAGGCCATTGCTGGATATACAGACTTAAATATAATGGCAGTACTGCTGACTGCCACTCATAAGCTTCACAAGAGGGGAAAAAATGCACTCCCCCTCCAAAAAAAAAGCCATGCCTTGAAACACAGTGAATGCCATCAGTCCAGACTTTTAAATCCTTCTTTGGCTTTTCATTTTGATGTACTTTGTTGTGTGTCAGTGCATTCATGTTTGTAAAGGCATACCCTCTTTCTGATATGACAGCCTATTCAATATGCCCCATGCCTTCCTGATACCTTCAGGATCACTTAGCCAGAAAACATACGTTTGAAGAGTAGGTTGTGCCATCTCACCTTCCAGTCACTGTGATACCCTCTGCCTGCCCAAATAGACCAGGCGAGTGTTAGCAGACCCACAAAGAAAGTAGCCAGGAGGTTACATACTCACTGCAAATAGCCTATGCATTGTAAGGATGTGAATCTTTGCCAAGGTCACCCTTGCATGGAGGGACAAATAGTTATAGTAGATCCCACTTTCCCCTGTTGTAAGAGAAAATGAACATTCCCTCACAGTATTTCCCCAATAGTCAAATAATCTGAAGTGTTGCAGGGTAATTATTCTCCATAAAAAACATGTAACATGTGTAATTTTTTGTTACCAGAAAACTGGGTTGTGTGTGTGTGTCCACGCATGCGCAGAAAGCCCACAAATTTTTCTGTGAAAAATAATTCTTCCACAATAGTCCAAGATTCAAATATTGGGAGGTCTATTATTGCTGGTCTGTTACTTGCTCATCTATTATTGCCAGTCTATTATTATTCCTGATGAGTTTTCCTAACTCTTAGAAACCCCAATTTTCAACCTGGATACAAATAATAATGAATATTATGTCAGTCCCTAATGCATGATGAGGCAGGTCAGATCATTCCAGCAGAACATGCTGCCAATGCCACTCCATACCACCACCACATAACATGGAAAATTGAGACTATGAATGTTTGATTTTCTCAGGTGATGGGGAGAGAGAAGAGGAGACACCATTGTCCAATAGGAAACAACATAATTTAACCAGGGAAGCAGCGGGAGCAGAGAGATAGGAAAATAGAAAGCTTTAGCTAAAACCTTTGCTTTCTTTGACAAAATCTGAGAAAGTTATTTAAATAGGTAGACAGTTTCCTGGAGATAGCACTGCATTATTGCAGAATCTAGAGCCCATTTCTCACCCTTCTGATAAGTAAATCATTAAACTTCACAAAGACAAAGGAAAGAGGACTCCCTAGGACATAGGAATGGCAGCGAAGTCAAAGTAGATATGCAAAAAGTGAGCAGAAACTTCCAAGATGCATACAGATGCCTTTAATGTTTAATTATTGCAATCAATGTACAATTTTGCATTCAGAGATTTACACGATACAGTTACAGTGTAGAACTTCATTCAGTGTATTTTGCTTAAAATATTTTGCCTCCAGAGCTAAAAATTAGGTGTTTGCAGAAAACAGATTTCCCAGCCCCAAGATCCACTATCTATGCAAATGAATATTGCTCAATAACGTTCTGAAGTGTGGAGCATCATATGGTTCTTCTCCTTATCTTTGGTGGTGTGCTCCAATTGTAGGACACCTTTTTTTTCATCAGGGATGCAAATACATGAGATTTTGGGATATGTAACCATTCATCACATCATTCCTCTGCCTCCCCCTCCACCCCATATTACAAAAGCTGCACCCAGTCCTGTGGATATCATACACACAAGTAATTATCCCTTGGCATGTGGTCGTAATTTTTGGCAGTTACATCATGGCTAAATTAAGATCAAATTCACAGAAGCAGAATTGTTTGAGTGTATCAGTCATGTAATCAGTTGCACATTTTCTGCTGTTGAATACATATTTTGGGCCAGCAGAGATGTGAGATTTTGGGAGTTGCAGTTTTTCTTTAAAGAACACATTTTCCAAGCTGTGCTAAGTGTTAGATCTTTCCAATAAAATACCTTTTCACAACCTGGAGCATTTCAGATATGGTGGACAACTAGCTAGCACAGCTACCAGAGGAGAAAAAATAGAGCCAGGTACAGCAGCTGTGCACCGGACAAGCAGCTGAGGGATGGCTGCACATTTGCCCTGCTGTTCACTTCCTGTGCTTTTTGAATGAACTATTGCTTTCTACCAAACTCTGGCAAAGTTTAGTAATTTTCAGCAGTTTCCCTACTTATTTCTCTCCCTCTTCCTCTTTTTACAAGAAACTGTTTCTGAAGGAGAGATGAAGTCATCCAAAGAGGTTCCACCTGGCCAGGCAACTGGCTCTTCTTGCCAGCACTTAGAATTACTAACCTGCTATTTGTCATTTTTATTGCCATTTAAATTTGCAGAGTGCTTTTAATCTTTATGGTGTTCAACCCTTACAACTGCCTCACGAGGGAGATCACCCTTATGCCTTTGATACAGGTAACAAACTGAACCTGAGAAGCAGCAACTTTCTCAAAGCTATGATGGTGGGGAGAGAAGAAGAAAAAGGAACAGAAACACCCTCTTGCCAACTAATGAAAAGGAGTAACCATCCATAAGCAATGTAAAGAAACAGGCAAAGATCCTATGGTTGCAATATGCTACTGTGACAGCCAGTGCCATGGGACAGGCAACTGTCCAGGTTAGCCACTCCTATGCTGCTATGGTTCCATGGACCCCCTTGCATATCAAGCATTTGGGAAAAAAGGAAGCACAGAGCTAGAAATATCATTCCATTACAGCCACCATTTTCCTCCTTCTATCACCATTACTTTTTCCCTCCTGCTACAACCTTTGCCTTAAGTGACCTAGTTATGCCACTACCTAGATCTAAAGGGGTTCTTACCCATGGCTTGTTAATGTAGGCCTTTCCACACTACACAATCTTGCACTATGATTCCACTTTAACTGCCATGGTTCCATCGTATGGAATCTTGGGATCTGCAATTTAGGGAGGGGCATTTAGGATTCTCAGCCAGAAAGCTCTAGTGCTTTTACAAACACTAGGATTCCCTACAGCAGTTAAAATGGAATCCTAATGCTGTAATTCTATAGTGTGTGTCCAATGCATTTCAGATGTGAAAATCCTTTTTCTTTTTCAAGTGCAATTGCCTTTTCTAACTGCACAAGATGAATCTTTGTTGAAAGAATTGAATTCTTTAAATAGGTATGATGGGCCCTTGATAGGGCATGGTACCAGGACCCTCAATGAATACCAAAATTAGTGCATGTTCAAGTCCCATTACGTACATTTTCAAGCCATGGTTGGTTGAATCCATGGATATAGAATCCGCAGATATGGTGGGCTAACTATACAGCTGGTAGACTATGCTTTAGGAGGCACGACAATGTTTCCTGCCCCATGATGTTCTCAGAAGCACTACAACCTAGGGATAGTGCTCACAGCTTGCAGCCAGCCCCGCTTCCCACAGCTTTCTACCAGAAATTACTAGTTTTCTCAAGGTTCATCCACCTGTGGAATCTGGAAGTTAAAATCTATTGTAATTGCCTTCAGAAATCTTATTTTCCCATTAGCAATTCCCTAAAGGAAACAAAGGAAATTGAAACCCTCCCATTGCATCTTTAGCTATAACTTAGTTACGCATATTTAATAAGAAGAGAGATTGACTGCACTACAAAAATATGGGTGTCCATGGAAACTGAAAGCCTTAACATTTCCCTGCCCCTTCAAAATCATATTTTTTTAAAAAAAAATGAGAAAGATTGTTTCCCCCTATTTTTTCTTCACTCACCATCATGGATTGGGTGCTGCATGTTATGCATGTATCAGAGAGTGGAAAGAACCACAATAAATGTGTCTTTTGGAAGCACAGCACACATGTGTGCTTGTGCATGCACACACACACATGTATTCAGGTTGTTTTTACTGTAAGAGCTGTTCAACAAGGGAGCCTCTCAGAGAGTAATGGTCTTTAAAGAAAGGTTGATTGGGAATCTTTTAGGACGGCTTTAGTTCTGTATTCTTGCATGGCAGGGGCTTGGACCAGATGACCATTGTGGTTTCTTCCATCTCTAAGATTCTATGATTCTGCTTTTCCTATGCCTGGCACAACTGGCATCCCAGGTTTATCCCAACTCAATAAAATCAATACACAATTCTATGTAAAAATTTAAAATGCACATTTTTGTATATATTTTCAGTTTTGAATGTTTATGCTACAATTTTTTTCAGTGAAAAAAGATGTAGACCTTTAAAATTCTATATGTTTTTAATAACTTGGTTTTGTAAATGGATCTCTGGCTTTGCACATCGTAGCTTATGTGTATGTTTTTGAGGCAAGTCAAACTCTTTTTTGTTGGAAGTCCTGGAAGATACAAAATGAGTATTTCAGTATTAAAATATGAATCCACTGAATTTTACACCCATTCTTAGCTGGAAATTTTCTATGGGAAAAGAGATGTCATTCCTGTTGTATCTTTGACCCCAGTCCTTGGATTTCTGCTCTTCTAACATTCACTCTCTAAAAAAGGACAGGGTTAAAATTCAGGGTTCGGAAGTAGAATGAATTACATAGCTCGACCTACATGACAGGGAAAATTAATCATATGTGACCAAATTGTAAGTACATTTGGAAAGGTGAAACTGACTTTTCCCCCAACTGTTGCAAATGTAACACTTCACTGAATGTAGAATAACGAAATGACAGGCTGCTTATCACACTACTGTCTCCCAGTGCTAAATAACTTGCATGCTACTAAATACATGACCTGCACGTTGTACAATACCTTATGGGCCTTAAACAGTAAAATCTGGGAAGGTCTTAAAGCAATCTGGGGAAACTAGAAGGGTTAAAGTACCACTCAGATCTTCCTCAGCCTGTGTGTGAGTGAATGGATTAAAAGTGATTATGAGCAGTTCCTGTACCCATTAAAACTACATAGGCTTAACATATTTATATAACCTTTATGCTGAAGAGCTTTCAGGTTTCATCTGGAGTACTGTTCTGGGCATCTCATTTTAAGAAGGACAAACACAAGTTGGAGCAAGTCCAAGAGAAGGGCAACAAGGATGATAAGAGGTATGGAGAACAAAATATATGAGGAAAGGTTGAAGGAGCTGGACATGTTCAGCCTGGTTAATAGAAGACTGATGGATGACATCATAGACCTCTTTAAATATCTCAAGGTGAGGAGGGTGCAGGTTTGTCTTCTACTGGTCCAGAAGGTAGGACCAGGACGAATGGTTTTAGGTTACAGGAGGGTAGATTTCAGTTGAACATTAGAGGGAATGTCTTGATGGTAAGAGTAGTTCAGAAATTAAACGAATTATCTAACGATGTGATGGCGCCTCTTTTTTCTGAACATCTTCAAAAAGAAGCTGGACAGCTATCTGATGAAAATACTCTAGCTGGAGTTCTTGCATTGAGTGGGGTGTTGGACTCACTGGCCTATGGGGCCCTTCCAACTTTATGATTCTATAATTCTATAAGTTGGTATCTAATCCAACTTCTGTTCAAAAACCTCCACCACTTTCTGAAGTAATGTAATTCACTACTGAATAACTCTTACCATCACTTGTCTTTCTTGGCATTTGAGTGCATTGGTTTAGATCCAGTCTTCTGGAGCAGCAGAAAATGTGCTTGCCTCATCTTCCACAAGATAACCTTTCAGATATTATAAGGCAAACAGATCAGCATACATAATAAGATCTCACAAATATTTACCGTATTTTCCGGCGTATAAGATGACTTTTTAACCCAGGAAAATCTTCTCAAAAGTCGGGGGTCGTCTTATACGCCAGGTGTCATCTTTGTGGTCACTGCATACGGTGGGGGGAGCTCAAAAATGGCCACGGCCGCATCCCCGCCGTATGCAGCGCCGGGGGGGGAGCGGTGGCGTTTTGGGAGAGGCTTGTTGCTCTAACCGCTCTTCCCCGTTGCACGAGCGCCAGTTGCGCTGCCTCCCCGCTTCCGCCCCAGCTCCGTCTACAGCTCCCAGGCCAGGGAGTGCTGCAGAAGCTGGGGGCGCGATATGGATACACCAGCACCGCCGCCACTGTGCGCGCGCGAGGGAGGGAGGGCGGAAGTGGGGAAGAGTCCAGCCAAGTTGACAGAGAGGGGGGAAGGAGGGCTTCCTCTGGGCCGGCGGGGCGTATGGGGGGCGAGGGCCGGTGCCAGCCTCCCCCACCCTCCTCCCCTCCGGGCACCCGCCCCTCAGCCGCCCCAGCCCCAAAGAGCCGGGCGCGGGGCGCTGCCCCCTTCCCTCTCCTCCTCCTCCACTTACCTTGGTGGAAGCAGCTGCGGTGGCTCAGGCAGGCATTTTGTTTCCTTCACAGCCCCGGCGGAGGCAGAGGAGGCCAACGAGAGGAAAGCGGGCGAGAACTGAGGAGGGCGAGGGGTGGGGGGATGCTGCTCTCTCACTCGCTCGCTCCCTCCCTCCCTCCCTCACCGGCGGAGGAGGATGGGGGGCCCGGGGGAGGGAGGGAAGGGGGCATCGCGCTGCGCCTGCCTCGCTGAAACTTCGCTCGCTCACTTGCTCACTCGGCTAGGGTGCCGCCGCTGCTGCTCCCTCCCAGCGCTGCCCAGAGGACATCCTCCCAGGAAAGGAGGAGGAGGAGGGATATTAAAAGGGGGGGAGGGAGGGAGCGGCTCAAGTTTGCTCAAAAGTCCAGCGGGGCTGGGAAGGCTGCCCCTTTTTGCAAGGATGCAAGCCCGGTGCTTGGCTGCTGGCTCCTCCAGAGCAACGGCGGCGAGGGAGGAGGAGAGGAGGAGCTCTCAGCGGCACGCCCCCCAAGAATGGGAGCCAGGCAACCTTTCTGGCTCCTCCGCCGCTTCCTCCTTCGCTGGGCTCTTGTAAGATAAACGTGTAGAGTTTCAGCTGGAACACAGCTGGTTTGGAAAGTCTGACCTTTCTAGCTATTTGCATTTACTTAATACCTCTCTCTGTAGCCGGAAGGGTAATGATTGTTGGTTAACATTGCCTAAAGCAGATGGAGAGACGTCAGGCTTTGTAAGATCTGCTTGTTTTTCCCCAGACCCTTGGGGGTCCACCACCCAGAGACAGGCATAGAGTAGTGGCTTGTGCTGCCATGTGCTCATTTTAGGAATTCCTAATGACAGATGCGCAATAATATA
This sequence comes from Iguana delicatissima, assembly GCA_948472985.1. Taxonomy (NCBI): domain Eukaryota; kingdom Metazoa; phylum Chordata; class Lepidosauria; order Squamata; family Iguanidae; genus Iguana; species Iguana delicatissima. Next base: position 229,926 of record CAOKZL010000231.1, read on the forward strand.
TATATATATACACATATATTTTAAATCCCACCAGGAGGCATTCCAAGGCGCCAGCTCCACTTTCCCTCCCTCCAGACAACGAGGTGCTGGTGAAGGCTCACACATCATTCAGGGTGACTGGGGCATCCGAGTTTCCTGGATCGGGCCAGCCTATCAGCGGTCATGGAGGGAGGGAGGCTGGCCAGAGTTGCTCCTGTTGCTAGTCAGAGGACCGCCGGGAAGGAGGAGGAGGAGGAGGACGGGGGGTGGAGCCAGCGCTGCAAAAAGGGCCATAGAGCAGTGCCGTGCCCAGAAAAACACACCTCTTTCACCCATCTGGCCCACCCTTGTTTATTGTCTTATCCTTCCTTTCAGCTTTAGAGTGAATTAGGAAAAGTTTAATCCACTTGCACTGTTTTATGTTTACATGTTTGATGACAAACAGCCTTATGTTTATAACTGACAGTTTTCCTGCTAAGAACCTGCATGTCATAAGCATTTGAATTAAAATTACCATATTGAAATCAAATCTGATTTTTTTATTTTTTATTTGGTGTGCATTGGAAGAGGGGTAGTCTTATACGGCGAGTATATCCCAAACTCTAAATTTTAACTGGAAAAGTTGGGGGTTGTCTTATGCGCCCAGTCGTCTTATACGCTGGAAAATACGGTAACTGTAAATTTGCCATGACTCCTAAATTCTATTTGTTAAATATGACACAAGACCTGCCATCCAACCATTCTAAAGACTGGAAGATCTTACTGTATTTGATAACGGCAGCCAGACTAGTTTTCAGAAGAAAATGGAGAACCTGTGAGATTCCCTCATGTGAGGATTGGTGTTATGAAGTTCTCAAAATGAAGACAATGGACATTATTGCACATATAGTTAAGGGAAGAGATGAGGGAAAAATCAAAAAGGAATGGATGCTGGTTTCACAAAAACTTATGTAAACTGCTATCCAGTGACAATTAATTCTTGGTATAACACTTTTAGGACGATTATGATACTTCGTCAAATTGTATAACACCACACTACTGTTTGAGATATCTTATTGTCATGTGTAGATTTCTCTATACATAGAGGCACAGGTTAGTTAGTATTATTATTTGAATTATTAGCTGTATTATTAGCTGTAATTATTATATTTCTTAGTTGAAAGTATGAACTATAAGTGCCCCAGTGAGCTCCAGGAATGGATAGAATTCTGACATGTTGGGAGGATTTCTCTTATCGATAGCTGAATAGAGAACTAGATATGGACCAGGCTAAAGACCATGGAGTTACTAAAGTCAGAGTTGCCTGTCATGAGATAGAAGCTTCTGGTTATAAATGTTGTTATGGTAACAGACTAGATAACCCATAAAAGTGAAACACAAGATTGACAACTGACAATTTGTTTCTCCTGTCTACTTTTTTGTCTTTTTTCCTTTAAAAACTATATTCTTTAGACAGATTATACTGTTTTCATATTTATGCATAGTTTATTTTATTGCATGACAAGTTAAAGCTTATAGTGTATTAAGACAATAATTATACAAGAAGATTCAATTTTCTAAGATGCAACATCAAGGAGGGGAATCCTAGTGGCATTTGGTTCCCTCATGTTTTTCATATGCTATCCTACTGATTCTACATCTGCAGCGCTGTTTATTTTGTAATGTAGTGTATATGCATATGGATAGTTGCATGTTGCGAGGAAAATACCTTATGAGCAAATAAATTCAATAAAGATTTTATATATATATATATATATATATATGATATTATAAGGCAAACCAATCATCATACATTCTGCAAATCCAGAATACAAACACACAACAAGACAAAAGGCAGGAAATGGAAAGACATTAAAGGGAAATTCAGCACAATTAAAAGGACTGAAAGAACACTTCTGATTTTGCTTAGCAGTGAAAAAAAATGGTATTAGACAGCTGTGAATGAGGAGCTAGATCCATAACTCAGAGTCCTAGAAAAAGGTGTTTTCTCTGCTAGCTCTGAGGTGCCTGATGTTACTTGCCTCCTCCTTCTTTCCCATCCTTGCTCTAGTGAGTGGCAGCCATGTCCTCAGTGGTGCTGCTACAGCTTGTTGCAGTGGCTTCCAAGGACTTTTTGCCATTCTGTTTTTCTCCAGAGTGTCCTAGATATGCCCTGAGTTTCTGTCTACAAGTCAAAAGTAATCAACAGTGCCCAGCTGCATAACCATCCTAGTGATATAGGGAACTGTAGTCTTTAAAAAAAACTTTTCCAATCTTTGGCTGAAAGGTGTCTGTTGTCCTTGATGTATGGCCAATCACACACCCTCTTTCCATGACATTTTTTTGGTTCTAAGTTTAAATATTCCAGGCATTTCTGGATGAATCTGTATCAAGAATTTCACAGTTTCTAAAGCATCCACTTGAGAGAAACTAAGTAGCTTTGCTAACCAATATGTGTTTCACCAAAAAGAAGAAACACCTATAATTAAAGAATGGCACCAATTTTCACAGTATTTGCATGTTCCGATTTGTATATACAGGTGCCAATTTCCAAACAATTGCCATAGTTTAAATAGAAGTACAGTGTATCTCACTAGAATGGCAGTGCAGACTGCTGACAGGCAAATTCAAGGCTCCTGCTCTCCCTTCTCAAGGTTCTTCATATTTAAGCTGGACTTAAAAGCTTTTTCAGATAGAGCACCCTATGAAATACAAGACTCTTCTCTGACAGTCCTGTGAACAGAGGACATACACCCACCCTGGCTTCCTTCCACCTCAAATTCTTTCATCTCTTTATATTTTAATAATTCTGTTTGTCTTATGTAAAGTACCCATCCTACTGGGAATGTTTCCTGCTCAGTGTTGCTGTAAAGCAAGAGAAATTTCTCAAGGTCTCATCAGATCAGCACAGACTTTTCATTCAGATCAACGGATCTGCCTGGAGAAGGGGGAAAAAATCCCAATAGATTGTACCCCAAATCGCCAGAGAATCTCCTTTTTCTTACAGGACCCATATTCCTAGCATCTTCTTCCTCAAAAGGTACAAGGAAGACAAGGCTATAGAACCCATCATATTGAACATCTTTCCTGAAGCAACTTCTTTCTGTTATTAAACAAGTAAGATGTAGTCAGCATTCTCCAATCGCCCACAGTGCGAAGGGCACTGCAGTGGCACAAAGCCATGTCACATCTATCCAGTATGCTCCAGCACCTTCCTCTTGGCAGTCATGCCGATTCTAATTTCCTTAACAGTCTCATTGGGCTGTCTTTTCTGTCTCATACCAATAAGTGCAGCAGCGGGGGCCAGGCCTCCTGGGATTACATACTCAAATTGTCCCTCCTGACAGCTTCCCTCACCCTCAAAGGAGAGCACCGGCAGCTTTACGGTTGTCTTGCTTAATTAAGGAAGCTTCATCCTGATGCCTGGAATCAGCTAAAAGGCCAGTCATCAAGGGCAGCAGGCACCTCTAGGGCACAACATGGGCGGGGGGGGGGACTTTCTGGACTACAGCTCCCAGAATGGCCATGATGGATGGAGGATTCTGGGATCTGTAGTCTAAAAAGCAACATTTCTAAGCTCTACCTCAGACATCTATATTATGCCATGTAAATCCTGTTATCATCCAACTGTTTGGGGTAATCAAGCATATTTAGGGGAATTTGATAGTGCTGGAGGTAATATTGAATGACTTCACGCTGCTTCATACCAAGGCTTGCAATGCAGCTTCTTTGGCCTATCCATACAGCGAGTAGTATAAAGATTTTGAGAATCTGAGGGTAGAATTTTAGCTTTATATATGCACATCCATTGGATTGTGGTAAACAGTCTCACATAGGTAGAATGGCCTTTAACAGCTAATAGAGACATCTGGTTTTAATGCTCTTTTTATGTAAAATTTGCTTCTGAGTTAGGTTGAAGGTGCTGGTTATGATCTACAAAGCCATCAGATTTCTCAAAATTTCTCTGGTTGCAAAAGAGAATCCAGGTGTTCTCTTCTTAATGTGTGAAAGGGCCTCCAGGAATGCTCAGGGCTAGTTCCCCCTGTGTTGCTGCCATTCCTGAGCTGACTCATAGTCACCTGAAGGAAGAAACTTTCTCATACATACAGTTTCCAATACAGAGATCTGAACTAGTCCAGTAATTTAGGGTTAGATCAAGTAGGCAGGCATGTGAATCCCTGCCTTGGAAAGCCTACATGCAGTGAAGGTACACCTTTGAGACTCAGCCAATCTGTCAGCGCAGGCTGAGGTCAAGCAGGGGCCGGGCCAGAGGCGGCCACCAGCAGCGTCCCAAACAGTCCCACAGGGGCGCTGCAGCCAGCAAGGGCCTCGAACTGAGGTTTGCCTTAACAGCAGGCGTCAACGAAAATAACAAGGGGTTGCCTCACCCTGAACACAAAATGGTTACTGCACCTTTAACGCAGGGTAGGGTCCTGGTGAAGCCGGGCAGCGGTACACAGACACGGGCTGGACTGGACTGGAACAAGGCACGGGCGACAGACGCACGGGAAGCCGACGGTTGTTGCTCCGTGCCTTCCCCAGCCCCGCGCCTGCCTAAAAAGGCCTGCAGGCCGGGCCGCGGCCAATCCGCGCCGAGCATGTGGCCGGGCTCGCAGCTGTGTTACAGCTGGGAGCTCCCTGCCCCCAGGTGTTTCTCCTGCAGCCGCCGGGAGCGGTGGCTGGCCTCCTTGAGCCGCCGACGCTGCTGGAACGTCGACGGTGGTGCGGCGGCCTCAGCCTCTTCCGCGGCTGCTTCGCGAGTAGGCGGTGCCCCGGGATCGGGCCCGGGGCCCACCTCCTCCCGCGGATCCTCATCCGCTATGCCCCACGGCCCGGGAGCCGGGCCGGTGGCCTCCGCAGTGCCGGGCCGATCTGCCACGGCGGCGGCTGCCTCCGCCGCCCCAGGGAGACCCTCGCCGGGATCGGCGTCAGCCGTGGCGTCCCGGCGATCCCCCCCCGGCAGTGGAGCCATCCACGGCGACCGCGTGGCCCCCGCCGTCGGCTGCGACCTCCGACGGGCCCGGCCCCGCCTCCTCCTCCTCGGAGGTAACGACGGCGTCAGCCTCCGCAGCGCCCGCTGGTGCGGCGATGCCCGAGGCCCTGACACAATCATTCGTCAGTTCAGGAGAACAGCCATGTCATCTAGGGGTGGAGCCAGCCCCACATGTTCCTATGTACACTTGGAAATGAGCACCAAAAAAGGGCTCGTATCATTCCTATGTATAGGTGCCATATATACGGCTTGGAAAGTCATTTGTCAAAAATTAATTACTTTTAAATAAGTCCCTAAAATTATTAGTTGCTGTTATAGCTATTACTTTTAACACTAATATTTTACTTCTCTGTTTTTCAAAAAGGAATTAGAGTTACTTTTTTAAAAACCCTGAACGCTACAAGTCCATGGTCTGTGGTTCAACACACACTCTTCTCCCACTCAGCTGGGCATCATCAACAAATCACAAGGCTTCAGTACAAGTCACAGCTCAGGCTGGAATTAGAGCCATGTTGTGGCACTAGAACAGCAGGGACCCTGTTGTCACAGATGCTTTGCCTGATAGATGGCAAGAAGAGAGAAGCCAACAGCAGGCTGGAGGAAGCTGTGGTGCCTGGCAACAAACTAACCAGAGGATACCATGTGCTTCCCCACTCAGTTGCAGCATGGAAGCAGAAATGGCTCAACAAGTGGGAGTGGGGGTCTGAGTTGGCCAAGGGTGGCAGGAGATTGAAAAGGCTGAGAGGGGAGATAGGGAGAGGAGGTGGAGAAGAACCTGGGCAGGCAGCGCCAGCAGTGCAGACTGATGACTGGGCACAATTGGAGATGACATAGATGAATGCCATACTGCTGGATCCCTCACGACTGGAGAGGGAGGAGGCGAGGGTTACTCCCCATGTCCCTGTCAGCCCCAAGAGCCAGTATCACACCCTGGGGGTGAGTTTCAGGAGGAGAGATCTTGGAGGAGAGGGGAAGGGGGTGGTCAAGGATGAAGGAGAGTGACAAGGGAGAAGCACAAGTGGGAGTGCATGGAGAAGACTGAGGACAGACAAACACTTTAGGAAATTGGAGAAGGTCACCTCACCTCACATGGCCTTTTTCTGGTTGCTGGCCTCTTTGTGAGGTCCATACCATGCCTGACAGAGGGAAAGGAATGTACATTCTTTGTTAGAATGAATTGTAGACCCCAGAGGCTGTCTTGTTGGAGACTTGCCTAAAATCGAATGTGGACTCTATTTTTATTTTGTTTGTTTTTGTTCTCACACTTACTGATAACTCCCTTTGAACCAGTGGGTTTATGGGCAGAGTAAGCATGTCTATGCACTTTTAAGTCACCTGTCAACTTATGGCAACCCCAAGAACTTCATAGGGGTTTCTTTGGCAAGGAATACCCAGAGGTGATTTTGCCAGTTCCTTCCTCTAATATATAGGCTACAGCACCTAGTCTTCATTGGTGGTTTCCCATCCAAATACTAACCAGAGCTGACCTTGCTTAACCTCCAAGATCAGACAGCATCTGGTGACTTTAATGCAGTTAGGCTGCCTGGACAGAGTATACCTGTGTTATAAGGGTATAAGAGTTAAATTTAGGGTTAAGGTTAGGAGTAAAAGTAAAGAATACTGACTTACTTGTAGTCTGACATGGGTTCATGCGTCTTGAGTGAAGATGGAGCACCACCTCAGGGGAGGGCTGCAGGGCACCCAATACATGTGATATTCACCCTCCACTGTTAGTAATGTCGTACCACAATAGCTATAAATGTGTCTAAAAAACTACAGCTACAGCGCAATGGGAACTGAATTCTCTCTCACTTTTACAATTATAATGTAACTTAATTACACTTACCTTGCTGAAAAAAGAAATGAATTAGCAGTAATGCTTTGAAAATTATGAATTCTTTGTAATTAATTATGTGAATTCTTTGTAATTAATTCTATGCTCTGGACAGGTACAAATATGGCATATACATTGTGCAGACACAGGTACCCTAGAGATGATAGAGAAGATGCAATAAAGAATATTGTCTTTCTTCTCTGCTGCCCTTGCTTTAATCAATAACACTAAGCTCACATCTTCCTCTCCCACTCCTTGATTGGCCAGAGTTCCCTTGAGCTAGTTATAACTTATCTAGATTTTTTTTTAAAAAAAAATTCTCTGCTTTACATTCTTTCTCTGATTTGTAAGTTCCCCATTGGCCTCAATCATGCTTATGCTGAGCCTGGTAGTCTTGGCAAGTTTGTTCAGCTTTAATGAAAGGTGCATTTTCTCCTCAGGCAAATTTGGTCTGTGTTCTTCCAGCTCAAATTCTGACTTTTCACTACTTTACTATTCAAAAATATAGACCTTCCATCTTGGTTACAATGGTAAGAACAAAAAGCTGCACTTTTTGCTATTTGTTCACTCTATTTAGTTCTACCAAAATTTTATTACATCATTTCTAGAGCCAATACTACGCAACTGAGCTACTTTGTGTTGCTGCAAAGATTTCCAAAGGGGCTTCCTTACTTTAGAAGCACATATCCCTTAGAAACATCATTGTGTCAATGATTTGCTGTTTCAAGTGAAGTTGAGTTTAATACAGGAAAACTGAAGATTGCAATCTGCTGTATTCAGCAAGGCAATAGAGGTGAAATGTCAGATATTCAGTTAGATAATGACTAGAGTAGATTTTTGTATAGGGCTAAACATAAAAGAAGTGGCTACAAGCTTTTGTAATTAAGAATTGAACATCTGTGTTCTAGATTGTTGTTGTGTGCCTGCAAGTAGTTTGTGACTTATGGAGACCCTAAGGTGAACCTATCATGGGGGGTTTTTTGGGCTGGAAGTGTGTGACACACCCAAGGTCACCCAGTAGGTTTCCTGGCCTAGTGGGGAATCGAACACTGGTCTCCAAGCTCGCCGTCCAATACTCAGCCCACGACAACATGCTGGCTCTCAAGACTTATGATTAACTACTCGTGATTAATTATATTCCATTGATTTCAGTGGGTCTGCTCTTACATGCACTGTGAAATAGGAGATGGTTAACAGTCTGCCTACACTTTTCAGTTCCTTCCTTTCTGCACCTGATCATCTTTTTCCTTCTGCTATATCTCTGACAGATTAAAAAAGGAAGATTGTTTTTTTAAATATGTGCTTGCCTGCTTTTTTATATCTCCAGGGAAGAGCTTTCTCTCAGTCCCACCACCATCATAAGATCATCCAGTGAGAATGTGTGATAGGTTCTTTTTAGTGGCTGCCCCCACAGGCTGTGGGATTCTATCCCACAGGAGATTTGATTTGCCCACTTTTTGTTCACGTGCTATAGCCAGGCAAATACTTTTTCATTTAGATGGGCTTTAAGCAATTAAGCAATTAGCAATTAGGTGGGCTTTAAGCAATTAGCAATTAGATGGGCTTTAAGCAATTAGAAAAGGCTTTTTTATTTTTTAAAAAAATAGTAAAATGAAGAGGAAATGTTATATTCTTTAACTTGTCTTTATCCGTTATGTTTTAAATGTTTTAAAACTGATTTTAGTTTACTGGCATTTTTAATACCACTTTCTGATAAAATATGAGGAGGAGAAGTCTTTATCTCAGTTCCACTACCTTCATAGTCAAAGATGGTGGGACAAGAGAGAGCCTTCTTGGTGGGACAAGAGAGAGCCTTCTGGACTCCAGAACTCTCTTCTGAAGATGGGATGGCCCCCTCCTTGCTGTCTTTCTGTCAGCAGTTAAAGACCTGTTTATTCTGACTGGAGGATTTTTAAACACAAAGGTTTTAAGAGAATGCTCTATTGTTCTAAACTGATCTCTTTTAATTGCCTTTTACCTCTTTAAGTGTATGTCTAAATTGTTTTATATTGTGAATAGTTTCATTCTATTTTAATATTCACTTTTCGTATGTCTTTAGTTGTATTGTTCTTGTTTTAAATTGCAAGCTGCCTTGAGTCTCATTTTGGGGGAAAGGCAGGATATAAATAAATCCAATAATAATGACAGTAGTGGAAATAAGATCAATTTTAGTTATATTAACTTTTAATCCATGTTGTAAGTCACCTTGCATTTTGTGCTGGGAGAAAGGTGGAATATCAAGTAAACAATAAATAAATAAATATTAACCTGGGTGTTTCATTCAAACATTTCAGTGCTAAATTTAGTGTCAATTTTATTTTATTTCAGTTGTTTATTGTTATGTGTACTGAAAAAAATAGTGGTAATCGACACACAATTCAAAACTATGGATAATGGGAAATTATGGACATGGAGCTAGCTTTAGTTTTATATTATCCTATCAGAACAGTTGCTGATACATCATTCCATCCCCAAGACAGAAAGGCCAGAATCTTCCAGGACAGACTAGCAATTGTACTATTTGGTTGCTTATCTAAAGAAACATCCAATATTTCCTTATGCAAGCAGTTTTCCATTCATCCACAGTGCAACAGCAGGCAGGCTCAGCAATGTCCACCTGACCTGATGACTAAAACAGCCACCAGAATGCTGGTCGAATGGCCGTGTGATTGATATTATGCACTGAAGAGGTGCACAGATTCCCCTTGTCCTGTGGCCTTTTTCTGTAAACAGTATCTCAAGTAGCATCAGACAAATGATGCTTCCAAGATGACAGTGGTATCGCTGAATATACATGCTGAGATGTAGGATCTCAGCCCTTTTCTGTCCATTTGCTGCTGTCAGAATCACAAAAATAGACACTTCTTGGAGAAATAAGAAGAATGGCAGAGTTCACAAACAACCTGAAATCATCCACAACTATATTCTATCAAAATCAGAATAGTCACCTTTTGGTCCACTAACAAGAGGATTCCAGGTGTTTTTGCACAAAAGAACTTTCCAAACTATGAGTGCTGCATGTCCAAAGTGGTCCCCATGCAGAACCATAAGGAAGAAGCTGGGCTAATAATCACTCAGCCTTCCAATGCCCCTGAGGAGGCTGAGTCCTAATTGGGCTGTTTTGGGGTCAATTGACAGTGCAATAATTTTCCTAACCCTTTCTGCACTTTTGAAAAACTATGCCTCTGTGGATGCTGGTGCCGTTTTGGCTAAGTGACAAGGCTGACAACCAGAATGAACTTAAAATAGATGTGCTATTTAGACTATTTTGTTTTCACCAGGCATTTTGGTCTATGCTGAGATTTTCATTTCTTTTCTCTGCTGTGTTGTTTTGGATTTAATGCAAAGGAGTCCTTGTTTTACTGTTCCCCCCCACACGTTTTTACATTTTGGGAGGCAGATTTGTTTAAAAAATAGATTAAAGGCAAACCACCTGGGGAGTCCTTTCTAGTGAAAAGCAGAATATAAATCTTTTCAAAACTGAAATGAAATAAATAATATATGAACCAAAGTAAGTGGTGTTATGTCTTAGAAGTTATGTGAGGAACCAAATCTGCAAAAGGCACAGTGGAAACCAAACAGTGGAAGTACATTGAGATTAGGGAGAACCAAGAACCAACACAGACATTTAGAGCTCTTTATTTCCATTCTGTGTGATATTCACTTGCTAGGAGTGCTAATGGCCACTGCCTTCACGCTCTGCTTGGGAACTTCCCAAGGTGGCTGACTCATCACTGCTGGAAAGAGAAGAGCAGACTACAACAAAGATCTGTGGGCCACCGGATGTTGACTCTAACACTATAGTTTACAGCTCTCTAGCAGAAAAATCTAAGTGCTCCACCAAACTACAAATCCCGGGGCTCCATATAGGACAGAGCCTTGATGCTTAAAGAGGTATGAAATGGCTGTAACTGTACAGTACGTACACACCCTCTGTAAGGTTGCTGTCACATTCACAGCAGATGGTGTTAAAATGTGTCATGAATGGCAAGAGCTAACATGCATGAAAACTGAATGAAAGAAAATTTTGAAAATTCTGGTAGAAGAGTGTAGCTGTCTTTATCTCTTTTGCAGCATCACAGGTCAGCAACCTCTACCCTTTTTTAATAAGTGTAGTTTAAATATGAAAAGCTGAAGACTAAAAGCCACAAGTATTAATAAATGACAATATAGTAAAATCAAAAAGAGATGCAGGTTGTTTGTAATCACATCATGGGCTGAAGATAGCTTTTCAAGGTCATACGCAGGCCACAGAAACACAACCACCTTATTCCTCTTATCCCTAATTACCCAAATTGGAAACTGATGGCAATAGTTTTCATTAAGATTTCCTATGCAGTCAATTATGTAAGCCCTATGAGTGCATCAGCATAAACAGATCTCCTAGAGTCATGTCACTGCTAAGAAAGGACAAAGATCACTGGCCTAATGAGGCATCCCGCTGAACTGAAGAGAGGTGTGTGCAGTCAATTGGAATAGCACCATTTCCAGAACTTCTACCATAAATAGGTTTATATATGTTGGCCCAGTGCATAGCACACAGCCTTATGTTGGTTATGTTTGTTGACATGTACTCTGCTTGTATAAATTACAATTGATATTGGTTTGGTTCAAGGAGAAAAATTATTTGAAAGCACAGGTGATCAGAAACTGTAAGAACTGTAGAATCCAAAACTCCCAATACTAAGGGTTTATTGAATGGCCTTGCATGGATTTCCATTCCTCATATTTTGTTTTCTTTTTGCAAAACAGGTGATCTTCTTCACAGGTCTGCTGTGAACCTGTATGATGTAAGTTCTGGAAAGCAATGAGTACCATTAAAGTGCAGTTTTGCCTATAGTGATATTATACCTGATTTGTTTGTTTTTCTTGTTATCCAAGTCCTTTTGTTACCAGTCTAACAGTGCAATCTTCAGCATTACTTTACTTAGACCAGGGTGGAAACATGTAGTCCATGGTTAGTGTCTACCCTGCCTATATTTTGTGGTCATCAGATTTTCTTGTGTCCCACCACCATTATTTTTTGTTTTCCAAAGGAAGGAAAATTGTTGTATCTAGAAGCATTTAGGGGTTGCAATTTTCCTATTAACAAAAGGTACACATCTCTTCCCACGATCCCACCCCTGAAAAAAAGGGTTATTTTAAAAAATCCAAAAGTGGACTTTCAACTACTTCTAGTATGATGTTCGTATAGCTCCCTCTATTAAACATCAAGTCCTCTAGGGCCCATAAAAGACATTTCACTGCTTTGGACAAAGAACAAGATGACACCACACTCCTTTCTATTGACTGGACTGGTGAGTGAATCTTATTTCAACACTGTGAGCAGCATAGTGTCCACCATAACAGCTAAGGACAAAAGGATAGCTCTGTTATCCAAGAGAGGGAAATGGCCAGGGAACTTGAGAAAAATGGCTGAGAGGGATGCAACATTTGCATGAAAATCAATTCTTTTTGTGCTGAAACCACAGTTCTCAGGGGGAAAAACACACTGTTTGCAGATAATCACAGATTCTTTTCTTCTTATTGCTTCTTTCCTCACAAAGAACAACAATCTTGCACCAAAAAGGTGGCAATCTGGAAAGACTTTTTTGTGTGTGCATGTGAAAAATGAAAAATATCTATTTGCATCCAAATAAAAAAAAATCCAGAAATCCACCTTGGTTTTTTTCCTTCCTTTCAGTATGCAAAATTAATGGATAATGAGCCCCAAAAAGTGTTCTTGAAACATTGGTGATGGTTTGGTTTAGTTTTTCCTTGAAAAACAGCAACAGCAACAACAAAAGCACCATTTCCAGATAGCCGCATACTTTTGTGCAAGATTGCTGGGGTTTGTGCACATGCGTGCACACACACACCCACACACACCCAGAAAGAGAAATGCACCAAAGGATTGAAGTGTAGAACCAGTGTTTTGGGGGGCAAACATCAATTTCTGCACAAAATCATTATTTTTATGCAAAAAACCATGTATATTTCTGCTCAAAATTATTTCCTGAAAAGCTTTGGGATGTGTGAATATCAGGTGAAAACTATGCAAAATATGTGTTATTCTTCCACAGCGAGTGTCAGGTGACCTGTGTTTTAGCTAGAAAAAGAATAACGGTGGATATTGTTTCTACACCTGGTGAAATATATTGTCTTCCTGGGAACTATGCCTAGCTATCTGTGCCCCCAGTGCCTGGCAAAATTTCTGTGCAATCTAAATGATGATGTGCTCTAAGCAGAGAGCAGGCATGCAGCAGAAGGCTCCTCACAGGGCAAATATCTTGATATTACTTAGAAAAACAAACAAAGCCGCATGGCTGAGGTATGAAATTAGTTCTCAGCATCTTCCCGAAATCCTAATTTGAAGATTTGCTGAAGTAGCAGACAAGCTATTCCCAAAGCAGACCCTTCCCCCTCTTTCCCTCATAACTTCTGCAGTTCAAATACAAGTTGCTGAAGGATGGCAAAAAAGGAAAGATTCTGAATTTATGAAGGTTGATTTTAAGTACTTCAGGGCACCAGTCACTGACTCAAATGAATTTTTTTTAAAAAAAAAGCTGCAAAGCTTTGTGCTTAAATCCCTCAGCTGTAATTGCTTCATCCTCTTTACCGCCCATCCTCCGAATGAACATGCAGATTCTCACCAACAGAAAGTGACAGCATCTTTTTAGTCGCTGGTGTGCAGGTGCAGAGAAAAGGCACCACTTTCCATAGCATTATATTAATATTCAAAGTTTACGCTGCTAGAAAATCTTAAAGCTGAAGAGAAATATGCTATCTCTGTTCCAAGTGGCAGAGAAACAATTAAAGTCTTTAAAAAATGCTATACTGGCTGTCAGCCGTGCGGAGTTTTGTAGAGAGCCATAAGAATTAAATTAGGCCCAGTTTAATAAAGATAAGAAATTAATTGAACTTTTTAGAAGCTTAGAAAAATGGGTGTCCCCCCCACCCCAATAGATGTGAGCTTCACATTTATCTTGGACAATGATGTCATATAAATAGTTAAGAAGGAATAACTATGAGAAGAGAGAAAGTGAGCTACAGCCGACTATAAAACAGAGTAGATGGTGGGCAATAGTGAAGCATTTAGGGGTCATCTTGGTCTCTTTCAGTACAAATGTGGGCAAGTCTACTTAAAAGTGACTCCCATCAAGTTCAGTGGGATTTTTTTTTCTTCCCAAGAACTTTCAATAGCATTGCAGCTTTTGCTGTTTTTATGTGCTTTCAATTCAACTCCAGCTTACAGGAAACCCATCATAGGGTTTTCTGGGCAAAATTTAATCACAGGTGGTTTGCTATTGGCTTAGGCTGACAGAGTGTGACCCTGTGGGTTTCCATGGCTGAGTGGGGATTGAAACCCTCATCTTCCAGAGATCTAGTCTAGCACTCAAACCACTACATCACACTGGCTCTTGTTGCAGACTTATTCTGAGATATTTTAGAAGCAATTTTCAGAAAAGGCTAATGGGGCTTGTTTCTACACAAGGTGCAGCATGTAGTGTAGTCTGGATGGAAGCGAAAAGAATTTGGTTATGCAGTAGAAGTGTGTCGAGACTAGAGATGGAAATCTTGTATGGAAAAAAATGACATTTCTCTGTTTCTCCCTACTGGGTGAGATTGCAAGACTTTTTGTGCATGTTTTATTATTTTTCACATTTCCATACTTTTTTGTGATTATCTTTTGATTTCTACCAAAAAACTTTCCCCCTCTCTCTCTCTGTCTCTCTCTCTCTGTGTGTGTGTGTGTGTGTATGTACACACACATACATGTAAAGATCATGTGATTTGTGCAAAATACCCTGGTCTTTGTAAAAATGTTGGGGGAGGGGAGAAGGAAGTTTCTTTGTACAAAAACCCCTCTAGTTTCATTGCTTGTGTTGCATTGCTTTTTATTTGTTTGAAAAACAACTATGGTTGACTAGAAACTGGCATAAAATGAAACATTGCACTCATTGCCTCTAAAATTACTTTGAATAGTGATTAGAAAAAGTAACTAGAATGCATGACTCATTACCTCCAAGGTAGCAATGTTGTTGCCATGTGTTATTTTACTTTCGAAATGAAAATTTGATCAATTCTTCTCAATCTCTGTATAACTCTTTACAGGTAGTTATGTTACTTGTCATTTGTTGGTTCCAAGTTCTGAATACTTCATAGGTTTCCATCTTCCTCAGGAACATGTTATGAAGAAACAATCAATGTGTTTAACTAAAGAATGCCTGTGTGAAAGGTAAGCCAGCTGTGTGAAGGACTGAGAGCTAGCACTTCAACCCCAGAACTGATCTCCAGAGCACATTCACTTGGTTTCCTATAAGGTGCTGTGGCAAACTTTTAGATCACAGTTCACTAGTATTCAAACAACACACACACACACACACACAAAACACCTTTTCAAAGCACAGTTGGTTTGTGAGTTGGATATCTGTGTGCTCCTAGTTGGGGCAAAATGCCAACTTAAACTGATAAATAGTCAACTCAATGAAGCAATGTCTATGTGATCTGGCCATCAAACTTTCAGTAGGAAGCATCTTCTATCCTTAACTCAGATAGAGTATCAAGAAGTCAATGTTAGATCTTGCGAAATATACTTTTGGACTAGCTCCCAGGATCCCGTGCTGGCTAGTAGATCTTGCGAATTGTCTGATGGATTCTGAGTGTCATAGTCCAAAACAGAAACATTTTCAAGTTCTGAGCAAGATTTCAGTATTATCAAGAAATTACCAGAGAATCCAGTAAGGCCAAAATAAAAAGGAACAAGTATTTGCCAGAACCCCATATGATTTGTTATGCTATGTAATTTTACACATACCTAGCTACATAGCAGAGGCACTAAGAAACCTCTTTGCTGAATTGCAAAGGTGCATAACAGGAACACCTGATGCGCATTGGTGCATGGCGCTCGTCGGTGCATAGCATACATCAATGCACAATGCACAATGCACACCTATGCACATTGGGCACTTTGCCAGTTCTGCCATGTAGTAACATAACAGCAACCCTCTACTGTATATGGAAGTTATGTAACTGTGCAATTCTAATTCCCACAGATGTACGTCTACTTACAAAAAGCCTAACAGGATTGCAGCCATTAGTACTAAGATATAACCCAGAAGTGTTTTCTTTATAAAAAGACACATACCAGTGATCCTCTTCAGGCTTCACGTTCCAACTCAGCAAGGCTTTCTCATCTTGATGATCATTGTGATAAACAGGCAAATAGCTTTTTCTTTTCTATCAGACGATAAAATGATGGAACAACCAAGGAACACTGATAATTTATTTCCTATTTTAGAGAGGATCTGTGCTTCTCAAGGGGATATGCACACCATTTTTCAAGCTTTGAGTCAATCTTCTAAAGAAGTTGTCTGTAGATCATGATCAGATTTGTCTAGGGAGCGTATCTATCATGCTGCAATGAAAATCATTCATTTTTCCTGATGCATCAGGCAAAGTCGACACCTGTCCTTTAAAGCAATGAAAAGAATGATAAGATCCATATATTCCATGACAGGGAAAAGAGTAAACTCCATTACTGAGAACCTGAGAGTGAGAAGAGAAGGGTAGTATATGACAAGGATAGAAGCTCACAAAAAGAACTCACTCACTCTCTCTCTCTCTCTCTCTCTCTCTCTCTCTCTCTCACACACACACACACACATGCACACCAATTTTATGCCAAAACAAGCTCTCAGTCTTGTATCCTCAAGTAAATGCCAATGGCTATCAAGCAACTCCTGACACATGGCATTTTCATTCCATTGCTTGGCTTGTGCTTGGGCAAACTGAAGAAAGCATTTATGTTTCTCAGGAGAGCAAACATGGTGCAGTTTTTGAGCATTGGATTACAACCCTGGAGAGCAGGGTTCAATTCCCACTCTGCCATGAAACCCACTGGGTGACTTTGGGCACACCTAAGGTTCACCTTAGGGTTGCCATAAGTCAGAAATGACTTAAAGGCACACAGTAACAACAATCTATGTCTTCTCACTGCCTAGGAATAAACATTGGATGAGTGGTCATTCCAGCTGAAGGATTTAGGGAATTGTAGGCCAAAGAAGTACCTTTTCCCAACTCTCTTCTTGAGCAATGTATTATTCATATCCCATACCTGGTTGAGATCAAAGTCAAAACTTTCTGTACAGCAAAATGGAACAGGTTTGTATCCCAGGCCTTTTAATCAGAGATGTGCAAAGCAACTTGAAAAGGAATGCATCAAAAACACATCATTGTCTGTGCTGCAATAGGCTGCAGCTTGGCTAACACACACACTGAGTCCATGCAACTGGAAATCTCTAATTAGCTAAGTGAAATGCGTGGCAGGTTTTCAACCATAACATAATTATGCAAAATGTAATGTAAATTTCGAAGGAGATGAGCTCAATAATTGGGGGCGGATAGAGGAAAGAAGCAGTATTGGAGGAGAGACAGCAAGAGAAAGATGAACAGAATGACTGAAGGACTTCTTCCCTACTAACAAAAATGCTTTTACGTGACACACTGTAGCTCTGAGTGGATGCTGTCAACATGTTGCCTCTCCTGGCACCCTGTCATAAGCCTATGGCATAGAACAAGGCTCTCAACTCAGATAAGCTGCAGGTTAAAAAGATGAGAAAGGGGATAGGGAAGAAGGTATCTGAGAAAAATGACCAGTGTCAGAACTACTGATACCACATGGAAAATATATACAGTGGGCCCTCCTCATGTGCAACCACGGCATGTGCAAATTTGAGGTCACACAAAGCATTGAGTCCCTATGTCTAAAATGGCAGTGCCATGTGTGCAGACACACTGCCGCAGATGCACACATATCATATCCATTGACTATAATAGGACTTGAGCATATACAGATTTTGATATCCACAGGGGGTCCTGGAACCAAACCCCAGTGGTTATGGAGGGCCCACTGTGGTCCATTTATTTATTTTCAGGTATTTAGAAGCCCTCTGATCCTAAACACCCTAAAGACACTAGATACTAGTGTGCGCACTAGACACTATATCTTGGATCTTGGAAGCTAAGCAGTGATTTTGGAAGCTAAGCAGTGTCAGCCCTGATTAGTAACTTGGATGGGAGGTAACTGGAATTCAGATTCTAGGCATTGTAGTCCGTACCTGCAAGTTAGTAACTTGTATGGCAGACAGCCTACTAGGTGCCTTAGACTATATTTCAGGGGACAGAATTGCCAAAACAACCTCTGAGTATTCCTTGTCTAAGAAAATCCTGTGAAATTCACGGGGTTGCCCTAAGCCAATAAGCAACTTGAAGGTGTGTATACACACACACACACACACTTAGAAACCACTTACTCCAGCTGAACCTCAAGAAGAGCATCCTGATGGTCAGAGGTATCCAGAGTGGAATATGCTGCTTTGGAGTGTGGCGGAGTCTCCTTCTTTGGAGGTTTTTAAACAGAGGCAGGACAGCTATCTGTCAGGAATGCTTTGATGTGGGTTCCTGCATGGCAGGGGGTTGGACTGGATGGCCCTTGTGGTCTCTTCCAACTCTATGATTCTGTGATAATCTGTGATACCTCTGAGTACTTTTTTTTAAGAATCAAATATGCAGAATAAAGCCACAGATAAAATCTATATGCAATATTTACATCATCCACAGAAGAGACTGTAAAGCTGAATTAAGCCGGGAAGGCTTGCAAAAATAGGTAAGCCTTCACAGTAGTGTCTTAATGGGAGTAGGGGTGGGTGCTCTGCACCAGGTACAGAAAAATAAGGCGGGGTACAAAGGTGGTTCCTCCTTCCCCTTTCTCTCACTGAGGCATCAGAAAACAGAAGAAGAGATCAGCTGCAAGAAACATGAGCTGTCCAGGAGACACTCAAAGCAGTCCTGAAGTCAAGCCTCTCTCCTCCCATCCTTCCCCCTTTCCCTTGGAATTTCCTTGAGCAAAGAAAAAAAAAAGGAGGAGAGAGCAGATACTGGAGGGATGGTAGGTGCAGCTTCATTTTGAAAAGGAAACTGCCCTCAAAGCAGTAGCCCTGCTAGTTGTTGCAGCAGACAGAAAAAGAGGAGTGGGTATCTAGCAGCCCCTTTAAGACTTACTGGCTTCTATTTTAGCTTACGCTCTTGTGGATATCAGTCCTCTTCCTCAGGTACAATAACTGAGGAGGTGGAATGATATCCACAAAAGCTCATGGTAAAATGTTGATCAGCATTAAAGGGACTGTAGACTCCCAACTCCCTTCATTTTTTCCATTTTATTCATCCTCAAATGTGAGTTACACTTTTCCTTCTTCAGCACTTTTTCTTTCCTGCAGAATGGTGAGTTCTGCGCAAATTTATAATGGTTGGACATTATCAAAGGCTCATAGCATAGGGTTCCCATATGACCTGATTGGCCAAGATTAAATCCAGATTCTAGGCATTGTCTTCCGCAGATCTCTTTCCTTACTGACCTCTGAAATCAGTCAGGAGAAGAAGGTTGTGCCAGCATAAAGATAACTAAGCTAATGGAAAAGTCAGTTCATCCAGTACAAGAGGCTTCTGGCTATTCCTGTCCTCCAGCACATCTCCCATGCCCCACTCCAATGTATTCCAAGAAAACAAAACAGCAGCTACAGGGCAAAGAGAAATGTAGGGACGGGAAGAATGTATTTTAAAAAGTGAAAATAAAATATGGGATAGTGGTGTTAAAGGCAAACAGATCTCTCACCTGGATTGTTACTCGCTTTGAATGTGTCTGTTCTTACACAAAGGAAAACAGACTTCTTAGGGACTTAGTTGTGTTGGCCTTTTGCAGGAAAAAAAATTACAAAAGAATCTTGTGGTAGTTTAATGATTAAGATCTTTTATTTGATAAATCTTTCATTAATGGCACTGCCCCCAGCTGTCCCACTATTTGAAGTGGGATTAGAGATACCATGTCCACCAGATTCACAAGCCACACAAGACTAGGTGGGAGAAATGCCACAAGCCACAGAAGTTCCACAGAAACTACCTTTTGATACTTATTCCAGGCAAAATATCTGGAAAATGGCCAGGGTTGCCAACTTTTCAGGAAGCCATGGACACCAAATTCATCAGAGGTATGAGACTAGATGGGAATGATGCCACAAGTCACAGAAATTGCTGAGAAAACACTTTCTATTACCCATTCCAGGAAAAACATTTGTGTTGTAGAAAATAGCTCACAACATCAACATTTCAGACAACCATGGTTGCCCAATTCACCAGTTGTAGAAGAATAAATGGGAATGATGCGACAAACCAGAAGAAAATTAATAGGAATCAGAGCCATTGTCTGTATTTCAGAATACAGTTGAAAATGCCAACTTTCCAGGAAACCGTTTCCCAGAAACAAAGCACAACAAGGTAGTTTCTGTGAAATTTTTGTGGCATTTTGCATCTAAAGCTGTGGTGAATTGGTAAGTGTGAATTGGTACATCACTTCCATCTTTTACAGTATACATATGTTGTGTATAAATTAAACCAATAAGGTAATAAAATGCAAAGCTGCAAAAATTACAAGTAGACTACATACTTGGAAGCAGAAGATGGAGACGCTCCATTCTCTGGAAAAACAAGACCAGAAGCAAATTGTGGCATAGACCATGAACTGTTAATATAAAAATTTAGAGATAATTACTCAAGTAAGCTAATTACTCCTAAGAAGAACACTAAATCAATTGCCATGCCAAAATGCAACCTGAAGAATATCCCTGTAGAACTGAAAGACCATATGCAGACAGTTACAGACAGACAAGAAGCAAAAGAAAAAAGTGACAGAAGTAAGGTCCAAATCCAGAATGCAACTGTTCAGCAACTTGTGCACAGGGACAACTAGTACTATTATAAATACAAAATGAGAATTGAAAAAAGATAGAAGAGACCATATCTGCAAGATTCAGGAAATCGAAGGGAAGTTTAAACCAAGTATGGGGATGCTATATGACCAGTAGGAGAGCACACTGCATGATCAAGAACAAATAAAAAGATGATGGAAACAATAAATTGAAGAGTTATATACAGAGATGAAAGGATGACTGATTGATTAAAAGAAGAACCATTTGAAGATAAACCCACAGTTTTAGAAAGAAAAATGGAAGCTGTACTCAAAGCACTTCGCAGAAACAAATTACCAGGAATGGATGACATATTAATAGAGCTGTTTCAAGCTACAGAGATAGATTCCACTCAAATTCTAACTAAAATCTGCCAACAAATATGGAAAACAAAACAAGAGCCTACGTATATTCCACTTCCCAGGAAACAGGACACCAGGGACAGCAATCATCACTAAACCATTGGATTAATTTCCCATGCAAGCAAAGTGATGCTCAGAATTTTACAACAAAGACTTTCACCATGCCAGATATCTAAGCAGGGTCCAGAACAGGAAGAGAAAAATGCCAGATATCTAAGCAGGGTCCAGAACAGGAAGAAGTTTTAGGGATCATACTGCAATTTTTTTTCCAGAAAATACATTAGTGTAATTTAAAAGTATTAATCCATTATGTCTTTTTTTGTTCTGTCATATTTATTTTAACTTGGTACGAATTTGGTTTAACTTTTAGCCTAGTGTATTGGGCTGCACACTGGACTATGAATCTGGAGACCATGGTGCAAAGTTCTGCTCAGCCATGCAAACCCACTGGGCAACCTTGGATAAGTCACACTCTTTCAGCCTCAAAGGAAGGCAAAGGCAACCCCTCACTGAACAAATCTTGCTGAAAACCCCCCCAGAGAGGTTCACCTTAGAGTCAAAAATTACTTGAACACACACAATATTTATGTATTTATTTATTATGTTAATGAATTGACTAATTAATTTTACTGACATTATGTCTACAAAGTTCAATAAAGGTGAATTTTCACTGTCTATGATTCTTTTCTGGCCATTATTATCATTATTATAATCATTCATTTCATGATTATTACTGAAAATAATTTTGTTGGGAGGGGTGTTAAAAATAATCCATATTGGCTGTCAAATATGCTGGGTAAACTACTAAGTCTTCCACACAAGTCTAAAAATAAGAATTCTTGGCAGACATCTGATAACAGAGGAAAGATTGTTCCATACAGTGAGGTCCCCTTGACTAAATGCCTTTCTCTGTACAACTATGGAACACAACCCAGGAGCATGTGACTCCCCAGAAAGCCTCATTAGATGATCTCAAGGAACAAATGAGACTATAACAGAGAAGCAATCTTGCAGATAAGCAGGTCCCAAGTTGCTTAGGGCTTTGTATACTAACAACAACACTAAGCTTGGTCCAGAAATAATTAAGGATGGAAACCAGTTCTGGTTCATTGCTTAATTGCATCACTTTCCCACTGACAGTCATGAAGCTTCAAGGTAATGATGAAGCTGAAACTTCAGGGAGGCATATGTTGACAGGCAGTTTTCATAATGGTTTGTTTATGGTAGGTTTACACTGTGGTCCAGAATGTGACTGTCATTGTGCCTCTCTGAATCTGGAGAAAAAAATGGTACAGCACAATGCACTACCTCTATATGTTATGCTGGGCTGACTCCTGACTTTTTTCCTACTTTGAGGAGAGCTAAATGGGAAAAGTCTTTAAAATCCTTCATTTGTTCAAGGGTTGGTGTAGATAATTTTCAAGAAACTCTTCATATGTAGTGGATATTGGCTGGACATTACTGTAATGTGGGATAGCAACTGCAGTTAAATAGACTCCATTCACATATTCCAGTGAACAAATATACCGAGACTTATATTCATCATCATGCCACCAGCAGCCATCCACCTCTGAAATATAGGTCAAACCATACCAAACCATGGTGTAGAATACCATTTCTCTATAGGCTAAATATATCTGTTAAGGCTGTGGCCCTCAGTGCTTATAATTTGGTAGGATTTTGAACCTTGAGTGACCATAGGAAACCCTTAAAATAACACGTTCAAATAAAAAGGTTCTTATGAACGGAAGTAATTTACAACTCAAAATAACTCCAGCTATCCAGGTATTTCAAGCATTTCTTTCAGGATGGGTCAGACAATGGAGTTCATGTACTCTAAATCTTGTTAGTAAACCTGATAGCAATGTTCAAGTTGTAATCATGTTTGTCAGAATCCTCCCCTCCCCTCTTCTCCCTTGTGCTGCTATTGGTTAGTGTAGCCATCAAGAGAGAGATGACATGGAACGCCGTCTGGATCTGTACAATAGCTTCTGCATATAAACTCACTCCAGCTGATGTCTCTGGGTTGAAAGAGTGCAAATTAGTTTGACTAAAGATCCCATGATATTCATTTTTAATCACTGCCCTCAGAAGGCTGGCACATCCGTCATAGCAAGCGTTGTTCCTGAACACTTGTCTTCCCCAAAATTGTAGGCACAGATCCCTTCTCTTTCAAATTCATATCAGGTGTCTAAGCAGCTTCTGATGACTTAGGAACTCACAGCCTTGGCAACTGAAACAGATGAGTTTAATAAAAGAGCCATGTTGCTTTCTGAAGGGAAGTGTAACTTTGTGTGTCAATGTCTTGGCTTGGCAGAATTGCATCTGATTGATAGGGATGTTAAGCCCAAACTTACCTAGGCAGGAAAGGAAGGGAGGGGGAAAGGAAAAGAAAAAACATTTGCTTTGAGCACCTGAGTCTGGTAAACAATATAAATTAGAACTTCTCCAGCTTTTGAGTTTGTAAATGGTGCTGATATTTCCATCATGCCCAATAACAGCACACAAGATAATGTCAATCTAGGGATGCATTCAGGAGATGTTGTACTTTCTTCTCCCAACACATTATGAAGAGAATGAGAGAAAACATATTTGCTTCACTTTTATTACTTTCCAATGACATCAGCAGAACCTCATGAACTTTGCAGCTCCACCCACCAAATGCTGAATTTCAGAAGGAGAACTGAAATTGTTTGCAATTAGCTCCTCTTCTCACAATGAACATATGAATAAATCCCATAATTTAATGTTACTCCTTTTGTAGTGTAACCATAACTTTTACATACCTCTATAGTTATAGGGATGAAGTCTTGCAAAATCATGGAGAAAGAATATCACATGGTTCAAGTTTTGGCTTGTGTTGCTGCTGTAATCTGCTGCGTTCGGATGTTTTTGTAAAAATTAACTATTTTAGTTAACTTTGAGAAATGGGAAAACAAAGAGTGATTTTCAAAATTGTAACTGTAACAATAGCTATTAGGGGAGCCTGGGGAATATGACTGTAACAAATTAATTGAAAAAGCATTTTCCCCTTGTTGTTGGTAATGACTGTAAAGGCAGCTTTGACTTTTGGTGACCCTATGAGTGAGGGACCTCCAAGTCACCCTATCATCAGCTGCCCTGCTCAGGTTTTGCAGAATCAGAACTGTGTATTCCTTGATTGAGTCTACCCATATGCAATACAGTACTCCTCTTTTCCTACTGCTTTCTACCTAACCAAGCCTTATTTTTGACTTTCTTAGTGAGGCATGTCTTCTCATGACATGTCCAAAGTGCAACAATCCTATAGAATCATACAGCTGGAAGAGACCACAAGGGATATCTTTTCCAAACCCTTGCCATGCAGGAATGCACAATCAAAGTACTCCCAAAAGATAGCCATCCAGCCTTTGTTTAAAAACCTCCAAAGAAAGACACTCCACCACACTCTGACAAAGCATATTTCACTGGCGAACAACTCTTACCATGAGGAAGTTCTTTCTAATGTTTGGTGGAATCTTTTTCCCTGTAGCTTGAAGCCATTGCTCTGTGTCCTAGTCTCTGGAGCAGGAGAAAACAAGCTTGCTTTATCCTCTGTATGACATCCCTTCAAATAGTTAAACATGGCTATCATGTCCTTTCTAATCTTCTCTTCTCCAGATTAAACACACCCAGCTCCCTAAACCATTCCTCATAGGACATAGTTTCCAGCCCTTTTGCCACTTTGGTCACACTCCTCTGGACATGTTCCAGATGCTCAGGCTGACTGGGCAGTCATTGTTTGGGTCCTCTTTTTTCCCCTTTTGAAGATAGGGACAAAATTTGTCCTCCTCTAGTACACTGGACCTTAACCTGTTCTCAAGGAAGTCTCAAAGATTATTGTCAGAGGTTCTGAGATTATTTCTGTCAGTTCTTTTGATACTCTTGGATGTAGTTCATCTGGCTCTGGAGACTTGGATTCCTTTATAGTAGCCAGCTATTGCTGTACTACCTCTTTACCTATTCTGTGCTGCATTTTCCCGTGTCACCTACTGCATTTTCCCAGGGTGAACACTGTTTTTCTTTTGGGGGAAGACAGAGGCAAAGAAAGTGTTGAACAATTCTTCTTTCTCTCTCTCTGTTTGTATTTCATCGTCTTTTCCAGTTTAGTCATCTTGGCTTCTAGTGAAAGTTCAGGCTTGATTTGCACTAGGGCCCTTTTATTGGGTATCCAAAGAACATAGAACTCTTCTCCAGCACCACATTTCAAAGGAGTTGATTTTCTTCCTACCAGCTTTCTTCTCTGCCCAGCTTTCACAACCACATATCAAAAATAGAAATATGATGGCATGGGCAGTCCTAACTTTAATATTCAATGGTATATCTTTATACTTCAGGGTCTTGCCTAGTTCCTTCATGGCTGCCCTTCCAAGTCCTAATCTTCTCATTTCTTGACTGCAGTCTCCATTCTGCTTATTGAATGAATGGAAGCATGGAAAATCATGAATTACCTCAATGTCTTCATCATTGGCATTAAAGTTTTCTAAATCATCTGTGCTCATTATTTTTGTTTTTCTTTATATTCAGCCTTAAACTTGCCTTAACATTTTCTGCCTTGACTTTCTTCAGTAATCATTCCAAGTCTATTTCCTGCTATTAGTATGGTGTCATCTACAAACCTTAAATTGTTGGTGTTCCTTCCTCCAATTTTCATACTCCTTCATCCAAGTCTGCTTTATGTATGATAAGTTCAGTGTCCACATTAAATAGTGTAATACCTTGCACTCGAACAAATGGAACCTATTTTTTTTTTAAAGCTCAATGTGTATCCTACTGATTGCAGAATTTTGGTGTGCCTCTCAGTGGCCTTGGGCATGAGTATTGTAAGAGGGAGACTGATAGTGAACAGTAGAGAAATCTGAGGCAAAGTAGAATTACAACAGAAGTTCACTTGTTTGTAGTCTCAGCTGGTACTTCTAGGTGTTTTGCCCAGTTATGACAAAAGAGAGAGGAATGCGCAATCATACAGTTCTAGAATATGCAAACCCAGTTTAGATACCCCTCCGAATATGATTAATAATTTAATTTGGGAGATGGTAGGATCATGCCTAGAGAACCCATGCGGTGTAGTGGTGTGAGCATTGGAGTATAACTCTGGACACCAGGGTTCAAATCCTTGCTCAGTCATGGAAACCCACTGTGTGAACTTGGACAAGTCACATGCTCTCAGCCTCAGAGGAGGGCAAAGGTAAACCCCCTCTGAACAAATCTTGCCAAAGAAAACCTGTGATAGGTTCACCTTAGGATTCTTATAAGTTGGAAGCAACTTGAAGGCATACAACAAGTGCAAGGATCACTCCTGCTTCACAATTGTGCCCCTGTTGTTTCTGTTGGCCCCATGTTCTGGGGAAGCATGTCTGTATTTGGGTTCCTGCTCTCTATGCATCCTCTTTGATAGTAAACTCTTGATGGTACACAGAGTTCAAGACTATGGGGAAGCCTACACAGCTACAGCAGGTTCTCCTCTAGAGATGTGGTGGTCCAATATGTGGAAAAGGTCAGCACCAGGCATAGCCTCTCTTCCTTCCTGAAGTGGTTGTTAATCATATAAGGGGAGGGATGATCAGATACATCTGCATACACCAGGAATGGAAATTAAAATTCACTGTTATTTGTTTCTCAACCAAAAAAGGAAGGGGTTGTCCAGATGCTCAAGAGACCCTCTTTGGAAGAATAAAACAGAGCTGATAATTTTGTGCAATTTTAACTCAGTATTCACAAGTTTCACAAAACTATTCTGTACAGAAATGTAATTTTTTTCTGTGCACAAAATTGGTGGTCTTTGTACAGAATGCAGGATTTTTGCACACACACAAATAAAATCCTTGAAACTGTTTTTGCACCAGAGCATGGTTTTTGTGCAAGAAACATACTTCCCACACAGAAAGCACTGTTTCCAGAAACACAGTTTTTGGTCAAAATTGGTGGGTTTAGAAAAATAATTTGCACAAAAACCTTGATTTTTTCAGACAACAAACTCTACATGTGTTTCTGCACAGAATAATCTCCAAAACATTTCATGAACCCTGGGCAAAAACAACATAGACATACACATTTTCTCTCACAATGGGTAGATAATTGTAGAATTAGATGAAACAGTCAAAAATTTACATTCCTGGTAAATGTATATGCACATGTAACATATTTATGCCTGCATCTGTGTGTTTCCACATGCCAAATACATGGGCAGCCACTAACTTAATTCTCCATCACCATATACAGCCATTGCTCACCTCTAGAGTAGGGAGGCTACACTTTCCTTGTTATCTGACATGAAATGAAGATTTTGCTTTAGAATAGAAATTCAAATATCAGAGTCTGTAAAGGATAGTGGCAAAAAAAGGTAGCTGCTAAGGGCAGGGGGCATTCTATCAGATATGGCTGGAGAAGTTAATGCTTAGGTTGCTATACAGTGACTTTGATTTGTCCAAATACTTTCTGTTGTAGCTTAATACCTATCTCACCTTCCATTCGCCCTGCTACCTCAAGATGTCTGGAGAGCGAACCAAACCACCCGCAGAACCTTTCCTTGCTCCTGTGCAATGTCAGGTCAATGAAAAAGAAAACCCATATCATCCATGACCTTTTAAAGGATGAAGAAGCTGACCTGGCATGCTTTACAGAGACCTGGCTGGAAGACGATAGTGGCACAACCTGGATCCAGGCCTTACCAGCCGGATACTCTGTCAGTGAGCAGGCAAGGGGAAGTGGGCGGGGTGGCGGTGTAGCCTTGGTTTACAAAGACAATCTTATACTGACCAGGATACCTGTCCAGAAAACAGACCACTTTGAGTGTATATACCTGAGCCTGAAGGCAAGGGATAGTCTAGGGATTCTGTTAGTGTACCAACCACCCTCCTGCCTATCAGACTCCCTGGCCGAGCTGACAGAGCTGGTGTCGGAGTTGGTGTTGGAGTCACCCAGACTTTTGGTTCTAGGTAACTTCAATATCCCATTTGAGACCAGTTTGACAGGTGCAGCTCGGGAGTTCATGGCATCCATGACAAACATGGGCCTATTCCAGTCAGTATCTGGGCCAACATATTGTGCAGGTCATATCCTCGATGTGGTCTTCAGTACGGAACAGGCACAGCCGTGGGTGGAGATAATAAATGTTACCACCTGGTCATGGACGGATCATTTCCTGTTCAGGGCTAGAATAATGGCTGCTATCCGCCCCTGCAGGGGTGGTGGACCTATTAGAATGGTCCGCCCTCGAAGGTTAATGGAACCTAGTTAATATCTGGAATTGTGATCTTACTAGGGCTATCGACACGATTGCTCCCAAGCGTCCTTTCCAGCCTGCTTCAAATTGTAATCCTTGGTATACAGTAGAACTCAGGAATATGAAGCAGGTTGAGCGCAACTGGTGGAAATCTCGACTTTTATCTGACAGGACACGCTATAGGGAATTCCTTCATTCCTATAGAGTGGCAATAGATGCAGCGAAGAAGACTTTCTTCTCTGCGCATATTGCGTCTGCGACTTCCCATCCAGCAGAGCTGTTCAGGGTGGTAAGGGATCTGACTCAGCTACCTACCTCCTGAACTCGTTGTTAGAACCTAACGTAGCTTGCTGTGATGCTTTGAATAATCATTTCGCAGATAAAATCTCTCAGATAAGAGCCGACTTGGATGCTGGTATTATGGCAGAGGCTACAAATGGAGTGTCCGGCGACTCCGTCAACAGGATTATACTGGATCAGTTTCAGTCGGTGAGTACCAAGGACGTAGACAAGCTCCTTGGAAAGGTAAGAAAGACAACTTGCCCTCTCGATCCCTGCCCTTCATGGCTGGTCGTCCAGGGAGGAGTCGCTATTAAGACTCATTTAAGACATATTATTAATGCATCCTTCAGGGAGGGCAATTTTCCAGCTTGTTTGAAAGAAGCAATTGTACGACCGCTTCTAAAAAAGCCCTTCCTAGATCCCCTGGATATGAATAATTATAGACCAGTCTCCCATCTTCCATTTTTAAGCAAGGTGATTGAGAGGGCTATTGGTCTTCAGCTCCAAGCTGTCTTGAATGAAACAGATTATCTAGATCCATTTCAAACTGGCTTCAGGGTGGGATATGGAGTCGAGACTGCCATGGTCACCTTAGTGGATGATCTTCGCCTAGGTATCGACAGGGGAAGTGTGACCCTGCTGGTACTCTTGGACCTCTCAGCGGCTTTCGATACCATAGACCATGGTATCCTTCTGGAACGACTAAGAGAGTTGGGGATTAGGGGCACTGCACTTAAGTGGTTCTGGTCCTGTCTCTCAGGTAGATTCCAGATGGTGATGCTTGGGGACAGCTGCTCCACGAAAAGGAGCTTAAATCCGGCGTCCCTCAGGGCACTGTCCTGTCCCCAGTGCTATTTAACATCTACATGAAACCGCTGGGAGAGATCATTAGGAGGCACGGAGCAAGGTGCTATCAGTATGCTCATGACACCCAGATATATCTCTCCATGCCTCGGATAATAGCATCGACTAAGGGTGGCACCTCGCCTCTAAATGAATGCCTTGAAGCAGTAATGGACTGGATGAGGAAAAAACAGACTGAAGCTGAATCCAGATAAGACAGAGGTACTTGCTGCTAGGGGTCCTAGCCCAGGTATGGAGGTTTGTCAACCAGTCTTAGACGGGGTCACACTTCTCCTGAAAGACTGTGTCCGCAGCTTGAGGGTGCTCCTGGACTCGCCACTTCAGATGACAGCCCAAATTAATGCGGCGGCCAGGAGTGCCTGTTATCAGCTTCGGCTGATATGCCAGCTGCGCCCCTTCCTGGACCTGAAACACCTAAAAACAGTGGTGCATGCACTGGTAACTTCACGATTTGACTTCTGCAATGTGCTCTACATAGGGCTACCCATGTGCTTAGTCCGGAAACTTCAATTAGTTCAGAATATGGCAGCCAGGTTGGTCACCGGAAGATCTAAAACTGACCATATAACACCAATTCTGAAGTCCTTACATTGGCTGCCTATTGGTTTCCGGGCACAGTACAAGGTGTTGGTTCTTACCTTTAAAGCCCTTCATGGCTTGGGGCCAGCCTACCTGCAGGATCGCCTTCTCCCATATAATCCGCCCCCCACATTAAGGTCCTCTGGGAGGAATTTACTGCAGCCAGTCAGAACTAGGTTGGCTGCAGTTACCCAGAGGACCTTCTCTTCTATTACCCCCAAGTTATGGAATGGCCTGCCGGAAGAGACCCAGCATATTACTAGTCTTGACTGCTTTAAAAAAGTGGTCAAGACTGTTCTCTTCCAACAGGCCTTCCCGGACTAGTGCTCCACCACCTCCCACCAACTGTCTTCTTGTTTTTAATAGTTAATGAGTTTTAGGGGGTTTAGATGGGTTGGTGGGTGGGGAGGATGGGTTATGTTTTAATTGCTTTTAATGTATTTATATACTGTTGTAGTACCGCCTCGATCCGTTGGGAGAGGCGGGATATAAATAAATTATTATTATTATTATTATTATTATTATTATTATTATTATTATTATTCATGCTCAAATATTGGACCACAATAGGATTCTCTTAGTGACTGAGTAGGAAGTCATATAAATGAGGAGGAAATCATGTAAAGTGAATACAATTAAGTACATGTATTTTTCTGAGCATGTTTAAGAAAACATTACTCCTAGGTCCCAGATGTTGGCTGAGATGCCTTCTCTCCACCTTCCAGCTTCCACCAAAGGAAAAGAGCACCCAGGCTCAACTCTCTCATGCCTGGAATTTATTGTGGATGAACTTTATTTTCCCCCTTCCTCTCCATCACTTTTTCCATGCGTGTCATGTCTTATTTAGATTCTAAGCTGGAAGACACAAACTGTCAGCATAACTATCTGTAAGCCACTTCTGAATATATATATATATATATGTGTGTGTGTGTGTGTAAAGGGAAGGGTATAAATACTTCAAATAAATAAATAGATAAATAAATAAATACTTGTGGCTAAAAACTAAATGTTTCCATGGCAGTATACACCAGCCAGCTTCAATGCTGTAAGCATTAGTGATGCAATTTCGTAACTATCCATTCAGACAGTGTGCAAGAGCCTGAAAAAAACAGCTTGAGACAGATCTTTCCCTCTGGGAAACACCATCTGAGAATATGTTAATTTGACAAATACACAAAAGACTGTCCTCTGTTGGCGAAGCATGAACAATCCCTCTGTATTTCAGTATTTGATCTGTCTCCCTCTTGAAAACTGGAAGGGGGAGTGATTGTTACCCACTCATCATGACAAATATTTGGGAAGTAGAGAGACATCAGGGCTGCCTCATACTGAAAATTTGATATTATCTGCACCAACTTTGACAATGCACTTGAAATTAATCAGAGGAGAAATGTCTCATTTGATTACATTTAAGCATGGACACTGATCACTTGCATGCAATTTTAACTCTACTGTTGCATGTCCAATACCCTTTATTTTAAAAAAATAACAGAAGATGAAAAAAATTACCCAGAGATATGTAAGATTTAGTATTATGTGAAAGGAAAACACAGCCCAAAGACTTGGAGGCTGCACTGGAACTCAGTCATGTCCTATAGTGTATATGTACTCTTGCTGCCAGCCCAAACTACCAGTCTCTCTGATCAAACCTGGATGGAGATTTTCACTGCATTTCAAACATTACTGAGAAGGAACCAAAATGTCTAGCAAGGCCACCAATATAGCGCTATTGTAATATGTATCTCATCCTCATGAACCTGTGAAGTTATTTCCTGAGGCATTGCATACAAACACATATATTTGAGCAGTTTAAGATTTCTTTTTGCATATAGTAAGTGATGGAAAAATAAGGAATCTGCCATGGCATTCTTAGATTGTGCACTGAGAGAAAAGGAGGATAAAATTAAAAGGAAAAGAAAGGCAATCAGTGCAAGCCTTCCTAAGAGAACACTGTATATTTATTCTAGTCTTAAATAGCTTTTTTTAAAAGATCATGCTTGCCTCCTCTTCTCTTCTCCTGAGAACTTCCAGGTATAATGCTATCCAAAGTGGTGGTCCATGGACTGGTGTCAATTTGTGAACCATCAGCTGCTGGTCTGTGGTGAGTTTCCAGGATCAAAAGAAACAATTGTAGTCAACGGGCACAAATACAGTACTGGTCCCTGGCATAGCAGGGGGGAAAATGATGTCCTCATCAGGAACCAGGAGAAGCCGTCATTCTGCGGAAAGTCAGAATATTTTGCTCCTACAGCTCAAACCTATACAGATCTGCTAAAAGGAGGTCCTGGTGAGTACAGTGGAACTTATCCCCAAGTAGCAGAGGACTGAAATGCAGGTTAACATTTCAACCAGCCTACTGTTGTCACATAGGAAGCCGCCAACAGTAAACAACTTCACTCACGCTGAAAACCCCCAGGTCAAAGGAATCTGGATATGCGATGTTTATTGATGCCATCAGGGTTTGAAATCTACCGCACAATTAACGTTCCAGTCTGGATTATATTGGTGCATGCCCAAGATGCTTTAAATAGGTTTGGCTATTAGAACACTTGCGATTGCTTCAAAGAGATAATTGATTCTCTGGTCCAACCCCTGAAGGAAAAAAAATCTAAGCTAGAAAAATGATCCTATCTGAAATAGATAGGTGTTTTCATTTTAAAGGAAATATTATTTAATAATGCCTGTCACAGAATATTTTTAATATCTTTTCTTTCTCTGTTGTGTTAAGGTCATAAACAGTATAATCTAGTGTTTCTTTTTTTTTTCCTTTCTTTTGCATGAAAGACACAAACTAAATTCTACTCTTTTGACACCTGAGTTTATGGACATGTCCTTTGTTCAGAAAAAGATACCAAACATTGAGCAATGGACACAAAGATTATACGAAATTAGCTTAGCAGATAACTTAACACAGAGACTTAGAGGGCAAACTGATGAGAAGATTGCGAAAGACTGGGATCCTGTAAACTCTTATTTTCTGAACCAAAGAGTAATATAAGATATCTTATTTACATAAAAGAAATAAGAAAAAAAATGACAAAAAGGAAACATCAAACAAACAAATAAATAAATATAATAAAAGTAAATATTTCTAATGTAAATTAAAAACTAGAGTTAAATTAATTTAGGAGAATAATGATAAGATGTAAGAATACAGTTAATTGACAAGATAAATGGAATGCTGGATCAGTATATAAGAGGTAATTGATGACAAATCGAGGGTTAATGTTATAAAACGAATAATAATATTTATTAGCTCTTACAAAAAAAAGAAAAAAGCTGAGAAGAAATATTGTTAATATGTGAAATTGTTGTAAGAAGATATTACCACTAAAAGATGTACATATTTGTTTTTATTTATTATTTCTTTTTTTTTTGGAAAATTAATAAAATTATTAAAATAAAAAGAGTGTATTTAGTTTCAGGTTCTCTTAATCTATTTCTCTCTTCTCTTCCCTCTCTCTCTCTCTCTCTCTCTCTCTCTCTCTCTCTCACACACACACACACACACACACACACGACAGACAGACACTCTGTACAGGCCCACTTCTAAATGTTCTCATCCAATTAAAATCAGCAGCAGATCTGTAGAGCTATTGACATCTTGTTCCATGTCACTAAACTTGGTTGGCTGCTCAGACTCTTGAAATAACAATGCAGTCCGTCATAAATGGTCTCAACATTAATAAAAGAAAGGAAGGAGTGCCTGTTAGAAGCAACTGGGACCTTTTTTCCTCATGCTGTTGTTTATCTCCTTCTTTTTTCTCCTCTCCACAAAATTGTTACTATTTATATATTATTTATACAAGAATAAATTATTACTATTTATATATGTATATATTATTTATGCAAGAATATATCAGTGTCATTTTCTGATTTACTCGGCCCTACATTGCAATAGAATGTGCCCCCAGAGGGAATGGCAGAATTTTACAGTAAGACTGTCCAGAAAGTGGTGGTTTTGCTCTCATCTTATTCAATTGCATTAGCAGTTGCACTGCCAGTGTGCAGACCCACAATCTTGTCTAAAGTCTCAAAAACAGGGCTCATTAAAGTCTGTGCCAGCTTTCCAGTGACTGTATTGAATACACCTGCCATTTGACTAATGATTTCAGCATTGAAATGTGAAGGTCAAAGGCTCTGAAAAATCCTGGGCAAATCTTGCAGATGCAGGGACTTCATGGTAGATTTTTGATTATGAGATGTATTTCAGCCTCTAAGTTAAATATTGCCTGCAACTGTTGGCAAAGGGGACTTAATCAGTTGTTAAGAAATGTGCCTCGCCATTCTAGCCTAACCACCCCATTTAAAAAAAAAGAAAAGAAAGGATAGTGAAAGAGGTACCTTTCCAAAACCTCTCTTATCATTTTTGCATGGTTCAGAGATTTAAAAAAGAATCATAAGCACATCCATACTCATTTCCCAACAAACATACAGAAAAGCAGGAAGAAAATAAGTGAATAAATGAAGACCCACTTGGCCAAACCCTCAACATTCAGTCATTTATTTTTTTTCCCACTAGCAGCTTTTAGGAGAGAAGGTTGGGGAGGGAGATTGTGTGTGTTTTGTAAAGCCTAATCCGTTCAGTCAGCGGTGTCGAGAGTAAAAGCTTCTTCTTCAGCATGGTGTCGTTGCTTGGTTGAATCTTAAAGCTTCATGGTTTTTTGACACTGCATTGAATCTGAAGCTTTGATGTCTGAGGCTGCTGCCTTCACAGAGTAAATCACATTTTAAAGTTTGTCAGCATAGTGAGTGCTGTATTCTCTCTCGCAGGCACTTATACAACCTCACCTTCCCATCACTTTTTTCCTTTTTGAGTACTAGAGATATTTTCTTGGTATTAAATGTTTCTTCTGCTTCTGTCTCCCTCAGTGAAATGTTTGGAACATTAGTCCATTCCAAATAGGAAGATTTTCATATTCTGGAGAGAAAAAGACAGAAGGCAAATGAGAACAGCCAAATGCCTAACTGTTTCTGCTAGGACTTTGAGGCTTCTACAAGTTTCCATCAGTAAAAGGACATAATGATCCTCTGTGGTTTGTGGAATTATACACATTCTGGAAGAATTTAGGATTGCTGCAGTCATAATGTGAATGCCGACTGAAAGTGATCATAGACTGCCAGCCATTCTAGCAACAACCAAAAGGACTACCTACCTAGTGAGTGATCTAGCTACACTCCTAACCATGGTTACCTGTGTTAATGTGTATTCCAAATGCCTACTGTTTGTAGAATCTCTTGGCATGGTTCCTCTATATTTTGCATATCCTAACCTTTACTAAGAAGTGGGGAAACTTCAGCCCTTAAGATGTTTTGGACCTCTCCTTCCTCAGTTCCTAACCATTCACTATATTGAGTGGGGCTGATGGGAACTTGATTGATTGGTTGGTTGATTTTATACCACATCTTTCTCCTTGGGTTGGGATGCAAGGTGGCTTCCAATGTAATTTTAGAAAATGCCAATGAAATCTAATAAATTACACAAATTAGAACTAACAATAGGATATGGCTAACTAGAGAACACCAATTGAATCAATGGAATTCATCTATGGGTGTTCTCAGACTGGGACTAACCAATAGGATATAGGCGATCAAAATACAAAAGATACAAAAAAAAAAAGGGTGAGAGTAGGGATTCTCAAAAATTTCAGATTAAGAATTCTCTACTCTTAATTCACTATCCAATTGTTGTAGCTATTCACTTACTGCTCTACCTTGGGCATACCAGTGCCCTCTTACCAAAATAAATCACTTCTTATTAACTTTTAGCAAACAAGGCATTTGAAGAGTCACTGAAGTATACGTGTTGTTGGGGTTGGAAAGAAAAGAGAAATACTGATGAATGATGAATTGAATTGAAGATGTTTTTTAAAATGAGATCCCATGCTTTGGAACAGTCTTAGCCAACCTGACAGTTCCCAGAGATATTGGACCCATGCAACAATCCTATTATTGGCTTTATAGTCCATGTAGGAGAAAATTCCAGGTTGCAGGAAGGCAACTTTAAAAGGAGAAAGAAAGCCCTTTAAAGGAGCCAGTAACAAAATGTGCTCCACTAAGTTCAACAGTTAACAACTTCCATGCTATTCTCCATAAATCCCACGGTCTGGCCCATCTTTCACATTTTAATCAATGAATTAACGATAACCTGCTGAATTAAATAAACTCAGTTAACTAGTGACGCTTACTGAATTAAACAAATTCCTTATTAATTGTTATGCTAGTAAATTAATCCTCCAATTTATAACAATTAATGTTATCTAATTAATATTCAAACCTAATGTTTCAAGCTCTGGACCTTCTATGATTTTCTCAAGTTCTGTAACAGGGATTATGAGTCCTTCCCTGAAAATACATACAGTCAGAGAAGAAGCCCTCTTGCACTTTCCCTCAGGAGAACAGTCATATATCACACAATCTGGGGTTGTGTGTGTGCGTGTGTGTTTAAAAAAATTCCTCTAACATATCAGTAACTCCCTAGCTTCGCTAAGCGTTCAAAGTGTGGGTTGAAGGTCTCCGTGATGCCCATGTTCACAAATCCCTTAAATATGTATTTGAAAATCCCCCCCCCTTGGCCTTTGAATGAATGGAACCTTTATCACTCAAAGCATCATGTTCTCTTCCAGGGAGCATGTATGAATCACTCCCAGGGTGGCAGAAACTGCACAGTGTCTTTTCTTTTTCCCATTTCATTTTCCACAGAGCTTATTCTTTTATCAGACATTTTTTAAGCTCCAAGATATTCACCTAACCCCTGCTGCCTGCTGTAGTTACTTTTGCAAGGGGAAGTGATCTGAGTTTCCATCTCTTTCTTTCCATCAGTTCCCCCTTGTCACAACTCTGCACAGTACAGAGCTCCTACTGCTCAGGGAGTGATTTCAGCATTCTGTTTCTCAATCTCTCTCTCTCCCCCTCAGTTTTTCAACTTTATATCTAGAGTCAGTTCTCTTGAAGAATTTTGTTCAAATCAGAAGTTGCTGTAATAATATTATTCTACAATTTTAATACAAATCCTGGTGGACTCTCTTCATCTCTGTGCACCAGGGGGTTCTGCTGTTGTTTTAAATAATCACATTGGACTGAATGCCAAGAATAGCCAAAAAGATAATTTCTGTTTCAAGAGTTCCATCTGAACTCATAGGAGAACATGCTAGCGAAAGTTGGTTTAGAAAAGGAAGATAATCAACAGGAAACACCTTAAGGTTAGAAAAGATTTAAATGATTTTTTAAAAAAGAAAAGAAGTGCTTAAAAAACCTCTGAAGAAGACACGATAAGAAGCAATTTTACACATGTCTAGGAGTTATGTTATCCAGCAATGACAGCAAAATATATCAAGGAAAAACATTAGGAAGGAATGACACAAATTGGCTTGCCTTCCTTCAGTTTTTCTTTTCACCCTATCCAGACAGCTGAAAATCCAAGTGCTTCCAAAGCACTTCTTTTTCTTCTTCAAGCAGAAAAATGAATGACTAAGCTAAGGATGTTTTAAACCTAACCCCAAGAAAGTTCACTCATATTTCAAACTGTTTTGCATTTCCTTAAAGTTCCTCAGAAGCTTTTCCAGAGGAAGAGACTCAAAATCTATTCTGAATACAACATTATGCAACAAGCACAAGAACCTCTGCCACAAAATGGTAACTTTATAAACCTTCTTTTACCTGCCTTCAGAAAGCTTCAACAATTCAGAAAAAGGAACATGCAGATTCAAACAAGGCAAATCTCTTGCTGTATTGTTATGTGAGTTCTTTGGTTGCCTGACTTCAAATTTTATTACAAAATAAAATAAAAGGGAAGAATTCCTAGGTAATAAACCACCATACTGATGCCTCTAGAAATACATCTGTGTGGCAGTAGCTTCATATAGGAGATATAATATTCAAAGAAGTCCTCTGTGGGAAATACCAGAAAGTACCACACACTGTTAACCTCTGTTGATATTAGCTGATCTGTTGATGGAGGCCATCTGCAAAAGTGCTATCTCCATGTAGGGAAAAACTTTCAAACACTACACATTCTGCATTCAAGAGAAGTATTTAGAACATGTTTCAGACCAGCTTTGTTATGGTTGTGTGCCTTCAAGTCACATCTAAGTTGTGATGCCCCTCATCTATACTTCAGAGGGAGTTTGCCACTGCTCTCCTCTGGGTCTGGGAGAACGTGACTTACTAAAGGCTACCCAGTGGTTTCCATGGCCATGGGGATTCAAAATCCATCTTTCCCAGAGTCCTAGTCCAACACTCAAATCACTATACTCCACTGGCTCCCAGACTTCCTCAGCTGCCTTCCTCCAGATGTTTTGTGTTATAGTTACAATCATTCTCAGGCAGCAAACCCACATGTAATTCAACTCACCTGGAGCACAATGGATTGTAGAAGACTACTCCTTATAATAGCCATAAAGTTATCTTTTGAGGAAAAACATAAACTGTTCCTATGTGTGAACACAGGAACAGTTAAGGTTCTTTCAAATTTTCAAATCTATTTTGTTTGCTCAAAACCTAACCCAACCTTCATGGCTATAATTTTATTATAAAACATATGGAAGAAATTATCTTCTTCCTCAACTTTTTTTGTTTTTTCACATTAGCAGTCATTGGAAATTCTGAAAAATGATATGCAACCTTCAGTAAATTATCTTCTCCTTGATGACATATGCCATTTCAG
Source organism: Iguana delicatissima (assembly GCA_948472985.1). Classification (NCBI taxonomy): domain Eukaryota; kingdom Metazoa; phylum Chordata; class Lepidosauria; order Squamata; family Iguanidae; genus Iguana; species Iguana delicatissima. The sequence continues at coordinate 268,487 of CAOKZL010000231.1, forward strand.
AGGAACAAAGGAAAAGGAACATTTGAGTCAGATGAGAGAGGGAAGCAAGACAGCCATAATGGATGATCTTATATATCTTTAGTTTTGGCTCTTAGCATTGTTAAAGATTTCGGATTTTCATTTAATGAGGTGCATATAATGAGATGCATTTCTCTGCTGGAATTTGGAAGGTGTCTTTGGAAGTGCTGGCTTAAAAGCTCAAATTTCAGAAGGCTTCAATCTACAAAAGGCAACAATGGCACAGTTAGCCTTGGCAATAGTCTCTTTGGAGCCTGCAATATTATTAAACATAGAACTACTTCTCCAATATTATCTCACTTTGCATTTAGTAACATTGAACTTCATTTGTGGTGCTGTCAAAGTGTTCCATGTGAAAATTTGCTATCATGGGGCTAAGCAGGCTTCTCATGGCAACCCCATGTATCTGCTTGTAGAACTCATTGTCCCACTGGAAGTAGCTAGTAGTGAGGCAATGTTGAAACAGGGCTGTGATGCCTTTGGGAAAAATCCAGTTGATGAGTGCAATGATGTCCATTATGGGAACTTTGATGAACAAGGAGACCACAAGCTGATCAGTTTGTCTCTGGGTTTGAGTTCAAGGTTGCTGATCTTTTCTATAAAGTGAGCTGAGTCCTTGATATGCGGGAAGTTCACCCAATATGGGTTTATAATTGTATGGTCAGGAACTTGGCCAAATCATATGTGGGGGATCCAATGGCACTCACAATGGGTCAGAGCAGAATGGAGTCCTTGTGGATTTTTGGAAGTCCATAAAGTCTGGGTGGGAGATCCTCAGATTTGCATAGATGTTGGCGTGTGTTCGGATGAATTGAGGAATTTTTGATCAAGATGTTGGTTTTTCTGGTGATTTTACTGGTCGGGTCCTGTTTCAGTTTTTTGTTAAGTTGCGGGATCTTTTGTTTGTATTGTTCTGTTTTCTTGATTACCGTGGCATTGCCTTTATCCACTGGGAGAATGATGATTTCTGAGTCAGAACTGGGATCCTTAATGGCTTTTCTTTCTTCATTATGTTGCTAGGTGGTGGTTTTGCCTTGTGTAGGATCCTTGCTGTTTCCCCTCTTGTCTCCTCCGCTTCCTCCTCAGGGAAATGGTGGATGGCGGATTCAACATTAGCAATGATATCTTCTACTGGGATTCTGGTGGATTCTGGGATTCTTTGCTGGGATTCACAGCCAAGTTGCCTCCCTTGGCTAGGATGGATGTTTCTTCCTCAAAAAGTTGCTCCTCTGTCAGATTGATGATTGTCTGTGATGTATCTAGCGAGGGTTTCAGCTGGTGCTCTTAGAATTTGCTGAATTTTTGTTTCTGTTTTTCTGTATGGTTTCCATGTCTTTCTCCATTTTTCTGTAGGTAAGGTTGTCAATCTTATCCCAATCTTGGATGCTAATTTTTTGACTAATACTGGTATGGAGGAATAGCAGCTCCTTGCCTATGTTTGCCAGTTCTTTGTGGGTGGTGTGGATTCTCTCACGTAATAGTGCATGTTCCATCCGGTTATAGATGCAGTTATCCTGTGGGGATTTTAAAGTCTATTTTGCTGTGAGAAAGGATGGAATGGTTCTTGTGTCTCTGCAGCGTAGCAGAAAGGTTAAAGGGAATTTCCGAGGGAATGCTAAACAGAGCAAACAGAAGAGTTCGAGGTGTGAATGATTTTCAGTGTTTCACTTTTTGCAATGTTAGAAATTTGTAAATTCAAGGAAAATGTCATCTGAGGCAGAAGTCTTACATGGAGGGAAAATGCTATCCCCCCCCCATCCCCTCATGCTATTGTTTACTTCCTGGCTTAATTCATCCACCAATGTGGCCAAAGCCATTTCCGCCCTATAACCAGTCCTGAAAACAGTTTGAAATGGATCAATACAATCCATTTGATCCAGAAATTTCTGGAGCTAGGAGGCAACTACACATCTGGTTACATTGCCCCAAAATGGAATGTTGGAGAGATCCAGGGAAGGCTTTTTCAATAGAGGCTTTGCAACTGCTTCCTTTAGGCATGTTGGGACTCTGTCTTGTTTTAAGGAAGCAATGGCTACTCTCTTCAACCTGTTGGCTAATCCCCCTCTGGCTTTTTTTAATGAGTCAAGAAGCAGACATGTGGTGGTTTCACTTCTCAATGGACCCTGTCCACATCCTCAGGCTGTACAAATTGAAAAGGATCCATTATTATAAATGCATAAAATTCCAGAAAGTTGCACTCAGGCAGGACTATGCTCTGTCCCCTCTATCTCCCTCTTAAAATTCATCTGTCCATGTTCTGTCTCCTCTATCTCCCTCTCAAAATTCACCTGTCCCCAAACATGGCCAGAGAGCAGCTGGTAGATAAGAAATGTCTGGCTATGTTCCTATAGTTGGACACACAATGTTGACATCATCTGCTGGAACCTCTGGAGGACCCCTGGGATGTCTTCATTGTCCTGCTTCTGGGTATAAGGTTATAGCCAGATGCTTCTTGGCTAGCCACATGCTTCTTGGCCAGCAAGAGACACCTTCTTGGCCAGCAAAAGACACATGATTTTTAAGGAGGTGGAAGTCATAGCACAAGGGAAGTGTTAAAACCTTGCCCACAACAATAACAAAGAAAAAAAACCCACAATAGTAACATAAAAAAACTAACAGGAGGCCAACCTTAAAGTCTCAAGGGTAGAACTGGGTATAATTCATTTCTCCATTATTCCTTTTACTGCTGGATATCTTACACCTGTGAAGAGACTACAATAGTGTCATTTCTACGGCCTATTCAAAACACTGCAACACTGTAGTAAAAAAAAAAAAATCCCACTGGATTTATTTTTAGTGTGCACAAGGATTGTGAGGTATTAAATAACATGTTTTCTTTCAAAATAAGAAAATAGCCAAAATTTCTATATTAATCACTTGTCCTCTATCTGCTTTTGCCAGCACACTCCTTTCTGTTTATCTTAAAGGCGAATACACCTTCACAAAATCACTGCTGTTCCTAATCAGAGTCTTGAAAGCAACAGATAAACAACTGTTCATAGGTTTTCTTCCTTGCCAGATTAATTCCCCATTTATCCTTCAGGGTGATAGAAATTCAGTTGTAAAAGTGTGCTGTTTGATATGTGGACAAAACTGCTAAGACCAGGCTGGTGGTCAGCTTGTGGTTTTATATTTGTCTTCTTATTCAGTGACACGGCTGGATAACAACTCTAAAGCAACAAGGTGGAGTAAAATATGAATGTGATGAAGAACTGCAAAACTGAGTACCTTCCCAGTTATCCCAGCCCCAAGTAGTTCTGTTCCTGGGACTGCTTACAGTCCTGGATGTTTGTGCATTGGTAGGAGTCATCTGCGTGTTGCCAAACAAGTTCAGAGCACAACAGACAGATAATATAATAACCGGTGATATAGACACAAAGACAGAAAAGTTACTAGAAAAGGGATATGTGCTTAGTTAATCTTTAATATGCTAAAAATTAATTCAATTAGCTTATGAGGGGGGGATTAACTATTAAATTGATGTGAGGTTGATGTTTAAATGTAAGTCAAATGCCTGCACTAAAATCCTTATCCCAATGAAACTGAAAAATGCCATCCATGGTTTTACTACCCTCTCCCTGGTTTCTTTGCTGAGCTTGAGAGAAAGAAACAGCTGTGTACATTTTGAATGCCCTTGTTTCTCATCCACTTCACCAAAAATCCTTTTCTTGCCTTTTCTTTACATTACTCATTCCTACATGTCTTCCACCAGAAGTCCCAGGATCAAGAGCTCCAAAATTCAGTTATCTATGTGGAATTCAATGTAGAAAACAGTATCATTTATATGCAGAGAAGGCCACCACCTCCTTAAAATCTTTTAAGCTTTGAATTAACCAAAATATCAAAAAACTGAACAAAAATAAACCACCTGTTGGTGAAATTAATAAGACACACATATGCATATGCTTTCTTAACTGAATCTGTATTATTTAAATCCCCATTCAGATAGGTGGGTTTTATTTGTGGTTATTACCTGCAGTGACTTCTCCTCCTCCTTCCATGGCTGGAGAATGTATGCAGAGGTAAGCTGCTTGTGTGCGTGTGCATGTGTGTGTGTGTGTGGGGGGGGCGGGATTCTAGCATTGAAGGATATCCATAATGGCCACATTTTGAAAAAGAATGGATCCTCTTGGGGTGACAGTTGAAGCAAGGGGATTTTGGAAGGCCCTCATTCCAACTTCTTGGTCCTAGGTTTCTAGCCCTCTAAGCTTGGTGGCTGCTCCTCCTAGAGCATTTTCTGCAGTAGAACAATGGAGCTCTTTGAAGCACACACTGCATGTTGCTTTGCTTGGACAGGGATGGAGTCCCACAGTGTGTCTGTGGAGAGTTGCACTTCACTGCTTGTTCCGCTATACTGCATGAGGCAGGGGACTGACTGCCTTTTGGCAGAGACAAAAGGCAAAATGCAGGAGCAAAAATGTAGACTTTAGGCACTTGTGCATAATCAATCCTAACAAAAAGGAATCAGTTACAAATTATTTCAGGTGCCTTTTTAGAATGGGATGAGAAACACACATTTCATATAGAATTACCCCAATCAAATACAGTAGATATTTAGCTTTAGGCACAGGCAACTAGATTGATGGAAATGGACTTTACTAATCCTTCCTTTTCTTAGCAAACCCTGGAAACACTCAGAAATGCTACACAGAGGATCAAGCCATCCTACTGAATGGGATGGGGAGTGAAGAGGAAGGAAGGCTGTCTGAAAATCAGCCAGAGACAACTTCTATGGGTAGAGTCTTTCTGTCCACAGAAGGCAGAACCTTGATCCATTCTAGAATCATGAGATATTATCTTACTGTGATGGCCTCATAAATTAATATATTAGGCAATAGAGGTGCATATGGGAGCGGTTGCTAATACGCCAGAGGACAGGATTAAAATTCAAAATGACCTGGATAGATTGGAGAGCTGGGCCAAGGCTAACAAAATGAAATTCAACAGAGAGAAGTGTAAGGTCCTACACTTAGGTAGAAAAAATGGAATACAGAAATATAGGATGGGGGACACGTGGCTGGATAGCAGTACATGTGAAAGGGATCTAGGAGTTTTCATAGACCACAAGCTGAACATGAGTCGGCAGTGTGATGCGGCAGCCAAGAAAGCCAATGCAATTCTCGGCTGCATCAACAGGAGTATGGTGTCTAGATTGAGGGAGGTACTGGTACCACTCTACTCTGCTTTGATTAGACCTCATCTTGAATATTGTGTCCAGTTCTGTGCACCCCAATTCAAGAAGGACATGGTCAAGCTGGGGCAAGTCCAGAGGAGGGCGACCAAAATGGTGAGAGGCCTGGAAGCCAAGCCCTATGAGGATAGACTTAGAGAGCTGGGTATGTTTAGTCTGCAGAAGAGAAGGTTAAGAGGGGACATGATAGCCATGTTTAAATATTTGAAGGGATGCCATGTAGAGGAAGGAGAGGGCTTGTTTTCTGCTGCTCCAGAGACCAAGACAAGGAGCAATGGATTCAAGCTGCAGGAAAGGAGATTCCACCTGAACCTCAGGAAGAACTTCCTGACGATCAGGGCTGTCCGGCAGTGGAATCTGCTGCCTCGGAGTGTAGTGGAGTCTCCTTCCTTGGAGGTTTTTAAGCAGAGGTTGGATGGCCATCTGTCGGGAATGCTTTGAGGGTGTTCCTGCATAGCAGGGGGTTGGACTGGATGGCCCGTGTGGTCTCTTCCAACTCTACATTTCTATGATTCTATGACAACACATAACTGTTTATAGGAGCTTTTGACTGGAATCTTTTTGTAGCTTTAGGCTAGCATAACTGGAAGTTACAATATCAGAACTACTTTTTTCCAGCATTGGGTAAAGAGGCATCCTCCTTATACAACAGTGTAGTCAGTGCAATGGCTGCTGCACAACACCTGGGTAAAGCTCCACCCCGACACCAACACCACTGTTTGGGCAAAGGGATGCACCTGAAAAAGTATCACCCCACCATTACCCAGCTGGATGCTGTTGCCCTGTGGGATGCCAGTCTTCATGTAAGTATGCTGGCAGACCTTTATATTCCTTCAGTTTCAAATATGATCTTGGCCTCCTATTGCTGAGGAAGATGGGAAAAGCACATTTGAACTGCTCTCTAATATCCATTCCTTTTTCAAGAAGCTGTAGATTGTTGGCTCCTCAAATGCCTCCTCCCTTGCTCTTTTATTCCTTTCAACCACCCTTTTACATTTGTATGCCTATGGCTTAGTGTGATAATTCTTTCATTTGGGGAAGTATCAACAGCAAATAGAGGGTTTTTGGAATTAAACAGCAAGAATTTATCCTCTCTAATTAATCATACTTAAGCTAAATGAAATCCCCTGGTTCTTTCTCAAATTCTCCCACCCCTGCTGAAGCACTGGAAATTTATTTCTTAACCTTTAAGAAGGTGGCAGGGCTGCTTGTTCTTAAAGACATTAAGGAGCAGGAACTACATTTGCTCCCTGCACTTCACAGATTTTCAGGAAGATTGGTTCTCATTCCTCCTCCCCGCCCCCAGGCAATGCATATAGTTTTGTTTTAACTCATCTGAATACTGTAACAATTTGACTCTGTGGAGAACTGCCTTTTACAAGACTGATGGAGAGGGGATTGATACAAAGGCAAACTATATTTTATTCCCCTTCCACCAGAAGCCATCTTCTTTCCACTGCTAATAGAATAGAATGCGCACTCTCACCAACACAATCCCCTTTCTTCAGCCAACTACCCAAAGTTCAGGCCGTACTTATATAAAACAGGTGATACGCAGCTAGGTAACAAATGTTTTTACAGATTTTGTCCTCACAGCACTACCACTCTCATTTCTTTTGACCATGGACAGCAAACTTACAATTGCATAACACAGAGTTTAAAGCATGGCATTATTCAGCCTTCTATTACTTTGGCAGTGAGATAATCCACACACAAATCATGAAGGAACCAACTTCCGATGAAAAAGCAGTGGTTTCCCATGTAATAAACACCTCTGTTGCTTAAAAATAATACAACACACCGATGCTTGATGTTCTGTGGTAAAGCAAGTTGGTGAAAAAGGTTTCGATCCACTCTGAATAAAATAAAATAGTCAGCAGTCACTCATTTTATAGCTGGGAGATTTTAAAATAAACAAGTAGAAATCCAGGTCTACTTTTCATCCTCAAGCTTGTTATTGCTTTCTCCCTTCAGGTGCCCTTAAATTCATATTCACAGCTGAGGTAAATCACTTCAGCAGGTCTTCCCAGAAGATTTTTATATACCTCATTTTGTCCCTCATTTTGAAGAGTGCTCTGCTTAAGGGCAATTGTTTTCAATGCATTAGTGTACCTCGGCATGTTGTCAGATGGTGTTTTCAACATGTACATAATTACAGCTGGTCACTGAAGCATGGCCCATCAAGGCTACATCTCAGCTGGTTGTCAAGCTTAGATTGTCATGAGTAGTCAAAGTAACAACATCCTTTCTCTTTATGTGGAAGCCAAAAAAAAAAAAAAAATCTTCACCCTGATAGGAAATATCAAGAACTGGCTAGTTTCTGGTAGCCAGCCAGATCTGGTAGCCTAATGATGAATGACTAGGATTGAAGCTTAGCAAAACTGAAATCTATGTGGTGTGTGTGTATATATGACAAGGATTAAGAGATCAGAAAATTATACTACAAATCCTCTAGGAAGGAACTTGGTCACAGGCTTGCATACTTAAGTCAGTTCTTCATCTCTGAATTCTTTTTGAATGATGAGATGTTAATTTTGCAAAAGGACTGGAACATATGAAGAAGCCTAGATAAACAAGAGGAACGTATGTGGCTGAAAGTCAGAAAGTCAGGGAGAAGGCCATATGGTTTAAGAAATAAAAGATACAGGAGAAAAGCATGAGAACATGGATAGCAGGATCTAATATAAGGTGTAGGAGAGACCTATGGACTTTCAGAAGTTCTTGGAACTCCCATCATCTTGATAACTTGACACACTGCCCGGAGCTGATGGTGTTACCACCGCGTACTGGCCTGGCCGTTGGTGAACCAGAGATATCATTTTGATATCATAATTCGGCCCTACTCTGCCACCGGCCAAGTGTTTGTGAGGCCCGCCGAACAAGCGCAAAGCTAGGCATGGCTATTGCTTGCTGCTCTCACCAAACTAAGCCAGACATCACCAGTTCTGCTTTAGGGGACCTCCCGAAACAAACACCTTCCTACCACAAAGGGATCCTCTGCCCTGAGAGAACATCCTGGCGAGCTAGGTACTTAACTGCCAAGCTAGCCATATTTACATACCAGCTATACTATTGTTAATTTGGACTTTAACTTAATCATGCAAATTCTGACCTTTCAGAGGCTTTGTCTCCAACCCAAAACCTATTGTTTTTGCCCAAGACAAGACTAGCCTGCGGTTGTTCTTTCCCCTATAAAAATCCCCTGCTCAGAGAGCTCTTTGGAACTCTCACTGGAACTTCTCCGGAACTCTTGCTGGATCGCCCAAACTTCACTCTGCCTTGCTGCCGCTCAGGTCAGCAGATTCCCCTCAGCTGCTACGCCAGATTTCCACTTTTTCAATCAGGCTTCTCCAGGACTGCAGGACAGGTGGCGTATCATCCATTCTCTTCAAATTCTATTTTCCTTTCTAATTAGGAGTGTGTTTGTGCTTTTCTTTAATAACTGTTTAATAAATCTTAATTATTGTTTGAACCATTTGCCTCCTCACTGACCTGACGCTGTATACATTGGGTAAAAGATCCTGCTGCGTTGCCATGCCTCTCGTTAGCCAAGAGAGTGCTCCAGCTAATTTCCCCATCTTTGCTTAGTTTGCTTGGTAGTTTGGGCACCCCTCCCAGGACCCCCAATTCACAGGGTAACAATGGGAACTGAAAAACGAAAATATCTTGAGGGCCACAGGTTCTCTAGCTGTAATTTCCTGGTAGTCAGGCAGTGAATCTTTTGCAAAATAGTGACTTTCCATCAGACATTTCTGTATGTGTCTGACACTGTCCTAGAAACTCTGCATATAGTCAAGAAGATTATCACAGGGAGCTGCTCTAGTTATTGCAGCAGCAATGTGAACATTGTTGTCTGGCTTCAGTCTTCAAAAGAAGGGGTGGTTGAGGAAGTCCAGGAGTACCTCAGGTTTCTGTTCAGTCCAGACCTAGCAACATTGAGAAGAGACCAACTGAATTCAACAGAATATGTTAGAATTAGTAGCTTGAGTGTTGTTGGTGTCAATGGATCTCTTCCAAATATGGGTGAAATTCATCATACCTTGCAGAGAGGATACCAGGGGCAGATTAAGACATATTAAGCCCTATGATATCTCAGATTTAAAAGCCTCCTCCATGTTATCTAATGCTGCTGTTGCTGCTGCTACTACTAGGCTGGCATCCCATTGGTGAATTATGATGGTGTAAGTTGGAGAGTCATCATGGTGTAGTAGTTTGAGCATTGGACTATAACTCTGGACACCAGGTTTCAATTCCCTGCTCACTCATGAAAACCCAGTGGGTGACCTTGGGCACATCGCATACTCTTAGCCCCAGAAAATCCTGTGATAGATTTGTCTTGGGGTCACCACAAGTTGGAAATGATTTGAAGGCACACAATTTCAACAAGTTGGACTTGCATCATCACAGTTCATCTTATTCCTGTTCATGTATTAGGATGTTAGGGGACCACAGGTAGATGCCTTATGACAACAACTGGCATCCCGTTGGTGAATTACAGTGGTGTAAGTCAGACATGTCATTGCCATTCATTTTGTTGGTCATTGCAGAGGTACGAATTCCATTTGTAATGAACAAATTGCACCCCCCCACAACCACCTCCATATTGTTGGGGTTGGTGATGAGTGAGGATGTATCCAGTTATTTTCCTCTAGATGTCATCCACAGAGACCTCCCAAGGAGCCCCACAAGTCTTCACAGATCCTTGTCACAGGGCATTCAGCTAAATCAGTGGTTCTCAACCTGTGGGTCCCCAGATGTTTTTGGACTTCAGCTCCCAGAAGCCCTGAGCATTGACCATAGTGGCTGGGGCTTCTGGGAGCTGAAGTCCAAAAACATTTGGGGACCCACAGGTTGAGAACCATTGCGCTAAATGCAAATAGCTAGATACATCCTTGCTCACCCCCTGCTCTAAGTCAACATGGAAATGGCCATGTTGTTTACAAGAGAAGTTTTGGAGATTATACTGGAAGACATAACTGTGGAGACATAGCTAAGTGATACATGCACATCTCCCAGTGCAGGATTTTGGCAGTGATATATTTAAGTCTTTTACTCCAAGTCTCAAGTCAAGTCTCAAGTTCTTGAAGATACCTTCAAGTCAAGTCTCAAGTCTGAGAGTCAGCTTTATACCCCAACCTATATTCCAGAATTTCTGGACAGAGTCAAATAAAGTTAGTTTTAATAATTTAAGCAGAGTCAGCCCTCGAGATTTGCAATTTTGCCATCTGCAGCTTCGGAAGTGGGGAAAAGGACCCTGTTTACTCTCCTTTCCCAAAGCTGGAGAGTTTTATGCCAATGGGCATAAAAGAGTTCGCAGCTTTGGAAGCGGGGAATAGGATCCTTCTTAGTCCCCATTCCTGAAGCTTCAAAAGATTTAGAAGGAAGGATCTTTCCTCCTCAGGCCCATTGCCTAATACATTTTCTATTCCCTTCTGAGAAATACACAATGCACTCTGGGGGTGAGTCTTGTCTTCTGCTCTTAGGAAAATTTTTAGAAGGCCCCTCTGATATGCAGCAGGGTCAGGCTGCTGAGCAAACCTCAAGCCTGTCTCAAGCCCATTGCCTAACCTGTTTGCTGTTCCCCTCTGAGAAATGCACCCACACTTTGGGCTTGAGATAGACTGTCATGTGACTGACAGGCAAAAAGCATTGTTCAAAGTCATAAGGTTTCTGAATAAATGTGTTATGTTACTGAACCAAGGGCAGCAGGTCAATCACTAAAAATATACAAGTCTCAAGTTGAGTTGAGTCAGTGCAACATTTATTGCCGAGTCAAGTCCAAGTCAAGTCTCTGAAGTGACTTAAGTCCGACTTGAGTCCGAGTCAATTGACTTGAGTCTACATTACTGGATCTTGGCCAATACTTTTTAAAAACTTAATACAAGAGTGATCAAAGTATAGTTCATGGGTCCAAGGCTGTTTTTTGCAGTCCTCATGTTCCTCCTCAACATTGCAATTGCATAATTTCTTGTCCAGAAACAGCCAGTTGAGCATTCAAAGCTTTCACATGGTGATATCAGCCATTTGGAGGCACTGAGGGGCTCATCTTCTAGGAACTCTCTAGGCCTTATTTCCAAAGAGGAAATGGCTAGGCGGTCACTTTCTGTTTGGTAAAAAAGGCCTGCCTGGGATTGCAAGATCTGAGATGAGGCTTGAAAAAACAGCAGAATATCCCATACCATGTACTGGAGGCTTTGGGGCTTTCTATGGGCCATTTGTGGGCAAATATTTTTTTTCCTAATTTTTTTTTAGGAAATTTTAAAATTTTAAATCTTAAAAAACACCCTAAAGGCACCAGATCCTGTCTGATTTTGGAAGCTAAGCGGGATCAGCCCTAGTTAGTACTTGCATGAGAGACTGCCAATGAATACCAAGTATTATAAGCTGTATTTCAGAGGAAGGGACTGGAAAAGCCACCTCAGAGTATTTCTTGCTTAAGAAACCCCTATGAAATTAATGGGCAGGCAACTTGAACTCACACATTTTTTTGCCTGATGCCCCCAAGGGAAATGGGAGGCCTCAAGAGCCCCATAGTTGGCTGACATGTTCTAGACAGTGTCTCATACCTACCCTAAGCTGTCACGTAGCTTATGCATGAGTTTGGCACTGGATGTAACTGCTTTGAGGGTAAGATAAGCTATGAAAGCACAGTAACAAGTGAAACTGGTTCTGCTTCCTCTGAAAGGAGTCTTATTCCTACTATGGATATAATAGAGGAGAGGCCATTCAACCATCCTGTCCATTGCATCCTGGAATTGTGCTGGTAGAGGGAAAAGAGAAGCTATGAAGGCTGCTGCTCTGCCAGTATTCAGGATGAGGTTAATTCACTAGCCCAAGTTGCCCTTGTGTTCTGAATTTGGAAGCCACTCATAGATATTCAGCCATGAAGTAACTTTGCTAATGCATGCGAAGCACTCTCTACTTGTTAACTGGCCATCAACTATAGATACAATTAAACAAGAAAACATTATTATGCACATTCAGACAAAATTCCCTTCATACCTTATTGTTTCAAATAAAAATTGTGTTTCTCCTATGCTTTAAAGCTGAACATTATTTTTTTAAGCCAAGGTGTTGCCTAGAGAGCGATGAAATGCAAAATGCCCAGCCTTGCTTATAGTGCCTTGTAAAAAAGCACACCGAAATACTAGTTCTGAATGACCAGAATTATAAATTTATGGTTTCATAACATTGCTTACAGTGGAATAGGAGAAGCCGTGATTGCGGCTTTTGAGAAAGGGAGAACCTTAACAATATGATTTAACATAAAATTCTCACACGGCATATGGCCTACTCAGATATTCAGTCATATAATAATAAAAGGATCTTTATTAATACTTTCATAGTATAAAGATTATTTTGAGCAGAATGGTTTCTCCTGCGCCTTAGCCAATGGTCCACCTATTCCTCAAAAATTAGTTTTTGTTAAGCTGAAATGCTTGAAACTGTGGTCTAGTTGTCTTCTATGGAAATCCCTTTGTAGGCTCCTCAGAAGCAGGTGAGGCTTTCTGAGGACAACACCTATACAGAGGTGGCATTTATGGGAAATGACGTGTTGGACTGGAAAATGATGAACTATGTGGGTAAGGGATCAGTGTCACATCATTCATTCCTTTTTAAATGCCCACTTGTATCCTCCGTCACCTACATAGCTAGATTTGCAGAAGTTTTAAAAAGATATTTAGAGAGAAAACACTTAAGAGAAGGGGGCATCTCCTGCCAAACAACCCAGATCACTGCATTATGAATGGTGGCAGGAAAAGAAAATGGGGCTGTGCCGGGCAGGGCATGACTGAAATAGCAGCATGCCACATTGCAATGTTGTGTTGCCACTTCCACTTGGATCTGGTCTATTTGCTTGGTACCTGAATCTGGTCCAGTCTTACATCTTTGATTCTCTCTTGCACACTAGAGAGAACTAGCATACCCTAGAGAGAAAACCAGTCTGGAACCCTTTTCCCTCACATGCTAACGTTCCATTTGAAGGGAGTTTATGAAAGTACCTACACTACAATTTGGTGTTATTTTAACTGACATGGCTCCAGCCTACACAGTTTTGGGATTTTAGCAAATCTGGTACTTTGATAGTTTTGAGGGAGTTGGAATTCTTTGTTAGAGAGTTCTGATGCTGTAGTTCAGGGCATGTACACTAGAATCTTCTGGTAGAAAATTCTAACTATGTCATCAGACTACCACCTGAGGATCCCATAGGACAGAATCATGACAGTAGATGCACTCTAAAACATGGCAGAATGTTTAAGTAACCCAGAAAAACCTATTGTGTAGTTCTTCTCAAAGGATAGATCTGCCTGGATGCTAACTTGGATCTGCACTCTGCATAGCCATAGAACTGGCAGAAGTCATTTCAGAACCAATCGCAATAATCTTTGAGAACTCTTAGAGAACAGGAGAAGTCCCAGCAGACTAGAGGATGGCAAATGTTGTCCCCATCTTCAAGAAAGGAAAAAAAGAGGACCCAAATAATTATTGCCCAGTCAGCCTGACATCAATACCAGGAAAAATCCTAGAGCATTAAACAGTCAGTTTGTAATTACTTAGAAAGCAATGCTGCAATCACTAAAAGTCAACATGGATTTTTCTGAAATAAGTCATGCCAGGCTAATCTTATCTCTTTTTACAATAGAGTTACAAGCTTGATAGATGAAGGGAATGCTGTGGACGTAGCATATCTTGATTTCAATAATGCCTTTGACAAAGTTTCCCATGACATTCTTGCAAAGAAGCTAGTAAAATGTGGGCTGGACAGTGCTACTGTTAGGTGGGTTTATAATTGGTTGACTGACTGAACCCAAAGGGTGCTCATCAATGGCTGCTTTACATCCTGGAGAGAAGTGACTAGTGGGGTGTCACAGGGCTCTATCCTGGGCCCAGTGCTATTCAACATCTTCATCAATGACTTAGATGAAGAAGTAGAGGGCATGCTGACCAAATTTGCAGATGACACCAAATTGGGAGGGGTTGCTAATATGCCAGAGGACAGGATCAAATTTCAAAATGACCTTGACAGATTAGAAAGCTGGGCCAAAGCTAACAACATGAATTTCAACAGAGAGAAATGTAAGGTCCTACACTTAGGCAAAAAAAGAGAATGAAATGCACAAATATAGGATGGGAGACACGTGGCTGGATAACAATACATGTGAAAGGGATCTAGGAGTCTCGGTAGATCACAAGCTGAACATGAGTCAGCAGTGTGATGCAACAGCCAAGAAAGCCAATACGATTCTTGGTTGCATCAATAGGAGTATGGTGTCTAGGTCAAGGAAAGTAATGGTACCATTTTATTGTGCATTGGCTAGGCCTCATTTGGAATACTGTGTCCAGTTCTGGGCAACTCATTTCAAGAAAGATATTGACAAGCTGCAGCATGTCCACAGGAGGGCAACCAAAATGGGTCTGGAAGCCATGCCCTATGAAGAGCAGCTTAAGGAGCTGGGTATGTTTAGTATGCAGAAGAGAAGGTTAAGAGGGGACATGATAGCCATGTTCAAATATTTGAAGAGATGTCATGTCAGGGAGGGAACGGGCTCGTTTTCCACTGTTCCAAAGATTAGGACAAGAAGCAATGGATTCAAGCTGCAGGAAAGAAGATTCCACCTGAACCTCAGGTAGAACTTCCTCTGGCAGAGGAATATTCTGCCTCGGAGTGTGGTGGACTCTCCTTTGGAGGTTTTTAAGCAGAGGCTGGATGGCCATCTGTTGGGAATGCTTTGATGTGTGTTCCTGCATGGCAGGGGGTTGGACTGGATGGTCCCTGTGGTGTCTTCCAACTCTATGATTCTATGATTCTATAGCATGTCTTCCTTAGATATTGACAAGGTTTTTGACTGAAAGAGTTAAAGCTGTTTCATACTGAATTCTGCCAACACAAGATGGTCTGTAGAATAATAATAAACTTTATAGATTTTTCCTGTTTCTTCCAAGAGCTTCTGAATCACCTATATAGCTGAGATAATGAGACTAGCAGTATTTGGCTTTTGCTGTCCCAGAGACAAAGGAAACACATCCAAAGCCTCTGAACTATGGCATTTAGCATCCCTTTAAAAAGTAACAGAGCCAGAATACAGATCCTCAACAGGATGTGGCCTCTGTGTTATAGGTATAGAATTATGCTGTATAGGAAGGTAGCAGACTTCATTTTAAGAGACTGCCAGTGGTGGGATAAGATAATTATCTCAGAGGGCTAATTTGTTGGTTAGTTTAAATAACTTTAACTGTTCTAAATGGTTCTGAATGATTAAATATCATTTTATTACTCAAACTCTAGCCTGAAATTTTTGGATATTGGGTGGGAAGATAGCATATTGATTTGAGTGTTGGACTGTGACTCCGGAGACCAGGGTTTGTATCCTCACTCAGCCATGAAAACCCACGCGGTGACCTTGAGCAAATCACATAAACTCAGCCTCAGAAAACCCAGTGATAGGTTCACCATACAATCACCGTAAATTGGAAATAACTGAAGGCACACAACAATGACAAATATTTAAAAGAAAGAAAGAAAGAAAGAAAGAAAGAAAGAAAGAAAGAAAGAAAGAAAGAAAGAAAGAAAGAAAGAAAGAGTCATGAACCTGTTTGGTGTGATGAATTGTTGTGTTTGTTTTATTCATGTTACTATTTAGCCCTGATTAGGCAGCCATATGAAACTTTCTTGCAAAAGAGTAGGTTTTACTTAGCCTTTGCAGAAGGTTTTGCTAAGCCTTCCACAAGCTAAGGAGATCTGACATATTTTTCCAAGCTAAAAGCCATCAGCCCTTCTCCACTGCTTCTCTAATATGACTTAAATGTGTTGTAATTTAACTGCATGGCATTTATTTTAATCCCCAGCTCCTCAAACTTTCAAAAACAAACAAATCTGGGATTTCAGACAGAATTCACAGGTTTTCATGTGACTGTCTCTGACCTATATATCCTTGTGTATTCATCTGCTCCTCTGTGGGGAGTCCAGGTCTGTACAGATCATACACATTAGTTCTGTCCATGTAATCCATGTCCTGCATTTTGATACCAGATCACACAAAAGGAGGAACCTTCATATAGTTAAGGTATACACTATTAAACTCCACACAGATCAGACGCTCTATGGAAACTGTGAGTGGGAGCATGCTGCCAGTGACCATCACTTCTACACATGTTCATTGATGATCCAGAAAGGTTTATTGTTTGTTTCCCAAGCTGTCTGCATTGGTGTACAGATATCTAAAGTGTTGTCTGTTCTCCTTTTATTCTACTGTGAGTTTTACTGTTGCTCCCATTCGCTCCCTCAGCTTTTCCTTAAGAATTTGCATCCTTGTGTTTAGAGTTTGCTTCTGGACAGAAGTTTAAGGCATCATCTCCAACCCCCCTCTCCAAGGATTTAGTTTAAAGCCCTCTTTATTAGATTTGCCATGTTTTTGCCAAAGGTGTTTTTTGCAGTGTCATTGGTTCTCACGTGAATCAGAAGAGAGAGGTACGGCTCTGTGTTCCTGATAAGCTTTAGCAACTTGTTAGTGACATCCTAGGCCCTTTTCACATGGCATTTCCGATGCAAAAGGGCCCCTTGAGCGTCATGCAAATGTGAGGAGAGGTCCACACAACGCACTCGCATTTGCACGACGCTCCAGGGCCTGACACAGCGCATGCTGAAAATGCTGCACAGTCGCACATTGCTCCAGAGCCCCGCGTGCACTTACCTTGCTTGTGGAGCCTCAGGAGCCAGGCCGGTCGCGCTTCCTGTCTCAGTGCAGCCTCGGAAGGTCCCAGGCTGCACTGCGAAAGGAAGAGGTGGGGCTCTTGCGTGAGCAGGAAGCTCGTGCAGAGCTGAAGGAGCAAGGAAGCGAGAGACTCTCTCTGGAGGCTGCTCACACGAGCACCACACCCCAGCACCAAAAATGGGTGAGTTGCGGAAAGGGTCTTAGATATGCATGCCAGAAAGATAGCACACTTTCTGATTAATCTTGTCCAGCTAGCACACAGTTCCCTCTATACCACTGAGCCATGAATCCCCTACCACCAGCATTCCCTTTTCTTGCTTCAGCTGCTGGTTAGGCTGGCTTCTTGGCTGGCATACAGTACCTTTTGCTGCTGCTCTCCTGCTTGTGCTTCTTCACCACAATTATCCTCAAAAAGATGCAGGAAGCAATTGTTTAGTTGGAGCCGTTCTGAATCTCTTGTGCACAGTCTGTTCCTGACAGTGACTGTTGTCCAGAGTGCTCTCTCAGTCTTACAGCCCTTTTCGTTTTCATTGGCAGTTTCTTCCTGTTGGTTCTGTAGGATAAATTCCCCCTCTGTTCTATCCAGGATATCCTCATGTTCTCTAATGTGCTGAAGAGTCTCAACAAATAGCTGGAATGTATTGACCTTCTCTTCCAAGGAGCCACCAGTTTGTGCTTGCTGCAAGTATAGTCGCTGAGCTTCTCTTGCAAAAAGACAAACATGGCACACGTGTTGTAGCAGACAACCACAGATCCTTCTTCCTCCATCCCTGCAGGGTTCCCCCCCCCCGCCTACTCCTTTCAGACTGTGATAACTCGTACTGATATAACTTCATGCACTACAAGCCATGTACCACTGGACCTCTGAGACTGAGCTCCAAAGACTGAGGCAGCAGTTATATAGAGCTAGTGGTGTTAGCTCTGCCCCCAAGCAAATCAATAACTCAGCAAAAGCCCACCCCCTTAGACCATGTGACCAATAAATAAATGTTGCCTTGTTGCATTAGCTGTTTAAAAGGCTGGATCAGTTAGGAGATTTCTTTTTTGATCAGTCAGCCTGTCTTTGTTGTGCTTTCACCTACACAAAAGAAAAACACACTACTTCGGTACACTGACCTTTTTCACAAATTGCAAGAAATGCACTGAAAAAAAGTGCTTGAGATCTTAGGCTCGTGCTGGAAGCAGAATTTCTTACAAAATACCAAATCTTTGCTCACTGCAGCATTTAATGTTCAGCCTCCTCATGGATCAAATATCCCTTACTACCAAAATCCTGTGAGACTTATTTGAGGAGTTAAATGCTAGTAAATATTCAGCAATGCTAGTTTGCAAATGACAGTGCCGTGGTGGTGAAATGTAGCAAAAGCACCATTCTGGTTAATCAAAAGGCATAACTTGAAATCAAACATTAGAAACTCAGTTTGTGTTCTAGCAAACTGTCAAAATGCAAATTCTTCAACACTGACTGCAATCTTAATGTCTTCAAGGACAATAGTGAATCCATCTGGACTCAATTATAGCTCCTTCCACCATTTGTCCTCTCCAGATCATTTGGCTTCTGTGCACCAATAAATGTGTGTGTAATGGTCCTAATAAAATGTGGATGGTTAATCAGACCCTGCATCAATATTGGTATAAATATAAGCTTGTGTAAAACTATGATTGCATCAGTTAGGATTTTTTTTCCTAATGCACCTTTCACGTTTTTAAATGTTCCAGGTTAGCTCTTTATTATACCACATTTATACATTCTATTGTTAAAGGGGTACAAGGGTGGCAATTGTGTGTTAAACAGACAATTAAACAATGAAGATCCAGCCAGCATAGAGCATGGTACGGGTTGCTTGATGAATACAAAAAAGGCAACCAAGGAGAAGCCAGTCATCTTTGCAGACACTGGGTTCTGGCCATTGCTGTGATGTTTCTTTATTAACACTGAAAGATTGTGATGTCTTTTCCCATTTGTTATTCTTCTGCAATTGCAAGTCCTAAAATAGATATTTTAATAGTTGGCTTTGTAACCAACGCCCTTGATTTGAAATGATTTAATACAAAGCCCTGCAAAAAGAAAACAAGCAAGCAAAAAATCAAGTCAGAAAGATTCCAACAAAGAACAGATTATGGCTGACATCCTCTTCAGTGGTTATAAATTTGTAAGCTGGACTATGGTCTAATAACTGCTGTAGGTTCATGTTTATAGTCCTCAACAGCTGAATGCGACCCCCAAAATCTACCTTTTCATCCTCGCAGCCTTCCAACTAAGCTCAAGGTTTCTAAGGTGCTGGAAATCAAGGTGCTCCCGACAGTGTCCTCCCAGTTGTGGGTCATCTTAAGACAAGCAATTGTGGCAGATCCTCGAGAGCTCTCTTCAGCTGCTTGTTCATGATGTGGCCCCCAAACTGGACAGTGTTGCAGAAGTTATTGCCTAGCACCCCAATCTCCACTGCCTCAGAAATGGTTCAGCTGAGGCTTTACCAGGCCATAGAGGCCATTTGTTTATGACGGAGCTCTGTCATCATAGTTACATTGACAATACAGGATCTTGGCCTTCGTTTTTACTGTTTATATAAAATTGTGGAAATAGAGTCTTCAAACCCACCAATAAATTATATTCCAGATTTTCTTTAATCAACATATGGCAAAATTTACATTGGGGAAGAAACCATCCATACCTTGTGTGCCATAATTACTATTCAATCCATTTCACACTAACAAAAATGTATTAAAACTTCATGACTCATTAGTAGTAAGTGATCGCAATTGCTTAATAGAAAAGGAGACTGTGCTAATGATAGAAACTCTGATTAATGATTTTGACCTTAAGACATGGAAGTCAAGTGAAATTAATAGCTCTGGATAGCGAATGTAAGGTTAATGTCTCTAGGTAAAGACAATAGAGAAACAGAAAAGGGTACTGTGTTGAACAGAAGAATGCTGCAGGAATTCCAATCAGCTTCTCTTACTGCAGGCATTTTTCTTAAAGGATTTTGATCTGTTTGCAATGTAAGCACAATAGCTAATCTAAGACAGGGAAAAATATAATTTGTTATATATGCATGCAAAATATTCATCCTTTTTGTTGTAACATTTTGATAATATGCATGCAAATCTTTCTCTTTAGGAAATTGTGCTGTGTCTGACTTTTGATTCATCATTCTATTGTCCTCACCAGGGGTAGGCAAGCCCTGAGGACCAGCTGGGGAATTTTCAGTCAGGACTCACTGGAAGCCCCGCCAGCCCCACCTGAAACAAAACTGAAAGTGGCCATAACTCAACTTCCTGTTTTATAAAAACAAATTTTAAAATGTGCTCCTGTGATTTCTTTTAGAGAAAGCTCACAAGAATTTATCATTTTTTAAAATGTGTACGTGTGTGTGTGTGTGTGTGTCTAGGAGAACAAAGATGGTGCTAGAAGCAGAATTCTCACTCTAATGACCACCAGCAGTTTACAAAAGTTTAGGGATTTTACCCAACACTACTTGAACTGGATTGGACCTGGGATATCTTGTTTATAAGCAAGCATCCTACCACTTTGTTATGCTCAGTGCTGTTAGGGAGGAGCACTGCATATTGGTCATTTAGGACTTAAAAGTTGAAGATTACTTTTAGCATTCAGGAGGGCTCAGAGAACAGACAAACTTTACCTGAGCCTAGTCCCATGTCAGATTCAGTAGCAGCTCCAAAACTGACAGAACAACTGTTTCTTATGCTGACAACTGTTTCTGAAGCCATATGACTATCTCAAAAACGTATCAGCTACGCTTAACATCTGGCCATGGTTAATGCCTACCGGGGTCAGAACCAGCTCGTGGTATTTAAAACTCAAGACGAAGGCGAATGATTCAGAATTTTTTTTAAATAGCTCATAGGAAGTATTACAATATTTCACTACAATTTTAATAAAAGGGAGGAAGTGTTGCAATATGTGCACTGCCACAGTGGCAAGGGCTGTTTTGGAAGTAGCCTTGTAAAATATGCTGCTCTCATCCGCATCAGCTGTTCCAGCCTTCTGCTGTCTTAAGGCTGTATGCCTAAATGGATTGGGACCTTTGTTTTTTTAATTTCACAACACACAAGAGTGACTGTTTCCAAGAATCCCAATTTGAGCTTGGAAGCATCAAGAACCATGTAACATGCCTATCTGCAATAACAAAGTCACTTTATTGATTTAATGAGTAAGATTCTTTTCCCACTTGCTTTTATGGATGTGTTTAGAGGCATTTTGATTGGAATGTTTCTAGTTTAATCACTTATCAATTGTGCTTTTAAAAACAAAATGAAAAAGGAACAAAACAGGAATGAGCAATAGAACTATTTCTCATTGTGCACGATGTATTTCTTTGTACAACAACTATGGATTACTTTTCAAGAACTTCATCAAGTCATGGGAATTAATTACTCTGAAAAAATTTTTTTCCCAAGCTGTGCTCCAATCATAAATAAACTTTCAAAAAGGTTTCAGCATAGTTCAGGAATTAAACCATGTCAGAACAAGGGTAATGATCCCATGCTTGAACATCACCCTACAAGTGGAAGGGAAGTAACTCTTACTACAAAAAATAGCAAGCCATGAAGTAGGCTGGGGTAGAAGCATTTTTCTTGTTCATGGATTAGGATTCTTGGAGTCCCCAGGAAGATATCTTATTCCAGATGTGACAACAGTTGGCATTCTACTGGTGAATTACAATGATGACTTATGCTATCACAACCCACTTTTTTGGTCATTGCAGATGTCATAATTCTGTTCCAACAAAGCAACCACCCAAAGTTCCCCTTAACCTACCTTGTAAACAGTGCAGCTGCCCATTATAAAGCCATTCCCATGTTGTTGGATATCAGAGGGATCATTGCAGATGTGTCCAGCTATTTTCCTGTAACTTGACAGGGTGTCATCTGCACAGGTGTCCTGAGAAACCTTAGAAGTCCCTGAGAATGCCTGTCACAGCACTTCTAGCTAAAGGAAAATACCTAGATATATCACTGCTGAGAGACAACAT
The DNA here is from genome assembly GCA_948472985.1 of Iguana delicatissima. Lineage (NCBI taxonomy): Eukaryota > Metazoa > Chordata > Lepidosauria > Squamata > Iguanidae > Iguana > Iguana delicatissima. The sequence goes on from CAOKZL010000231.1 coordinate 290,407, forward strand.
GTGTAGTGGTTTGAGTGTTGAACCACAATTCTGGAGACCAGGATCTGAACCCCTACTCAGCCATGGAAACCAACCGGGGGACCTTGGTAAAGTCATACCCTCTGAGCTTTAGAGAAAGGCAAAGGTAAATCCCCTTTGAACAAATCTTGCCAAGAAAATCCCATGACAAATTTGCCTTAGGGTTGCTATAAGCCAGAAACTACTCAAAAGCACACAACAACATCTCTGTTGACCCCCCCCCCTTCTCCAACAACATGGAAATGGTCACTTGCAGTCCAATGACATTAGGAGGATTACTTCATTCCTATCCTTGCTAATGATCTTTCTTAGTTGCAGATAAATGATTTGACTTTAGTTACTGGAGTCTGAAGCTAGACCCTTCTGTATGCATAACAGGATCTGTATCACTAAACTGTGGTTACTTCTCATTCTGTTAAAAGAAACCCTTCAATATTATTCTTCTGAATATAAAATCCTGGAAGATTTTTAGTTGGTAAAGAAGGATGTAAAGAATAGTCCTTTATTGTTATATCACATCAGCATTCACTGTCTGCCTTTTCTCGGTTTATTCTTCAGAAAATGCAATACAAGCGGTAAAAGTATCACGTAAGAGTCAATTCTATGAACATGAGGCGTACTTTCCCCCCTTGAATTTTAAAATGAGTGAAGAGTACACCGATATTGCAATAAATAAGTAATTCCAAAGTGAATTTTAAATTTCTAAAAGGTGCCTATTTATGGTCAAATTGTACAGAAGTGTCTATCCTATAAAAGGCAAAGACTGATGGCACTTATGAAGATTATTTGTTTTTCTTTAAGATGCCACAAGAGTCTCTAATATTTATCATGAGTTTTCCAACTAAAGCATCTACTTTTTATTTAGCTTATTTCCCCTGCCCCTATACTAAGGGAAAAAAGCAACTCATAAACTATTCTTGCAGCAGATTTCAGTTCAGCTCCCCAAAACAGGTGGTTCTGATTTGTTTTTTTTGCTTTAACATGTATAGCAAATGAATATCTCACTGAGTTCCATGGGGCTTGCTTCCATATAAATGTGCATAGAATCCAAGTTTGATTCTGATCCAAGTTTTCAATTTCACAGAAACATTTGTTTAACCTGAACTCTTTGACCACCATGCAGCCTACTGTGGGTTGTTTTAATTTAACAATGCAACCCAAAATGTGATGTTGCATTGACTCTGATGTTCTGTCGCATCACTGATGCTCTCTTGAATTCAAAGTTCAAGTTACACTGAGGTTCCATTAGCATCCATGGACATGCTGTTGACACCAAAGAGTTGCAGGCTGCTCCATTAAGAAATACGACAAACACTTTATATTCGTGCCTTAAAAAAAATTAAATTAAACCAGAACTGTGTTATGGGTGCTGACTTGGTATTGTCAACTATAGTCAGTAGGACTTACTCCTCAGGAAGTGTACGTAGAATAAATGTGCTTAGTCACACACCATACACTAGAGGGCTCCTTGAAATAGTGCCATAATCTTTAACAATCTTTAACCTCTTCTCATAATCTTTTGAGATTGTCAGTACATTGGTTATGTGAAGGAGTCACGAAAAACAGACAAGAAGACAAAGTGAGATAACCCCTTACTTTTTTTTAACTTAAAAAAGAAACAACGTTTATTTGGAGGCTTTTTTCTTCTTTTCAGATATCTACATTTCTTTTTTGTGGTGCACAAGCATTATGCCAACAGGAAAAAAGAAAAACAAACAAACAAACAAACATCACAAAATCACTTCCAAAGTCTGGACAGTTCTGAGAAGAGCATCCTTAGTTCAAGTCTAAATCACCGTTAACAGGAACAAACAGTCAATAGTAGCATTTGTTCCTTAACAACAAAGTACCCGGCAGAATGACTGAGGGGACCTGACACATCATAATAGGCAGGAAAAGCGAAGAGAGGAGGATACAGAAATCTCTAGGACAATATACTCATCATTTACATAAGATAACAAAGTGAGTGTTTGTAATGATAATACTCCAGATGAATACTAAGATTGACAAATTGTCTTTCAAACCATACCTGGAAAAAAGATGCCTTCAAATTAGAGTCCATTCACAGTGCATTTTAACATTCTGGCTATCAAATGCTATTGTTTAATTCAGTCCCTATCTCCTCACATAATCCCAATAGCATTTTAATAGACTATAAAATAATTTAATCCAAACTTTGCAACCTATTTTCCATCTACTGCACTCGACTGCTTGAATTATATAAAAATAACACAAACTTTGACATAAAAGGAGCATTCAGACAGCTTTTCCCAGCATGAGCAGGATTAATCACAGTTAATCATTTTCAATACTATGTGATGAGACCTACAGCTTCACAGAAATCCCATTAGGCAAAGCAGGAATGCCCTAAACACTTCCAAATGAATCTCTATAGCCAATGTTTAGCCTACTGTTTAGATTTAGGTGCCTTTTCTTTACCTAAAAGATGTGAGATAGATGTGGTCATGAAGAAACCGCACATCACAGAAGTCACTAGAATAACATGTCAGAATAAGAAGAGAGTAGCACCAATTCATAAAATTAACAAGGTGCTTGCTCCTCTGAAATGCTGCTTACCAAAGTGAGACGATAAAACCTAGGAAACACACCGGCGGTCTATGCTATCAAGGAAAACATAGCCATGAATATATCATCCAAATTCTTGTCACATTAACAGTAGCTCACTACCTTCTGTTTAGTCCTTAAAGACCAAAAACCACTACTTCTATGGAAAGCAACAAAATGTTTGAGGATTGGAGATGTCATTATCTTTTGCATGTCTGCATATAGTTTAGAGCAGTGGTTCTCAACCTGTGGGTCCCCAGATGTTTGTGGACTTCAGCTCCCAGAAGCCCCAGCCACTATGGTCAATGCTCAGGGCTTCTGGGAGCTGAAGTCCACAAACATCTGGGGACCCACAGGTTGAGAACCACTGGTTTAGAGAAAGTAGCCAAAAATAATATGGGAAAAATAATAACCAAAACCATAGAAACTCACTCATTTTCCACTTAGTTTTCTACTTGAAGGTTTAACTTCATTGACAAAATAAACCTGCCTTTAAATATTGCAGTACTGTATATCAGTGAGTTGGGTTTTCTATTAGAATATTTGTCTACATTTTTGGTCTTGCTATATCTCTACAAGTTGACTTTGACTTACAGTGAGCCTCTCATAGGGTTTTCTTGACACAATTTATTCAGAGGAGGCTTGCCATTGCATTCCTCTGAAGCTAAGCGAATGCAACTTGCCCAAGATCACTCAGTGGGTTTCCATGGTGGTGTGAACACTTAAATCCTGGTCCCTGGAGTCTTAGCCCAACACTCAAATCAATACACCTTGCTCTCATTTTTTTTTCTTTAGAGAATTTCAAGAGGGACTTATCCATACAAAAACAACCACAGAGTCATGACATCATCTGGACTGCAGGGATTGAGTTTTGTAGTGCTGATACGTAATCATTGTGTCTTGTGAGCAGATGAATTTAGTGGAGCTCCCCGAGGTTAAAATTTTTGTGTTAATCAACATCAGACTCTATTTTAGAAAGGCAACTTTGATAGGCAAATGTTACATTACTTTACTTTAAAAAACATTTATGGTATTAGGCTCAAGACTTGCAATGAGATAAACTGTTTCCAGCGATCTCGGATTCCATGCCAGCTTTAACATAGAGATCTTCATGTGCAGCAATTAACTCATTAGGCACTACGGGAGATCAAATAGTGAGAGTTTTGATAACTTTTGGGGTCATGGATATAAGGCGTCTAGAATCAGAACCACATACTATTATGCAAACAGGGAATCAATAGTTAAAGCAGAAAGCACTGATTGTTTGAGTATTAGACATGTATTTCTCCTCTCATGTACATTCTTACGGATCCACAATCCATATATATAAGTCTGTTTCCTCATCAGACTTGTCTGTTTCCTTTCCAATACCTTCCTACACCAAAATGACCACTTTGGGTTCTTCTAGAAGGAGAGCTGTTGAAAGGAAACATTTCCAGAGAACCTGAAAGGACATCTAGGATCACAACACGCATTACCCTCAAATATTTCAGAGATAAATAAAGACCAGGGCACATGTACCAAGCAACATCAGAGTGCACTTCAAACTCAGTTTGCAGAAACAGAAATAAAATAAGTACAAAAGGAGAAAGTGGGAGGGAGAGAAAAAAACTGTAACATTTTAAAGGCAGCTGCAAAGTGGGATAGCAGAAGAGTAACAGGCACTGTGCCTGCCAAATCAGGACAGCTGGAGGGTATGAACATTACATTTTGTGAACAGAGCATTGACTCGGAGTCTTGATTTAATGCTTCTTGATGGAAATTAAAGAAGTAGGATATTTACAATTCTTCAGAAGTGGCAGTATCTCCCCTGTCGCCTACACATTCCTTTCATGAGGAGAAAAAAGTACTAAAACCCATCTTCCTAAAAGTATAAGGGGATTATAGTTAAAACTGACATGATAGTGAGATGACCATAATTGACATGTATCAGTCACCTTATTCAGTTAAAGTATTTAAACACACACACACACACACATACACACAGTGTGTGTGTATTCTGTCTTCATGTGTTCCTTTTGGGTCCCTTTCAGGTATACCAGAATTGCAAACTTTTTAGCAACTACAATCACAAGAGCATTGACCATATTTTTGAATCATATCTGAACTGCAAAAATGATTGTTTCTGGAATCAGAACAAACCAGGATTGAAAACAATTTTAGATCCTGATTTAAAACGTGGAAGCTATAGATTGGAGTACTACTGTTGACATATGCAGGTATGAGGGGAATGGGCGGGGAGATTGCACATGCTTATGTGCTTTTTTGGAGGTACCAAATATCTTCTGTAGGACCTTCATGCCATTGCACAATTGCTAAAAGAGTACCAGGCCAAACAGGATCTTAAGCTGATCTATCTTTTCAGTCACTGATTGGCTGCATGGGTATACCTGAGATCATTCTAGCTTATGGTGAGCAGGGAGAGGGAGAAACTTCAGGGAGAGCTGTCTCCTTCTCTCAGTGCTCAAGAACACCTGAAATGAGGCTAGGCACAGCCCAGATGTGATGAGTGGCTGGGGAGTTAAGAGCTGCACTTGGCAGCCACTTTAGTTGTTATTGCATGGCAGGGGGAGCAGCTGGGCTCCACTGGTGTGATATACTGTCTCAGCCCTATTTTCTTGGTTTGAATATAATACAAATGAATAGTCAATGCTAAAATAAAAATACAGCACCCATAGCAAGTGTCATCACATTGCAGCACAGGGAATCACCAAATGCAGCACACTAAGGAAGGAATGGGGAGTGTAAGGAAGCAATTTGTCAAGAGTATATGCATGTCTGCATGATGTCCTCATATGCTTTATCTGCATATCTCAGCTTAATAAGCAGGGAGACATATGTCTGAACTGTGCTTATGTCACATGTTTGAGTAATTCCTCTTGCATTTTAGTATATTTGCAACAAACTCAATATTTTACTTTTAAACAAACCCTAACATGTAAAACAGAAGCAAGTGTTAAGAAAATTAAAGCCCCACTCATTTAATTAACAATTTGGACACATCATTTAAGTTTAGACTCTCAACTTAACGGTCTTAGGAGAGTTCAGTTTAGTTGATGATTTGCATTATTTCACTTATTACAAAATGTAGTTAGCCGATCCTAGGGCCCATACACATTAAACAATTACAGCAGTGTATTCTACTTCAATTTCTTTGCCTGACTATATTCCACGGGATCTTGGGATTTGCAGCTTAGGGAGGGGCATTTAGATTACCAAGGTCCAGCATGGTGTGGCGGTTTGAGCACTGGACTATGACCCTGAAGACCAGGGTTCAATTCCTCAAGCCATGGAGACCCACTGAGTGACCTTCGATGTGTTATATACTCTTAGCCTCAAAAAACCCATGATAGGGTCACTAAAGGTGGAAATAACTTGAAGGCACACAACAACAACATCAATTTAAACTTCACAGCCAAAGAAGTCTTATGCCTCACTGAACTACAAATGCCAGGATTCCATAGGATGTTGCTATGGCAGTTAAAGTAAAACATAGCACTATATGCTATTCTCTGTTTGGTGGCCCCTCTGTTCATTTTAGCTGATTGGGCCTTGGACTTCTGCCACAAAGACCCATCCTGATGGCATCTTTGTGATTGCTAATTTCAATTGTGCTTGTATTTGTACAACTATGCACTGGCCAGTGGCCATCTTCCTGTTAGTATTCTTTTTTCAGAACTTCTAACAGGTCAACAATTTCTTCTTGGAAGTGCAATGGCATTTGTGATGAATAGGATTGTTCTGCCACATTGATTCTGATACCTGCATTTGAAGTCAACCTGAGAACAAATTCTGATATTGTAGGCTGCTGTATTTTCTCAGCTCCTCCACCCATACCAGTAGTTGCTGAGACCATGCAGAATACTGAGTGGGAGTGGGAGAGTTGGTGTTTAAAATAATAGGTCGTTCATAAAGAAGGTAGATTAGACTGGTCCACTGGTGGTAGTGATTCTAAGAAAACCAATCAAGCCTAAATACATGACACAATTTTCGAGCAAGCTATAGGAAATTCCCTGAAGGGAAGATTAGGAAACAGTAATGAAGAGAGAGGAGATGGAGGTATTTGGAAGTATTAAGAGAAAGCAAAACAGGAAGAAAAAAATCTCATTCAGACTGGCCTCAAACTTGGCTAGTGCATTGTGTCGGTAATTAACTCCAAGTGGCTACTTGACAAAACTCCGCTACGGGCACCTGGCAGAGGAAAAGAGACAGAAGTTGCAGCTGCTGTAGTCAAATGGTCAAGAGAGAACATTAGGGAGGAAAACCTTGGCAGAAAAGGAGCAGCATTCAGGGGGGAAATTATAATAACTGCACCCGCCCTCAAATGTGTTGCTTATTTTTAAGTCCTCTAACTCTTTTAGCTATTCTACTAACTACTGATTTGAATTTTTCATTATCAGTTACATAATATTAGCTAATGCAACACAAAACAAGATGAACATTGTGTGAGATTGCAATTTATGATACATATCAAAATGCAGGATGAAAACTGCATTAAGAACTGGTAGAACAGGCAGAACTGGAGAAAGATTTAGGACTGTGGGGGTTGGGGTTAAGCAAGAGGACAAGCTCAGATGCTCAAAGTTTATTTTAAGAGAAACAAGAGGAAAGAAAAGAATGGAAAAATTGGATCGAATCCACTAACAAACATTACAATTCCTAATTAAGGACATCCAGATATGAATGCAATGATCTGTTTGCCTAACAGCCATCTTTGCTTATAAATCCTAGAGGACAAATTATACAGCAAGTTAAAAAGAGCATTAGTGTACAGTCGTAAGAAATATATTGGGTTCATTTCTGTTGTTTTTGTTATGTGCCTTTAAATTGCTTCTGACTTACGGCAATCTTAAGGTGAACCTATCACAAGATTTTCTTGTGTTGAGAGTGTGTGATGCATCTAAGGTCACTCAGTGTGTTTCCATGACTGAGCAGGGAATCAAACTCTGGTCTCCAGGGTAGTAGTCAAACCACTACACCATGCTGGGTCTACCTGAAGATATTCTGAGAAGACTCATCAGCCAAAATTGATGGTATAAAATTGAAGGTGAGGCAGAAGCTTGCTCTTCCATCCATCGAGCACCCATTTTTGACCTCGTTTAACACACTCTTGTCTTTATTATCCTCCTTCCAGTGCATAGCCTACTCATGCCTCAACAAATACCTCTTAGTAGTTTATATTATAGGATGGTCTACGAAAATATGTAGGGGAGGCATGAATAATTTGCAGAGAAGGTGGACAGGGAGATAAAGGGCAGTGGCAGGTTTTTACTACACCACTATGTCTAGATACACATCAGACAATGAATATATATGCACTACTATATCTGGAGATGCATGAGAAAATCATATTTCAAAAGTATGGATTGATTTTGTATAAACTAAATGTTTAATGGTCATGCAAAGAGAAATCTGTAATTAGAGTACCTGGAAAGTGCTGGAAAGGATAGATCTAGTCCAAATTATCCTGAAAAACATGACATCAATATTTGTTCTTAAGTCTTGTGATAGACTATCATGTATTTCATTATAAGCCCAAATTCAGGAATAAAGAAAGGCCGTAAATGACTAGCTTTACTTTGTTACAGGAAAACAAAGAATCTTGATCAGACAGGCTTTAATTAAGATGCTGGAAGGCCTGATCAATATCAATTTTGCACTGCATAACAAGAAGAAAATATGGAGGAGAAAAAAATGCCCAGGCGATTTTTTGAGAGGGCAAACACAGCAAGATGAACAAAACTGAAATGACCTTCCCAAGTCAGTCTCTTAGTGGCCGCTAATTGAAATGTCACAGGAAGAAGTGAGCTAGTAAGTGAAAGCAAATATTTAAAGATGAGAAATCCTTCACAGTCAACTGGATTAATTTTCTGCCAAGTTCATCACAAACAAATCTATTTGAGATGATGTTGTAGAAAGTGAACTGTTAGCATACATTGTCTAGAATCTGAGAAATACATAATGATGGAGAGCACTTAGGTGAACCACACCAGTGGTGGAATTGTGGTGACAAAGGAAGGCAGACAAAACCTGCCAGATCCAAGTGGCCTATTTCTTCATCACCTTCCTTTTTCACAGCCAGAATGCCTGTGGCTATTTTCCACCTATTGCCACTGCCTACACTAGCATAACACACCATAAGGATTCTGATTTTATATCTGGAGGCAGTTCCAGTTTGGGTTTTTGTTGTTGTTGTTTTTGGCAATAATACCTTATCAGAATGCTTAGAAATAAATAGAAAGAACTGAAAAGCCATTCTTAGGGAAAGTGCATGTGGCTGTGGGTGTGTGTATGCTGAGCTTTGCGGAGAACCAGAACTGTTTGCTTTCAGTTGGCAACTGGGAAGAAATATCAATGCTGGATTAAGATCTTTTGCACCATAATCTTCAGAGCTATTTACATAGAAAATAGTACTCAGTAGGCGAGGCATTTATGTAGCTGTCTGTGTCCAGAGAATGTGAGCTGCCCCTGTTAAATTTAATGGACCCAATCTCCACGCACACAGAAATGTGCACATAGCTTATTTACATCTATTGAAATGAGAGAATTCTGTGCATATAAGCATACTTGGTAGACAGGATTGGGGCGAAAGGGCACCATTCTACTCAATCTTGATTTTTTATTTATAAAAGATATGTTTTCCAGAGTTGCCAGAGATTTCTCTCGCTCTTTCTTTCTCTGTGCATGTCTATGGGAGGGAGGGTGGTGATGGCAGAACCAGACTCATCAACACCTATGTTAGCCAATTATTCTCCACTTTCACAAACACTTAGCTAGCTAACAATTCTTCCACAACATTTTTCATTAGAGCACTCATTCTACCCTGACTCCTGGCTCGTACTACCAACATGAATTCCTTCCAACAGAAGCAATTATCCTGATTATAGTGCATTAGGCTTTCCTTTCTGAAATCCTCATTCTACATTGATTTAATATTAATCTGCTTGGGAAATAAGCTTTTCATAGGATTTGTACTGTGGTTCCCAGTTCTCATGTGAGAAACATTAATTAGGGAGAGGTAAATCATAAATGAGAAAAGAACATAACACAGGATAGACATCAAACTACATGTTACCTTTACAACACATCTCTGGTCTGGAGTGTAGGATTAGAGGTGTCTTTTCTTTTGTTTTGCCAAACCAGAGTGGGATTGCATAAAGGGTTAAAGAACTGCACAGTCCCCATTTCAGATTAGGATTATACAAAGGATTTTTTTTAAACCCCAAAATTGGCCTTTTGTAACACACATACATTTCAAAATGATGTAACAAAGGCAATATATAGTTTGGCCCAGTGCATTGTTTCTGCTTTTAATGCTCATAACCGAAGTATATTTTCCCATATATTTCTCAAAACCTGATCTGCGGGCAACTCTTTCATGCAAGTTATTAATTTATTGTTTCTCAAAGTGATAGCTATAGATGTTCTAAGAAAGGCTTCTACTGTTTACCAGTGGGAAGGGTGAGGGGAGAGGAGACAATTCAAGTGAGGTAGCTGTAGCTGTTCTGAACTCACAGCAGAAAGAAAAGAAGTATATACTCCATCTGTGAGTACACCCTCATTTCTTTCCTCCTCAGAGCTGAGAAAAGCTACTTCATTGTCCATATTGCCTCCTCCTCTCAGTAAGCAGAAGCAGCTGGAACCCTGAGGCTAGATGACTCCCAGCGTGTGGAAAAGACATGGGACTACATGGAAGGAGCTTTACATTCTGCCTACTCAATGTAGGATCTCAGCCTTTATTGTTAGTGTTCTTGTCTAGAATGCCTGATTCTATTCTTAGATACATATTTTCATTGCCCTAGGTCTCAAAAGATTTATAATTTGATTTTCTACATTAGTAGCTTGAGCAAGGGAACTTGAGGCCGAACCTCCCAAACTGCTTCCTTCCATATTCAGTTCTTAAATTTAACATGAGAGATAAATGGATAATTCTCTTATGGAAATGCTAACCTGACAAAACTGACATTGAAATTAAGACAGGCCAAATAGGTATACAATTATTTGCTTTTATCAATCATCTTTAATGAGTCTGTTCCTTTTATTAGCAACTAATAAAAACTGAGTACATGGAGATCAATTCATAAGGTCCTTGGGTTTTTGTTTGTTTTTCCCTATGCAATAATCATGTCCTTCAAAATTAATTCAAATTATTTTGTTTTTGAACTAGGTGTGGTTGGCACACTTCCTCCAAGTGTCTGGGACTTGCATAAAAAATACAGGAACGGAGCAGTCAAAAGCAGATAGAGGAATGATGGAGCTTTTTGACAATGATGAAGATGAAAGCAAATCTTCATTTTGGCTTATCTTTTCTTACCATCAGCTTAGTTTGATACTATTCCAGATCATGCTCATCATCACAGAAAAGTATTTGCAGTCTTAAACAGAGATGTAATTCTTCACTAATTTTTTTCCTGAATGAAGCGATGAGTAATTTTAATAATTTTCTTACCACTGTAAGAACAAAGTCTTTGAAAACTGAGACATTTGGGGACTTGTTCTGTGCAAATTCACTCATCGGACTTTTTGCACAGGAAACAAACCCTACTTTACTTATTTGTTTGTATGTATGTATGCATGTATGCTTTCTCATAAAATTAGAACTCAAGGTAGCTTACAATTTAAAAATACAATACAGCCAAAAACACACAAAAAAGTGAACATTAAAATGGGATCAAACTAGTGACCATATTAATATGATTTAAAACTATATTTAAAAAGATAAAATGCCACTGAAAGATAAGAAGCAGTTTTAAAAAATTCAGTCTAAAGCAGTACTGTGCTCTCAGCCCATTCTTTAAAAAAATTTCTTTATTCAAAATCTGCTGGAATAAAAAGAGTTTTGCCTAGCAAAAGAAGGACAGCAAGGAGTAGGGCAGTTTTGGTCTCCCTAGGAAGGGAATTCCAGAGTCAAGAAGGCCCTGTCTCTCACTTGCCCACCAACCATGCTTGTGAAAATGGTAGGACTGAAAGAAAGCCCTCTCCTGATGCTCTCAGGGCCCGGGCTGGCTTCTATGGGAAGATACAGTCCTTCAGATAACATGAACCTGAGCCACATAAGGCTTTATAAGTCATAACCAGCGGTTTGAATCGTGCCCCAGAAACAAAATAGCAACCAGTGGAGTTGTTGAAACAAGGAAGTAGTATGGTCCCTATAACGTGACCCAATTAGCGGTCTGGCTACAGCTCTTTGTATTTGTTGAAATTTCCAAACACTCTTCAAAGGCTTGAAATTGACCTCTTAAAATAGGCAACAACTCAATCAAAGGGTTTCTTAGGTGGGACAGATCAGAGTGCTGGAAAAGGGCAACTGCAGCACTCTCATGAGGAATACTGAGACAAGCAGTTGCAGCAGGGCCCCAAGGAGTCTCTTCAGCTGCCAAGTTCAACAAGCCCCATTATCAGGAGAGTTCTGTAGCTTTTAATCCACACATTTCCAATCTGCAACACCTTGAAAACCCTTTGGTTGGGACTGGCATCAACAAAAGTAGCTATGATGATGGAGTTCTGTCATTATAGCTATGTCTGACGATGCAGGACCTTGTCCAATATTTTCCATGCAAAAAATATCAGAAATATTAGAAAAAGTTGTTTTCTGTCTTTAAAAAAATGTGAATTTTGTGCAGAATAAGCACCAAATTGCAACAATTCTTGTTAGTCCAGATTTCTTCTTTTCAGGGTTTTCTGACACATGGAAAACACATTTTTCTGACACTTTAGAAACACATTTTTGAAATACTTTTGAATATTTTTCCATCCCTTAAGTCACTACTTAATTGCTAAAACACATGGATGCAACAGTTCTGGGCGCAGGGAAGCAACAGGATGGGTGTAACAATTTATCCATCATTCTGCCAAACCAGGGCAGATGCTTGGGACAGTTCTTTTTCCCTTGGTGGAGATATGTGTGGGCTTTTTTTTTCCTCCCACAAATTACAGTTGGTTGGAATTTTCCTACAACAGCTTCAGGCTGGCATCAGTACTAGATCCAAATTAGACACCTCTCAGAAGAATGCACCAGCTTTTTAGTCAATATATCTGTCCCCTTTTGCTACTTTTGATACTAACAGTACCTCTCCTCCTGCTGTTCCAAATCAGCTCAGTGGAAGGTCCACCCTGCCAAAGGAACTCCTTTCCACTAGTCCTCATTAGCTAGTTAGAACAATACTGTGAGACCCCAAAAACCCAGTATCAACTGTTACGTTACTTGGCTTGCACTTAGTACATGCAATTAAAATATATGTAAGACAGGAGAAAAGAAAGGAAAAATTATGCTTATTAACATCCACCAGCTAATACTGACAAGGTCATCCTGCTAAATTGATATTGCCCATCCTGTAATCGATTTGTGAATTTCTCCAATGCTATTTTTTTTAAAAAACAAAAAATCATCAATGTTCAGCCCATTGTTTTCTCGCATCCTGGTTTGTTTAATAAATAATTTAAGCTGCAATCCTATATGCATTTACCTAGGAGTAAACCCCATTTAACTTAGGACTTACTTCTGTGTAGAAAAATATGTAGAATTGCACTGGTTTCAGATTAAGAGTTCTATATGGTTTACTAGAGAAGATAAATCTATACTGTTTCCTCTTTTCGATTAGCACAGCACAATGGTGGTTAAAGTTTTGAAGTGAGACTTGGGAAATTCAGATTTTTGTCTTAAAACTTAGTTATCATCAGCAAGTCAGTTCCTCTCTCATCTGGTGTACACGGTGCCTTAAGCAGCAGCAGTAGTGATGATGATGATGATGTCTGGATCAATTCCATATGGAGGTGATCATTCCTGAAAGCAATCCTTAATTATTGTTTTTGTTACTAGAAAGCAATTACAGCAGTTGTTGCATCATTCAGAGATCAATAGCCTTCACTTTGAATGGTATTATATTAGAGTGATGTAGAGACTGACACTCATCTAAAGTTTTAGAAATTTCAAGAGAGGGAGGCTCATTTGTTACTTTATTAAGGACAAATCCTTCACAAAGTGATCAGCTTTGACAGAGTGAACCAACAGTTGGCTGGAAAGAGCAGAGCCTGGAAAAGTTACTTTTGAGTTACGACTGGTCCCGGGACCAGCATAACTATTAGTTATGCTAGCTATTAGTTATGCTTGCTAGGGAATTCTAGGACTTGTAACTTTGCTAAACTCTGGCAAAGAGAAATTATATGGTTGTGTAAATCCAAATGCAATATCATCTTGCCCAGACAACACAACAACATAAGTCAAAGTGCACCCAGAGGCACCAACCTCATGGTCAGGACATTCTTTCATATTTATACGATTTGATCTACATTCTCATTATTGAAGTCCAAGAGGAAAAGAAATAATAGTGTCTCATTTTTGATGTCAGATAGAATGGTTCCAGAATACTTAAAAGAGAGAAACAGAATTACGCATATATTTTACACTGTTTACGAAACAAAGAAGCCTTGACCCCAAACTCTTTGGCCCTCCAATAGGCATGTCCCAAGCAAGGATTATCTCACTGTGTTCAAAACAGAGAAAAATTCTCTGTGTGCAGCCTCAGTAGAAAAGACAGTGGGTCATCCCTATCTGCATGGGAACAGCTTGTGAATTCTGCAGGTAATTCTCCAAATTACTAATCCAGCTATATATGTAATAAAATGGGGTTAATGGGATGTACATCTATGCATAATCCTATTACAACTCCAGGGGAAGGGGAGAGATGTGGGGTTATTCAGATATTGGTGGACCGCAAACCCCATCATTTGGCTGTCCTGGTTAAGACTGATGAGAATTACAGTACACTACCATGAGGAAGGCCACACATTCCCTACCCCTATCCCATTGTACTGTAAATTTATAATATTGTACATAATGAAAAGGGTAGGTGAGGAATCTGGGAGTTCCAACACAACTTGGCAAGCTATGCATTTTCTTTAAAGGAATGTGAAAAGCTGAATTTAAAATAATGAACTCCTTGTCTTATGTAGCTGTCTCCTTTTTTCAGTAAAATTAAAAGCTAATCATTGTCGATCATGTAGTTACCACTTTTTTTCCTTAAGTGCCACCAAGCCACCAGAGTTCACTACAAAGACAGTCTTTAGGTCAAGTGTTTCCCATCCAATGACAAGTAAATCCCCTTCCAGACACTGACCAAAAGTCTCATAGTCTTTCACAAACAGTCAGCATCAATGATGGCAGATAAAAAATGATTTGAATGAAGTACGTGGGCAAAATAGGGAATAAAACTCTTTAAAGTAAACCATGTAAGGCTCTGATCTTGCAAACCCCCTCTCATGGCAGCAGTCACAGGAGCTGCAAGCAAACTACTGATGTGTATTTTTTTAAAAAACAGAATTGGATAGTTTGCCCTGAAACGGTTAGCAGTGTGCCATTTGCATTATATCATTCAGCGATAAATCCTCTTGAAATGACCAAACTCACCATAATGCTAACAGTGACACTGACATAGACTGGATTTTCATACATTTCATGAAATCATTCTGTGCAAAGCAAGTACAAGCAGGCCTATTTAATCCTACTTATTGGTTGCTATCCAGTTAATTAATCCAGATGATTCTGGACTGCCTCTCACATCACCCATCATCACTGCATGTACAGTGTAAACAAATACATTCTAAGGCTGATGGGAGCAGCAGTCCAACTACATCTGACGACCAGAAATGATCTATGTCTCCCCTTTACCTAGTTCAGTTGTTTTTACACACATATTAAATGTCCATATGTTTTAACACATGGCACATCTTCACTGGAGAAATACAACAATGCAAATGCAAATACAACAATGGGCTCCTCTTCTTAGCAGCAATGCACATGAGCTGTGCAGGTAAAAAATGTCAGAATGCTGTGCTTGCATACATTGCCACTGGGAAGCAATATGTGCTAAGAAAACCAAACCCAGACAGGACATTCCTTAGGCAGAGAAGGTAATCATGAAGCTTTCCAGATCTTGGACTATAACTCCCAGAGCCAGCATAGCTGATGGTGAGGAAAGCTGGGAACTGCAGTCCACCAACATTTGGTGAGTTTCATTATTCTCACCCCTATCCTTAAGGATGTTCAGTGGGGAGAGTTTGACAATATTTACGCTAGGTTTTCATGTGCCCCTGATTTAGACAATTAAAGATCAATGATTCTACCTGGCTGAAGAGCAAGTGGTTTCTAGGAGTGCATTCCCAGGCAAGTAGGTTTCAGCGGTGCAAGGGCTCCTTATTTAAACCAGTTCTCCCTCTTCGTTCACAAATACCTCAGCTCATAGGCTAAGCTGACTGCACGTACAGAAATCAACTGATTAGAAATTCAATATCGAGCACATGAGGATGGCATATGGAATGGCATGTACACACACCTCCATCTGGATGGAAGCTAGTCTCTTCACAAATTCAGCAACATGTTCCAGACTTCTTCTGTGCTTATGGTTTTCTCTAAAATTTTGGTAGAAGGAAGTTAAAATGAACAAAGCTTTGTATCTCTTACTTCTTTCCCGAAATTAAATATAAGCAGATAATGGTGTTTCTTTAAACTAATTAAGATTCAGGTCATTTTTATTCAACAAACAGTAAAATAACTAAACTGCATAATTACAATAAAGAAGAGCAAAAATTGTATCATTGACATCCTTTAACAAAAACAAGTTTTGATTTCTTTAAATATATCCGCAGAAAGTTAAAGAATTTTAGGTTACTGAAATATTCACAACAGTTGTTTCTTGTTAATATAAGATTATTCTTTTACCTCTTTTTAAGGCTAAATTAGGATAATCAGAAAAATAAAAGTAGAGTTAGAAAGTTTAATATCACTCTCTATTTTTGCAGAAATTTTTGAAGAAAATATGCGTATTATACTGGCATATGACTTGCAATGGCTTCTCAGCAAGGACTGCAAAACCACATACATTTATAAACATGGGAGAGAATGCTAAAACATTAAAACATTTGTAACCATCTACAAACATGAATTTCACTTTCTGGGAAGACATTCATCATGTGTCAACAGCCTGCTCCTTTGTTATTTCAAAAGATATATAACTAAAAAATGACAATGAAATCATCAAGGCCAACATTCACCTGGAAGTTCTTTACTAAAGGCTTCCCTTCTCTGCTCTGAAACCATTCCCATGAGATAGAGATGTCCATGAATGAGGTGCGGCTTACCTAGCACAGCCCAGGGAACTCCTGACTTTTGCTATCTGCCTACTTCTCACTTATTTCCAGAATGGGCCCCAAACCAACTAGGGAGCAACAGGTTTCCAGTCTGCTCTGGTAATATTTTACCCTCACCAGAAGCCATAGCTTTGGCACTGATTCGATTCAGAATGAAATTTTACCTTTGCCCCTACTTATGAGTGGCATAAAAGAACTGTAGTACTGTGGTACAGACCCCACTGTTCACAAATGGACATTGGCCAGGAGAACTTCCTGATGGATTGTACCTCAGATTTGAGAAATAAGAAAAACGGCCTCATTGTACTTGGGTACAACTGGAGTAGCAAGAGATAGGAAAATGAAGGAAGAAAGAAAGGAATCAAACCTGGATGTTATACATGCAAACTGACATTCCATCTCTTTTAAAACACGGCCATGTCCAAAAAGCCTTTTGGGTTTGGAATGTTGTACTGCATCAAGTATTTCACAAAGCTCCTGAGTATCACAAGAACCTTCCTTTAAAAGTAAGAAAATAATAACAATCATAATAACAATACAATATGAGCGTGAAGATGATGAGGATGATCCAGAACTATTTTATCAGAGTGCCTCAACTTCTAGAACTGTAATCTTAGATCAACAACAGAGGAGGATAGGGAACAGATCCATTTCCATTTTCTTTTTGCTTTGTACAGGTCCTTTTGTTAAAGCAGATACAAGAATTCTGCTGAACGTGGCAGCAAAGAGAATGAGAGTGCAATTGCCATCAGCATGAGAAGTGTGCTTGGCTTGATGCTGATACGAAGAGGTGATGAACTGTCAGCGGATATGTGACTGGTGGAGCCTCCTGCCACATTTTCTTTCCCAATTGTATTCTGTAAGACACAATAACTACCTTTGGTTACTATATTTTCATTAGCACATCCTAGCATACTTCAGTTAGCTTACAACAAACTCTTACCTTACTTGGCTGCAAGCTACTTTTTTCACTCAAGAATGCCATAGTCACCAGAATGAAGTCTTTGGAAAGATCTTGCTGTTAATATAATTTGTGTATATGTGTGTGTGTGTGTGTGTGAGTGTAGTTCTCAAACTACTTTCAAGTGACAGAACATTAAGAAGGTGATTTATAAAAACACATTATTTTTATTTATTTACTTTTCTATTTATTTGTGTTTTCATTAATTTATTTTCTACTTTTCTCCCATAAGGGACCTGAACTGTATATTAAAACAAAAGAGCTACACAATATGCATGCAAATATTTAAAAAAGTATTAGACAATATTAACATTCAATCCTTTATACAGGAACTATGTCCCACTGAACTCTATGGGAATTCCTTCTGAGTAGACGACCCATACAAGACTGTGCAGTTAAAAATCATTTTGTGTTTTGAAAAGAGTTTCATTGCTCCACTGCAATCAGGTTGCAGTGAATATGAATTCTTATAACAGACTTTGTGTATAGACTGCAGACGGGGGTTATTGAAACCAAATTGGTGAGGTCATGTAGACAGACCAATAAGTGGAATCAGAATAGATCTTGGTTGACAGAGGAATGGCAGTACTGAAACAGGAAAGAATTATAAGAGGTACAGAAACTGGATTTTGTACAAGTCCCAATTATGTCACAGATGCACGTATTATTAATGTCTACGAATCAGAACTTTCAGTCTCCTACCCCTAACCTCTCTTGGATCGCGAAAGGCTATGTTTAAGAATGGAAGGACCAGGTGTTTTCCAGTGTTTGTGCGCATATCAATAGGCCTCTATTAAAGTAGGGGTGTTTGTATTAACAGGAGTGTCCCTCTTCTTATATGGCAGTTACCCACCTGCAGTTATATCTCTATATAATTCAAAATTGCAACCTTTGGTTGAGCCATATGATTGTTATAGGTTGCACAGAATTATGGAATTGATCCAAGTGAAATTGGAATATCTGTGATGTTGAGTAGAAAATGCTTGGTTGGTTTCTGCATGTCTGCTAGTAGAACAGTCTATGGAGGAAGGCTGAACTTTTTGGAACAGAATGTAAGATGCTGAATGTGCAATCAGTTTTATGCCTTCCATGGTTTAAACAACTGTCACTTCATTTATCCCAGATCAATATTTTGTCAGCCATAAAATCTGATCTGCTGTGTTTAAGGGTCTTACTAAGAACCATATGATTACATGTTGTTGCAGATTCCTAACTAATTACACTGCATAGATGAAGAGTAATTATCATGTGGCTTGCAAAACCATGTGCTCCATAAGAATTAAAATGTAATTACCTTTCTGCTACATAGCTGAATGTGAGTGGCTATTCTGAGCAAGGACCTGATTTTCCTAAGCCACTATGCACATTCTAAAATTCAACTAAAGTAAATTCTTCCAACAGAATTAATAAAACTGAAACTGTCTGCATTTGAGACAAAAGCAAGGCTAGGAGGATCTAGTGGTTTTAGGACACCAACATTTAGAAAGCTTCACCTCATATACCCAGTTAACACCTGCCCTGAGAAAGGCACCCAGTTCACTTGCTCTGAGGTCCAGTCACTCAGACAAAAAGAACACATTTATACACATCACCAGTCCAATTTAGCCTCCTTATTTTACTCTTGCCAACTCCTTCATACACTATGCACCACTCAAGGGAAGTGAGGGAAGAAGAGACAACAAAGGGTTGCATCCAAGCCTAGGCTATGTTCTACTTAGCTATTATCAGGTGATGAGCTGAGAGCATTGAAGTACACAAGTCAAAAGAATCCACTACAGCCCTGGGGACATCTGGCTCTACATGCTACATTAATCTCTATTCCAGCTCTTGGGAAGAAGCTGAGGCAAAGGAAACACTCTCTATTTTGGCAGAGTTGGCAGATTAATCATTAAGGGGGACTAAGCCAGGGGCTATGGGAACTTATACTACTGAACTAGTATAGAAATACAGGATGGAGTGTAGCACTTATTCTCCTGTGCTGTGTAGAATAGACACTTAAAGCCAGCCTCCCCTCCAGATGTTTTTGAACAGAACTCCCATCAACCCCAGCCATCACAGCCAAAGCCAGGGATGACAGGAGCTGTAGTCCAAACTATCTGGAGGACACCAGATTACAGAGGCTCCTATATTTAAAACAGAGGTCCTGCCTGAATATTTCCTGAGAAGTATTCTGAGAAGATGACTCAAACATTTCCGATAAAGCACAATTGCTACAACAAAGGGTGAATTCTTACCCCAGTCACACAAAGTTCCGTCACTACAGATTCATTGAAGCTCTGCTTTGGTACCTGGAGAAAAATTAGAAAGTTACTGCACAGCTCTGTTTTGCCAATAATACTAGAAATGACATTGCTGATCAGTCTGCAAGAAAATGCCCACAAACCACCTTTTTGGAATAGTTCCGCTGATGTAAACTGGACTACTTCTGAAAAATGGTCTCTTCTTTGTAGATGCATATTTGAACCTCTTTGAAAATAACATATTTAGTCAAATGGTGAGTAGTCTTGTTATTTATTCACTCAATTGGATAGAACCTGAAGCGTTAAGTTTTCTCATGTTATTATTTGCATTTGTTTGAACAGATGTGTGTACAACAAGTACTATAATTCATGCTTAAATGCAAGTTTTAAGAGGGTTTTTGTTGTTGTTGTTGTTTTGCCACAAATTTCAAACCAGGTATGAAAATGCCAACCTTGAAAGCACTAACATAACATAGGCCAAACACAAGGAGTGGGAAAGTGCATGGTGCCAGGTTTGCATGTGGCTTCCAAGACTGTTTTTATAAATTTTGCCTCCACTTTCCTACCAAACTTGCTACCCCACAACTCACCCAAATCAAAACACATAGTACCCATTGTCAGTCAAGCTATTTTGCCATAAGGTCCTAGAAGCACCTCTCCTCAATACACTCACACTAAAAAGCAATAGGTAATCATTTACTGCTCTTTTATCTGCTTCATGTGACAGTTGTTGCCTCACTTTGTCTAATGACAGGGTCAGCCCTGCCTTGAGAGATTAACTATTTGCAACAGATAGGGTCACTGCGTGCAGACCTAAGTGTTCTATTTTCTACGTCCAGAATACTACTTTCAGGTGACAATTCACAGGGTTTTCTTCAAAGAACACTATGCTTCTTACAATACCACTATTTCCTATCATCACCTGGCTTTCCGTTAAGCACAATGTAGCCTTGGTAAACAGCATCATCTTCCCTGCCTTCTGCTGGCCCTTTACAAGTCTTCAGAAAAAGGGCAAAACCTGTGGCATAGCTATCAAGAAGACATTAAAACAGCAGCTTCTGGTTTAACTAAGTAGATAGGGCATTCTTCCATTTAACATAACTAAATGGCAATGAAAGTATTTAATTTCAGATCTTGAAAAGGCTATGCATTATCTGTTCATAGCACAATAGTCCATTCTCAGGAGAAACAAAACTGCACAGTTTTTAGCCTAGAAGTCTATAGCAAATCATAACAAGGACCTCAGAAAAATACTAAACTCTTATTTTTTGACTATAAAGAATAAGTTTCAAAGTCAGATGAAGGGAATGAAGATATATTCTTCTTTACTTTATAAAAGTAAAAAAAAATAGTGTATATGTGTGTGGGGGGGCATTAGCTTCCAGACAGAGATGTTACATGCCAAGTTTCAAATTGGTAGAGTACATTTTACTGCTGAGTTATAAACCTGTAAAAAGAGGTTATAATGGAAAAGCTGGCATAGGCTGTTGTACTATAATGTAGAAGTGTATCACTAAATCACAGGTAATGGGAAAAAATATATAAAGCTCTGTGCAAAAAGCATGATATCCAGTAATTATATCCTAAGGGACAAATGTCCCCCGCCCTCAAATCATACAGGGTCCTGGACAAAGAGGACTTGGTGTAATTCAGATGCAAAGAAAATTAATGCCTCAGTATAAACTAATATTAAGCTTGCATACTAAGCTAATGCACTTATGTTCTGATTAGAAGATCAAGGCATAATGTGCTTACATTTATTCATAGTAGGATTTGGAGGGTGAGGAATTATATAGGCTGGAGGAAAGAATTTTCCACATAGAATATATTTTGTCATCAAATTTTGATGGCCAAATGTCATATTCAGTAAACACTGACAACATCTGGGCCACATTTAGAAAGTCATTTTCTTTTCATTGTAAGATAGATAACAACCTCCTCAGACCCAGTGCAGGGACGTAAAATTCCCCAGTTTTCATTCTCGTAGGCAAGAATGAATAACTTTACCATTTTTCCCCCCTGTTGTGAGAAAGTCCTTGAAAACTGCAACTATTAGCAATTTGGGATGTACTCTGCACCCCCTCCACATTTTTGTGCAGAAAATGCATTTTTTTCTGAGCATAAAACATGAATTGCTGTGTAGCAATGTTATTTTATGTGGAGGAAACTTGCTTTCTGAGCAAACACCCCCTCCCCCTTCTTTGTGCACAATAAGTTCTAAATGCCAATGTAAGGGTTTCTCAATGTATAGGAAACCTCTCTATTGTATATTAAACATATTTTAAAATATTTTTTCCATCACTAATCCACAAGTGTAAGGAAACTACCACATATTGCTAATTTCTCCGGTCAGGAGAAGGAGTGACAGTGACAGGTCAGTGTCAGACATTTTTGAGAGAAACATATTATCTAAATTAGGGTGGTTGACTTCTGAGGTTCACGCAAGGACATGCTTCTGGCCACACTTCCTAACTGCTTCCAAATTCACTCACAGGTCTCACTGCCAACTTTCCACGGCATCTCATAGAACAAACATTTAAAGCAAGCAATTTGGAAACATACTTTAGCAGCTCAATCTGGGCAACAGGTTGGGAGGACACATAAATGTCTGTTGGGATCAAAGGCAATCTGTCCTTTCCCATCCTTATCTAAACACATCTCAGCCTTTCAGTCCAAGGTTTGGGACCAAATCACTCTTTCCTAAATTCCTTGCCTAATTTACTGCTCCAGAGACGGAATTCAACTGATGTTCCTAGATCAAGTGCATTTCCATGCCATTGGCCATTGTATCTTACTGGACTGATTCTGTGATGGTAGAGTATTACAGTGGTTCTAGTCTTTCATGCAGGGTTTGTTCCATAGGGTGACTTTAGAGATTCTGTTCAGCCCCAAGCTTTAGGGTATGGGATGCTCCAGGAGTAATCTCTGACCTGTATGTTTTTAAACAGCTATGTGAAGTAAGGGTAGACATTTTTTTTTCAATTGTTCGGTCCCATTTGAAAAATGGATTTTTCAACAGTCAGGAAACCCCATGAGAATAGGACAGTGAGAATGCTGTGCAATTTTCTCCTAGGATTTTACATTCAAAAGTGTTGCACAGGAATTATTATGTGAATGAAAACATGGGGTTTCATACAACATAACATACACAACACAATCTGTTTTCTGGGCAGATTTTTTTTATGGTGCAAAAAAGGGTATGATTTTGTGTGTGAGTGTTTGGGTCTTTGCATGCTTGTGTGAACCTTTTTCAATAAAAAACAATTTTACTTCCTTTTTTGAATCTCTGGCTGGTTCTTTCCTCCGTGACCCTGTAAACATAGGTGGAAAGCTCTTGTTAAGTTACCCCCTTTCACAAGCCTTTTAATTTGAGCTAATTAACTCCTCACTTCTGAATGGAGGTACTGACATCGCTGGTAGGCCCTTGTGGCATCTACATTTTGGGGTAACAAGATGCCCATCTAACTGCTGTTTAAAGACCTCCAAAGAAGGAGAGTCTGCTCACAGTCTGTTTTTCTATTCTTCTGCTCCACACCTCCCCAACTCATTCTAAAGGGGTTCTCAATTCTCCAGAGCAGATTTAAGTGTGTATGTGTGTGCATACCTGTGTGTTTACAGAGAAAGAAGCCACTCAATCAGAAGTATTTGTTCTATTGCCCTAAAAGTCGAACTTAGTATTGATTACAAGACACTGATTTCCACTAATATTACTACTTTGCCTTAAAGCTATGCAGTAAGAGAGAAATTACACAAAAATGAATAAATTCCTATTTGCTTGACTGGTGGTCTCCCTGAGCCTTTTCAGCAGATGCAGATTCCAGTGAAACTAATGGCAGCTTTCCACTGATTGAATGGGCTGTATCTTCTAACGTCAAATCCAGCTATAAACCCCCCCCCCCGAATCCTTTTGTGGTAGGGAGCATTTTAACATAAAAAGCTTTTACATTAGAAAACAAATAAATTGCCAGTTGGATTGAAAACCATCATAATTTAAAAACAACCACTATGGTGAATGGATAATTAGCTAAATATGATAAAACTAAGCCAAACAATTGAAAGTCAATTCTGTTAAAACTCTGCTTGGTTGTTGTTTTGTTATACAATCAAACAAAACAGTCACAGTGTCAGTGCAATTCAAAAAGTCTATTTATTACACTTTATGCATGCAGTACGGAAACAGCACCCTACTGGGGGCTCCCCATGCTATAGAAGAGAGCTTGCTTCAGTCACAAGTCATCTATATATTGAAGCACTGCAATATTCCATGGCAAAACTGTGTGCCAAGCTTAAGAATATATAAGTCCCTCCTCCTAAAATAAAATACAGCATGGAATACTTTTCCACCCATAGTAGTTAGTATTAATATACCCACTTCTCCCTGTAGGTTCGCTTATCTGTTTACTATCTTAATTTGAATTAAGATTAACCGAGAGTAAAGTTTCCACACAGGCACCAAGAGGCTAGTGCCAATTTCCTCAACACAGCAGGAATCTTTGTATTGATTTTTGGGAAAAAGAGAAAAATGAAGAGTTCAACAAGTTATTCAACTTCCCTTAAAATCTGAGGTTCTTGCTGTTGCCTTCAGACCAAGCTATCAACCATAACAGAACCAGTGGATCCTCTTTTTGCTCTCATCCAAAGGTTCTTTACAAATATAATACCCATGTCTTCTGGCAAATGTCCCATTTCTTTAATGCAGCCACTATGGCCAATGCTCAGGGCTTCTGGGAGCTGAAGTCCATGAACATCTGGGGACCCACAGGTTGAGAACCACTGCTTTAACGGGTGTATGTCATTCAGCACAGATAACTTCTGGTTTGAAAGTGTTTCACACCCATCAATACTGTCTGCAGTACTGCTGTTAAAAAGCATGGGGCCCTAAGTCAATTTTTTTAAATTTTTTTAAAAAGCAACATAAATAAAATGTTTTTAAAATGCATCCCCTTTTAATGTGTGATATCTGGGGGAGTTGTAATCAAATACATCTGGAGGTCAGTAGGTTGGGGATGAGTGAATAACTACTGAATGCTTCTTCTGAGGATGTTGCAAGTGAGCAAATGCTGAGTTGCCAACACTACTTCAACACCATTATTCTACTTTTTCCCACCTGGCCAGCTCTTGTGTCTTTCACAGTAGCTTTATGTCTAAAAACTGGTTAATGGAGCTTTCTGTGTCATGCTGGTATTGCTGGCACTTCCAGCTGCTTCTGTTAAAGACAGTAGGTGGCTGAAGGGTTTGAAATCCTACAAGAAAGCTATGAAATAGTAAAAAAAAAAAGAAAAAAAGGGCATCTTATTTTCCTGCACTGTCTTCTGGCCAGCCACTTGTTTGAAATATTCATAAGCCAATAATGCCTCATAACCTTTTGTTCCTTTTCTGTCTTGATTACAGAGATTTACTATGCAACTAAACTGTTTTCTTAACAGCAAGACACAAACAATAAACAGCCAGATGCACCTGACTGTAAAAATACAATCAGTTTAACTTTTTTTGCTCTTACTAAACATCCGCAGTATTTATCAGAGTTGTCAATAGTATTTTCTCGTTAGCCGAGTGATCCAACAATATGTTGCAATATAAATTACTTTCAACTGGGAAAAGAAGCAAAGTGCATGTCAGAAGCAGAACCCACTAAAATAAAGATTCGATTCAACATAAAACATAAAACAATCCTGAACTCTGAAGCACCAAGTCTAGGTGCAGTACTATTTAAGCTACAAAAGCAATCAGCTTTGCAGTCTTTCACTACAAAGAAGTCTGACCTTTACTTATATGCTGAGTCAGCAATAAGGAATATCCACAACTGAAGCATGAAAACTAACTGTGGTCAATTTACCTAAGAATGTAGATTTACCTAGGTCTAAATCAGGGTGTAACTGCAGAAGGAGCAACAAGAGAGACTCCTCTCCAAATAAGAAATCTGTCCCCCAGTGAAATTTTTCATCCATCCCCAAATTTCGCTGCAGTAACTTAGCACTTTAGGAGTGCATATAAAACACAGCTGAGGCATCCAAAGTAAAGGCACAGTCAATGTTATCCAGGGAATGTGAACACAAGTATTTTTAGGTGTTCCAGGTATGAATAATTTAGTCTCTCATTCTGTGCAATGCTAGAAATTTGGGGACTGTAAGAAAATTTCATTGCAAGGACAGAATTCTTATTTGAGAAACAATATCCACATTGTGCTGACCCCTGGATTACATCCCTGTTTTAGGTCCTTTTGAATTAGGTGCGTGAGAGATTTGCTTCCTTCCAAGAATATTCAAAGGAGATGGCTGCATGTCTAAAGT
This sequence comes from Iguana delicatissima, assembly GCA_948472985.1. Lineage (NCBI taxonomy): Eukaryota > Metazoa > Chordata > Lepidosauria > Squamata > Iguanidae > Iguana > Iguana delicatissima. The sequence goes on from CAOKZL010000231.1 coordinate 316,626, forward strand.
ATAAGACTGAAGAATATTTACTCCCCATCTTTACCATGCTTACACAGATGCCTCATATTTCTTTCAGAGACTTACTGTGAAGTCATTATGCTTGTGACTACAGACTACAGAAAGAAGGCTCACTGATTAACTTCCAAGCTGATGTAGTTACAATGCAGTTATTATCGTCCCTTGTAGAAGCATTTATTCATGTCTCTTGTTTTCCTACATGAATTGGTGATGTAGTTTATCCCATGCATATGGCTCAACCACAGCTTGATACCTTATGCTGTGCTACAAAAACATAATATCAGCAGCTGGGGATTCCCCCCACCTTTTTGTTCTGGTCCTTTTGCCCATTCCTCTAAGAGCAGATGAGGACAAAAGGAATAGTGGGCAGGAGAAACTGCAATTGCTTGATTTCCACTTCATTGTGGGAATCACTCTACTTCAGTAACTGGATCCAAGCTAGTAAATCTCCCTCACCATTGGCATTAGAAGTCAGTATCAGTCGAGATACGCTGGGATTCAAATGCCAACAGGGGGCATGCTACTAATCTGTGAAGCTCCTTGGTTCTGCTGTTCCTCCTCCATGTTGTTCCCCTGTACAACAACTATGAGGAAGCGGTGTTCTTTGACTCTATAATGTAATTCTAGGATCACCAACTCTTCAACCATCCAGTGTAGCTTGATGCCAGCAGGTGACAATGTTTGCAAAAATCTGCATCTTTTAAATCAGGCTACTGAAGATCTGAGAGCATACTAGGCCATTTTATTTCAGTTAACTCAGCAACACTATGTGCAACACTGTGTTTATACATGAGCTTGTTTGCCCTATAGAACAAATATTCTTTCCCAACATAGCAGCTTCTTGATCAGTAGCCAACTGGTGGTCAGGTTAGGACCTGTATGCCGCTGGAAGAAGAAGCTTCTTAGACTGCAGACTATTCTTTGATGGGTACTTCTGGGAAACATTTGGAGCAGTGGCAATATTCTACAACCCACTGATCAACGATTCCCCAGGAAATTCAGGTGAATCCCAAGCCCTCCAACAGTACTCCCAGTGGTATCAGCCCAATAAATATTGCAGATTGCCACCTGTCTGTCTGAAGACAGTAAAATTGAGCTGATTTTGCTGTTGTTTTTGCAACTCCTTATGGCTACACCACCATCTTGGCCCCTTTCTCTCAGTTACCTGTACGGTATCCAACTGCACCACAGTGTCAATCAACTTTTAATATTTATGCAAGCATTGTGCTGTGAACAGCTTGACAAGTTCCCCACCAGTTAAAGAGCTTCTAATGTTTTTTCATCCAGCTCCTAGATACTATAAAGATTTGTTCAAGGCCTTTAAAAAAAAAGGCATGGGGGTGGCTTCTGCTCACTTCTTTTAGCTTTCCAGGACTTGGAATAAAAATAGACTAAATTATCAAAAGACACATGAAAGCAAAGAAAAATTGAAATTATAACAATATTCAGTTCTTAAGGTAACAGATTTCTTCCACGTACCCACCCTCCAACTTTTAAAATAGAATCACTGGAATACTATATCACCTTCTAAATTATGTTATTTTACGCACACTTAGCCATGTAGCAGAGATGAGAAGAAATCTTATTACTGAACTGCAAAGATGGGTAACACGATACTGGCAAGAATGCCTAAAGCGCATTGGTGCCTGATGTATATTGGGACCAATGCAATGCAGATCCCATTGTGCATCAGTCCCATTGTGCAATGGTTACTTTGCTGATTCTGCAAACGGCAATATAACAGCAGCCCTCTACTGGATACAGATGTTACAAACTTAACATTCTAATTACTGCATTTGTAAGTCCACTTATAAAGATACAACTCCCTAACAGGATTCTGGCCAGCATCCACAGTATTTTTTTAAAAAATTCAAAATGGGACGCTTGAAGTATACACAGAACATCATCTTGTACTTAACAAACAGCAGATGCAAGATTTGTTAAGAAATATTCAGCTGGATACGGCAGGATTGTTACCTTAGCTAGTCATGCATCTTAATTCAATACAACTATAGAATGAGTACAGTACAGCTACAGAAGGAGATTGTCAAGACTTTTTTGGTCCAATAATGGGCATGTAAAGGGCTATTTCTGAAGTACATTCACAGCTGCAGCTCTAAGACTCCCAGCCAACAAATGAAGCCCATATAGCCCACATGACTTTTTAAAAATCATTAACTCTTGTTAAAATAGTAAGACCTTCAGGTTTCAATTTTAAACAGGAAGGTTTCTGGGTCCTTATGGTTGCAGAGATAAGCCTGGAAGCAAGACTACCAAAATGTCCTATGACTCAAGAAGCAGAAAAGCAAATTAAAAAAAAAATGCAATAGGAAGAAAAATGTTTCAAACCAGTGTTATTAGACAATAAATTCCCTTACGCATTTTTTTAAATAAAAAAAGGACAATTTTTCTCTTTGGTTCTACAATGTGTAATTACTTTTCCTCTCCAAAAGAAGAAAAACGTAAAACCTTTGTTAAGATGCATATATTTTATGTGAAGGAACATTTGCAGGTTCTGTGTGTCAAATCAATCATAGCTGGTTTCTCTCCTCTCCTTTTACTGCTTGGCTGAAATGATTTCTAATCTTCAGACTGATTCAAAGGGTGACTTCCATGTCACTCATTGTTTGGTCTACCATATTATGAGGTCAGTGCAACAATGCCCCTTTCTAGTGGCATTAATTAACAGAGTATCTGAAATACTCGTATGTCCTTTTAAATTATGTGCCCTGATACAAACAACGGCATGCCCATCAGTTAACAGTTTGCTTCATTTTCAGCCACATATTTTATTCAAGTGAGTCATATATAGAGTGTATTGTGCTCAGATCATCATATGGCTGTTATATTTCTATCTATATATAAAAAGGATTTGTTTCTAAGTAACATTTTTGCATAAAGGATAGCACAGAAGAAAATGGAACAGTAACAGCATTTGCTGAATCCCCTTTACTATCTTACTAACCCAAGAGCTGGTTGTGTTTTTTTTTATCATCATGATCATCATCATTTAAATATAAAACCAAGCCACCACTTTGCCATAAATCAGTTGTTTTGGATTTTATTGTTGTGGCTCCCTCTGTTTCACTGAGGCATGATGATGATTAGAGCTACCTTCAGGCTAAGATTTATCTCTAAATAAGGCTTTAGAGAATTTCTGCAGATTTATACAGTACTTGTTAACATCCAAACCACCTCATCCTCAATATGTAATTCCAGTATGTGCTGTATAATATCTCACTAAGATGCAAAAGCTGCTCTCTATATTAATCACGGTCCAAAACACTGGGAAGAATCCTAATATTCATGACTTCTTTCAAGGTCCAAAGGAAAACCAGATAGCTCCTGAAACCTTATACTGAAAAAAGCATCCCCCCTTTTTCCCCCCAAGGTTCAGAGCTGTCTCTTCTGGTCTTGATAAAGAGGACAAACAGCTTGAAACTGGTTTTAGCAACATTCTGTAGCTTCAGATTTAAGACTTGGGAACACATGCTTTCTGTTGGTCATGCCACAATTAATGTGGTTTACATGTAATTTGGTACACAATCTAATTTGTAAACATTTATTGTGACAGTTTTTATTTGGATATTCTGTTTAGGATCCTGTTCTTTGAATAGGATCCTGTTCCCTGAATACTGTATCTTTGCAATATATTTGTCTACAGCGCTACAGACTTGGGGAAAATAGGTGGAAACAAGGAAGACATATATATAAATCCCTCACTACTACTTATGTTCTAAGGCAACTTCTTCCTTTACAGCCTTTATAATATCTGCAGTAGGTTCTTGCCCAAGGTGACCTGAAGACATTTCTCTTGCATCAGACATGTATGACAGCTTACTCTGTGAGTGCAAATATATTCCATGTGGCTTGCTATATCAGAAACAAAGTTCTATTTTTGAATCAAACGTATGGCCCCACTTCGCACACACAAATATAGAGCATACATTTGAACCTGTACACCTGTACCCACTTTACTCAAAGTGCATCTGATGAAGTACACTTAAGTCTACGAAACCTTATGCTACCAAACTCTTTTTCTCAATTTAGTATCAAAGGCACGATGAGATCCCTTTGCACCACTTTACCTAAGAGTAAGATCCACTAGGATGAATGAGAATTACTTCTGAGTAGGCATGTACAGATTACACTCAAACCTGCCTTTTCCAATCTTTCAATCATCTTCCAAAACTTTTCAATGTTTTTGACAATAATGCCCATCAATATCAAGTGGCATGGTCAGGAATGCTGGAAATCATTACATAAAACATCTGGAACACCTGGCAGGCCTTGGATTGATGAAAATAATTAGGAATATTTGTCCATGGGAGAAAAAATATCCGAGACAGGAACAGATAAGGAAAAGATTTTAAAAATAAAATTCCCATTACCATTTTTAGTGGCTGTCTCTGAGACGGAGACTGCATTACTTCCGGTTCTGCTTACAAAATGTTTTCAGAAAACACAATAGCTTTGCAGTTCCAGTCCCCCTTTTGCTTCTAACTATTAGGGCCAAACTAGAGGTGCCATTAAATTCATCTTTGCATTTAACACACACTTTAAAAAGATATAGCAGTCACTTGGGACCAATAATTATCAGGATCACAGCAGGCAGGCAGAATGGAATTTAACTCTTTCCTCCCCTGCTGCTGTCCAGATGAAAATTGTTTCTCCAAAACTGCTACTAATGCTAACAGCAGATTTTGTGAAGTGTTTTCACTAGGAATGAGGGTGGCAGAGTGAAGGCTAAAAGGTTAAACAGCACTTTCCCATTTGCTGGTCTGGATAAATATAAGCCCCAAGTGGCTGATTGGGGGAGAAAAACCTCTACATCACTCTGTTAAATATAACAGGACCTTTAAATGCCACATCTAGCTTAGTTTTTCATCTTCTCATATTGCTGACACCACCTCTTCTCCTCATAGACTGCTCTTTTTGTACACTCCTCTTGATTTTTTTCCCCATTACTGTCATCTACTGATTTCCATTTCCTGGTGCTTGCTTTCAATCTATCACATCAGTTCCTGTCAAAAAGTCAAATTGTGTTCTATACTCGGAAACCCCCTAAGTTTGTGCTCAGAATAAATCTACTTAATTTTCCATGATAATATTCATATAGAGAGTGAGTCTCCTACTGACTGACATGAATTCTTTTTCATCACAGAGACTGTACACAGCCCTAATTATAATCCACTCATAACATTATTCAAACTTGGCAATATTCAGTCAAACTATCACCCTGGTGTCATAATTTGGACAATTATAAAGAAATGTTTAGTGTGGTCTATAATTTTAGTTTAATGAGGTTGAATATCAATCACTAGAATCACCTTAAATATATATTCATACCCTTTCTTAATGAAAATAAGAGAGAAAATGGCCTGCAAGTCAAAGCACTGAAGTAATTATTCTTTTGGTACAGTAGAGTGGTTCTTACACAACTTGATAGGTCCATACTGTTAACTTTTATCTATTTTCTTACATATCAACTTAAAAATTTTTAGACTGCATCTGTTTCAGGGTTAAGACTAGAAGAAAGCTGTTGGTGTCTGCTGAACAGATGTTGGTGCTGAAAGACCATACTGCAAACCAACATGCTTAAACTATGCTTAAGCCTATTCTCACATTATGGTATAGACCTCACAAGTGTTAGACACCAGATCTTCCACTTGCTTTACTTTTTAGAATGTGCAAACTGGCTCTAAGCTTCAGTTAATTATCCTGAGGGACGTACGGTCCAATGAAGAGCTGAGAGAGAATTCAAGGATGAAGACAGCTCGGCATATAAACTGTCTGCATCCTACTTGCTGGCTTGGAAGGCAAGAAGAATGATGCAAGACTGCACCATTGCTCCTTAGTTATACTGAAGCAGTTTGCAGTAAAAAAGCACAGTATTCCAGCAATGACAGAATACTGCTTCATTTCCCACTGTTCAAATTCTCCTGGCACAGCCCTAGCTAACATTTGATTATATGACCATGCTGTATATTTCTAATGAACTTCTGTTTTAGCTTGATATATCCTCCAGCTATTTACCCATCTTGCCTTCAATGATTCCAATGATGTTCTTTCTCTTTAAATCACTATTTATGGCCCCATGTTATTAAAGAGGTCCCTCACCACCAAAAGAAAAGAAAAGAAAAAAAAAGGCCTTGCCATGCAACATTGCTAATGCAGCTTTTTGATGGCACCAACTGAGGATGTCTGAGAACAGGAACTGGAGTCTGAATGCTGCAGCAAGAATACCTGCTGGGTCTTTGTTGTACCACTTAGGCTCAACGTGAGGCAGCAAAATATCTTGGGTCTACACTAAAAGAAAACATTCTCCATGGTGTTGGTACAATTTTCCCCATCCCACAATGTTGCTACAATATTTATCAGACTTCCAGACACCTTCTTCAGCTATTTATCATCTTGTTTTCATTGATTCTAATTATGATTGTTTCTCTTTAAATTATTATTTCTATTATTTTGTCCTCTGGTTGTTCTCTCTCTCAACTCCCTGCTAGGACAGCCAATGGTAAAAAACTCTGAGAGTGATAGTCAAAAATATCTGGAAGACTAAAGTGTACTCACTCTTGTTTAACAGGTAGCAACATGAAATTGGATCCATAACATGTAATTTGTCTGCTGACGTCGGGGTGTGTGTGAGTACATAGACTCTATTCAGCTGTAACGTCTAAAGCAGTGGTTCTCAATCTGTGGGTCTCCAGATGTTTGTGGACTTCAGCTCCCAGAAGCCCCAGCCACTATGGTCAATGCTCAGGGCTTCTGGGAACTGAAGTCCACAAACATCTGGGGACCCACAGGTTGAGAACCACTGGTCTAAAGAGCACCTAAATCAGAGTTCCCAATGGAACAGGAAGGAATAATATCTTCCAACAGTCTGGACTAAAGTGAAAGAAAGACACACTGATTAGGGAAGCAATCTTCTAAATATTTAGGTGTTGTTAGTTCCATGAATTTCAGTGTGATTTTAACACCTTGTGTGCTAACTGAACTCTCAGTCTCTAAGCCATTTCTGAATTGATCCTAACTCAGCTGTTGTTTGAAAAAGGATTTATTCCTCTCTTCTTCATTGTGTAGGATGACTGCAACCAGCCAAACATCTTCTGAAAAGCACAAAGTAATTAGTTTTTTAAAATATAACAGAGCTCGGAATGTACTTTTACCAGGTTGTAGGAGAACATAATACTCCATGTCTATACATTCTTCCTCTATAATCAAGGTGATTGTAATCATTGTTACTGAACACGCTGCAGTGTTACACAAATAATGGTATACAAATATGCAGCAGTGATATTCTGAAAGAGAACCAGCATGGCAGCGTGGTGTAGTAGTTTGAGTGTTGGACCATGACCCTAGAGACTCCCCAATGGGTCATGGAAATCCACTGGATGACCTTGGGAGCATCACACACTCTCAGGCCTAGAAAACCCTGTGAGAGGTTTGCTTTATGGGTGTCATAAGTTAAAAACAACTTGAAGGCACACAACAGCAACAAATATTCTGAAAAGAGTTATTTTTTTCTACCTGAGACAGAGTAACAAATGGCTCCCTGGTCCATTGAAGTGAAGGCATATGGCACCTTAAGCTACTAACATGTTTGGCTAAATGACAGAAATCCAACAATGCTGCTCCCACAGAGTATGACAACAACAAATTAAATAACTAGTAAGTTGTTGCACTTGTACTGACATCCCAAATCTGCTGCCTGAAGCAGCAGCCTTGCTCTACCAACTGTAAAGGTGGCCCAGCCCTGCAAAAAAGTCAAATACTCAGTACTGTAGGGAAAATCAGACTGAAACTGTCAGGAATTCAGCCTTCATTTAGCAGAGTCACACAGAGAAGCGGTTAGAAGTTTTTATCTAATGACTTGTGGCTTCAGATTGGCACTTGGAATAAACACAGACACAGATAGCTTTGAATAAAAGACTGAATACTTTACTAATGACTCTTCATTTACATCTGTATTGAGAGTCTGCTACCTGTCTAACTAATGAATAGGAGAATCTTTGGTTTAACTCACCATCCTTCTTTGATGGAACTCGAAGCATGCGAAGAGTTCAGATAGAGCAGCCATTGAGAACAAAAAGAGAGAGAGGGATCAGAGAGGAGGGGTCTTAACTTTTATAAGACTGATGACCCAAGCAACTGTCCTGAGTCACATGATCTGAGCACCAAAGGTATTTATGATCATGCAATAAAAGACAGAAAGGCAAATGGAGAAGATCTGGCACGCAGGAGAGAAAGGAAGCCCTATCTGGCTATTCCCATTTGTTCTAATAACAAGATGGGGGGGAGAGAATGCTGAGATTTCCAACAAGTGCCAGTTGTATCAATCAAACTAAAAGATTTGATTACTAGACTTTCATTATTTCCATTTTCCTGTTAGAACTTTCTAGCATCTTCCAACTATAACATATCATACTTTTTCCTAAAAAAAGCAGTTATAACATCTCTCTGATAATTATGTAGTATATTGCACAAAAGTATGAAGTGCCTGTTATTTTTATTCTGCATCTAATTATCAGATTATACAAATATCTTTTAACAGGAAACAAACGTGTTGTATTTCAACTACATAAATGACTAAAATTATAGAAAGCTGTCAAGAAATGGACATGAAGCATATTGCATATACGTTATTCTAGGGAAATGGTAAAAACCTACAATATGTGTTCCAATAGCTACTAGTTTATGACACATGATTTAATTACTAAAATATGGAAAAACAAATTCTGTGTCGTGCCATATTTGTTGGATTTTTGAGAGAAAGTGTTAACAATCCTATGCATGTATACTTGGAAGTAATCCAACTGCATTAAATGGAGCTTGCAGGACTATGAACTAAGTACCAGAGAACTTGGTAACCTTTCAAACAGATTAATGCATATGCAGATTATGATGGGTAGCACTGTATTTAATAAGACAAATTGAAAATATTAATCAAAGGAAATAAAAAGCTGCTTGGCTAAGTGGTCTGATTATGTAGATCTCAGCAATTAATAGGCTGGATCTTTCACAGGAGACCCACTGAAATCATTTTAGTTATATGACTAACTTAACTCCCTTTGGTTTCCATGAGCCAAGGCTAAGTATGGCTAAGTCTTGATTCAATCCAACAATGGCCCTTTCTGCACCTTACTTTATCCTGTTGCCCTGAGGTCATGATCCCAGCAGTGCCTTTGGTGGGAAGAGAGCATGATGGGAACACTTCCCTCTATAGAACAGAGCGTGAAGGATATGCCTCTTCCTTCCACAGTGCAGCTGGACTCTTCCCCATGCTGCCCTGGGGCAGGAAGCACCTCTACTGTGTTTCTGGCTCTTCTGCATGGCAGGTAAGTGTGGGAGTGTCATATGATCAGTGGTGACTGACAGAGAAAATCCGTCAATAATTTACTCCACCACTGCACCGGCTGAAGACAAAAGAAAGATGACATCTTGCAGAAACGTTGTTGCGGTCCTGCTCTTCTCAGTTAAAACACAGTACGGTATATTGCTGTATAACAACAGTCACCAAAAAAGAAAAAAAAGGGCGGGCAAGGTAAAGAGCAGCCTCTAAAAGAGAGAATCTCAAATGCCACCTTGAACAACAAAGCCTGTGTCTAGTCTTAGAAGGTCAACAGTGATGGGCTGAATGAGCTTCCCTCTGAGAGAGTTCCAAAGCTTCAATGCTACCTTGGAGATAGCTTTACCTCAAGGAACCCTCTTAAGTGTACTTCAAATAGCAAGGGGACCAAAAGCAAGGCCTTCAAGAAAGATCAAAGCATGTACTCAACCACTCAGAGCTCCCTATCAGATCCCCCATGACTATTTACCTACCTAAAAGAAAGACCATTACAACAGTGTGGGACACAGTTATTAATAATTTATACAGCACCTTTAATCTATGACATGCTTTAATATCTAACACCGTGCTCTATAATCCCATTTTGTGATACAAATTAGTGAAAAACAGTATTAGTGGGGCTAAGAATGAAGTCCAATCTATTAGTAGCTTTCACTAAAGTCCCAGGAGGATGGGATGGTTTAAGCCAGTCCACTGATTACTCCACCAGACTGGAATATATAGAATCTTATTGTGTAGAGAGGAATAAAATAAACAGCACTTCAAGCTCCCACTGATTTCAAGTCAAGGGAATAAAATGGGTGACAATTCCTTATGTTCCAAAGAATAGATTGGGGAGTTGTGTGTGTTTGTGTATGTGTGTGAAACAGCCTGAAAGTCAATGCAGAGATCTATTATTCAGGTACGGCAACTGATTAGAACACGCAGGAATAAAAGGTCAGTGGAGGATAAAATAAATGCGATTTATTCCCAGTCTTCGATTGTAAACGCACATTGAATATTACAGGCAAAGTGAGGAGACAGGTTAAAAGCTGAATAAAAACATATTTATGCTCAGAACTTTACTAGTACTAATACCTTTTATTAAGAGCATATGTTAAACACTTCAGTTAAATGGCTGTGTTTGAATTACATTCTTACAAATGAGATATGAGTACTTTAAAAGCTTGAGAATACTGTGGAGGTAGTGGCAAGATCTAACTCCTCTACAAATATTCTCTTTCTATGTTGTGATGAAGTAATTCCAACATATGGCTTGAAATGAATGCTTATAGGTTTCTCATTATTATATTTTAAACACTCACAGGTTCTTCTACATCTTTATCATTTGGTATTGTGGAAAGAAAACTGCCTATATTACTATTCCTCTTTTTTTTTAATAAAAGGCATTTCATCATTTCTTACCTAGCACTTAGGGCTTTTGACTTTTTACATTTTTTTAAAGTATCAAAAATATTATTACAGTGAAAATTCCAATTTTAAGCACACAGTCTGGCGGATGCGATAACTAGGCAAGAAGTCATGGTCCCTTTTTAATGGAGTGGTACTGAATGCTATTGGGGCTTTACTCTAAGAGAGAAAAAAGACAAAGATCCAGTAAAAATATGTAGAATTTTTTTTCTCCTACCTTGTCACAAGTACCATCTTCCTGGGCAAATGTGAGTTGAGCAGAATGATGACTAGTACTCTACTGCTCTTGTGTAGAGATCAAAGTGTTGTATTGGGAGATCCAGAATAAGTTCTTAGAAAGCCAGAAAACCCACTAAATGAGTTTTGGCTTGTCACTCTCTTTCAGACTGAAAGCTAATGGAGTTGCTAAGAGAACACAACATACTGGAGGAAAGGCCGTATCTAAATGTAAATGATAATAATGGCATAACAAGGCCCCTATCTAATAATGTAGGGCCGTCCATATCTCAGAGCCTAGGATACTCTTGAACTCCCAACAATAACCATTACAATTTGCTGTTTGAATTTTTACCTCTTAGGGTTTTTTTTAAACTAAAGTTTTTATGTTTGAAGAACCTTTGGGATTCCCCAAGCCTATTGCTGCCTTTCTTCTATGTATTTTGGCTATTTAAGTACTAGAACTTAGAGAATTATCAGTTTATAAATAATAGTGTGTGTGTGTGTGTGTGTGTGTTGGTAGTGGTTATCTGGTTCTTATTAGTCACGACATTCTCTACTACTGATTGTGATTGGGTCACAATTTAAATATTCCTGGGGAAAAAAAGCTGACATAGCCCCAGGTGCCTCTCAAACCTAGATACATGTTGTATCTAATAACTAGCAACAAACATTTTGTTGCTCGTTAGGCCACTGCAAGGTCTGTTGGGCTTAAAGAACTGCACATAGGATTCCATTCATCCTTTCCAGTATTTTACAAGGCTGGTGGTTCATACACCCTAACTTCATGACTTTAAAAAATGTAGGATCTCTTGGAAACTGAATAAATTTTCTTCACTGTTCCATAAAGCAGTGAAGAATGCCATCATATTAAATAACCATCACATTAAATAACAGATAAATAATTTGGGGCCATTCAGATGCTGTCTCACTGCAATTACCTCACTGCTCTGATCAACACTGGCAACGATGAGGATAATAGGAGTTACAATCTAACACCTGGAAGGCCAAATGTTGCTCAGCCAATGCTACTTTACACTAAAAGATCACCAGGATAACAAGTGTTAAAACAGAGTGCATAGAAAAGAAAACAACAACACCACACACAGAGAGAGCAATAAGAAACAGCTGGTTAAACAGAGGTACAGGTTGCAGGTTGAATAAGACATGATTTAGGTTTCCATAGAAAAAGAGACTAATGGGCTAAGTGATCTCTTGTACAAAGGAGATCAAAATTCACACAATTCCCCCATCCTATCCCCAATACAAGTTTCTCTTTAACAAGTTTGGAAGAAAATGAAAGAAGAAGAAATTGTCAGTAGGTCCTGAAGGTCAGTATGTAGGAAGTTAAAAGGCATAAAACTGGAAGTCTGTTATTGGAGCAACTTCTCTGAGACCCAAATAGCATATTTGTTCTAAGCAGTGTATATCCTACAGCGGTTGCAGAAGTCATCCAGGTCCTTGCATAACCCTTTCAAAGGTCAACTGCAAATCAGGGCAATCAGAAGTATTTTGAGACAACAGTATTGCCGAGCCTTACACAAAGGAAGCACTATGGCTACCTCTTGTATGAAAAAGTGAAACTTGTGCATTTTTTACTATAGTTCCTTGTAACATATGGATCATATCAAATAGCCACAAATCTAAAGTTGAAATCAGATCTACTTTTTCTATTGCTACATGAAGTAGGATGTAATTTTTTTGCTAATTTCACTCTCAAAGGAAGCAACAAATATTTTTAGCAACTTCTTTCCAATTTTTTTTTAAAAAATCTAGTTTTTGAAGATTATTCAGTTTGTGACTTCTTCCGCACAAAATTCGCATGCAGATTTTTGTGGTAAGACACAGGAAATTCTGCACAAAATTTGCATGTGCTGTTTCTGCACAGAAAACAGCATCCTGTATCTCACATATCTGCACACTAACTTTCGAAAGATACTTGAGCAGAACAGCGTTGTACCTATACTCACTCCTCTGGGTAGGACTTACCTAACCCAGTTGTGTCACCGCTGTTATAGGCCTACTTAGCACCAAGAATGAGACAGTGGCTACACTAAATAGAAAACATGTATACAGCCCCAGTCATTTGCATTGTTATCACCCAATAGTGGTGGTGGAGGGGTATCCTGTATAATCCCAAAGGCAGTCATATTTATTTTACACAGTTGAGATTCTTAAGTAGAGTTAAGTTAATGGAGGCCACCTTCAAAAAAGTCTGAAGGGGAAAAAAAGAGAATAACTGTGAGAGGGGCAAGGAAGGGTTTTCTTTTTTTAAAAAAAGGTGAAAAATCAAGGTGTTTGGAATGCACAAGAATGAAACAACGTAATAGAACTCATGGAACTGCAGTATGTTATTGTGATGGATCCTGACATGTATTGACATTAAACATTTCTCCCCGAAATCCCCTCTACTGAACTGAAGGGTATTGCTCATTTGAACAAAAAGAGTCAAAATATGCCTGTAGAAGTACTTTCTAACTGAAATACACACATGTACACACATGTTACTTTGTTTGCGTGGATGCTTCATATTATTGCAAGCCCAACTCTGTAACAATCCATGTATCTTCCATTTTCTAGAAGCTGATTCCAGTGTAGTTAAGAACATAAGTGTACTCCTAATGTTACACGAGGACTGGATCCACAACACTTCATTGAATCAGAATGATTAGGAAAAAATCAGGTCATGAATGCTTTGTTCTTTCTATTAAAAGTACAAATCATTTCCAAGACAAGTTATATGTTTTATTTTTCAATGGAATACACTTCTGTGGTGGAATAATTATTTTCATATATTTCAAAGGCAATCATTTCAAATTAATAATATTTTAGTATCAATTTTAAAGAACCATTAGGCTTTTCTATCAAGAGAACAAATCAATGCTAATTTCTAATCAGGTTGCTACACATGCAAAATTAGGCACCTCAATCTGAGTACATTGTATGTACGTCAGTATTACTGAATCACATATGTAACTATTCTCTTGTAGATCATCTAGTCCAATCTCTTGCTCACTGAAAAACTTATAAAAGAGATGGGCAACTATGTGGAAGCTAGGGGCCAATTTTCTTTCCTGGCCCCTCCATTGGCTAACTAAATATGCCCTTTTTTCTTCAGAGTTCTCCTCAAAATTGGAAATAAAAGTGATGTTGCATCTCTTCATTTCATCATTTTGAGAGGACTCAGATGAAAACAGATGAACTGTGGAGCTCAGGGGTGGAGATGGGTTGCATGTTTTTGCACTTGGGAGACTTTCTGTGGAGGTTAGTAAAAAAAAAAAGTCTTTTTTTTTTTTAAAGGGAGCCAGGAGCTTTTGGTCTGCAAAAGGGAAGCTCAGAGGCTGCATTCAGCCTGGGCTCCCTCACTCCTGACTTATGAGGTTGCAACTACAGCATCCCTGACAGATGGTTGTCCTGCCTAGGCTTAACTACCTCCACACAGGAAGAGCTAAGCACTTCCCAGTGAGAAAGAAAGAAGGGAGATAATTCAGAACTCCTGACTCCAGGGACAAGTTTAGATAATGATAATTTTGCAAGCATTGATGTAATAGGGAAATACCTTCAATAAGATTCAATAATTAGTAAAAATAGGTGTGTAGTTGCAGACTCAAACTGCTAACAAGTTCTATTTTCTTCAAATAAGACACTTTTTCTGAAGGCAAAAAAAAAAAGTTTTGTGAGTTACAAGTCAGGGAGCATACACTGTTACAACTGTATAAGCAGAAGGCAAAAGACATGCCAAGTCTGTTTTAGCAACAAGCTCTCTGCATGGCCAGCTCAGATTTTTTAATGTTCAATTGAGTTATAATGATCAAATTCGATGTGACAATAAACTAAGATAGGTTCAGATAGGGAAGTAGTGGTCACTGTGTCAACATAACATCAGGAAATACAATGCCATAGCAGCGTCATTTATTTATTCATTCACTCATTGGTTGCACCAGCAATGCAATCCTAATGTGTTTCTTTAGCCTAATGATAATGGCTCAGTTTCTAACTTGTTCAACCATAATTTGGCAATGTCAGGGAGACTATACACTCCTTCCTGGTTGCTCATTTCACTTTCTCCCTTCCTCAGTGCTGATATCCTGGTTTAATTAAACCATAGTTGGCCATTAATGTCTGAAAAAGGAAACTGTCAGTTAACTAACTACAATCTTAAACTGTATTTTGATCTTGGTTAGTAAAATAACATGATGTCTACAATCCCAGAACAATTAGTTTACAGTAAATCTCACAGTACTTAGTAGGGGTTAATTCTGAGATGGCATGGCATGGCTGCAATCCTATGCACACTTACCTGGAAGTAAATCCTATGGAATTCAGTGGGGCTTACTTCTGAGTAGACATAGGATTGCACTGGTAACCACAGGACCATGTTCCAATTGCAATTATTAACTATAGCCATTTCTGGCCTACACTGTGATAGTGCTATTTTCTACTTTCAACATCCCGTGGAATTCTGGGGTCTGTAGTTTCCTGAGGTCAAAGAGCTCTCTGGTTGAGATTTCTAAATTCCTCTCCCTAAACTGCAAACCCCAGGATTCCATAGGATGTTGAAAGTGGAATAATAGCACTATTAACAGTGTTGTGCAGAAATGGCCTATGGTTTAACTAAACCAGTATGTAAGTGGAAAAGGATGGGAATGCTTTGCAAATTTGGGCCAATTCCACACAGTGGTGTCAACCTGGCACAGCAACAGATGATCACCATTCCAGGAGCTGTGCTATCACATGATGTCATGAGTAGCCTGTCTCTATCCCTCTGCTAACCGTTCCCAACCTGTCTGTATCGCATTCTAGTTCACACAACTGGCCTGTTTCCTGATGGCATGCAGTTCCCTGATCACGCAAGTTTCTGTCACCAATTCGAGAGCCCTGATGCATGGATGTATCCGACACAGCATGGTCAGAAAAAAGGCCCCGGGAAAGTGTGACCAATCAAGCACTGCAGGGTGGGGAAAGGGTGGGGAGAAGGCATCACTATAGACACTGTAACGTTGAAGGCACAGCGGTGTTAATGCTGCTACTCCTCTGCTGCAGAGGTACACGTGCAGCAGGGAGCGGTGTAAAACTACTCCTGTCCCAGCACTGGCGATGCCAGGATTGCCACAGATTTTTGTGGCAAGAAGGTTTGGTGCGGAAATGGTCTTGGATTTGAGGATCTGAACAAATGCCATTGCCTATGACTGCAATGCAAATACAAATTATCTACTTGTATACTATATACACAAGCACATACCCATGCCATATGACAAAAAGATATTTGTCCTCCAAATTTTACATTTTAAAGTTATGAGTGAGACAGTCTAGGTTACAGTTCTAAAGTTCAAGTTTTTTCTTCCCTTCCTTGCTGCCACACATAGAGGGAGGCCACATGCAGATATTTACTTAATATATTTACATAAACAGGAATGGAAAAAAAAATCAGAATAGGGAGAAGAAAAAAGCACTGTGGGCTTTTTTGGGGGGGTGTTTGCAAATGTGTTATTAAAATCTTCTAGAAATCTCTTTTGCAGGAATTCAAAATGTTCTAATAAAATAAAATTTGGTCTGAAAAGGACTATTATAAATGGGGAAGTTTTTTTTAATGCACTTATTTTCCATGAGCCATTTCCCTGTCTTAAAAATAGTAAACATGTCTGATGAAGTCTTACGAACCCAGTTTCCTGTAGCAAATTATACTCGTTATTTACACTGCTCAAAGTACACTAGAGGGTTGCAAATACTCTCTCTTTCTCTGTTTATCTGTCTCCATAGGAATATATACATGTTCTAATCTGAATCAATATGGACTTTTTTTTTTATTTTGAACAGGTATAAACTAATACAAGATTAAAGAAGGAAAATGCCTGAAATGTAATTGTTCATCTTAAAGAAATGTCAATGATTTTTCATGAAATAGTCCTTTATCGCTGCATATATTACATGCATCTATTTTCTATTATTCAAATTTTACTGGGTACTGTTCATCCTGTGTATGACTTTTTGCACATGCATTACTATGTTTTGTACATGTTTAGTTTTATGGATGGCTGCCATTTTATGATTTTATGAATGACAAGATACATACCGTGTCAATTTCAAGCCATGCATGTGGTATAACCAAAATACTAGAACTTGCATCTGAGTACAGCTTGTTCTACTTCTAAGGCAGGCATACCCCCACACATAAAATGCCTCTACTTCAACAGTAACAGGGATTTGGAAGAATGATTGGCAGATGAAAATGGAGACAAGGTAAGGCACACGTTGGCCTTGCTCACTGTTCTTTGCAAGCCCACCTTCATCCTTTCATTCCCCAACCCTGACAGCAAGGTATGAATGGATATTCGATTCATGCAAAATTGAACACAAGTAAAGCTTCATATGATTAGGTATCATTTTATCAGTGTCTGTAACTACGTAAAACACTCCTTTTCAACTGAATGCAACAGAAGCCTCATCCAGACATTGCTGCTGCACACAGTGAGGTCAGGTAATGAACACTCTGCATGGGACTGCAAGGTCAGGGACAGTGTCCACAGGTCTCCCTATCACCACTTTTACATCTCACACTTTCGCCTGAATGCCTGAAGAGGGCAAGAGTGAGAAAAATATGTGAACAGCAGCTGGTCCAACATGGCAAGATGCTGAGTAAAGAAACTGTCATCACAGTTGCAAATTCACCTGCAAATTCATGTTCCAAGACATTCTGCCACTGACTTTCAGATGTTCACTGTACAGCAAAGAAACGCCAAAGGGAGATCACAGTGTATATGACCCATGCCACCAAAGATGGTAAATTGATACAATGTCCATCCCTGGAAAACTGTCCCCTCAGAGATGCATCACCATTCACTGGGACAAAGTAGATTGGTTTTGAACAAAGCAAATCAATGTGCAGCAAACTCAGACTACAGTTAGAAATAAGAGAATTGTAGTTGCACACCATGACATATGTCTTTGGCTATCAGAAATGACTTTTCTGCACCACCAGGGAAATGTGCTCTACAAAATGCCACAGAACTGAGTGTTGTCCACTGCTTTATTTTTGTTAAAAGCACTATCAATTGTAGTAACCTCAAAAATTATGCAATTTCACATATCACTGTACATGAAAATTTTATTGAGGCACTAGGGATCATACTGCAAACTTTGGAGCACACCAAAGAATTTCAAATGAAAATCAGCTTGTGCTTCGTAGATTATAGCAAAGCCTTTGATTGTGCAGATCATGAGACTACTCTTAAAGAAATGGGTGTGCACAACATTTGATTGTCCTGATGTGTAACCAGTATGCAGAACAAAAGGCTACTGCTAGGACAGAACAAGGAGAAACAGAATAGTTTCCAATTGGCAAGGAGATCTGGCAAGGCCGCGTTTTATCACCCTTTTTGTTTAACTTCTATACTGAACATATCATACTGTGATAATGGGGGCTTTCCATTATCTAGGCTTATCAAAGGGAGATACTTCCCTCTTCAGGTAAACCAAGGGTTAATGAGGTGTTAGGATTACATCAAGGGTCACAGGGTGAGAGTTGACCAACCAAAAGGAAAGGGTCAGCATCACAGGTCACAAGGTGAGAATTGAACAACCAAAAGGAAAAGAGGTGGGCATCTTGGAGAGGCTTCCAGATCCTTCCAAGGAGGAAGATATAAAACTTCTGAGGGGCCATGTGGCCAGACACTGAGAGAGAGAGAGAGAGAGAGAAAGAGAGGAGAGCTGGGCCAGTCGAGCTGGCAGGCATGCCGTGTCTCCTGGACCCCACCCCTTCTCCTTTAGACCATCTACGCCTATAACCTAATTGTGAGTAACTAGAAATAAGTAGTTAGTCGCGTTTGGTATGTTGTTATTTTGGGAATTGGCTGATCTTAAGAATGTATCGGTGCTGTTATATCTGTTTTGTAAATTCTTGTAACTAAGTGTACCTGGGAGAGGGGAGTCTCCCAAGTGTATATTGTTTATTTGCATGCCTTGATTAAAACACTTCTATAAACCTCCGTTTCTCTCCATTTCCACGCCAGGGTTGGCACACGCTACATAGGACCTCTCACTCAGGGCAAGGGGGAGGTGGAAGATCCTTATGCTTAGAGATTGGGCAGGGTCCCTCCTGTCCTGTCCAAATAATTCATAATTCGGGGGGGGGGGTGGCAGCATACCTGATAGAGTTGGGGAGATTGCCAGTCGTTCCAAGTGTGGGAATCAGCTTTGGGAGGCTGGCAAGAACCCTAGTAAAACGCTGGGAGAGAATTTCCAGTCTTGCAAGGCTGGAAGTCAACTTAAGAGACTGGAAATAAACCTTCAGTGTCACACATACATAAAGCAGGATTAAATTTGGAGGAAGGAGGCATAAAAAGGAGGAAGGAAAATCAGCAGTTTACGATATGGGATGACACCATACTATTAGCAGAAAACAGCAAAGATTTGGAACGATTACTGTAGAAAGTCAAGGCAGAAAGTGAAAAGGCAGGTTTAAAATTGAACATTAAGAAAACAAAAATGATGACCACAGATGATTCACATAACCTCAACGCAGATGATGAAGATATTGAAACAGTTCAGATTTTCCATACCTTGGCTTAGTCATTAATCAGAATGAAGAATACAGTCAAGAAATCAGAAGACAACCATGGCCATTTCTGCACTACACTGTTATAGTGCTATTATTTCACTTTCAACATCCTATGGAATCCTGGGAATTGCAGATTAGGGAGGAGCATCTTTGGCCTCAGTAAACTACAAACCCCAGAATCCCACGGGATGTTGAAAGTAGAATAATGGCACTGTAACAGTGTAGTGTGGAAATGGCCTAAGATTTGGAAGAGCAGCTACGAAACTAGACAAGATCCTGAAGCGTAAAGATAGATAACTGAACACTAAAGTTAGGACTGTTCACGCTATTATATTTGCAATGTCTATGTACAGTTGTGAAAGGCGGACAGTGAAGAAAGCTGTTAGGAAGAAAATAAACTCATTCAAAATGTGGTGCTCAGATGAGTTCTATGGGTACCCTGGATTGCTAAAATGACAAATAGGTTCTAGAGCAAATCAAGTCTGAACTCTCCCTAAAAGCCAAGATGGTTAAACTGAGGTTGTTGTAAGTTGGCCATATCATGAGAAGATGTGACTCACTAGAAAAGACAATAATGCTTGGTATGGTAGAAAGCAACAGGAAAAGAGGAAGACTGCATTACAGATGGATGGACCCAACTGAAAAAGGCATACCCCTGAATCTGCAAGACCTGAGCAGAGCAGCTAATGATCGGATGACTTGGAATCTCTCACTCATAGGGTCACCAAAAGTTGAAGTTGATTCAAAGGCAGTTAACAACAACAAGACCATTTATATGATCTTGTGTGTTAACTTTCAAATCAGTCATCATAATGATAATCCTCAAACACATGGTCAGACCAGAAAATACTCTCTTTGCTTGAGATAGGAAAACACCTTGCAGACATGGAAATTCCATACACAGTCTACCATAAAGATTGGAAGTCCAAGAAGAAAGTCCCTGAAAGATCTAAAGCAGAAAGCAGAGAACAGTAAAGCA
Source organism: Iguana delicatissima (assembly GCA_948472985.1). Taxonomy (NCBI): domain Eukaryota; kingdom Metazoa; phylum Chordata; class Lepidosauria; order Squamata; family Iguanidae; genus Iguana; species Iguana delicatissima. Next base: position 337,149 of record CAOKZL010000231.1, read on the forward strand.
TCTGGGAGCACCGATTCCACTGAGAAAATGATATGCAGAAAAACAGCCTGTCTGTTTTCTATAATAAGAAAACTGGACAAAATCAAGAAATGACACATCTTATCAAGCCAGTAAAAATAAGAGCCAATCAGAAAATATGAGAGCTGACAATCAAAAAGCAGGATGCAAAGATTCTTGCAATTACATGTTTGGACAGTGTAGCAGCACAGATTCATTATCATGCATTTTGTTACAAAACGTACACAGCCATGTTTTTGTTTTGTTTTGTTTTGTGGGGGGAGTTAACAACTCAATTGTCCAGGTGCATCTCAAATGGAACGACTGCAAACAAGTTAACTGTAAGGATAATTGTTTTCACTGAGCAACCTGATAACAAATGAGCCACTGAGGTACTACCTGTCACGATAGCCAGTGAAAACCACGGGCAGAAATTTAGCACCAGAGGTGGCAGACTCCCTTACTTTTATTCCTGAGAAAAAGGATGCCTGTGCCTGGGGGGATTACTAGTTGTGTGTTGCCATGCAATATTGTAAGCTGTAGGAACCATGTAGGCTAACATGACATGTACTACCTAGGCATCTAAGATATGTAGGCAAAGGATTATTGTCTGTTTCACTAATGTGCACAGCTCTGTTGAGACCGCATGCCTTTCAAAAATATGGCTTTGCTTCTGTAGAACAGTCTTCCTTTGGATCTCCAGTTGGAGGAGGTTCTCGTCAACTTTAATAAGAGGTTGCAGACCTTCCTCCTTGATTTGTCAGATTAAGCTGTTGAGTTGTGCCAGAAGTTGTTGAGGTGGATAGTAATTGGTGGGGTGTTGGAGATTTCATTTTATGTATATTTATAATGTTATGTTTTATTGTCCTTGTCTTTGACTGGATATGTTGATGTCCCACCCTCTGGTGAAAAAGATGTTATAAATAAACATTTTTGTTTTTATTTCTTCAGCCTCTTAATTCAAACACAAATTTTTCACAGTTGAAACTGAGAACTTAGGAGATGCAAAATTCAGTGCCCCATCAGGACTATGAAAGAAAGATGTAAAATATGTTGTCTAACGATAGTTTTCACCAGCTCTATGCAGCACAGACATTGCAAGGAAAGCTAGGAAATGCAGTTCAATCACATCTGGAGGGCCATACTTTGCTGGGTCCTGATTCGTAGTGCTACATGTAGCAAACAGGAGATTACTAAGAATTTCTGGCCCTCTTGTTTTCAAAATCATAAATGGGAAAGATATCAAACAGACTTGGACAGTCAGTACCATACTCCAAAAGAAAGGAAGCTGACATGGTGTTTTATTTTTAGAAGTTATCAACTACCGTTAATAAGCATGTTTTTCTGTTAATTACCACCCAGACTCATGTGTTCCTAATGCCAGACTGGGAAAACAGACTGGTTTGAAGAGAATATCTCATTGGGTGAATGGAGAGTAGTGCAGGGGGAAAGCTATGCACCTTTGCTTCTCAAGTCTCCTCTAGCATGCATCGTGGAAAATAAGAGAAGAAACTGTTTCTGTAGTAGATGTTTGCATATTATCATGACTTATAGCAGGAAACAGTTGGACTTTGTCTTTTAGTAGTCCAAGATGGCCTAAATTATAATTATAAAGCAGTACAGAGGACAAGCTCAGTAACCTGCTTTCAGTACTCAGAAAATTGATAGAAATAGAGACCAGGACATCTCAGAGTGTACAGGTCTCAATGTATTAGAGCCTCTTTTAACATTTCAAAGCATGTCACTATTTACCTCTCCACAATCAATAGACCAGCAACTGAGTTATGATGCAGACTGAAAAGACCGGAAGAGAATTACAACTGCTGAGTATTGTGGTAGGCTCCAAACAAGCACTATATGCTAAACCCACAGAGATAGCATGAAGAAAAAAGACCAATACGCTAATGTTATTGTAAGAATAGAACATCTCCTACCAATTGTAAATATTTCTGCCTTCTAGGAAACCACTTTGAGGATGGTGATGTCAAGAATATATGAACTGAATCAAGAACTTTGTCAAGAGAGATCAGATACCTGAAGTATGGTTGTAAGGAGAAGGCCACAATTTTTCCTGCATTTCAAACCATGAGCAAAACATTATCCCTATGGAAAGAGTGGAAAGAAACTATGTTATCTTGTTTGGACAATGCCCAGGTAGGCCAGGAGTTTACGAGACTGTCTGTGTTAGAATGGGCTCATGCTTGAGCCAGACTTGGCCAATCCATTCTGAGACCAGACTGATAGGCTGAGATGGGCTGCATCCACAGTAGCAAAACATGAACAGTTGCCTCTCAGGCCACTGTTCTGATCATAGAAGCACAGCATTGGAAGAGACCACAGGGGCCATCCAGTCCAACCCACTGCCATGCAGGAACACACATTGAAGCATTCCCAACAGATGGCCATCCAGCCTCTACTTAAAAACTTCCAAAGACAGAGACTCCACCACACTCCGAAGCAGCATACTCCACTGCCCAACAGCTCTGAACATCAGGAAGTTCTTCCTGAGGTTCAGGTGGAATCTCCTTTCCTGCAGCTTGAATCCATTGCTCCTTGTCCTAGTCTCTGCAGCAGTGGAAAACAAGCCTGCTGCCTCCTTGACATGACATCCCTTCAAATATTTAAACATGGCTATCCTGTCTCCTCTTAACCTTCTCTTCTGTAGACTAAGCATTCCCAGCTCCCTAAGCTGCTCCTCATAGGGCATGGCTTCCAGACCCTTCACTATTTTGGTCACCCTCCTCTGGACACATTCCAGCTTGTCGATATCCTTCTTGAATTGAGGTGCCCAGAACTGGACACAGTATTCCAAATGAGACCTAACTAATGCAGAGTAGATTGGTACCACTACCTCTTTTGATCTAGACACCATACTCCTATTGATGCAACCAAGAATTGCATTGGCTTTCTTGGCTGCCGCATCATACTGCTGACTCATGTTCAGCTTGTGATCTACCAAGACTCCTAGATCCCTTTCACACGTACTGTTATCCAGCCACGTGTTCTCCATCCTATATTTGTGCATTCCATTTTTTCTGCCTAGGTGCAGGACCTTACATTCCTATCTGTTGAAATTCATTCTGTTAGCTTTAGCCTAGCTCTCCAATCTGTCAAGGTCATTTTGAATTTTGATCCTGTCTTCTGGCATATTAGGAACCCCTCCCAATTTGGTATCATCTGAAAATTTGATCAGCATGCCCTCTACTCCTTCATCCTAGTCACTGATGAAGATATTGAATAACACTGGGCCCAGGATAGAACCCTGTGGCACTCCACTAGTCACTCCCCCCTAGGATGAAAAACAGCAACTGGTAGCACCCTTTGGGTTCGGTTGGTCAAGCAGTTACAAATTCACCTAACAACAGCCCTGTCCAGACCACATTTACTAGCTTCTTTGCAAGAATGTCATGGGAAACTTTGTCAAAGGCCTTACTGAAATCAAGATATGCTATGTCCACAGCATTCCCTTCATCTATCAAGCTTGTAACTCTATCATAAAAAGAGAGGTTCCTCCAAAGGTTCCTCCATTGCCAATTCAGAATACTCTGATTTCTCCTCCATCACCTGCATCACCAATTGTGACAAAAGAACATGACATGAACAGATTATCTCCCACCTTACTGTAACTGAACTGATAGCAAACTGCTGACAAAGCAAGAGCCACCCAAGGAAAGGAAAGGAACGGAAAGCAAAATAAAACATGCAAACACATATATGTACACGTGCGCTCACACAAACCATAGGACAGTAACACAGAAAAGATTCCCTCTGGGAAAAAGAGCCCAAACTGAACAAAATACAAGGATAGTTGTGTTGTTAGCTGCTAGCATGAGATCAATAGGCCTATATAAGATTGCTGAACTCTCACAGAATACCATATTTCCATATCATATTTTTCTGGCAGGCGAAAGCACTTCTGTTTAAACAGGCATTTACGTAAGCCAGGTAGCTTTATTTATTAACTTGTCATAAATTGAATATTGTTTTAAGTGTTTTATGATTTTATATTCTTTTAATTTTTTTTAAATTTGTATTTAATGTGTTTAATTTTTGTGTATGTGTGCATTCTAATGTATATTTATGGTTGGAAATTGCCTCGGGTCCCAATTCTGGGAGAAAGGCAGCCTACACATGCAAACAAACAAACAAACAAACAAACATAAATAATACCATACGCTCCAACATTTCACAGATGAAAACTGAGAGTACTGTTCTCTTTCTTTTCCCAATCCTGGTGGTTGCTCTTGAAGCAATCATCTTCTTCCCTCCCATGGTCGTCTGCTCTGCCCCAGCTGCCATCTCCTCACTCTCTGCCCCTGAGCCCTGTCCAAGCATTAACTATTATTCTTCAACTCCCACAACTGATTAGCTGGTAGAACAGCATAGGGCTGTGAGGAGCTGAAGTGACATCACCAGCTTAAACAACTCCTTCCAAGGTGATAATGAGATGTTGCTGCTCAGCACGGTTAGTGAAGGCTCAGCTTGGCCAGGTGGAAGAAGCTGCAGCAGGGAAGAGGAGGAAGATGGCGATGACTTGGCCCTTAACTAGGGCAGCACCTTACCAGATAGAGGGAGCAGCAGCAGCAAAGGTGAGGTGAAAGGCAGTGACTCAGCCAACATAGCAATATGTTGGTAACTTGACAATGGAGGTCACCACTTCCTCCTCTTCTTGAGGGGTGTGAAGTGAGGGGGAACAGCCTGGGACCTGCTGCGAGCAGCACTGTTGCCACTGCCGCCACAGGCCTGGTTGGCTCAGCACTAGTTCCATGTGAAAGGGAGAAGCCACAGAACTAACACTGAGTCAAGGAGGATAGTTAGATGTTGTTCCAGGAGGAGGAGTTGGTTTTGCCTTGTACAAAAAAGCAAGCAGTAGGTTAGGCTGGACACAATGAGATACTTGCAGGGTCCATTTCCATGGAAGTGTGAAAATGTCATCTGCAATAATACAATGCTTATTTTGGAGTACCTTTATTCATAACTACAGTCACTGTCCTTGATGTGCTCTGCTACACCTTTTGCACCAGAGAATAATGATGCATCAGTGGGGCGGGAGGATTCATCTCAAGGCAGGGAATGTGTGCTAGGTAGAGCACCTAGAATCCAGATAAACCATTTTTCAGGCTGATATGTCAATACTACTTGTATCATACACCATCTACTTTTTTTAATCTTTTCTACTGTTCCGTTATCCAGGTACATGTATTATTAGACTACGGAACAGTAGAATTTCTTCATCAATAATAAAGATTTTACCATTCTTTATTATTTTTTTTAAAAAGAAAGATCCTAATAGTCTGAGCATCTTTTTTGTGGTATAATAATATGGCATTTTATGGTTAACTGTAAAAACTGAATTACACTTTTAAGAATCATGTAGTTTTGTTTTATAGTTTAATAATTGTTCATTTGAAAATGAATGTGGGCTTCCCAGAAACAAATGTAATGACTTATAAAAATAGCATTTTGCCAAAAGCGACTGAGAGTTTCTAAAGAGCATTGATATTTTACTGTTATAGTTGCTCTTCTCAGGGAGTACTTTGCACATCATGTGTATTAAAAGGAGAAGTAACATTTGCAGTGAAATCTCAGTTTAGCTCCACAATTTTACTACAAGATCTTCTTTTATGGGAATAATGAAGAATAACAAAGTGCAAGAACAGGCACATATGGGAACATTAGGTCATATTAGTTCACGGAAGGTTCGTTTTTTCCATACAAAGACAAGTGCCACTATTCTACAAGTTCCACTCACCAAGTTCAGATGTGCGTCATGCATGGCTCCTTCACTTCTTGCATCTAAGGCCTGTTCCATCAACCACATGGAAGATACATTCATTTTGCAAAGAGATAACGGTGCTGAGTCAAGTAACATCTGAGACAAAATGTAGGCCTGTGTCTCCTGACACTGGCATATTTCTTCTCTTGAATGGTTTTTAATATCTTTGCTTGATTTTTGGAAGCCAGAGAAGCTTTGAAAATCTGCATGATGTATTTTCTGTATTTTGGTTGGCCACTAAAGTTACAATGGCCCTTCCCTTAACTTGACCTCTGCACACACAATGTGAAGTCATGCAAAGTGTTGCGTCTCATTATAGTTAATGGATGCAATGTGCACGTGGATGCGCTGCTGTGGGCACACATATATTGCATCATATACTATAATGGGGCACAAGCATTTGTTCTTTTTGTTTTATGTGGAAATTCCTGGAACAAAACCCCTGCATGTACGGAGGCTGCACTGTATTGTTTTTTTGTGGATTTTGGATTCTGTGTTAAGCAAAAATAACCAAGTCCTTGCAGACTAACAAATTCATTATAGCAAATTCACAAGCTTTCATGGACTATAGCTCATTTCACCAGGCGCACAATTTTGTCGAGACTTTCAGGTACACGTACAGCACATGATTGGGGGATTTTATGCAGTCATAAATGGGAAATTAAGTGACAATTACATTATCAACGATAGCCATTCACAAAACTGTTGATAGTAATCCAAACATTCTAGTGCTAGATAAGCCAATTAACACACAAAGGCTGGTATGCTGTTAGTGGCATATGCAGGTAAGAGTTAAACCTATGCCTACATATGTCTATTTTTGGTCACTGTGAAGCCTAGTATTTTCTTCCTCCCTCTGCAATAATCCCTCATGTCTACTGTAGAGCTGCTGAGGCGTTCCCACCTACCATTGTCTATATTACCCCATCAGCAGCTGGTACATCCAGGGGACCCCAGCAGACCTCAGTGGATGACGTAGTTGCTCTATGTTTGGCTAATGAGTTGCAGCCAGATGCTTCTGTGATTCCCCTTGCTCTCTTCCAGGCATCGATGGCTTTGGGTGGGGACTCACGGACAGGACAGTGGGGGTGATAAATAGTTCAGCATCACATAGTTCCATAGGTAGGCCTACTATACTATGCTGAACCATGCATGACTGCAGTCACAGTGTGATTCAAAAAACTCTGCTGTCCATTGAAAACACTGATAGGAACCTCCTAAGGAACTGAAACACAGCTGTCTCTCCCTCTGCATAATACATAAACTAGCACTGTGGCTGTAATCAAGTGTGCTAAATGAGACTGGCTGAATATGACTGTTTGCAAAATCCACACCTCAAAATAGGTGGCAACTTTGCAGTTATCACTTGTGTGGTGTGCTTTTTGATACTGAATTTGGTGCATAGTTCCAAGTTTTTCAATAAACTGCTGGCCATATAGCCAGGTCAATTCAGTTGACTCTAAACAACAAATTATGCATTATGATGCCCAATTATCACACATTTCAATCACTCAGTCAATCTCAGTCACTGATATGTCACTCTGACAGCTGGATTATCTGTATTCTAGGTATTCTCCCTAGCACCTCCTGCTTTGATGAGATGAATCTTCTCTCAATGAATTATTCTTTAGTGCAAAATTTACAGCAAAGCACAACAATGCATAATACCTACAGTTATGAATGAGAGGTTTTAGCTGAACCCCCCAAAGTAAGCATGGCGTCTCTGTGTTTGTGCCATTAGCTAACCCTGATTCTGTGCTTTCCTTTTCCATTTTTTAAAAAAGCACATCATGCCTTTATAACAGCTCAGACAGAAGGCAAAAGTACAGACATGTCGTTTTATGAAAAATTAATCTGCTTCCACTTTTTACTGTTTTGCTGTTAAGTGAGTATCACAGTATCACTGAGATTTAAAGTGACCCCTTCCCAAATAAATGTTGCAATCTGCAGGAAAGTTTAGTCTGTTTGCATAGAGCAGAGGTGAGTCCTTACAGAACTATCAGAATATAGTACAAGGAAAATAACAGAGCCAGGGCATTTAAGAAAATAACACAATACAGTCAGCCCTCCACATTTGCAGATTTGATTATTCATGGATTATTTGCTGTCACCTCTGCTGCCCCCCTACGCCATTTTTAATAGGGGCTGCAGGCCTTGTGAGACAGAGAAACTGCAAAAGAGGCTTGTAAGTCTCTATTAAAAATGGTGTGGGGCAGCAGCGGAGCTGGTAATAAGCCCACCAGCCATGCACTTCTGCCTTGTGAAGGAACTCTGATGCCTCAAAGGAATCCATAGTGGGTTGAATATGGTGATCATACTTTTTTGTGTGTTAAATATGGTTTGGGAGGGCCTAGAATTGTTCATGGTTTTTCCACTTTCACAGGGGGTCCTGTGCTCCTGACTCTTGTGAATGTGAAGCGATGACTGTATAACAAAGCAGTAAGGTAAAGCAGGATAACACACTTTAATGCGCTAATAAAATGATTAGTATTCAGAATGCTGTGGACTCTCTTTTCTTTTTGCTGCAAAAGACATGGCAATCTTTACTGGGTTTCCAGAAAAGCAGAAGTTCCATTTTGCTTTTCCCATGCATCTTAACATCTGAAGTTGGTGTTGCAAGATAGAAAAGAGGATATCACAAGCAGAGGATGGAAGTATGGATGGAAAGAGGAACAGATAGATAAGACAGATAGATAGCTTGTGGTTCTTAGATTTCTAGTAAGTGGTTTCAAATAATAAATGATGAAATTCTCTTGGAAGGATTATTTCCATATGTTTTTGTCTTGGGTATATGGTACAGCCCTTTGAGAGGTATGACCAGGATATTGGACACAAGCAAATATGCATAGGATATTTATACATTTAAACTGGTTACGTTTCCATCCCATTCATCCAATCTATAGCAGGCAAACAAAACTGCAGCTATGAGGGGGGTAGGTTGGAACATGAATTTATTTTGAGAAGTGGAAATAAAATATGGAAAGGTGGTGTTAATGGGGAAACAGAAGTCTGACACATTGGACTGTTCCCTGGTTTGAGAAATATATGAATAAAATATAGGCTTACACAAAGGAAAATCTTTCAATTTTTTTCAGACTTTTCAGAAAGGCAGCCATGCCAATCTAGTGAAGGAAAAAGAGTGGAACTGTCCTGTAGTACCCTGAAGACTAACAAGTTTTATTTCACATTACTGTCATTGATAGAAGCAGTCCAATCTTCTCCTGTTTGACATGGAAGAAGAAGTAATGCTGCCTCTATTTTGCACTGCCATGCCCACTGTTTCTCTGTTCTTTAAAAATTGCTGGCCTGAGCATGCTGGTTCTATGCAAATGACAGTGACAAGAAGGAGCAGCACCTGCCACCTGAGCAGACAAGTGGGAGATGGAGTAGAAAGGAGGGCAGCTGCTGCCACGGCTGCACAAATGAGCCGAAGATGGAGTGGGCAGAGGGCAAGTACAACTGCAAGGAAGATGCAAGGAGGAGGAGGAGGAGCAACAACCATTGTGTGGGTGAGCAAAAAGGCAGGAGAAAGAGATTCACAGTGATGGAAGGGCACTGCGTAAGAGCCAAACAGGAACTGGTTCAGCAGCAGCAGTTGGGAGATGGAGAGAGGTTGAAGACAGCTGTGGTGGACAGACAGCATAGTAGTGAGAGGTAGGCTGGGCTTGGCATTGGTTGATTTCAGACAGCAGCAGCAGCAGAAAGACCGTCAGAGTGTATTCCACAAGAGCAACACATTTCACCAGTCCTGGAACCATACTGCCTGAGGCAGTTGCCTCACTCTGCTTAACGACAGAGGCAGATCTGCTCATAAATTGCTTGCCACTTCATCAAGTGCATGGAAAGTTGCCTCAATTGGCAGATTATGATATGTATTGTCTGGGTGGAAGAATATAATCAATGGGGTTAAAATTGGGTGACAATACAAACATATTTGCACAGATGAACTGACTAGCACATTTAATGTGAAACAAAGTCAAATAGGACAAAGCAAGTTAAGCAAGAATATATTCTAGTTAAAATGAACTATTTCATCTGTGTCCCTAAAGGAAGCCACACCTTATCTTTTCCCCTACTATTTTCCGTCATTTTGTTTGTTTGTGTGTGTGTATGCATGTGAATCAGATGGCAATGTACCACTGTCTTATACAGCTTTCTGTGGAAGTCTCACAGATATATACATTTTTGCCATCAGCACAAAATACCTTGTCAGTGCAAAAAAATCTAAACAATAAACTGAAAATTCGGTGCATAACAGAATGCCACCAATGTTATTGTTGTTGTCGTCATCACCATCATCATCATCATCATCATTTGTACTGCAACAGCATTTACAGCCACAAAACCCTGTAAAGTAGATTTGGCTGAGAGGTAGTGACTGGCCCAAGAGCACTCTGTAAGCCCCAGGTCAGAAAACTGCAGCCCACAGGGCACAGGCAGCTTCTCCAGGCCTTGAGGTCCCCAAGAGTGCCATACACCACTAAAATTCTTGCAATTCTGGAAGCTCACACTGCTCCCATCCCACAACTTCTAGTCAGTACAGGGGAAATTTTGCAATGCTTTTATTCCACCTAGAAGGATTTTTCCCCCTCCAAACTGAAAGCGACTTCCACATTACTTCCTGGTTAATTTCCTTGGCCCATAAGACATCTGACGGCTTTAAGAAATATGACAGAATTACCTCCTTTGTAATAATAAAGAAGTCTACTACACTTAATTGTTAAACACTACTGGTTCTCTCTGTATATATGTTGTCAAGGATGAAACACAGTGGTAGAAAAATGATGCATTAATTTCATGATTAATTTGCATAATATTAACGTTTGTATAATGTATTTAATTTGAATATTACACAAGTCTCCATTATATACAAGTTATCCTACCTGGATTTGGGTAACTGGAATATGATAACCCTAATATAAACAAAACAGGCATACTGACCTTAGCATATAACTGAAATCGTAAACTACCATTCATTGAGTTTATAATTATTTCCTTGACTTTATGCCAAAAGAAAAATATAGGAAACAGCCCCCTAACGTTCTCAGAACTGGATGGAAAAGTATACCGCCTGATATAGGCAACTGTACTTGTTTTTGTTTTGTTTTTTACTTGTCACAGGTTGAGAAGCATGATGGGACCTGTTGTTACTCCTGGCTTCATATTTTCCCACCACTAGAGGGTGAGAACGCAAAGCTGCTTGTAGTTGTTTAGTCTAGCTGCCCATGTGAAACCTAAACGTATTCAAGGTCTTCTGCTGCGTGTAGCCGCAACATTGTTATGGTTAAGGGAACGCCTTGTTATTGAATATGTATACTTAAAAACACGGCTTTTGAACAGGCTGTGCCTTTTTCTTGTTTCCTTTCCTTTCTGCTCTGGACGAGGAGATGGCTCGCTGCGCTGTAACTTAATAGTCTGCTACTTGATCTATTGCCCGCAATAAAGACTGTTAGCCTGCTGCCTCGTGTTGGCTGTGATGTTTTTCCTATTGATGGTAAAGCCCCTGGCGGGTTTTTCAACATGGTCGCAGAGGATGGTTTTGAGAGGTGTTTTTTGAGGTGTTTTTACGATGGCTCATGTGGTGCCTGGGGGCCTGCCTCTCGTTAAGCTAAATGCAACTAATTACTTGGCATGGTCAGCTCGCATGGAAAAGTATTTGCAAGCTGAGGGGCTGTGGGGTGCTTTCACAGCTCCCCCGACTCTGCAGGGGACTGCTGCGGAGATAGCAGCGGCAACGAGGCGTGCCATGTCTGTCCTCTTTCTGGCTGTGGAGGATGACCAGCTCACGCATATCAGGGATCTTGCCACCCCTCGAGAGGCCTGGGCGAGGCTGCGGGAGTTGTTTTTGAGTCAATCAGCGGCCGCCAAGTACGCCCTGTGCGCCCGTTTATATGGGATGAAACTGGCCCCGGTGTCCCGGTGAGGCAGCATTTGGCTGAGATGTTGGAGCTGTTTTCGTCACTTCGGGAGAGAGGCAAAGTGTTGCCTGAAAGTGACAAGGTATTTTGCATCTTGAATTCCCTTGATAGTTCCTGGAATCTGGTGGTGTCCTCTCTTCAATCCATGCCAGAGAGGGAGTTAACCGTTCCTTTGGTTTCTGCTCGTCTGCTGGAAGAAGAGGAAAAGCGCGCAAGGAATGCAGAGACTCCCACACAGCCGGCTCCAGCTGCAGAGGCCTGTGCTGGGAGAAAGAGTTCACCGGCTGCTGAGGCGAGGCAGGAGGGGCTGGTGAGAGCCCATGCTGTGCGAAGGTGCTTTCGCTGTGGGTCTGCTTCTCATCTGAAGCGTGATTGCCCGCTCCTGAAGCAAGGGGAGCAAAGCTTCACAGGCGCCGGTGCCAGGGGCCGTGGCAGAGGAGGCAGAGGAGGTCGGGCCAGAGGACGGCTGAGAGTTGCTGTTGCCCTGGGAGATGCTGTTTCAGACTCTGAGGAGGCAGGTGATTCCGTTTGGCTTCTAGACAGCGGCTGTTCCCAGCACCTGGTCAATTCTGAAGATTTATTTGACTGTTTGGATTCTGCCAGTGTTTCCTCTGTGACATTAGCTGATGGGACAAAGGCTAAAGTTTGTGGCGAAGGTGTAGCTTTTGTCCCTGCCCTTGACATGGGTTTGAAAAATGTTTTGTTTGTTCCCTCTCTTGATTTCTGTTTGCTTTCTGTGGGGCAACTAACAGAGTCAGGGTTCAAGGTTGAGTTCTATGGGAAGCAAGGTAAAATCCTCAAAGATGGGGTGGTATGTGCTGTGGCTACACGAGAAGGGAGGCTGTTCTTTCTTGAGCCACGACACACTGTGTGTAATGTGTATGGCAATGTCCCACAACATGATGAGTGCCTTCATCTCCTCCACCGGCGCGCAGCGCATGCAAGCTTTCCTGTGTTAAAGAGGCTTGCTGGTTGTTGTAAAGGGTGTACTTTGAAGCCTTGTAATGTCTTTCTTGACTGTGCTATTTGCAAGCAAGCTAAATCTAAACAACTCCCAGCACCGAGAGTTAGTTTTCGTGTACCAACCGCCCCATTTCAGTTGGTACACTGTGATATTGTGGGTCCTATGAGTAAACCTTCCCTAGGGGGAGCTAGATATTTCGTCATTCTCGTAGACGATTTTAGCAGGTTCATTTTCTGCTATTTGTTGAAACAAAAGTCTGATGTGTGTCAAGTTCTCAAGAACTGGTGTTCCTTGGTTGAAAGGCAATTTGGTTATTCCCTGCAAAAGCTTCAAACCGACAGAGGAATGGAATTCCTGTCGGAGAACTTGCAACAATGGATCAAAAAACAGGGTATAGTGCACAGGGCGACTGCCGGCTATTCTCCTCATCAGAATGGAGTGGCTGAGCGGAATGCAGGAGTTCTGCAGACTCGAATGCATAGTTTGCTGCTTGATGCAGATCTGCCTCTGAGTTTTTGGGGTGAGGCAATTCTGACTGCCTGTTACGTACACAACAGGCTGTGGAGTTCTGTGGTTAATATTACTCCCTATGAGTGTTTGTTTGGTAAACAACCTTCCATTGCACATCTGAGAGTCTTTGGGAGTTTTGCTTGGGTGCACATCCCCAAGGGGCAAAGAAGGAAGGGGGAGCCTAAGGCCCAGCGTATGCGTTTTGTTGGCTATGAGCCCAACTGCAAGGGGTATCGTTTTTGCGCTGGTGGCAATTCCTGTGTGGTGTCTAGGAATGCCTCTTTTGAGGAACATGCTAATTGGTCGCGTGTTCAGGCAGCGTCTGAAGTATTTCTCCCTGTGGCTGGTCTGCCAGCTTCTCAGCCACTGCAGCCTTCAGTCTCTGCTCCACTCCCAGCCTCCGCTCCCAGTTCCTCAAGGGTTGAAACAGAAGAGGAGAGAGGCGCGTGGAGGAGAAGAGCTGTAAGTGATGTGCGAAGGTCTTGCACAGGGGAGAGAGAACGCGAGGGCTCAGTGAAAAGGTCTCGCAGTGCTGAGGACAGGGACGAACCTTTGCAGGATCGTCCCATCCCCAGACGGTCTCAAAGAAAAACGAAAGGCATTCCACCTAAACGTTTTTCCCCTGAGTCTCTCGCAGTTCGTGTGTGCGCTGTAAACTGTGAGCCTCAGTGCTTTGCTGATGTTGTGAAAATGCCTGAGCAACAGGCAGAACCCTGGTGGGATGCAATGCAGAGTGAAATGGATTCCATTATCCAGCATGATGTGTATTCTCTTTGTAATTTGCCCAAGGGTGTGAAGCCAATTGACAGCAAATGGGTCTACAAGTTGAAACCCATTGCTGATGGGCATGTGAAATATAAAGCGCGCCTAGTGGCACGCGGGTTCTTGCAAGATCCTTGCCTTGCTGATCCCTGTGTATATGTTCGAGGGAAAGGGGAGAGTTTGGAAATTCTCCTTGCATATGTGGATGATCTGTGCTTGGTCAGTGCTACACAAAAACAAGTGCAAGTGTTTGAGAAAGAGCTGGGAAAAGGTTTCAGGTGAAAAACCTAGGCCCAGTACAGAGCTTTCTTGGAATTGAAGTACAGAGAACTGAAAAAGGTATTCTGCTGTGTCAGAAACAAAAGATTGTAAAATTGTTAGAACTGTGTCAAATGTCTGACTGCAAACCGGTACAAACTCCAATGGTGCCAGGTTTTTTGAAAAATACCTGTGAGGAATTATTTCCTGATATATACCTATATCAGTCTGTCATTGGGAGCCTTTTGTACTTAGCTGGTACTAGCCGGCCTGATATTGCTTTAAGTGTCAACATTCTGGGCAGAGCGTGTGCTAAGCCAACCCAGTATCATTGGCAGGGTGTGAAAAGGGTACTCAGGTACCTAAAGGGTTCCCTTGATTATTGCCTAAGCATTTGTCCTGATCAGATGCCAAACCTTGTCTGTTCATCAGACAGTGATTTCGCTGAGGATACTGTGGACCGCAAAAGCACAACTGGTTTTCTTGTCAAATACAGTGATGTAGCAATCGACTGGAAGGCTAAAAAACAGTCTTGTCTTGCTTTATCAACTGCAGAGGCAGAGTTTGTGAGCCTATCTGCGCTCTGTACTGAGTTGGTTTGGTTCTTGCAGTTGCTACAAGACCTGCATGTGTCTGTGCCATTACCAATACAAATATGTTGTGATTCACAAGCCTGCATTCAAATGGCAGTGTCTGACCGGGTGTCTTCACGATCAAAACACATTGACATCAAATTTCACAATGTGAAACAATATGTACAAGAAGGAAAAGTGTCCCTTACCTATGTGTCTTCAGAAGAAAACGTGGCTGATGTGTTTACCAAGCCACTTCCTGCTAATGCGTTTAGTCAGCACGTTAGGTTGATGGAGTCTCCAAAGCAAGGTAGCTGAAAATATTTCGCAAGGAGTAGGGGAGTGTCACAGGTTGAGAAGCATGATGGGACCTGTTGTTACTCCTGGCTTCATATTTTCCCACCACTAGAGGGTGAGAACGCAAAGCTGCTTGTAGTTGTTTAGTCTAGCTGCCCATGTGAAACCTAAACGTATTCAAGGTCTTCTGCTGCGTGTAGCCGCAACATTGTTATGGTTAAGGGAACGCCTTGTTATTGAATATGTATACTTAAAAACACGGCTTTTGAACAGGCTGTGCCTTTTTCTTGTTTCCTTTCCTTTCTGCTCTGGACGAGGAGATGGCTCGCTGCGCTGTAACTTAATAGTCTGCTACTTGATCTATTGCCCGCAATAAAGACTGTTAGCCTGCTGCCTCGTGTTGGCTGTGATGTTTTTCCTATTGATGGTAATGCCCCTGGCGGGTTTTTCAACATTACTAACAATAGATCAAAAGTTATACATATAAAAACCTCAGTAATTAATTTCTTAGTCTTATACAGCCACATTTGTCCCTGGTGTTTAAATTACTCTAAAAGTAGATCCAGAGGATTCCAAAACAATTAACCTTCTGGATGAAGTCCTAGTGAATTCAATGAGAGTAGTGCAAATTTGCACTGAATTGCCTTCTGACATAGAATATCTTTAGAGATGAATTATGTCACAGCTAAAGTGATTTGTACAAAGCAGCAGCAGCAGCAATAAGTATAGTTTCAACAGCATTAGACTAAGAACTAAGGAACAGGTCTATTGTTTCTCTTTTTCTGAAGCAAGGCAAGTTAACAATACCTTGCACCGCAACATCAGTTTCCTTTTTGGAGAAGCAAGTGGTGGAGACTTATGGCTTCTCTATCACAATGTGCTTTTAAAAATAAACATATACCTGTAGAAATGTGCACTAGGAGGTTTCTTTCCCAGTACCCCCATTGCATTCTCATTCTCATTTGCTAACTCAATCAGGTCAAAGCAGAAGACAAACAAAATAGTTTATTCCAATCATCTAAGAAAACTGAAATGCCAATGATACATGGAATACAGGTAACTGCCTTACATCACGCCAGACTATTTGTCTAGTTCAACACTGTCTGCTCAGGCCTGTACTCAATTATGTCATTATGTTAATACAAGGCCCATAGTGTGTATCATTAGAGTTGGCAGAAGGGCAGATCTACTACAGTTTTTATTGGACACTCAGTTGTGCAACCAGTCACATATCACTGTCCACACTTGACCATGGAAACCTATTGAGTAACCTTCGGTGCATCACACACTCTCAGCCCCAGAAAAACCTTGTGAAAGGTTTGCCTTACAGTTGCCATAAGCTGGAAACAGCACGCACAACAAGAGTTAAATTGAATGTACAAGTCTGATTGTCAGCAGTTTTTCAAGGCTGCAGGCAGAAGCATCATTTGCTTCCTATTCACTTCTAGACTGAGCACATTCATGGGAAATATTTTCCATGTGACACTTACTATGATAGGGTGATGGCTGTTTCTCCTGGGCATCTTCAACACTGTATTAGCATCCTAATGAACAGCCTAATCTTATGGGTCCTGGAAAATGTCCTCAGTATGAATGTCAGAAAGTGATCTACTGCTAGATAGATAGATAGATAGATAGACAGATAGATAGATAGATGATGCTTTCATGAGTCAGTGTTCCACATGTGTTTCCTGAGTAATATAATCTTTAGGATGTGCAACATCTGTATTAAAGACTCAACCCCCTCAACCCACTGGAAGACTTACCTTTATATAACTCCTGGTATTTTGGTGTTACAGAAAAAGAGGGGAACTGAGGCCCTCTAGAGGACCCAACTTTAGCCATTTCTGCACTAGACTGTTATAGTGCTATGATTCCACTTTCAACATCCTATGGAATCTTGGGGTTTGCAGTTCTGGGAGGGGCCAGGTGGCCCCTCCCGAAACTGCAAACCCCAGGATTCCACAGGATGTTGAAAGTCGAATCATAGCACTATAACAGTCTAGTGCGGAAATGGCCTTTATCACTGCTGCCAGCACATTTGAGGTGGAAAGGAAAAACAGGCAGAGCAGTTGGGATTACAAGGGATTTGAAAAGATGTTCATGCTTCATCAAGCTACCAATGTCATTAGATGCACTTTCCATGTGCTAATGTGTGCTATGCTAATAGCTGTGTCCTTCTTCATATGAATCCTCCCTGATATATATAAACAGCTTGGAAGATTTTTCCTTTTACCTCACTAGAATATGAGGATGCTAAGAATTTGATTAATTTGTACACAATGTGAATGAAATTGTCAAGCAATAACCTCCTGAGATATTAAAATAGAGGGCACTAGGTAACTGCCAAAGTGCCATGTCAGAATCAATTATCCATCATACCATTAGGCTAAGCCATTGTTGACGCATTTCATTTCTTTTTCAGACTTTGCGTAAGTTGCCTGCTGAAAACCTCAAGTACTAAAGGTCTTCATCAATTTCCATATTCTCTGTCCTTATATAAAGTAAATCTGAAAGCAGATTAACATACTATGGTCTAGTGCAGATAAAGGCCAAAACTACATTCACTTTTAATGCAGCATAAGTCTATGCTACTGGATTGCACAGATGCACAACCAACTGTGCAACAGTCACCAAGATCATGGAGATCAAATCCATCAAATCAAAAATGTGTGAGGGTTGTGCGCATATGGAATGACTGGCTGCACTAGGGACTATGCCTACACATCCTATGTGAAAGTTCAAATACCTGTGCAACTTTTCTTATGCTGGTGCCGCAACAGGATTCCATCCAAAATAAATAACCAGAGATAGAGCCCACCAGTTTTATTATCTTTAGGATGACACTACTGAGGTTACAGAACCAGAGGTAATCAACTATGGTTTTCTGAGTGCTGATACAACAACAGTATCATACCTTGTTTTTGTCTTTCCTTCCAAACCAAGATGTCCAAAAATAACTATGCAAAATAAATTATGAGTGAGTATTAGGGGCTGTAGTCAGACTACAGTGCAATCCTAGCAAATACAGTCCATTCAGATCAATGAGAATTATTGCAAGAAATGTGCAGCATATGATTGTAGATCTAGTTAAGTACAGTTAGGTCCCAGTGAAATCTATGGATGAAGTTTGTAATGCCTTTGTCCCACTGCCTCCCATGCTAATGAAGTACTTTTATCCATGGACTTCATAATATCTAGGTGATGCTATTTATGCTTGTTA
The DNA here is from genome assembly GCA_948472985.1 of Iguana delicatissima. Lineage (NCBI taxonomy): Eukaryota > Metazoa > Chordata > Lepidosauria > Squamata > Iguanidae > Iguana > Iguana delicatissima. Next base: position 355,426 of record CAOKZL010000231.1, read on the forward strand.
CCAGTTTAAGGCTTTAACATCAAACGTTCCTTCACTAATTTCAGTTCCAAATGAGACTTTAAATAGTAGTATTCTGCTACATAGAGGAATAATCTACTTTGCTTGCAATGTTTTTAATCCTTTTTGCAATCTGAAATAATGAAATGTATTGAACTGAGAGTTTTACAAGTGTACCTATACAATGGTTCAGTGATTGTAAATCATTTGATTTACAGTCTGCCCTCTATATTCACTAGAGTTAGGGGCCCTAGCGAAAAAGTAGAAAAATCAAAATCATAAATATCAAAATGCTTGTCTGTGAGAAACGGAATGATGCTTGGTTGGGAGATGGGCACCCAGGGTCCAAACCACATCTAAGAAAGGAGAAGGAAAGGGCATGCTGGTGCGCTGTACTTCCTCTCTCATGCCGTTCTCCTCCCTTGAGTGTGTGGGAGACACGAACAGGTTGCTTACCTGTAACTGAGGTTCTTCGAGTGGTCATCTGTGCCCTTTAGGAGATTTCGCAACTGCGCAGTAGCGTTCGGAAGATTTGAGAGCTCAGTAGCTTGGCGGGAACCCTTCCCCCATGCCGGTACTGCGCATGCTCAGCCCGCCGAGCAACGGTCACTCCTCAGTTCTTGGTCTGCCAAGAAGAAAGGGACCTGAAAAAGAGGGGACGGATTGGCGGGCATGTATGAGGGCACAGATGACCACGCGAAGAACCACAGTTACAGGTAAGCAACCTGTTCTTCTTCTTCGTGGTCTCTGTGCCTCATACATTAGGAGACTGTGTAGCTCACCGGTAGGATGATGGGTCAGGTCCTACAGAACAGAAACCAGCACAGCACGTCCAAACCGAGCATCTCGACGGGACCAGCAGTCTAGCCTGTAGTGGCGCACGAAGGTCGATGGCTGGGACCAGGTCGCCACACGGCAGAGTTCCTGTAGGTCAACTCCTCGCAGGAGGGCTGCAGATGTCGCCACGGCTCGGGTGGAATGAGCCTGAAGGAATGCTGGCGGAGGCTTCCTGGCGAGCTTATATGCCAGCTGGATAGTCTGGGCCACCCATCTGGAAAAGCGCTGGGTGGACACCTTGTGGCCTCTTCAACACCTCCTATAGCACACAAAGAGGTGCGGGGTCTGTCTGTAAGAGGCAATCCTGTCTTTGTAGAAGGCCAAAGCCCGACGAACATCCAAGGAGTGAAGGGATTGCTCCAACGGTGTAGTCGGGTCCAGGTAGAAGATGGGCAAGATGATGTCTTGACTCATGTGGAAGTTAGACACCATCTTCGGCAGGAATGAAATGTCAGGCCGGAGAATCATTTTGTTTCTGTGGAAGACGAGGTACAGCTCGTCAGATCGCGGGGCTGTCAGCTCTCCCGCCCTCCCAGCAGAGGTGACAGCCACCAAGAAGGCAGTTTTCATGGCAAGCAGCCTGTCATCTGCAGTCGCGGTCTCGTCAGCTGTGATAGTACCACTGATAGCAACCACGGCGGTAGCGGCGATAATACCGGCGGGTAGAGGTGCTGCAGGCCCTTCAAAAACTGCTTCATGGTACCGTGACGGAAGAGAGCCACCAATGGGGATCATGGTGGTTGGTATGCCACAATAGCGGTGAGGTAAACCTTCAGTGACAGGAAGGCCAGGTCCTGCTGGCGAAGGTGTAGTAGGAAGTGGAGCACGGTAGGCAGGTTGACAGGCGATACCGGCTCTCGTCATTCCTCAACAAAAGCAATGAAACGCCGCCACTTGTAGTGGTAGTTGTGGCGTGTTGACTCCTTCCTGGCCGCAGTAAGGATGTTGCCGATGACAGGATCGTATAAGACGATACCCTCCAGGCATGAAGGGCCAGGAGCGGCAGGTCCGGATGAAGTATGAGACCGTTGGAGTGGGAGAGGAGGCCTGGTGCTGTTGGAAATCGGAGAGTCCGTCCGCAGGCAGCCTTGAACAGGGGGCCGAACCAGTGCTGCCTCGGCCAGTACGGTGCCACGAGAACGATGTCTGCTTGGTCTGCGAGGATCTTCGATATCACGCGGCCAAGCAGAGGGGACGGAGGGAACGCGTAGAGGAATCCCTCGTTCCACCGGAATTGGAAGGTATCACTGATGGAGTGGCGATTGCGGCTGGCCCTTGAACAGTACTGACGACACTTCACGTTCCCGTCGGTTCGCCCCATCGATCTCGAACCATCTGAAAGGCCTCGCTGGAAAGGGACCACTCGTGGTGGCAAGATGTGTCCCTGCTGAGGGCGTCCGCTGTGGTGTTCTCCTGCCCGGCCAGGTGAACTGCCACTGGATGGATCCGAAGCGAGACGCACCAGTCCCAGAGGTCGAGGGCGATGTTGAGGAGGGTGGTTGAATTAGTCCCTCCGTGCCTGTTGACATAGCAGACCACCGTCGTGTTGTTTGTGAGGATCAGCACTGCGCGGCCTGTGATGAGGTGTCGAAATGCCCGTAGAGCCTTTGAGATTGCAAGCAGCTCGAGAGCGTTGATATGGAGGACGGTCCCGTGACTGATCCACCAGCTGCGGACTCTGAGGTCGCCACAGTGTGCTCCCCACCCATTGAGGGAAGCATCTGTCGTTACCGTGAGTTTCGGGTTCTGCTCCCGGAATGGCATGCCCAACAGCAGGTGGTTGTAAGACTGCCACCACAGCAGGGACTGACGCACCTGATGAGGTAGGTGGTAGCGACGTGTCTGGTCATCCAAGAGTGGATCGAAGACTCAGACAAGCCAGTGCTGAAGCGGTCGTGCGCAAAGCCTGGAGAGGTAGGTCACAGCAGTCGTCGGGGCCATGTAGCCGAGGAGCTCTTGGATTCTCCTCGCTGTTACCGTCGAGGCACGAAAGACGGCAGACGCTGCCTGACGAAGCGTCTGCACCTGGTCTATCGGTAGGTATGCCCTTGCCGATACCACGTCCAGGGTCGCCCTGATAAAGTCGAGAACCCTTGTGGGCTCGAGGTGGGACTTCTTCGGGTTGACCCGGAGTCCTAGACGGGTGAGAAGAGTCAGAGTCCAGTGTATGTCCCTGTAAAGTTTCAGTTTGCAGGACACCACCAAGAGCAAATTGTTGAGGTAGGGGTAGATCGAGGCACCCTTTGTCCACAAGATGACACCACGGGGGCCATGCACTTGGTAAAGACCCGTGGCACGGTCGAGAGGTCGAGATGTTCTTGATGTGCATCTTCTGTTGGTCAGTACCAGTCAGTACAGAGAGTGGTAAGAGGTGATGCAAGTTGGTATTCCAACAGCATCTGGAGGGCCACAAGTTGCCCACTCTTGGTTTAAGAGAAGCCCTTCTCAAGGCTTCCCACTGCAAAGCCTTGCTGCTGCCAGGTATACTTGAAAAAAAGAAAAAAACACCTGAAGGAATGTGCAGATTTGTACTCATAAAGCATGGACAGGGGTTCCACGACATGTTATACTTTCAGTGACATCTCTGGGAGAGTAACAGGAATCAATTTCAGAGTGGGCTCAACCCCCCCCCCAAAAACCCCCAAACCAAACCAATTTATTTACCAGTTTTCTTTGAAAATAAATGGTTTAACCCAAGCCCATTCTGAACTGAAACGGAGGGGGGACAAGTTCATCCACCACTAGTTTCAGAGGCATGAAGTTGCACGCTTCATGGAAAACAAGATTTAAAACCTTCTGCTTGGGCGCAGACATTATTTTTGTGGTCATGTTCAAGGCAGGATTCCATTCCCCAAATGTAATGTGGATTTATCATCGCTCATGTACTTATATTATGTACTATATTATGTAGGTATATTATACAAAACTTAGAGATCCACATGTATCACCCTAACCCACTTTGCAAAAATTGGCACACAAAATATGGGTGGGTAAACTGACACCACAGCTGAAAAAATTGCTTTTTTTTTGGACGACCACTTCTAGAATACATTAGTCAGTGGCCATATTGCCTGGAGGATTCTGGGAACTGTAGACCCCAAGAAAATAAGCTACCACCATCACCCCCTGCTTTTTCCAAGTTCTAACACAGGGCGTCTTGAATCACCACTTTGGTTTGTATTCTCTTTTTATTCAATTCCATTCTTAAGTTGAACAAGGCAGTACTTTGTGAGGTAGGAATTACTATATCTCCCTGAAGGCAGTGACCATTGTACCTTGTTATCAGTGGCCTTTTTCAAGAAACAAAAATCCCAAGCCCTAGCTGTCTTACCTTCTTGAGAGGTCAAGTACACAGACGCTCAGATTAGCAGGTATCTCTGCAGGCAGAAGGAGATGACAGAAATGGGAGAGAGCAGGATGAACTCTCTTCTGTTTTCTTTGCAAGTGGAAGGTGGGCTGCAAGCTTGAAATCTTCAGAGAATCCAGACCAAACTATCCCCTATAAAGCCAGCAGCAGCTGGACCAGAAGAAAGCAAGCTTCAAGCTCAGAAGCTTTGCCTGGAGAGAGTCCCAGCAGCCAGACCAGCTGTTTCTAACAACAGAGCTTGAATATATTACTTTTTAAAATTGTAATTCCCAGAATCCTTCATGATGGCTAGAGGTTTCCAGGGAGCTATAGTCCCTTATAACTAAAATTTCCAGACTATGTGTAGACATTTTCCTCACCACAGTAAACAGAAGTATGTATCTGAAGGAATCTCATCTTTGCATAACTAATGACCACTTCACACTGCATATCACTATGGCTCCCCTTTATCTGCCCTATTTACATCCTGGGGTTTCTTGTTTCACTGAAGCACCTCGGCTCCCCTGGTTGAGAATTCCGAAGACTCCTCCCTAAACTGCAAATCCCAGGATCCCATAGGAAGTTGCCATGGCAATTAAACTGGAGTCCTTGTGCCATAACTGTGTAGTACGAAAGGGCCACAGGCGTGATTTAACTCTGTTCCTCTGAGAATTCTACCAGGGAGGAGTGCTACTGGGATTCATGCAATGTATTAATTTTATGTGGCAGTTGATTAATGTGTATGTACTTGTACTTTCAGACACAATTACAGAGCATAGCTGTTCAGTTCTGAGTGCAAACTGCAGATTGTCTTGGCTTCCTCAGAAGAACATATGCAAAAAGGGAGGAGGGCAAAGGAAGGACTAGGCTCCAAGACAGGGGCTTAAGCACCATTCACAGCATGTCATGGAGCACTTAGCTCTGGGTTTCCTCCGCGAGTCTTAGTGAAAATTGCAGGTGTTCAGCATGACGCCTGCTGTTCGGAGATCATAAGCAGTTATATGAAAGCGGCATGTTTATTAGTATTGTTATTAGAAAGGGTTGTGTAGGATTGAGGCAAGAGTTCAGCTTAAAAGCTTCAGCACAGCACTCAGAGGGATAAAGCCACAGCAGGTATGGAAGCTTCACAGATTTGTAATTGGCTAGTGGGTGAGTGTAAATAGGAAACACGGTGAGGGATGTGGGTGTTCTGTTGAAGAGAGAACAAGACAACAAATCTTGCATGGTCGGAAGCAAATGAAGAGTGGATCCACATTAGTCTGTGCTGCTGTACTTGCCATGATCCAAGGAGAAAAGAAGTGCTCAGAGAGCTGCCTGATACAGGCTCCTGCTCAAGTAACATGGACTTCAGTGGTTTTGGAGGTTGAAAGCAAGAGGGATAATGGGCTTCTAGCTCTTGAAAGTGTTAGAAGGCAACATCACATTGGACTCCTTCACCAATTATTTTTCCAGAACTTTTTCCGTATTGGACCAGCCTGTCCCTTCCCGCAGTCTTTTCATAGAATCATAGAGCTGGAACAAACCACAAGGGCCATCGAGTCCAGCTCTCTGCCATGCAGGAATACACCACCAAAGCATTGCTGAGAGATGGTCATACAGCCTTTGTTTAAAAACCTTCAAAGAAGGAGATTCCATAGCACTCTAAGGCAGCATATTCCATTTTTGAACAGCAAATTATTCCTAATGTTTAGATGGAATCTCTCTTCCTGAAGCCATTGCTCTGTATCCAGGTCTCCGGAGCAGCAGAAAATAGCCTTGCTCCATCTTCTGTATCATACTGCTTCAAATATTTAAACATAGCTATCATATCACCTCTTAAAAACTTTTCTTCTCCAGGCTAAATATATCCAGCTCCCTAAGTCACTCCTCATAGGGTATGGTTTCCAGGCTTTCTACTATGTTTATCACCCTCTTCTGGATACGTTTGAGCTTGTCCTGAACTGTGATACCCAGAAGTGGACTCAGTATTTCAGGTGGGGTCTGACCAAAACATAATATTTTACTTTCCTTGATCTAGAACTATACATCTATTGATGCAGCCCAGAATCACATTGGCTTTTTAAGCTACCACATTACACTACTGACTCATGTTTAGCCTGTGGTCTACTAGGACACCTAGATCCCTTTCACATGTACTGTGGTCAAGTATTTCATTTTCTCTGCCCAAGTGTGGTACCTTACACTTCTCCATGTTGAAATTCATTTTGTTAGTTTTTGACCCAGCTCTCTAATCTGCTATGGTCATTTTGAATTCTGAATTCCTCAGGGGTAGTAGCTACCTCTCCTAATTTTATGCCATCTGCAAACTTGATAACAATGCCCTCTGTTCCATCATCCAAATCATTGATGAAGATGTTGAAGAGCACTGGGGCCCAGGACAGAACCCTGTGGGACTCCACTAGTGACTTTTAATACAGTCTTTGTAGTTCTTTGAACGCTATCTGTGAAGCTACATTACACCTGGAGTAATGCATAACATGTGATGATTCTGTGGAAGAAGTCCCTATTCACTTCAATAACTATTTAAATGCTATATTCTAGCCACCCACAAAAATGTGGCTAGTGAATGAGTAAGGCACCATTTAAAGCAAGGGTAGAAAATTCTCTTTGGGAGAATACCCCCCCCTTGCAAAACCCTTAGACCAGATGACATAAGGGGCCACTGCCCTACTTTGATGTCAGAGATGAGACCCATGCCCCTTGATGTCACTGACTCCTTGGCCAACTGGGGAATATGTGGTGCAGACAAATCCTTGACTGAGCTGCTGATTTTGAGGAATGTTCTTTGAGCTGCTTAGGACGCTTGGGAGCCAGTTTTATCCCCTGTACATCCTCTCCAATTAGGAAAGGTCAGTTTAGGTGGCCATGGTTCACACAGCTCAGCTGGGTACCAGTTTTGCTTCTCTCGGTGTCTCTCCCACTGGGTAGATGGGGGCATGTAGCATTAGGAATTCTTACTGTTAACCTACAACAGTGAAGATCATCCCTTAACTCTGAGGGGGATACTCTTGGAGAAGAGATATGGGTCCCAGGAAAGGAATGGGATTGCTGGAAGGAACCTCTATATTCTACATAGTGAGCTTCTGCAGTCTGACAGTTCCTCTCCCCTGACTTAAAAGAACCCCTGATATCTCCTTTTGTTCCTCTTTACCATCCTAAAATGAATGAAAAATCCAAATTCCCCCGCAAAAAATCCTTTGTTTTCACAGCTTAGTTCTGACAGGCTACCATTTTAAAATGCTTGCTGTTTTTCCCTGATGCTTTTGGAATGCAGAGTAGCTACTGAATTTTTTTTTGAATAAATTATATGAAAAACATTTAGAAAATTGGCTTAATGCTTCTTATTAGAAAGGATTTATGTTTATCCCCTAAATTTCCAGCATTATCTGACATAAAGCGGTCAGCAGACTAATACTTGCACTTTACAAATTTTTTATTACTGCATTGTTCTCAAAAGGCAGCATATATTTTAACTTGACTTGGCTGTGTCATCTATGTAAGTTCCTTCTTGCATCCCACTCTCCATATTCAGAATGATTTTAAAAAATATCAATCCTCTTTTATGTCACATTTCTCCTTTGGCCCAGGTTAGACTGATGCCTGAAGTATTTCCAAGGGCAGCCTGACTGGATCCTTCTAAGACACTGGAAATCTATCTATCTGTTTTTCCACCCATCCACTCACCCACCCATCCTCATTTTATATATATAGCACCATCTGGACACATGGCACTTTACAGACAACATTAGGAGAGGCAACTGTCTTATGGAGTTTGCAGTGTACAGCATGAAATAGGTGGAACTACAGAGAAAGAAAAATAAAGTGGCAGCGTTAAATCTGCAAAGAACACATGATTAATTCATTGACATTTTAGTTGTACTATGGGGCTATGCTCAAGGTTTCACCCCCATCGGATTAGGTGAAACTACAGAGAAAGGAAAATAAAGTTGCAGGGTTGCACCTGCAAAGAACACGTGATTGATTCATTGACATTTTAGTTGTACGATGGGGCTGTGTTCAAGGTTTCACCCCCATTGAATTTTCAGGAAATAAAGAAGGTAGCAATGCATGAGTGTTCTGGGATGTGGGAGAGTCACGAGAGAACAAACAGAGTAATGTGAGGGAGAAGGACAACTTCAGACAGCAGGAGATTGTGCAGCTGGAGCACTGGTGGACATGGTTGGGGATGGACAGGGATATAGGAGTTGAAGGATTAAGAGGCAGACTCTGAAGGTAAGGTACAAGGAACAAAAAAGAAATTAGTGGAGAGATTTTAGAAGAAAGCCCATGTCTAACAAGATGGATGATTGAATTGTTGCCTAAGGAAATCTTATCAAATTCATGGGGTTGTCACTGAAGGTTTTATGGCACAAACACTTTGGTGACAGGGTGCAGTTTGGATCCTCTTGTACTCCTAAGAGCATCTCTTGGAAGCTAGCAGAAAATGAATAATGTTCCCATGGCTTCTACTGTAGACTTAATATTGACATGACACAGATTGTTTACATCAGTGGTTCTCAACCTGTGGGTCCCCAGATGTTTGTGGACTTTAGCTCCCAGAAGCCCTGAGCATTGACCATAGTGGCTGGGGCTTCTCGGAGCTGAAGTCCACAAACATCTGGGGACCCACAGGTTGAGAACCACTGATTTACATGGAGGCCCAGCTGAGTATCTGAGTCTTGAAAAAGGATGTTGGACATCTTGAGCATTACACAGCCAAGGACCCTTTACAGAAAGACACCATGACAGCCTCACAGAAACAATCAATCCCTGGATATGCCATTTCTGGGACTCTTGACATCCATACTAAAGACTCAGGTATGCTTGAAAGCTATGTTTCCCAGGATCCTAGCTCTTGGGATACTACCACTTCAGTTTTTATCTACTTATTACACTTCTATATAAGTTTTCATCCCACAAGTTCAAGAAAAAGTACATGCCTCCCTTCTCTACTTCATCCTCAGAACAACCCTGTGGTTAAGTTAGGCTAAGAGGAAGTGACTGACTCAAGATGATCCAGGAAATTTCATAATTTTGGGAGGTCTCCCACTTGGAGACTACACAAGTATATATACTCTGTCTCACTTCCATGCCACTAGATCCTCTGAAGATGCCAGTCACAGATGCAGGCAAAACACCAGGAGAAAATACTAACAGAACACGGCCTCAAAGTCCGGAAAACCCACAACAACCTATGGATTCTAGCTGTGAAAGCCTTCAATTTGAGTTGGTTTATAACGAATTCAGACTATGAGTAATTAAACTATGTTAAAGATTTGTGCTGTGTAGTTAGGGCCTGAAACGTGTAAATATTCTGCACACACAAGGGCTGCCCTAAGCCTGCTTGATCTACCCTTTCCTTTCTTTTTTCATTAGACTCTACATGCATTCTAGATCCTCAGGTTCAGGATCTCTTGGAACTTAGTGCATAACTGATCTGTTTTACATTATGTTGAATGTGAATTCTTACCTTAGAACAGTGGTTCTCAACCTGTGGGTCCCCAGATGTTTTTGGACTTCAGCTCTCAGAAGCCCTGAGCATTGACCATAGTGGCTGGGGCTTCTGGGAGCTGAAATCCACAAACATCTGGGGACCCACAGGTTGAGAACCACTGCCTTAGAACATACAAGACTGAATCCTAGTGGTATCCTCCACTAGAGTAAACCTATTGAATTAATAGTTGAATGATGGATTAACGCTTATCTAAACCCCACTGATTCAACTGCTCTATTCAGGCAGAAACTACCAACAGGATTCACTACAGTGCCTCACTGGATGATGAAATCTACATCATCATTCTTGGGAAGAACTCCAGCAACCAGCAATAGTAGGTATCCCATCAGAAATTACTTAATGGCCACCAGGGGATCACAACTTATTTTCTGCCCTTACATGATTCAATTTACAACGTACCACTACATTTGTTTAAGAATATATAGAAAAACAAATAAGGTTGTATTTGGCCAGGTCTCAAATCCTTATCCAAACTTGCTGAAGTTCAAGGAATAACTGCATCCTTTGGTCCTGCATTATTATAATACTGCAACCTGTTATTGATCCCACTATTTAAAATTATGACTGGATTACTGCAGTGTTCAGAAGTATCACTCCAGCCATAGGGTAGAGGTAGCAGGAGACAGTTAAACAGAAGCCTGTCTGGTTAATCTGCATGTACATATGACAGACAGTTCCTTTCCCCTTCTTTGTACTTTGGTATAATTGTTAGGTAGCAGCAACCCCAGGCTTTCTTACCTTAAGATTGGCACATGCTGGTAAGTCATTGTTGGTAGGTATTTCATTGTTGGTGTTCTCAGATCCCAGCGACTTTGATCTGTAAGCTGTTGTAGTTAAAGCTGTGGTTGTCTGGACAGGTAGGAATGGCTGCCACACATTTACATCTGTACCATTGCCAAAGGCTTGAATTGCACTCTCTGTTGGGGAAATAACAGCGCAAATTCTGCATATGGTCAAACAGGAAAGACTCATTTAAAACAGACAACAAACTTCAGGATGAATGAGAACAGCAGGACTTAAAACATACAAATAAAAGCTTCAAGGTATACAAGGGCCAGGGAAGGAACCAGTAGGAGAATTAATCCATTTGTGTTTGAACTCTATAGGAACTATCCAAGACGATGAACTTATTTGGGGGAATAGGTTTAGCTCCTTAAGCACCAGAAATAAAACGAGGTGCAGATTCATCGCTCATTGACATGGAAGCTACCAGCTTTACAACTTTTCACTTCTGGATCACCATTTTGCCTCCACATTCATAAATACACAATGCTTTCAGTGATAAATGCAGGATTTAAGCTTGCAATTTTAGGCTGCCATCTTATAATGCGAACTTGTAGCCAAATAAAGCAGTTAATTGCTCAAGAGGCATAATAAAGTAGTATTAGCTGGGCAAGTGAGGCAAATGTCCACAACCCTTCTCTGGAAAATAAGCAGCAGGGTCCCAAAATCCAACAGTGCCAGCTAAACAGATTTTGAAGTAAATGAAATAATATATATTGCAATCTAAGAGCATTCTCATTCTCCAGTGTCTAAACTTATCTAAGTTCCATGTTGATTATTAAATAGAGGAAAGCTAGATTTATGGACTCTAATCCATTGCAATGTGGACCACAAAACAAGACAATGCCAGGATGGGAAACAGTATGGTTAGAATCCACCTTTAGGTTTTCTACAATTAAATGAACTCTCCATTTTGAGGCATCTTACCAATACAGAGTGTTTGGTAAGCCAAACAACAAGAGGAAGAAATTCTCCTAAATATTGGTTTATTTATAACAATTGGTTTTTTTATAAACAAATATGCCATACTTTTATATACATGATGATTATTATTTTCTCATGCAGTCTTCAAACAAAATCTGCATAATTAGGTAGGAAAAGCATGCTCATACTAGAAGCTGAAAATGTAAAAGTTGAAAGGCAGATTGTTAGTTTTTCATGGGATTAAATACTGTGTTTATGGCAAGAATAAATTGGTTGTGCTTTTGAAACACACACACACACACACACACACACACACAAAGGAATAGAAAAACAGTTTTTAATCAGGTCTTTGGGGACTCAGCATGGATTTAGGGATTTCTTATTTCAACTCATTGTACAAGAAGTCAAACCATTTCACTAGGGACCTGAGTGTGGAAGTTATTAATACATTCCTTCAATAGCATCCAGCACTTACTATAAATTATTTCACTTTTACTTATCTTTGAAAGATGCACTTTAGTTTAATTTTTTTAAGAATTCTAATAAGTGCAGGAAATGATTTATAGACTTCAGAAATGAGCAGGCTGAAGTGGAGAGAAGTGAGGAAAATCTGTATGGATTTTCATGCCTTGCAGCACACTATAGAAAACTAAAAAATGATCCCAGAGAGCTGACAGATAGTTACTCTGAATGAAATAAACTGACATCTCATTGTTCAAAATACTATCACACAAATTCTATCGGCTAAAAGAACATTGGTCTAGATCCAATTATTTCTCCCAGTTAGAGTACACCCAATGAATTAATAGAAACTTGGTAAATCAACATTTATGTAAGTTCCATTGATAAAATACTCTCACTTGAGGATTAGTTGAGACTAGCAACTAGCTTGAGGCCATGATGTAGAAATCATAGTACACATTTAGAAGATTCAGTGGCAAGAATTACTGTCACACATTCAAAATGAAGGCAGGGAGAAGATGTGCAGGTGTCCTTGAGCCTTTGAGTAAATAGATCAGAGCTTGGAAAAATTGCCTTTTTGACTACAACTTCCCAAATCACCCAGCCAGGATGATTTAAGCTGTGGGATAACAATGGCATATGGCCCAGTCAAACAATTCATTGAGGTATAGAAAAAAGATGGAGTTAGAGAAAAGACTACTGCACCAACAGGCTGTTGAAATCTATGATAACCAACTGCCTAACACTTGAAGCCCCTTTTAATATATATGTATGAATAGCATATCTCTAAACAAAAAACTGTGGCTGTTACAAAGCATCTGCAGTTTTGGTTTAAAATCAAAGTTTACAAAAGCCAATCCATTAACAAAAGGGATAATGGAACATTTATCCCTCTTCAGTAAAATGCTATTAAAGCAGGGACACCTTTAATTTCTTCATGAAGAAAAGGTCTCTCTGCCAGGGTGAGTATAATTTTTCCTCAGTGTCCTCTAATGTCATTGCTTTGTCTTCATTAACATTTTTATTCCAACAGCAAAAGAGAGGACAAAGGAACTGGGGTTTTTCTTTTAAAATAGAGTGTGTAATGATGCAATAATGATCACACTTTTAAATGAGTACATTAGCAAATTATTAAAACAATTAAGAATATGTATGGGCATCAACAGGTCTGAGGAATTCCTGTCAGGCCTTCAAAAGTCTGCACACTTTCCTCTTTTTAGGAAATAACTGAATTTCAACTAAATTTACACAGAATGTTCCTAAGGCATGTTTCTAATTTGATAAATAGGTCTAACAGTCTATTAGCTTTTCACATTTAAGCAAGATCTAAAATGTGCAATTCAAGGCTACTTCTCAGTTCCCATGACATTTTTCTAACCTGAAGATAATGGCTAGGTTTGGATATAATGCCAAATTATGGCTCAGCATTACATAGCTGAACCTTGAGCTCCCCACTCCTCCCCCCTCTGGTGGTTGTAAGGAGTTTGAAAGATTTTATTTCTGCTTTCAGTTATCAGTCTGCCCTTGTGTGGAAAACTGGCACTATGGTTGTCTTAATTATGGTAAACAGGAGTCCTGGTGAACATGTCACTCAGAAAATGCTGTTCTCTCCAACTGCCTTCATGCCTGACTATTCTGGTCTCACAGGCTAGAACTGATGGAACTGGAGCCCAACACCTTCTAGAAGGCAACAGGCTCCCCATCTTTGGATGAGAGTAACAAGCCAGGATCCAAAATGAAAATCTGGATCTGGATTTTCCCTAAACTAAGCAGTGGTTTTATGCTTCCACACATAAAAACAAATCACAGATATTAAAAAACAATGGAGGGAAAGCTTTCATTCTTTCACAATTGTGCTGTAGGAGGAGAGGAGATCTCCATGAGCCTGAAGCTCATTTATAAAAGGAGATGCAGTGCTTAGTATTTCTTTTCAAAAGAGGCACAATGTCACCTGTGAAGAAGACAACGTATCAGCTGATGGTTTACATGACTGTTGTGGGCCTCCGCCACCAACACCTCACGTGTATATTGCAGGGATACAAACAATTGCTTGTACATTTTATTTTCCTTTGTAACAAAAGGGTGTCTTAATGTTGAGAAAATACGCCATTTCAGGACATTTTTCCGACAAATTTGTTTGCACAAAAACATATGCTATTTCTACACACAAGACATGATTATGAGTTTTCTACAAAAAAATTGTTTTCTGTGCAAACAGCAATATTTTTCCACTGAAAACAGTGTCTTCTTTCGTGTAAAACACACATTCTCTGTACAAAGAATTGTATTTGATATGAGAGCAGAAATTAACTTTTTGTTTAAAAAACAGTCCCTAATTTTAAAAAGCTGCTGAAAACTGCACAGGAATTCTTTTTTTCCCATAGTATGGAGAAAATGCTGAAATTATTCATTCTTGCATTAAATATGTGCAGATGTGCCCAACACTGCTGTACAAATATTCAAGTATCTTAAAGAAGATATGTGTCTCCCAGGTCATCCAAATGTTTTGTCGTGCATTTTACCACATTTCTGAACATAGTGTGTGATAAAATCCTCTTCATCACTTGACAAACAAGCCTGGGACAAGTTCATAGGGGACACTTTAATTGAAGTGCTAAGTACTTCTTGTGATTCCCTCTCCCCACATCACAGCAAATCAAAGATTGCAGTAAGCTAAAAGTGTTCCAGTCCATAATAAAGTCTGGGCTCTTTCAACCCTGCACAGGGATTTACCCATATGTTGGCATATGTGGGAACTATAAATTAAAAAAAAAACTACTATGTGATTGGACTCCAAGTTGAAATATGCCAGAGCAGCTTGTTTGTGTCAATCAAATACGTTGCACACAGATCAATGGTATGGTAAGTAAACCATGTCAACGCTTTTCTTCTTGAGCAAGTTACTGCTCAGTGAAACTGATTCAGAAAAAAGGAGAAAGAATGAGCTGTAATCAATGCTAGATTTGTCATCATGCGAGAGCAGAATATGGAATAAATAAGAGGGACCCAATCTTATTTCATTGGTGCAGTACTTCTAGCAACCCAAAAAATTCCTCTAGAACGGCAGAAAAATAATTCAGACCAGTTACAGCATCTGGGCGTGGGGGTGCTGAAAATCCTGACATTTTTGTGAACAGTATGTTGAATTTAGACCTTTCTCTTCTTACAACTTGTAATTAAATTATGTGATTCCTTGACAGAAGACAGAATAATGGTGAGTAGTCTAGATGACTCTATAAAGGAACTAGAAATATCTGTGGAACAGCAAGGACAGCTAGTCATGGTGATTATAAGGCAAGTTCAAGAGTTAAAGGCAGGAATTTACAGGTAATTTTAAGAGTCAGAGTGATGCTGGAGAGAGCTATTGCCTTCTTGTCCTGCTTTAAGTTTCCCAGATGCTTGGTTGACTGCTGTGGAACACAGGACACTGAATGAGATGGATACGTGTGGCCTGATCCCAGGGGACATGTAGTGCAAGATGTACTCTGACCATACAAATGTGGTATTTTTATAGCTGCTATATTCTCTATCCAAGGGGTGGTCTAATTGGCGATGTAAACAGTACCACAGCAGTGGTTGATGCTCAGAGACTCTATAGAGAAAAATATGCAAATAGTGAATCACTGAAAATAACTGATGAGGGTATGCTGCAAAAGAAACACTCCAGCATTTCACTTCATTTAAATAGAATTTGTATCTTAGGAATAACAATCCTGAGAAAACAATAGTTAAATCATGATTCCGTAAGCAACCCCAAGTTTGCAACTGCAGCATATATTACTGTATAAGCAAATCCTTGAAAATATTTCAGCAAACATAAATATGGTACTCACTAAGGCATATATTATCCTGGAAGAAGTTCAGAAATTTCAGACATTCTTCTAGATCATTGCCACTGTTGCTGCAATCACACCATGGAGCGACACTGAGACTGTTGTAGTTTAAATAATTTGGTGTCATAACAGTACCTGTTTAAAAAGGGGGGCAAAAATATCACTCTATATGATTATTCCTTTTTTCAGTCATCTATTTTACTCTTGGAAACCAAATCAAGAAATTAATATCATCTTTTGAGGCAAACAAAGTTGGATTACAATATAAACACCACAGTGTAAACATCAGAAGAAAGAATTCATTCTCTTGTAAACGTCACCTGATTAGTTATGAGGAAGAATACGAAACAAGTCAGATAACTAGACACTGTTGATGCAGTGATGGCTGCTTCAATATGTGGACAGACTATTTTTCAAATATTATCCAAATGTTATAACTACAGCTATATAAATCAAAAGACACATTACTTATTCTGAAGCAATAATGTAACAGAACACCATTACAAACTTCATTTATTCTCTGTGCCTGAGGAACCAAAATGTGTTTGGGTAATCTTTAAGTAGGAATGATATTGGCAGAGAAAGCATCAAGAATTAAGCATCAGGAATCAAGCATTAAGAAGGGAAACTGTGGGTATTATTTCATTGCTGAAATCAGCCGTGGGCTACTGCTACATACAAAATCTAGTCTGATTTCAGAATTCTATGAACCGAAAACAAGGCAGGGGTAAGAAATTGTTAAGAAAAGAGCAAAAAGAAAGAACCACACATATTCCCCAAAGTGAATGATACTGGTGCATCTTTAAAAACTACAGTACAAAACAGACCCAAGCCATGTACTTCAGAAGTATTGGGTGAGCAACATAGACTTGTCATATCTCAAAACTGCGATAGTGAAAAGAAAATTTGTATCTTTTTAGACCATTTCTGATATACGCTGCTATGCTGCAGTAGGTCCAGCTCCGGAACAGGGGAAAAGGCTAATTCACAACTGAAAAAAATATGTATATGTAGATCATCAAACCTTTAATGGTGTGAATCAAGAGGCGAATATATAGATCTCAGTGAGTATGAAAAGATTACGCAACCCTACTGGCAATATGCGTATTAGCAATATGCAGCATTTCTATCACTGAGGTTTGACAGAAACTGAACAAAGCAACTGTCATCATTTCACATAGGAAATGGGAGGTAATGCAACACAAACATTAACAACCTGCTATGGGGAAAAATGTTACATACAATGAACATTATAACCCAAAGGATGTTTTACTTTTTTTTTTATTGTAGTCAATTGAATAGATGGCAAATAATCTCACTTTTACATTATGCCAAACAACTCTAGTGATGGCAATGCTCAGTATCTGCAGAAACTTGGCAAATCTGGATTAATGAAATGCAGGTGGGGGAATGCAGTCAAATGGATAAGCCTCATAAGTGCTATTAATCAGAGCTTGATGAAAGACAAATAGGAGAGATAAATTGAAGGGCGTGCTTGCGAGGGACTGTTCGGGTGACCCTTGTATGTGACATGCACAGTGTAATCAGTGATAAACAACTAAGTGTCCGGGACACCTGTTCACTTGCAAATAAAGGCAAGTGAAATATCTGGATATCTAGGGATACCTTTTAACATTTAAACCATGTGAAATTCTGTATAACTACTAAAGCAAAATACAAAAGTAAATCAAAAGGAACTAAGTGAGAAAATTTCAGGCCATTCAGAGTTTCAATAGAAATAAATTAAAGATGCCACATGCCTACTTTTTCTTTCCTTTCTTACACTGAAAGAGACTAAAATGGCTTACTCTTTGCAAATCACCAGCCACTATGATTTATGATCTACAGAAGGACTTATTAGCTGACCTCCACTTCCAAAACAGTCAGGTGACTAATTTGGGGTATTGTTTCAATATAATTATTTCTCATTAAATATTAGATACAATTCAGAGTTAAACTGTTCTTACGTAATAGCATTATTCATTATAGGTGTAATCTAATTCTGTTAAAATCAATAGTTGTTTTGCTACTGAATACAGAAGTAGATAAAAATGCTGCCTAAGACAGGTAAAAAGGAGATAGTCTTCATTAGTTTGCAAAGGCTAATAATGGGAAAGTTAACATTAAAACAGAGAAAACAGGTGAAAAGTATTTTGTATTTTCTGAACTAAACCAAAACATACCAAAACAGAACTGGTGTAACTGCATCAAATCAGGGTTAAAAGTGAGGATGAGCATATTATAGATCCTGGGGTACCTCCCTATGGCAACCAGTTTTTGAAAGCAGATGTGACATCATGTCACACCTTAGGATTCCGTAGGATGTTGAAAGTGGAATAATAGTACTATGACAGACTAGTGCAGAAATGGCATTGGTCACATTTTAGCATTTTTTTATTTTTATTTTTTGGGTAGAGAGGTTTTTGGGTGGGGAGGCCTCCAATGGCATTTTTGAGTATTTTAACATTTGAGGAGTTGCTGGGGCCTGAGGGACACCAATAGGTGTACCAAGATCCACCCTGGATCCCACATGGGCTGCACAGGGCCTGCAGGCCTTCTTCTTCCCACCATTCTTCTAAAACGGTAAAAGACAAATATAGAAATGATGCCAAGCAAAGGATGGAATGACTATGTTTCTTCAGTTATACCCCATCAAGATACAACTGAAAGACAATTAATAAAATGAACATAAAATTTGAATATAAACAAGGGAGCAGAATTAAAGCCAAGCAGATTAGATTACTACAATCTCCTTTTTTGGGGGAGGGGGTGTCTTCTTTTAGCTGGCGTTTTTTTCCCCAGCTTCTGCTCTCCTTATCTTACCGACATGGATAGTTACCAAGTTTCCAGACTGGCAGGCAAACAGTTCTCCAGAATTTATTTACCTTCTTAGTAATTAAATGACCTAATTGCAAGTTATTTGTTATACACTTGTTATACACTTGTTTTTACTGTTTTTACTGTACTGGTTTTTAAAATGGTTTTTATCACTGTCAACTATAGGTTTCAAATTTTCTAAATGCTGTCCTGTTTTAGCTCCATTTTAACATTGATCTTTTGTATGCTTTAATTATATTGTGTTTTTAATTTGTAAACTGCCCTGAATCTCATTTTTGTGAAAAAGGTGGGGTAAAAATAAAGTTAATGCTAATACTAATACAAATGAATTAATTTTTAAATAGTTCTCTTCCTTCAGTAATGAAGACATAACTAGGTTACATTACAACTGCAACCTGACACGAGATAACTTTATTCCTTTTGCACTGCAACTAACTATTTCAGTTAATTGTATAGTGACAAGCATATGCCCTGGCTAAACAGTGGACAAACAGTATCACAAGGCTGAAGTGTTGGCGCGACAGCGCCTAGGGGACTGGCTAGCAGAGCTGCCTAGTAACAGGTGGTTGTATAACCAGACTGGCTCTGTGTGTGGAAAACTCGGCCCTGGCAAGAGGGAGGGGATGTGAGTGAGACAGCAGAAAGGATACATACTGGGAGCGTGATTTGGATTCTAGCTTCCTTCCGTGAAATTCTTAGGCCGTTTCTGCACTACACTATTATAGTGCTATTATTCCACTTTCAACATCCTGTGGAATCCTGGGGTTTGCAGTTTAGGGAGGTGCATTTAGAATTCTCAGCCAGATTGTTCCTTGGCCACAGTAAACTAAAAACCCCAGAACTGCACAGAATGTTGAAAGTGGAATAACAGCACTACAACAGTGTAGTGCGGAAATGGCCTTAGAGCAAACTTTAAGTCAGGGCTTCTGTCAACCAGAGGGTGTTGTCTGGAAGAGGGTTAATTTCTCATTGGCCTAGTGTGAGGGCAGACAAAAGACCAAACCACTTCTGGAAGGGTCACGGAGTAGGCCCCTGAGTGGGGAAATATACCCTTGTGCTAAAGGGAGCTAAAGGTGTGTGTGTGAAAGCTCTGTTGTTGAACACTAGTGTTTTGAAGAAACTAGTTAAACCTTTTTGACAAATTGTTATTTTGTTTGAATTTTCCTGAAACCACAATACTTCTTTCCCTTGTTTGTTATTTAAATAAACATTTCATTCTATTTCTTATAATCTCTGTCTCCACAGAATATATTCTTCAGTTTTACTTTTATAACATGCTGCCATAATCCTTTCGAACAACCATTAATAAGCTTTGTCCTTTGTTCCACTAAGGTGGTGGTTTTTAAGGGAAAGCAGAGGATTGTGAATATGTGAAAGAAAGGGAACCAGATGTGATAGTAGGCTTAAAGGGGGGCACTGTTATTCTAGTGAGAGAGAAAGAAAAGCAGGCTTGGTCTTCTTAGGCCCTGGCTGGCCCTAGCCCTCCCTCTACAGCTGGTTTGTGCTATGCCTCATAATGCTGCATTTAGATATGTGTATTTTTCAAAATTACTGAAGCATCAGTTTTTGGTTACTTTTGAGAAACTAGAAAAAGACATCCATAGAAAAAGTAGCTGTTATGTTAACTTTGGGGAATTTGGAACTAGATTTAAAATTTATCACTTTTTAAGCTTAGCTTTCAATGCTCTATATTAATCAAAATCTCAAGAATTGCTTAAAATCATTCAAAACAAGAGAGAGGTATCAGTTTGCTCAGAGGAAACTTACAGTTTATAAAAGTACAAGAACTATTTAAGGAGAGAACATAGTAAGCTCATTAGCCTCCCTGTAACCAAGTTCTTGGGACATTCTGATGTTTTTTACTTACACTATCTGTTGGATAATCAGGAACAAACTGTTATACTTAAAGTAGCTAAATTTTGTTACATTATGTGTAAGATATGCCTTTAAATGGTTAACAGTTGTTGATGTCAGATATTATAAGTTAACTTTGTTACTTGCTTTTACGACTGTACTCATTATTTTTACTCATCAATTACCAAAATAAAGTGTCTGTCTGTCTGTCTGTCTGTCGTACAGATGTAACTCTGTTTCCAACAGCCCAATGAGAACTGAACATGCACCACTGCCACAGAACGCTGGGTGCAGTTGTGGAGGGGAATGGAATATTGATCGGGGAGAAAGGATAAGCATGCTGAAAAACATGGCTGAAAGACACGTCTGGCTGGCAAAAATGTGGAAGCATCCCTCCACACTGCAACATGGGTATTTTTGCAATTTGTATCACTGAAAATTAGGAGTTACCAAAAATCTTAAAGAAAAATCAAATCTCTTACGCTTTCTTAAAAAATCAGTCAGAAGGGCAGATCATTTGGCTCTCACTAATACATGCAATGAGAAGCCAGAATTTCTTCCCTGAGCATCAAAGTATATCAGATCCAATTTTCATGAGTGCTTTAATATGACAACCATGAAGTGATTATCACCCACGATTTTCATATCATAATGTGTGGTAACTGAAGCCCCTGTCAGAGCTGCTGCTGCTGAGCAGCAGCTGTTGGTCCCTGTTGCTCAGGGTGGGGACGACGAGCAGCAGCTGTTGGTCCTGTGGCTCTGGCTGGAGATGAGTCCTGCAGCTCGAGAGCTCCCCCTGCTGCCATGGACCAAGCAGGCGTGGACGTTCCTCTGCCTGCTCCTTTAGGGCAACAGGGATTCAGTTGTGATCCTGAGGATGCCCTGGAGCCTGCGTCAATCAGCCCACAAACAAGGCCTAGACTCGAGAGCTGAGCAAAGGGAGGCTTCCTTGATTAAGTTCAAGAAGTGGTGACCGGCCACATTTGCGCCTGGGCTATATAACTGCCTGCCTGGAAGCTTTCCTTTGCTTGTGGCAAACTTTCTACAGGCTCTCTCTTAGCCTGTTCCTTGCTTCCAGCTCCTGATACCTTGGACTGATCTCTTGGCTTCTGACCCCTGGATTTCGGACTCTGACTATGGCTTTTGCTTGTCACTCAGGCTTAGGTAAATGGACTCCCTATAAGTAATTGCTTGCTTTGACTCCTCCTGGTGGGACTCTGCTATCTCTCCCTCTCCCTTTTACAGGCTGGCTTGCTGCCCTGGTCTCTGACCTTGACATAAGGTGTTCTTGTGGTATCCTCCCATTTTAATAAATCAGGTGATCTTAGAGATTGTTTTAAAACTATTTTTGTCTCCTCTGTTTTTATTTTTTTATATATATATATATATATATTTACTGTTGCATATTTTACATGGATTGTTTTGGTGTTTTAACTGGTACTGGTTATTATGAGTAGCCTTGAAGGACAGGACATTAAATCATTTGATTATTTGTTTTATTAATTAATTAAAATGTATTGGCACAATTGCATGGCGAGCCCCCAAAGCAGCAGTGCTAATTTTCTAGTGATAGATAGTTTCGGCACATGGAAATTCCAAGGCATTAGACTGAAGAACACAGTAAGCCGTTTTTGAAAGGTTACATTCCCTGCATGATCACAGTTATCAGAAGTGTTAGTTTTGGCTGCCTGTGAATACAGAGAGTTTTTTTTTTTTAAAAAAAACTCTCAACATGGGCAGGAAAATCCATCGCACAGGAGGGAGGAGAGGAACTCTGACAGCTATGTATTTAATATGGCTAAGGACTCTACTCTGTTTTTTCCCAATAAATTTATCCACACCTCCAAGATGTAAGCATAGACCTGGACCTGTAAGCATAGACCTGGACACATAATCAGCATATTTCAGGACTTGTGAACAAAATCTGCCCTCTACAATTTGCACACATTTGTAAATGCACAAATGCGTAATGAACACATTATTCTAGGATAATAATTAGTCAATGAATGTATGAATACAAAAATTGGGAGGAAGGAGCACACAAAAGTATATGGAAAGTTCTGTTTTGTGGGGAAGCAAACTGAGCTTAGTGGTGGAAAAATGAGAACCACAATGAGACTGGATTTGACAGATCTGCTCTAGTTATATGCAACAATTAAAAGTCCATGCCTTTATGGCAGGCAGGGCAATCAGTAGCTTCCAGGCAGGGGCAACAAGGATATAGTGATTCCATCCTGCATTTTACTTCATCCTTTAAGAGAGCTCTCCAAGCTACCAAACCCTGTCCTGAGCTCTTTTAAATACAAAGAAGATTTAATCACTTCACTGGCACAGATGACTCCCATGGTCATTGATGGCAGGGATGGAGAACGTAGGCCCACCAGGTATTGCACCACAGCTCCCATCAACCCTCACCACTAGTTATGCAAGCTAGGGCTGACAGGAGCTGTAAAGGGCCATATATATCCCACCTCTGCCTTACAGTGATTAATGTTTCCCAGTTTTATCCTAATTTGACAGAGATCTTAGTGGTCCTTTGGAAAAAAAAATCCTGATGTTGGAAGGCTGCAAATTTTTATGAGTAACTTCAGTAAGCAAGATATGAACTCTTGTTATATTAGGCAGTCTCCATCCTCTTGTCTGTATCTTGGGGCTGCTAGGAAGGAAGAAAAATGTGTGTTTTTCCTCTAAAGTCAGATCTCCACTTGATTTTGCTTCCTTAGGGACCCATTCCTTTGATCGTAATGCCAGAGAGTGTTTTTGCAGTCTTTCTTCCAGCATTTGTGCAGCATCTTTGCCCATGGAAACATAAAAGTACCTCGCTGCAGGAACTGGGTTATACTTAAGGTTAAGTTGCATACTGGCTCCAATAAAATCCTCAGCAAAAGTCACTGTGTCTGGGAATGACTTGCCAGCACTACTGTTCTGACTTATCCATTAGGACCAAACTTACTTCTTGCCAACAGCTAGCATCCATACATCACCCAACTGGATCAGATGTCTAAGATATCCAGTTCTTGGCCCAAGAGTTAACTTCTTTCATCTGCAACTAGTTAAGTCATCCTCAGTATTTTCTTCCATGAAAACATTTCTTCATGAGAGTCTCAAAATCATAATGCTTTCCCAGTTATACCTATTGACTATTTTCACTGAAAGATGGATTTGGCAAAAGGATATGTAGAAGTTGCCATTCTGGCCCAAAGATATTAAAGAGACAATATCTAGTTGTTGTTGTTTTTTTTACCCTAACTGGCCAGCCTCTGAGTAACACAAAACCATTTTTGTTGGAAAGACAGAAATGGGCTAATTAACTTGGACATATCTGTATGTAAACAGAAAGATCCCTGAAACGTCACAACCTGTATATGTCCAATACATTCAATTTTTCACATGTATATTTTTTTTTTAAAAAAGTGGCTCTCAAATATATCTTAACACATCTCCTTTCTGAACAAGAACATTCAGTTTTGTTCATGTTTCCCTCAGGTACTATCTCATCAGAAAAGATTTGCTTAACAGCTACAGGAGGCTCAGCTGCAATTTTCACACCTAATGGAAGCAGGAATGTTTTGTGACAAGTGTAGACTCTGAACTTGAAACACATCTAATACGTAGCCTCTGTGATATTTTGATCCTCAGGTTTCTCCTTCTCTCTCTCTTTCCCTCACACACACACACACACACACAAGTGCACAAAGAGAGAGAAAGAGACAGACAAAAGATAGATCCTTAAGATGAGCAATTTTTCACAGAAACTGGTACAGCATCAGCTCAGGGTACCTCTCTGAAGTACGTCTGTGGCACCTGACAGTCACTCAAACACAGGCAGCAATGAGAAAACCAAATCTTAGGTATGAAGATGATCTGAAGAGATAGTTTTTGGAGGTACTGACAAATACCTCAGATAAAGAGAACACTGGTGTTATTCTTAAGCAGAGTGACTGAAAGCAAATTAGAAGATAAATGGATATCTTTGGTTTCATTCATCAAGGATACTTTATCCTTTCCTAAGAAACAAGAAATCATTTTTGATATTGTACTATAACCTTTTCCACATAACACATGGAACATTCAAAAATTTGCAAAGCCATCTAATTCTAATTTGGAATTAGAATTTGGTGGAGTAAGTAGAGAAATGAAGAAAGGGGTTGTTACTGTGGTTTATAGTCTCAGCCCGAGGTCTACTGAATATTATTTCATATCTAAAGATTGGCCATTCCAACCTGCTCCCCTCCACGTGCTCGCGAGGCCCCCGGACAAGCATGGACATGGCTGAACAAGCTGAAAAACAAGACAAATCCAGGCAGGCCAGTAATTTCCCGACATGCAGCTTCAGGAGACCGCTAAATTACATATGCATTTAAACCTAAATTACATATGCATCAAGCATACAAAAGATTCCCTGCCCCGAACAGGCAGCTTGACAAGATTAGCGCTTCTGACTACTCAATTTTCAAGCACTCCTTATTTGCATATTGACAACTCCGTCAAAATCCAATCATTCTAAGTACTGACCTTTTGGAGGCTTTGTCTCCAACCCGAAACCCATTGTTTTCCCCAGGAACGGACTACTCTACAGGCACATTTTCCCCTATAAGAACCCCTGGTTTTGAACGCTTCTTCTGGCTTCCATCCCACCTTGCTGCTGCTCCGTTTGCCGAGCCTTCCCCTCCACGTGCTGAGAATCTCTGCTCCAACTGACTTTCTTCTGGCTACCAGGGCTATCGGATCAGGTGTAGTATTCCCCCTGAAAAATCTTTCTCAAAATCCTCTATCAAATTTCCTTCCTTTACTTCTTTAGGTCTGTGTGAGTGAGTACATAAGTGCACAGTGACTGTCCTTTAAATAAAGAAAACAATTATAATTTCATTTTGCTTGGTTTCTGACTCAGCCTGACCCCGTAAACACTGGGTTTAAGATCTCACTAAGTTGCCCTGCCTCTTGCATTGCTACAGCTTGGGCTCTGACTAATTCCCATTCCCCAGTATTTGGAGCACGATGAGGTGTCCCCCACGGGACCTCAGAAATCAGGGTAGCAGGGGGGTGTCTCAATTTTTTGGTCCAAGTATTCACAATTCCAGGAGGCACATGGAGGCTTACATCATTTCTGCATTACACTGTTATAGTGCTATTATTCCACTTTGAACATCCTGTGAAATTCTGGGGTTTTTAGTTTACTGAGGCCAAAGACCTCTGTGGCTGAGAATTCTAAATGCCCCTCCCTGAATTGCAAACCCCAGGATTCCATACGCTGTTGACAGTGGAATAATAGCACTATAACAGTGTAATGCAGAAATGGCCTTAGAAGATGATGATGGAAAGTCCTGTGATGAGTTCTAGCAAACTACTTTTGAAAATATTATTTTTATAGTTATCTTGAGGCAACCATAATGTCTGCTGTGGCCCTAAGATGAGGATAAGAAAGGTTTGTTTTTATGAAGAAAATTATGTTATGGTGGACAACTTCAGCCGTCCAGAAAACAATTCCTCACTGGAACCTACCACTACCCATGTAGCACTGATGTGTTGATGAAATTCAGTGAAGTGGTGTTGGGGAGTCCAACTTCCTGTCATACACCATCAACATTTCCAGATGAAAATAAGACTGATGTGAAGTGTGTGCTCTGTTTTAAAGGAAAAAAAAAATTGCTTCTAGTGTTACCCAGCCTTGTTAGAAGAGAACAGAAGAGATGGTCCTAAATCTCAACTTCTAACTTATCTATTAGCAAGCAAGATCTCACAGTAGAAGAGGACCTCCTCTGCGTATAGTTGGTGTTGCAGAACTGGATGGATACGACTTTTGACACATGTTCTACTCCAAAGTGACCAGTTCCTGGTATATTACCAGTTATTTTCATCCTCAGTTGGATCAGGGCCAATCCTTTAAGAAAATGGTTATTTTCCTTCAAAATATTCTTTCCTTCCTAGCAGCCTTTCCAGTCGCTATCAACACTCTTTTCTGTTTGATTTCATTTCTACATGTTGTCTTTATGTTTAAAATTACACTGAAAACAGAGTATAACCCTGAAAGAACTGAACTAACTAATGAAGTTTGACCCACATGTATTTATTTTATTTCTGCCACACAGCAAAAATTTCAAAGATGCTTGTTTTGCTTTGTTTGGAGTCTTTGTTTGGAATCTTTGTTTGGAGTCTTTTGCTTTGTTTTCAAACCAAACACCACGTAAAGCTTCGCTTCCCACTGAAAAGAGAAAGAAAAAGAAACCCAATCTAGAAAATGCAAACCTTACCAATAAGCCCAGAGTAAGCAAGGAGGCAGTCAGCATAGTTTTCCTTCAGACAGTTGCTAATAGACCGTGACTCAGGTTGGCAGTTTGTGAAAAAATCTGCAAGGCGAGATCTGCAACATGGTAAGGAAAAAAAATGTTATCTTAAAAAATATATATCATACCTCCAGGCAGTCTTACCTTTTGCACTCTTTTCTCTTTTTGTCAACACTGAACTCTCTATTACACAATACTGTACACATTCCAGCTGTTAAGAGTTTTTTTTTAAAAAAAAACACCAGCGGTATTTATCCTAACATTTCATAACAAAGAGAAAAATGTGTTAAGGTATAAATTGGGTATGGGTAAAACCAAAAACCCACAAATGTGGCTCTAGAAAATACACATTTTGCACATGACCAAGAACTCCAAATGTATGCAGCAACAGTTACACTTATCAACAAACTGCTCACTTGGTAAGATTCTTTCATCAAACTTCAAGATCTATAAGAAGGAAACCATGCACATTCAAGTAAGTGGGCTAACTGATCATGGAGTGAATGTCCAGAAGCCTCTTCATTAAGTGGTTTGCACTGTTAACAGCCATCATGGCATCCTACAAATGGCTGTGTAGTACTCCTTTTGCCATTTAAAACCCATGAAATAGTTAAAGAACAAAAAGGTGCAGAATCACATTAATGATCATGTGCTAGGATTCACTCAAAAGATGCCAGGTAAAACAGCTGGCCTCTCCAAAAGCTGATTGTCTTTAGAATATATAATCCACATGAAAAAAGCACTGCCACACAGACTTCAAAAAATTTGACTGTGACCATGCTTAGGGCAGAAGAAAGGATTCTGCAGCAAAGTGCAATCTATGATTATATACAGTGAGGCATATGTAAACTGGGTGCTGAACTTGGCATCCTAATTTTTCAATTGTGATTACACACTGATTAAATCTGCACATCCCACTTTGTCTTTCAAATGAACCCAGAGTGACTAATAACAAAACTATCAAAACAGTAACTATCAACTTATAAAGCAACTGACACAATCTGAAGCAATTAAGAAAAATAACCAAAGAAGGGGGAACAGTCCTGGCAAACCAACAATCAGCCAATCAAAGAGAGAGAGAGAGAACATCTCAACTGTAGCGGTAGGAAACCAGTAAACAATAAATTAAACAAACAAACCACTGATTCCAAAAGCTTTTTTAAAAAGCTAGCCTTTACCAGGCAAACAATGGCACATTGTGCTAGATTCAGAGGGCCACTTCAGAAAGCATGTGCCACCACTGAAAAGGTCTTGCTCCTTCCAGGCACTTTCAACACTTCAGCCACCCAGGGATATGGAACAGAACTTCACATGCGAATACACATAGAGTTTGGCTGTGAGAATGCCACCCTTTTTTGTTTTGAGATTACTAAGTAAAACTACCCCCAAAACCCAACCCTTACATATTTAAAGTACTGAAAACAATCAAACTGGAGACATTATTTTTAAACAGTAATGTGTTACCATTACTCTTAGTTTAACAGGTCGCTGTTGTGGTGGTGTGCCTTTATGCTGACTACTACTTATGGTGACTCATAAAGATTGTGCTGACAAGATTTATACAAAGGAGGTTTGCCACTGCTGTCCTTCTAGGCTGACTGAGTGAGACTTGCCCAAGTTCACCTAGTGGGTTTTCATGGCTGAGCAGGGATTTGATCCCTTGTCTAGCATTCAAACCATGCTGGGTCGCCTTGAATATGCTGCTTGCTATCTGAGGCCATTTCCACACTTCACTGTTAAAGTGCTATTATTCCACTCTCAACATCCTGTGGAATCCTGGGCTTTGTAGTTTAGGGAGGGGCCTTTAGAATTCTCAGCCAGAGAGCTCTTTGGCCTCAGTAAACTACAAAGCCCAGAATTCCACAGGATGTTGAGAGTGGAATAATAGTACTTTAACAGTGAAGTGTGGAAATGGCCTAAGAGTGGAAGGTCAGTATGAGTTACAATAAAAAATTATTGTTCAAAATGTTTTAGATGTAACAAGTAACCATCTTCACATAAAATGTGTCTTTTTCATTTCCACACTCTATAAAGATTTAAGAAGGCTATGAAAGCATCACTCTGTTGTTCACTGTTCTGTTTCCAACTCAACTCATTATTTATGATTTTGTTGTTATGTTTGCCTTCTACCTCTACTCCAAAGATCCTGAGGCAGAGCAAGTGACTCTCTTCATCTCTACCTTATCTTCAGAAGAACCCAGTAAAGTAGGCCAGGATGCTAAGAAAGAGTGCCTAATGCATGATCGTGGGACTGGGGAACTTCATCCTCTTTTCCCAAATCTCTGTCCAACATTGCAACATTCACAAGACACTGGTTGTTAGAATGTGAAGAACATCTGTTTTGCCCCCAGGTATTATTATATGGAAAACAGTCAACCTCAAAGTGATAGATTTTCTTCTCAGGTCGGCCTTGCAGTTCCAAACCTGGTTAACCTATCACTTTGCCCTCTGGTCCTCCGTTAAAATCTGGAGTCCTAGGCCCTCAGGTGGCCTCACTTTGGACTACTATGTGTGTTAGCTTTGTGCTCTTTTTGGTGAGCGTGACCCACTCTCGGTTCTGTGTTAATAATGCTGTCCAGAGTCAGCTGTACAAAATAACACATAGAGTAACTTCTTTTTTAAGTTCCAGGTTGTAGTTCTGAACCATAAACGCTATTACAGTGGAATTATGTCAGACCTGTGCCTTAAATCATTCAGGTACCCAATATTCAGTTACTCCCCTCAGACTCTCAACTGACTCCTCCAACAGTCTGAGCGTTTCTGCACTACATTGTTATAGTGCTATTATTCCACTTTCAACATCCTATAGAATCCTGGGGCTTGCAGTTTAGGGAGGGGTGTGATGAACCTGATGGGAGGAGGTCTTGGCAACAGAGCCTCCTTGGCAACTGAGAGTGTTTAAGCTGATTGGCTGGTGAAACGGAACCTTGGATAGCCCAGGGGAGGGGCTGGTGGAAAGAGGAAAAAATAACGGATTTTAACTGTCTGGTGTGTGTTTAAAGAGGAGTGTGATTTGTGGTGCGTTTGGGGAAGGTTGGACATTTGAAGAGCTCTGTGGGAGAGAGAACTGAGAAACTGGGTATACAAGAGATAGTGAATGAATTGCAAGAGAGAGAGAGAGAGAGAAGAATGGTGCGCTGTTTATAAACGTTTGGATACAAGACACATTTAAAGCAACAGTGTTACAATAAACGTTTGAGGTTCTGTATTCCTTAAAACAGTGTCACAGAGTCTCATTTTGAATCCTGGAATATACACTTTACCAATAATATCATCTTGACCTTAGTGCCAACAGTACCACAGTCCTGGAAAATATAAATCACTGCTGATCCTTACATCTGGGAGAAGGGCAGATTTAGGGAAGGCAGTAGAGGGGGAGAGTCCTGAAAGGAAGAAGCCAAAGGGGGACAAGAGTGAGGAAGGGACTGTGTTCTCAGAAGGGGAGAACTGAGGCAGACCCGTCTGTCCTGGCCCTGGCTTGATTCAGAGATCTCCCTGGCTGTTCAGACCTGAACACAAAGAGGTATCAGGCTGGGCAGGCCTTGAGTGCGAGGCTTGGGTACGCCTTTCGCACTCGGCACTGACGGGAGGTGGTTTCCCCCACACACATTTAACAAGGGGCATTTAGAATTCTCAGGCAGAGAGGTCTTTGGCCTCAAGTAAACTACAAACCTCAGAACCCTACAGGATGTTGAAAGTGGAACAGTAGCATCATAAAAGAGTAGTACTAAAATGGCCTCTGTTTCAAACTATCATGCCATTTCCATGCTAGACTGTTATAGTGCTATTATTCCGCTTTCAACATCCTATGGAATCCTAGGGTTTGAAATTTAGGGAGGGGCCTCAAACCCCAGGTTTCCATAGGATGTTGAAAGTGGAATAACAGCATTATAACAGTCTAGTGCAGAAATGAGAAGTTGGTACTTACGTGAACGCTCATTCTGGGATGACAGGAGGAACAATCCACCACGCATGGGACTTGGTCCTTGTGCCAGCTGACGCAAGAGTCTTTCACGAGCTGTTGCCGTTAAACGGTTAGAAAAAACGACTCCTTGTCCCTCTCTCTTCAGTTACTTTCCTAGCGTGACAGCAGTATGAAACTCCTATCCTTCTACCCAGTGGTGGGCGTGGATTGTTCCTCCTGTCATCCCAGAATGAGCGTTCACGTCAGTACCAACTTCTCATTCTCGGGCTGACAGGAGGACCAATCCACCACGCATGGGACATTCCCAAGCTGTTTCCTGGGTGGGTTTACCAACTATAACACTGCCTGTATTACCTTGTGTCCGAAAGCCGCCTGTGCTGACTTGTATTTATCCAACTTGTATTGCCTAATGAAGGTAGATACTTCCTTCCACCCTGCTGCCTCACAGATCTCTTCCAAGGAACACATGGTATCGTATACCACTGAAGTTGCCATGGAACGTGTGGAATGTGCCCACACGTTCGCTGGTCGAGGCTGTTTGGCGTAGTCATAACTAATGAAAATACATGTTTTAATCCAAGATGCTATCACTGCTTTACTGGCCCGCTGCCCCAATGTTTTATCTTTGAAAGATATCAGCAGTGCGTCTGTCTTTCTCAGCTCTTTAGTTTTCTTAATGTAAAACTTTACTACTCGTCGAACATCAAGAGTATGCCATTTCTTCTCTAACTGATGGACCGGCTTTGGACAGAATGTTGGTAAGTGTATCTCTTGTTTCTGGTGTGATGACAAGCATTTAGGTTTAAATGCTGGGTCAAACCGCAACGTCAGCTTGTCATGGTCGAAAATACATAGATGTTCGTTCACCGACAGCGCTGCCAGCTCTGACACCCTCCTTGCTGATGTTATCGCCAACAGAAATGCTGTTTTAAAGGATAGCAATTTTAGGGATGATTCCTTTAACGGCTCAAATGGTGGCACCGTTAGCGCATTTAATACCAGGTTCAGGTCCCAAGAAGGGAATCTGTGTACTGTTGGACCCGATTGCAAGGTTGCTCCCCTCAGAAACCTTTTTATATGTGGGTGGCTTGCAAAGGAGGTGTCCCTCTCCGATACGACTGCTGATAGTGCCGCCACCTGTCTTTTTAATGTGTTAGGCCTTAGGCCCTTGTCGATTCCATCCTGTAAGAAATCTAAGATTTGTGAAATCCTTATGTCTTCCAACGAAATTCTCTTTCCTGAACACCAAGTCTGGAAAGTTTTCCATGTCCTTTCATAAATCTTTTGGGTGGATTCACGCCTAGACCCAAGAATGGTGTTTACCACATTCTCGGTGTAGCCTTGACCCACTAGACGTCTCCGCTCAAAGTCCATGCTGTTAGCTTCAGCCATTGAGGATCTGGATGACTTACCGGACCCTGCATTAACAAATCCGGCCTGCACGGTAACCTCCAAGGTTGCCCTTGGGACATCCGCAGCAGCATTGGAAACCAAGGCCTTCTGGGCCAAAATGGCACTATGAACACCACCGCAGCCTTTTCCTGGCGAATTTTTGCTAACACCTTTTGTATAATTCTTATCGGTGGGAACGCATAATGTGTGCCTGGCGGCCAAGGCACCGACAGTGCATCGTATGCTTCTGAACCTCTGTCTCCAGGTAATGAAAAATACCTTCTCAGTTTTGTGTTCTGCGCAGTAGCGAACAAATCTATCTGTAATGGTCCAAAATTGTTGTTGACTTCCTGGAATACATCCATATTGAGGGACCATTCTCCCGGATGTAAGTAGTTCCTGCTTAAGTAGTCCGCCTGCAGGTTTTTGATGCCCCTCAGGTGTATCGCCGCGATAGACTTTATATGCCTCTCTGCCCAGGTGAATAGGCGATCTGCCTCACTCCATAGTTGCCTCGAATGCCGCCCTCCCTGCTTGCATATGTAGGCTTTGGCTGTCATGTTGTCCGTTGAGACTAATACATGACGCCCCTTGACCAGATGGGCACATCCCTGAAGTGCTAGGCGAATGGCTTTCAACTCCAGATAATTGATGTTGCGGTGACTGTGACTTGCCATCCAACGTCCCTGAATGGCCATACCTTCGCAATGTGCTCCCCAGCCGTACAGTCTGGCATCTGTTGTTAAGTGCACCACGTTCTGCACTTGAAAAGGAATTCCTGATTCTACGTTCTTTGTTTGCAGCCACCAATGCATGCCGGACCGAACATGCCGTGGTATCTCTACTGTGTAATGCCTCTCCCTTGCAATTGCTGCCTGATGTGACATCAGCAACCTCTCTAGAGGCTTCACATGGTAGCTTGCCCACTGAATTAGTTGTGTTGTAGATACCAAAGTGCCTAGTATCTGTGCCAATCGCATTATGTCCATAGACTTGCTTTTCATTATCCTTTGGGCAGCCTGTTTTACTTTCTTCACTCTTTCTGCGGAAAGGTACATCCTGCCCCTCACTGTACTTATATGGGCTCCTAAATGTGTTAGTTCTCTTGTCGTAGTACACTCTTTTCTTTGTTGAGTAAGAAACCATAGTCTGACAGAATTTGGATTGTCAACCGCACATCCTGCCATAATCTGGCCTCTGACCTTGCTTTTACTAGAATGTCGTCTAGGTAGGGGAACAGTTGTACCCCCTGCGTTCTGAGAAATGCAATCAGGGGAATTAGCACCTTGGTAAACACCCGTGGTGCCGATGCTAGGCCGAATGGTAACGCTCTGAACTGGTAGTGACTGTTTTTGTAATTAAATCTCAGGTATCTCCTGTCTTCCGTACACATGGGTATATGTAAGTATGCCTCGAGATCGATTGATGCCAAATAATCTCCAATCTCCAAGTTCTCTTTATGGATTGCAATGTTTCCATTTTGAATTTCTTGTATTCCATGAATTTGTTGAGATACCTGAGTTTTAAATACTGGCCTGTGTTTTCCATTCGGCTTGGGTACCACAAAAAACACAGAGTATACCCCTTTCATTATCTGCTCTGGTGGTACTTGCTTACGGCTCCTATGTCCAAAAGATGCATGATTTCTCGCCACACTACCTTTTGCTCCTCCGGATCCCTTGGCACCGGAGAGGGAAGATATCTGTCTTTGGGAGCAGAGTGGAAAAATATCTTGTAATCCTGTGTTACTACCTTTAACACCCACTGATCTGATGTTACTTCTGCCCACCTGCTTCCGAAAGACAGAAGTCTTCCCCTACCTTCCGTATCTTGCAGTCAGTACTGTTGTTTACCTTGCTTGGGATTCGCCCCAAGCTTTCCTCCTTGACCTGATCTGTTATCCCTGTATTGCCTTGCCCCCGAGGCCTTGGCCTATTCCACTGAAACCTGCCAGACCGGTAGTCCAGTATCTTCCGGAGTAACCGTAGCCCCTTCCTCCTCGAAAGGAGTAGTTGTAGGGCCTGTAACCTTTCCTTTCCACCTTCCATTTCTGAATGGTTGGCATGACTTGTTTTTTGTCTTTAGTTTCTACCAAAATGCTCTCTAAAGCCTTGGGCCCAAATAGTAGCTCACTTTGATAAGGGACGTATGCTAAATTCGCTCTAGACTTCTGATCTGCCTCCCAATGCCTAAGCCATAGGGAACGTCTTGCCACCGTCACGAAGTTAACGTTTTTTGCTGCATACCCGGTTACATCGAGTCCTGCATCTGCAATGTATTTCAGGGCTCTCTGCAACCACTCCACAGCCTTCCTTATCTCACTCCCCGAGAAGTTCTGAGTCTCCAAAACTTCCTGGGACCAAAGCACCGCTGCCCTAGCCACCATTGATGCAGCAGCTGAAGCTTTAATTATGTTGGAAGCTGCTTCATGAGCCTTACGAAGGCAGGACTCCGCTCTACGCTCGTCCATTTCCTTCAACTGGGTATCTCCCTCTTTGGGCACAATTGCACCCGACACTAAACCCCCAATAGGGGCGTCCACGGGAGGGAGCTTAAGTATCTTGACATCGTCCTCCTTGAAAGCACACAGCCTATTTATTTGTGCTGAACCCTTCCTGATATTGCTCTGAGTATTCCACTCTGTTGTGATCATTTCCCTAAACAGTTCTGGCAGGGGAACTCTGCATTCCTTGTTGCTCTCTTCCTTATCACTGATGGTAAGCTGCCAGACTTTGCCTCACTGTCTTTATCTGACTTATCATCATGCAGACCTAAAGTCTGCAGTACTCTCCTAAGTAGGCTTTTAAATGAGTCTGGGTCAAACATCCTGTTGGAATCCATCTCCTCCTCCTCTGCCTCAGAAAACATATTATCTGAGTCCCCTAATTCTGCTTCTTCCTCTACTATGTCCTCATCCATGTAATCTATGTCATCCCCTCGAGTGTGTTCATCTGTTGAGAGGTCACGTGGTGCCCTACTTGAACCCTTTCCGGAATAATTTTGCTTTTCCGCTATGGGTTGTGAAGTGCCAGCCGGTTCAAGTCTTCTTTTCTTTTGACTGTGTTCGTAGTGAAGCCCTTTGTCCATATGACCTTCATATATGTCACAATTTAGCTGTCTAACTCTTTGTATGGGCTCCTCTTGCAGTATGAGCCCCGGTCATTGATACCGCCTGTCAGCAGACTCCTTTGGAGAACTGTGACGGGCTGGAAAATATTGCTCAAAAACATCACGAATTTGAGCTGATACTGTGTCTTTAATTATAGAGTGAATCTCAGAACGGAATGAGTCAGTCATCCCTGCCCTGTGCCTTTGCTGTTCACCCCAGCCTAGCTGCTCCAGCTGCTGCTGTGAGTCAGCTCTCTTTTGCGGCACATTCATTAGCCACGCCTCAATAAATTGCCTCATTTCTGCACTCCAGGCTCCACCGTCAGCCGCTAATGGGGTCTGACCGGCTCCCATACTTTCCTGACTCACCGATGTGTTTGCTCTGCCTACCTCCACTGTTGTCGTCCTATTTTGCTCTCTAGGCATTTGCGCAGGCACGGCCACACTCAAAATGGCGGCCGTTGCACCTGGAAGTGTGGCAGAACCCTCAGACGCCATCTTAGAGTTTTTGTTTCCAAGATGGTGTCCGGACGCTTCTGCGGTAAGGTGTTTAGCGTTATGGGATTTCGTCGCCTTTTTGCTCTTTCCTTTCTTCTCGGACTGTTTCTCTGTCGTATTTTTCATTGACACGGGTTTTTATTTTTCCCAAGCCTGCTCTCGTCTACCTCGCTCTCACTGGAGGAGAGGAAAATGCGCTGGGGATCTGGAGCACGTTTTTCGTCTGAAATCCGCTGCTCCCTTATCTGTAGCATTATTCCAGCTCCTTCGTCCGAAGCCTGCCTTGTGGCGGTCTTCTGGACTGACCCGTGTTTTACAGTGACCGAGCCCATCTCTGTGGTGCTGCGGTTCACTTCCTCCGCCATCTCGTTGCTCCTGTATTTTCTTGCTGTTTCCGTATGGAAACTTGTAATTCTTGCACTAATCTATTCTTCTCCTGAGAGAGGGATCTTAAATGTGTCTTGCTGTAATGCAGGAGAAAAAATAACTGAAGAGAGAGGGACAGGGAGTCGTTTTTTCTAACCGTTTAACGGCAACAGCTCGTGAAAGACTCCTGCATCAGCTGGCACAAGGACCAAGTCCCATGCATGGTGGATTGGTCCTCCTGTCAGCCCAAGAATGGCCTCAGTGCCAACTGCTTGTCTTCATTTGCCCCTCTTCAACTGTCAGTCGTTTTAAAAAAAAAATCTTCCTCCCTATAGGGAGCCCCTCCCTTTCTTCACAGTATTCTCTGTGCCAGGATTGGCTGTTCTCCATTAGTCTGCCTTCTTCACACTCAAGTTTTACACCCATGGAACAATCCCATTAATATACATATAGCTATCCATGCACAGATCAATACAAAGCACTGCATTCCTGTGTAGGTCTGTTCATTTAGTGGGACCTGGGCAAGACAACTCCCTGCTGAATTCTGTCTTAACTTTGGCAAACTGTTGCAATGAAATAAAGAAAATTCTTGAGAACCTGAGTATTACTGTCTCTCATCTGTCACTATCTAATTTTCCTGGGTAAACATGTTACCACCGGGAAAACAAAAAACAAAAACAAACAAGCATAAAAGAAATCGGTAGACTCCTGCAACTTTTTTTTTGTAAGGAAAAGCCTCTGGAGACTAATTAATTCTGCTGCCATTATCATTTGATCTATACTTGTAAAGAGAACTAACGTATGTTACTGAGTGGATTGGTAGTAGAGATGGAGAGGCATGCTCCCCAAAGTTCAAAAGCTTATCTTAAAGCATATACAGTTCTGTTATTTGTCTGAAAACTATCCAGCCAAAAAGCTCCAAAATTCATAGCTTAGATCAGGAGTGAGACTAGCCAGGCAGAACAATATATTTGATTTGTATTTTGCAATTTATTGTTTAGCCTGGGATTGTGTGATAGAAAATATGAAGAGATGGAACCAGGCTAATACATACTCAAAGACCCACGCATATTTGTGTATCTCACTAATGGTATTCTGATCATCTTGCTGTAGTCCACTAGAATAAAGAACAAGGTTATTTATGATATTGTCACCATCATTGGATATAGTGGAGCAAGGGCCAAGACACTGATATCTTTGGTTACTGTTCCTCACTACCTTGGTTCCTCTGTGCTTATCTCTCATTCTCACAATAGATGGGGTTAAGGAAAAGGGTATTTTAGTTACAATGCCTTGTGACCTATCCCTGTCATAGTCCCAAGTATGGGACAGTATTTTGATCTTGGGTGTGCAATTAAGAGCCAACAACTTTACCAATGGCTTGTGACTGGCAGATAGGAAAACTGCTAGAAACATTTTGAATATTTAGTACAACATCCCTGCCTGTATGTTTTTGCTCTCCTGGGGAGGTTCTGACCATGAAGAGATTTAAAATTTACCTCTGTACTTCTTGTCTCCATGGAAATTTCTGCCTAGACCCTGGAGTATTACCTGGTCCTGTTTGTCAACTGTATCAACCCACTACTTTTACTTATGTAAAAATCTTGCTGGAGGACATTAAGTCTGAACATAATCCTGTCAGTTGCTAAATTCCTGTCTTTGGCTATTAAAATCAGACAGAGAGAAGGATCAAAATTATGTCAGGATATTGGTAACATATTATAAGATCAACTCAACTGTATTGTGTTAACGAGATGGAATTAATGAATACCTATTTATATTTTATCTAATAATCCATATTTTAATTTATTTTATGCACTTATACTCTATTTTTAGCAGGCACACTTTTCTTACATTTAATATTGTATAATTTGGATGGTTCATTTATGTTGGGTCTATGGACCGTAAAATAAAGTTTGCTTTGCTACTCCCTGCTTTTTGACTTCCAGAGTTTATTGTGGAAAACCAGGGGAATAGCTGTGCATGCCAAACTTTTCTCACTTTCATGAAAGATTTTCTCCTACTTAAACCTTTAAAATTGAAATCTTGTGCCATTTTTGTGGTATCTGGTTTATTCACTATCTTTGTGAGGGTCTCACTAACAACTGTACATCTTATTAAGAGCAAAATGTTTCCCATAATATATATATTTTTTAAAGGTATTGTTCTTGAAAGACTATTTCCAAGCTTTGAAATTTGATGTTTAATTTGTTAGTTGGAGGCCCCCGTTTTCACTCCCTGCTTACTGCACTACCCAGTACAGAGAATTGGCTGGGTTAGCAAGTATATTGCAGAGGTTAAAGGGTTGTAGCGTGAAGGCATTGAGGGAATAACTGTATCCATTTTGGGGCAGAGGTGAGATCTGTTAACAATCATTTTGGGAAATCCTAGAAACAGCTTCTCCAAAGCCTTCCAAAGAAAGAAAAAGGGGGGGGGATCTCTCAAATAATTTGTTTGCTGCTACATATACCTCAATTAAAAAGTAGACACATTACTGGGCACTGCTTCTTTAACCATAACTAATTAAATATTAAATTAAAAACTAAAAAAATGTACCAGAGGTATCATGGAAAGAAACCTTTGTACATTCTGAACAGCTAGTGAACATGTTTCAGCAAACACTTTATTCAAAACTAATGATATGTACATGTGAAATCATGTAAACAAGCAAACAAAACTGAAACATGTTAAAAATGTAAAAAGAAGAAAAAATCAAACAACCAGCTCTGGTAAGCTTTGCATAGGTCAACGAATACAGTTTGAAACTTCTAGGGACCACCTGAAGGCTTCTTCCAAAATGCATCCAAGGATGACCTTTTTCTTTCACCAGCCTGCACTTTTCTTACGACTTCTGTTTGGTGGCCAAATTTCTAGATCTATGATCTTTTAACATGCAGTGGGTGCCTGGTGAGGCAGGCATATCCCCTCTTCCATTTTCTCTCTAGTTTATTCTTCACACATACTCACTAAGGGTTTCTGGACACAGCTGCTGTTCACCTTGCCTGTTGCAGGCAAACACATATGGCGAGAGTAGAATGGAGTAGAGTAAAATTCTGCTCTTTCTCATTGAAACTTTATTGGACTGTTTACGGCAGACAACAGTGCTGCAGCCTGATAACAAGCCTCTGTTGTTTCTCCAAACCTTCTTCACCATTCTTCCAGTGCTGATGCTGCTAAAAAAACTTTAAGCTAGACAGTGGACAAGGAAGAAAACGGAGTCTGGATAGGAATAAAAAACCTTTGTAAAAGGATTTTCACTGTCAAAGACTTTGTTAACTGGGGTAAGTACTCATTAACTCTTGTAAATGACGAGGATACAAATAAAATTTCAATATATATCCGTGTCCATGTTTTCAGTAGGAAAGCAATGTGAAATAGATTCCCTTCTTTATGATTGTTATATTTCCAATATTTTGCAGGAAAAAGAGACTTTGTGTTAACTTGTTTTAAAAGAAAAAAATCACTATTACATTTGCCTATAAAAAAGAGTATGTATTGAAATTTGATGCTGCTACAATCAAAACAGTTCACACCTTTAAATCTTTCTTTATTCAGACTACTGAAAAGCTCTTTGATGTCTGGAAATCATCTGAAGCAATTATCACTTCGGTTTTTTTAATGGTTGCTTAACTGAACTGTGCAAAACCAGTCCATGCTATTTGTAATGCCACATGGTGTACATATGAAAAAGGGCTAATGCCATTGTATTTAGCAAACTGTGCAAAATTTCTATGGATATTTCCCTTTCCTCTTTGATTCACAGGTGAAATCTCTAGCTAGCCTGCAGCACAGTTGTATGGTAGGAAATACACATATAAAGAACCCTGTTGGGAAAAGATTGGATGGATCTGCCTGTATGAGAAGAAAGAGAGAGAAGCCAATGGGGCACGAAAACAAAAGAGTTCAGTGCTCCTCCTACATGGTCTGGTGGCAGTAACGCCAGAAGTGTTTTTACCTCTCTTTGGCTTGTATGTCACTTGTAGTGCTTCCTGCCTGAATCATTACACATTTAGATCACTGTAGTGTGCTCTACTTGGGGATGCCCTTGAAGAATACTAAAATAGTGGTTTGAGTTAGTGCAGGAAACAGTGGCAAGATCATTGATGGTTCCATCAGTTCTTCCTAGCAAGTCTAGATTCCCCTGCCTTGCCGTTCGGCCATCACAGGTAAAAACTATTTTCTTTAAAAAAAAAAAAAAAAGCAACAGGCTTTCAAAACCTGACTTTTGTTTTTAAAGGAAGCTTTTAAACTGAGTGCCATATTGTGTTTGACTGTATTGTTTGAAACTGCTTTTTATTATTTTAATGGTATTTTTAAAGTTGTTTCTAATTTTACTGACAGGCTAGTGTATATACCCGGTGTTGCCCGGAATTTTATTTTCTCATAGGTAATACTTGCTAGAAAGATTTGAGATCCTGTGTTTCTAATTCCCCAAACTGTCTTCTCCAGTACCTGTAACTTTTCCCCATATTCCCCAATCCAGTCTGTGATATTCAGAGTTATTAACATGCAAAGGTGAGGTTACTGAGGGAATACACTGCCCTCCTCCTTGCTGATAGGCCTCGCCTCCATAGCAACTGGCCTAGTCAAGACAAGCCCTAGAGTTCTCTCACTGAGAACTCTAAAGGTCCCTCTCCGAACTGCAACCCCCAGGATTCCATAGAATCTTTTTAGGTGGCCAATCATATGAAGTCTTCACCTGACACAGTCAAACTCACAACCTTTGACTTTTATATAGTAGGGTATCTGAAACACACCTTTCTCCCCTATGACCCTGCCTAAAATATGAATTTGTAATCTGAGGTCCTGCTTCCTTATTCCGCCCCTAATCAAAGTGAGGGTGGCAAGTACTTCAGACATAGGCTTTTCTGCAGCAGCACTCAACTGTGAAACTGCCTCCCCAGGAGGTTAAACTAGTTGTTTCATTTCATTTTCCGGGTCATCTTTAGATTTACTTGTCTGTTATCCAAAAACTTCTCACAGAAACTCACCTAGCCAATCTAAGACCCTGAAAAAGCGCCATCCTTCAGCCTTTTAGTTCTTCTCATATTGAATATTTCTCTCTTACATGCCACAGCGGGAGAATGAGGAGCCAGAGAAGGTGGCCATTAGGTTTTAATCTGATTCAGAGAAAAATTTGGCGGTTGTAACAAAAGCCTGAAGTCCTCACAGGAACTTCTCTGGGTAGTTGTGATAAGCTGGGATATATAGAAGAGATTTTTTTTATTGAGGGTTGCCAGTCCTTATTGCTTTTAAGCAACAGAGGAAGGAAGGCCGGCAGGCAGGCAGGCAGGCCGGCCGGCCGGACCAAATTAGCTTGGTCCATGCAAGCTCTTCAAGATAACTAGCTTGCTCAACGCAGGCTATTCAGGTAATCCTGCCTCTATCAGATCAC
The DNA here is from genome assembly GCA_948472985.1 of Iguana delicatissima. NCBI lineage: Eukaryota > Metazoa > Chordata > Lepidosauria > Squamata > Iguanidae > Iguana > Iguana delicatissima. The sequence goes on from CAOKZL010000231.1 coordinate 396,783, forward strand.
CAAGATAAAACAGATTGTTTATCAAACAGTATATTCACTTATAACAAATTTGATATTGAAAGACTGATAGATAGCTAATTGATATGGCTGGCCAAAATGACTAGTGATTATACAGATCATTTTTGTCGAGAGCATAATTTAGCAGCAAAGGCAGAGAGTCATTTCTAAGTAAAGAAGAGATAATAAGACTCTCAAGTTTCTTTCTTTGGACTTATCAGAGATGCTTGCTATTGTCTCTGAGTTTCCAACATGGAATTCAATTGGAAGGATGACAAGGGCATGGAGACAAACCACTGCAATTATTAGTCAAATCTGATCTTGTGTCGAGACACCATTTGGCAAGCAGAGCACTTTTAGATAAAATGTGTCAAAGTGAAAAGAAAGAAAAGCCTAAGTCTGTGAAGAAAGATTTCACATGGGCAAAACATCAACCATCAGAAGGAAAATGAAAAGGAGTATTAAAATACAATGAGGAACCACAGCATTTAGGAAATGACAAACTATCTACTATAAACAATCCTACTAATGGAAGAATCTCTGTCTCACCATTTCTATTAATATCAACCACAGCAACTATACTCTAGTGTTCTACAAGCAGAAAGGTTTAATGGGCCTCTAATATGATTGAGATACTTCCCAAACTAGCATAAACTGTACATGGTCCCACATTTAAGTGAAGGAAGCCATGTGTGTCAAACCAACTGTACAATGATCATGAAAAGGAAAAAGAAAAAAAGAAAAAGAAAAAAAATATTTACTGTTTTATAGAATCAGTCCACATCTACAGTGATCATTTGTCCTACTATTAATAGAAGGTAGTCCTCTGGTTGAAGGGCTGCCCAGCCCAAATCTGCTTTAAAGGAACAAAAGGGAAAGCAGCAGCCTTGAAAAACAACCATGGGCAAATAACGGAACTAGCACAGAGGGTCACCTGGTAACACTCTTCCCCATTATGATGGAATGTACTTCTGTATTTGTGTTTAAATTATAGGAACTGTTTCTACATTTGCATGTGCAACTTGGATGCAAATCAGCATCTTTAACTTTCTATTTTGATGAGGTCTTCCCTATTATTTGAGGAAGCATAAGAGGGCACTCTATACTATTCTGATAATCCCAGAATTAAACTGTGCTACACCTGATTATTTAGAGTAAGTGAGGAAGAACAGCTGGAAAATATCCATACCTATCTGTCAGATTGGAGAATCTCTAATATAAATGTGGTTCTAAGTCTGGATGTTGGAAGAGGAGGCTGGCAAAAGACTTAGTTATAGATTTTATTAGTAAAATCATTTTCTGAGGCCTCTTCACTAGATGGGCAGCCTCCACATGTTAAAAGTGACTGTTGGGATGAAGGCTCTGTCTATGCTAGCCCTGAAATAGAATTTGTTCCCTAGATACTGCTTGGTACCACCACTACTGCCTTTCAAGAGTCAAGTTAAGCCTGTATTCCTCATTTAAGTTTTCATGGTGACTGTAAATTAATCTCCTTTGCTCATTCTATTTATAAGCTTTCATTTTGATATTGTATTTTAGTGTGTTTAATCTTATTTATATTGTCTTGTAAGCCACCTTCAGCTGAAAGGCAAGGAAGAAATTAATAATACACATGCCTCACCACCAATTCTTCCAGAAAATATTAGATGCTGTGCTTTAATAAAAAGTGGTGTCTATAATTTAAACAGCCACAGAACAATTTCTATTCAATGCATTAGCCACATTGTAGAACATTTTGACAAAAAAATCCATCAACGATGTGATCCAGTGACTAATGATTGTTAAAATCCTAAGTACTACAAGATCAGGTATTAGTCTACTAAACCTGCAATGAATCCAAAGGGAAACTATCAACCTCAGAAGTAAGTCTAAATCAAAATTATACACAATCAATAGCAGAAAAATATTTTTAGAGGGTTGACCTTTATGTGAAATGAAATGGTTTTGAAAAATATGGTGCAAATAATAAACTTAGACAATTTAATAAAGCATGAGTATGGCAATTTTCTAATGCTATGAGGAGAAACCCCACAAGATTCTATCTTTTTTCCTTTTGAAAAAGTTACCACAGACCCTATTTTCTAGAAGGCCGTGTGAGAGAATATCTGGAAAGCATTCCATAAGAAATAATCCTATATTAAGTATGTTTTGTGGGTTTCTGCTTCCTTGCATTGACTTTAAACATTTATAATGTGATTCTGCTTCCCTAGATGAAAACACTGGTCTGAGAAGGTTCTGATTTTATTGGTGTCTCATTTTTAGTCTTATAATGTGAATTGCTTTGAAAGAACTGCTATAGAGCAGGCCACAAAGGTAACAAATGCAGGAAGTAAGCAAGCGCGCAAGTAAGTAAATATACATATTACTGTTACAAGAAACACCTTCTCTCCTTTTAGGTTCTTGTTAAAATAGGAGCACACAGAGCTGTCTTACATCCTGTCAGTATTTCTCATGTAGCCCAGTCCTATGTACTCTGATGGAAGCAATGGCAAATGGTGGTATCCATGTTGCAGTGGTAGAGAATCTGCTCCAGATTTAAGTTTGAACTTTAGAGGAGATATCCAAAGTACTGAACCTATTTTAAGGATAGTATTTGAATATCAGTATGATCCTTTAAAGTTTAGACTAAAGCCCACAGCCTATTCACCACTCCACTGACATTGAAGCTGCTACTGGGTATCAGTGACTCTCTTGGATCCTAGCTAGGATCCTAGCTGGGACCTCTTAAAATTCACAAAGCTGAAGGTCGCAGCTCATCTGAATCTAAGGGGTTGGACTGGATGACCCTTGTTGTCTCTTCTAACTCTATGATTCTATAATCAGGCCCAGCAAACACTTCTTCAAAAAACAAAGGAGTCATAGTTTAATTCTGCCTGAAAGCAGCTGTCTTTAGCTAAAATCTGACACATTAGAATTAATTCAGACGTGAAGGATAATTGGCAAGAAATCTGTGAGAAATTCAAAACCACAGTTTATTATTAGTTTATAGATAGGAACATGAGACTTATCTGTTCATTTTCAGTGGTGGAAGAGGTTCGTCATCCCATAACCTCTAACAGAAAGGGTGAAGTCAGCAGCAGCAACAGCCAACAGAAGAGTAGCCCGGTGGCTCTGAGGAGGGAAGGAATGGGGTTGGACCCCAAAGAAAGCCACTTTCTCTTGGCGAATCACAATCTGGACCCACTTTAGAAGTCTAAATAGAGTGCTTGGCCAGCCATGGGGTGGGTGAGTATGTGGATTTTCACTCACCCCAGCAGTAGGAGTTGATGTCAGCTTCCCTTGGCCCACTCTGGTGTATGGCAACTTGGTCCAAGATGTAAGGAGAGTATTCTCTTCCCCAACCACACCAAATCCCTCACAGAGTCTGCCCGCTCAATGGCAGTACCAAAGCCAGATAGTGAAGCAAGCAGGAGCAAATCCCTGGATATTCCCAAGCTCTCATCTTCTTGGGCAGACAAGTAGTCATGGTTAAATTGTAACCGTGTCCCAAGAAGAGTGGAAGAAAAATAGGCTCAGAGAAAGAACAGAACAAAAGAATGGATGGATGGATGGATTGATTTCAGTGAGAAAAAGAGTAAGTGGGAGAGATTAAGAGAACCACCTATCCAGAGTACAACAAACAGTCAGACTGAACAGCTCACAGGCTGTTTCCTCTGCTTACTATGGCTGTAAACTTTGTCCTGTCTATCAGAGCAGATGGGAGTAGAAATCAACTTAAGAATGCTTCCTCTCCATTTCCAGAAAAATTAATGACTTTAGAACTTTTTTTTTCTTTCCAAACAGGGTCAAAGCTAGAGGTGGGGAAAGCGTGGCCCACAATGTTTGTGTGTGCCTTCAAGTCGCCTATCAACTTACACTAACCCCATGAAATTCATATGGTTTTCATGGGGCAAGGAATACTCAGAGGTGGTTTGCCATTGTTTTCCTCTGAAAGAGAGCCTACAGTACCTGGTATTCTTTGCCAGTCTCTAACCCAAGTAGGCCACACACCAATCCAAGCCCTCTTTCCAGTGCTCCCTGGAGCATCCCAGGAAAAAATTAATTTAAAAACCCAAATCAGCAGCAAATATCTAAATCCACAGATAGTCTAAATACACTATAATTGACTAACACAGCCAAACGTGTTAATTCAAGTGGAAAGTCTTCTATTTGCAGGCAAATCTTGACTTTGTAACACAGAGCAATTGATAAATGTAGTCAATAACCTTAATTCAAACAAGAAGTCTTACTTGCAGAGGAAATCTTGGTTTTGCAAGCATTTTGAAGACTACCACCCAGATACTGCTGAACCAGTGGAAGGAACTGCTGATCCTGTTGTAATGGACTAAAATAACTCTACAGTTAATTTAACTTGGTAGATCACGAACAGTTTTTAATCCTAATGAGATTTAATTAATACAATAACGGATAGTGAATTAAAATAGTCTTTTTAGATATCAGTTAATTAATTATTTTATTACCTAACACTGAAGGGGAGATTTTAATTCTTAATAATTAAAATACAATAAAATAAATTTTATATAACACAATAAGCATATTTTTATCCATTTCTACATATTTCTATATGATCTGTGTATTTTTTAAATTAATTATATTTGTGCTGCCAAATTTTTGCTTTGCTTCTCACACATCCCTCCTTTGTCCATGTGGCTCTCGAGAAGCTGGCCAACTGAAAACATGGTGCCTGGCCCCGCAGAAAATGCTAGAGTTGCCAGGCAAAATATAGGACAGGACTCCTGCACCTTTAACTGTTGTACACAACTAACTGGCCTAACTAGTCCACTCTACCAACAGGGTCATATAAATTCTCATCAGTCTCTCTGTTATTGAAGGACATTTCACACATGTCTGTTGTAAGCTGGACACCATGACATGGATTCTTGTTAAGCTGAACCCTTTCAATTACAAGAGTGGCTTCAATACAATACTTAATTTTTACATATGCAACAGGACTTTATCAAGTTTTATGACATTCTTTTACCAATCCTAAGTGTTTTCTTTTTTTAAAAAAATATATAACAGAAAGGAGAGCAGTAACCTGTAGCAGAAAAGATTACTTTTAAAATATTATACTGAGTAATGGCCATGAATTACCTTTTAAGTACAATAATATACAATGGAAACAAATTATACTCAGCCCTCCACATTTGGGAGGGAGGCGAATTACGGGTGCACAACCCCCCAAAAATGGAATAATTGTGAATATCTCCCCTTCTCCCACCCCCTCCTCCTGCCTCTGTCCCATCCCCTCCTCCCTGCCCGCCTGAGTGAGGAAATGTACATGCGTACCCTCCCTCATCCTGTTCTCCCCATCCTGTCCTCTTCCCCCTACCAGCCCCAGTGAGTGAATAAGGGAACGGACATGCACATTTTAACTATGTTTTTTTTAAACTATCGTAAGCCACTTTGGGTCCTTTTCAGGAGAAAAGTGGGATATAAATAAAGATGATGATGATTATGGTGATGATGCACGCCCTCCCTCTTCATGCTCCCCTGTTCCATCCCTTCCCTGCTGCCTGAGTGAGGAAATGAGGGAATTAATAATGTGTGCCCTCCCTGTCGCACTCCCCCATCCCGTCCCCTTCTCCCTTGCCCACCCATCCAAGCAAATGAATGAGCAAGGAAATGCATACATCTGCCCTCCTCATACCTTCCCGTCCCATTCCCCCTTCCCTTGCCGAGTGAGTGAGTGAGGGAAGACATGCACACTCCCTTCCTGCTCATGCTCCACTGTCCGCCCACACATCCATGTGAGTGAGAGTGTGAGGGAGGCAGAGGCAGCAGCAAATAATTTGCAAAGGTCAAATCCATAAATGCGGAGGGATTGTTACCCTGTGAATTGGGGGTCTCAGGAGGGGCACCCAAACAACAAACCAAACCAAGCAAAGATGGGGAAATTAGCTGGAGCACTCTCCTGGCTAACGAGAGGCAGGGTAACTTAGCGGGGATTTTTTACCCTATGTCTACAGCATCAGGTCAGTGAGCAGTCAGGCAGTTCAAAATAGCAATTAAGATTTATTAGACAACTATTAATAAAAACACGAACACACTCCTAACTAGAATAGGAAATAGAGTTTTTGGGGAATGGGTGATACGTCACCAATCCTGCAGTCCTGGGGAAGCCAATGGAGGGTAGAAGGACTCAGTGCGGCAGCTGAGGGGCATTCGCAGAACGAGGCGGCAGCAAGGCAGGAGGGTAGTCCAGACGCAAGTCTGTTGAGCGGTCCAAGGAGCTCTCGGAACTGGGGGTTTTTATCAGGGAAAGAACGACCGTAAGCTAGTCTGGTCTTGGGCGAAAACAATAAGTTTTGGGTTGGAGACAATGCCTCCAAAAGGTCAGAATTTACATGATTGAGTTATGTTCCGAATTGACAATGATATGGCCGATATGTAAATGAGGCTAGCTTGGCAGTTAAGCACTCAGCTCGCCAGGGTGTCCTCTCAGGGCAGAGGGTCTCTTTGTTTATCGCGCATTGGTAATGAGGGTGTTTGTTTCGGTAGGTCCCCTAAAGAAGATCTGGCAATCTCTGGCTTGGTTTGGTGTGAGCAGCAAATAGTAGCCATGCCTAGCTTCGTGCTTGTCCGGTGGCCTCACAAACACTTGGCTGATGGCAGAGCAGGGTCAAATTGTGATATCAAAGTGATAACTTTGGTTCACCAAAGGCCAGGCCAGTACACAAATTGATCATTTTCCAATTAAACATTTCAAAAGGAATTTAGAGCCGAATAGAGGTCTACAGATTCCGGAGGCATATCACACCAAGGGATTTTGCAACATTTCTAACTAGTAAGAACAGTCCCTAACTAACAACATCCTAACCCTAACTACACAAACAAAAATGCCAAATGTACATTTGTAATAAACAGAATGCAGCGATGGTTTGAACAATGAGCAATGAAAATGTGGGCAATACAATGAACACAAGGATAAAACAGGTGGCAATCTCAAACAGTATCCCAATGGTAAATGAATGCGGGAGAATCCAAAATATTAACAATCCAAAAGGAGAAAGCGGGCAGGTCCAAATAAACCCAATAATGCGGGTGGTTTAACGGTGGCAACAGGATGACTATACTTTAAAAACCACAGTTTGCACAACAACCCTCCCCTGGTATTTCCAGAAACACATTTGTGTGTGTATGTGTGTTTGTGTGTGTTTTTAAGCAAAAGGCCAGGGGTACGCATGAAAAGCACCAATTTTGCACACACACACTCATTTCTGCAGGGAGCAATTTTATGAAACACTTAGGATGTGTTTGAAAACTGTACCAATTTCTCATGTCTGTATTATTCTTCCTGGCTGGGTTTCCCAAGTGTAAGCAAACCCATTTTTCAGCCATAAAATGAATAATGGCAAATATCTTTTCATCACTAAGCAATATAACAAGACACACCAGATACCTGTGCAACCAGGTGAATGCTGAGAATGGGAAGCTACTCTTGGCCTTTCACTGTCCTTGCATCAAAGAGTGCTGGCCCTCTACAGTTCCATTTATGATCTCAGTACAATCATTAGTTAGCTAGGTAGTATTTATTCTCAGAATGAAACTCTATCCCTATTAAGATAAAAGAAAAATTCTGATTGTAAGTGGAAAAAAATTCCATCCTAGAAGTATATTAACGTTTTACTATTATAAATCAGAAATGACTTAAAGGCACACAACAACAGTCTTCTTCACATCACACAATTATAGCGTTATGATTCTATTTTAACTGCCATAGCTCCATCCTGTGGAATCTTGGGCTCTGTAGTTTGGTGAAATGCTAAAGCTCTCTGGCTGAGAATTCTAAATGTGTTTCCCTAAACTGCAAATCCCAACATTCAATGGGATGGAGCCATGCCAATTAAATTAGAATCATAGCACTATAAATATTAGTGTGAAAGGACGCTTTGTTAAGACAGTACATCACCACAGCAAGCAATCATAGGAAGTTGCCTTATGTTGAATCAGACCACTGGTTGATCTTGTCCAATACTGTCAGCTCTGGAGGGTAGCAGCTTTCCTACATTTCAGGCAGAATTCCTTCCTACCTGGAGATCGCTAGTATTCCCTGGTTGTCGTCTATCTCAGCACTAATCAGAACCAACAATACTTTGCTTCCATAATTATATAAGAGCAGGTACATTCAGAATGATACATTTATCTTAAGAGGGAGAATTGATGCATTCTTGGGAGAGACTTTACAAACTCTCCTGTCTGAAGATAACTTATTTTCCATCCTATGCTCAAAATAATGCTGCCACATTTTCAGAAGGTCAGCTCTGGAGAGGAAATCTGAAATATCTATAGACTTTCAAAAAAAAATGTGGCAATACAACAAATAATCCTTGCAACCACAGAACTGTAATGATTGGCAGTGTTCCCCATAGGATGCTGATGTATCATTATGAATGATTAAAAATGGTAGGATGATGAATAGGATATGGTTAAACCAAGATAGCTGCTGAACATGCCCACCTCCGCAAAAACAAAAAACAAAACAAAACACCCTAGGCGGTTAGGCAGTGACGGCTGTAGTTCATATGTTTTATAGGAATGCATTTGAAGGCTTTACAGTCTGAAACAGAACAAAAAAATAATCTATATGAACGTAAGATCATCTCTTAATGGACAAAGCCAGCCAATGCAGTGCAAAACTTTCATTATTGCTTTCAGTCTCAATCCACTGGGAATCAAAGGGTAGCTTTACAATGCAGACACAATGACCTTTCACTTCAAAATCTAGAAGACAAAATTTGCCTTTAAAAAAAATACAATCAAATACATTTATAATCAAATGTAAAACAAACATTAAGATGTGTAAGATATTTAACTTCCTCAATTATGCAAGCAAGTCTCATTCATCTGTTGAAAAGAGTTAACATCTTATTCTATTTTTAGTTTAAACTGCTTAGATTTTCACTGAACTGTTATGATATATAAACTGCCAAAAGAAATATTCTCTTACTATGTTCTAATGCAGAGTGATATAAATAACCTTTAGAAAACCCAGCACAGTGTAATGAAGGAATTAGCTGACATTCTCTCCTTAACACTGCCTGCAGATGGGCAATGCAATAAACAAGAAGCTAAATCTACCCTGGTGTCAGCTTATGGATGCTAGCAAAGCCGGTGGGAGTAATCTGATGGCATACTTGTATTCATGTTAACTTTAGGAAATGGAGATCTAGGTTCTTACTGGGGACATTTTCATCCCCCAGAAGGTTGATACTGAATGTTTGGGACAGTTAGTGATAAAAGTGGCAATATAATACTCACAAAGACAAAATTTTCCAAGTGGTTAGTTCATGTGTTACTTTGAATCCTAGCAAATGCACATCAACTGCTATGTTGCTAATCAATTTGCTGCTGAGTACCATGTAAGGCTATCTTGTTACCATTCCCATTCAATATTAGTTTGCTCTTGGGAACACACACATTCAAAGCAGCAGCAGTAGTAAGAAATAGTGCCATTAGTTATAGTAGCAGGTGTTCTAATACAATTGGTGCTAGACCATAAAAAGCACATGACATTTTAATTTGTTCTCCATTTCTCTTAGTGCACGTTTCTCAACTAGCATTTTCTGCTTTCTGTGTATTTGGGCATGAACAATAATGAGCTGGGAGAGCAGAACACTCTCATTTCAGTGGTCATGGACAAAAGAACATATGAAGCTGATACTGGATAGGTCAATCAAGGTTAAAAGTGGATAATCTTTGGGAATCTGAGAGATGCCTGAATGTTCTGAATTTTTCAGCAGAAATGGTTGGCACTTCTATCAGAACTCTGGTCTCACTATAGAATGGTGAGGCAGAAAGGGTGTTCATACACACACACTAGTGATGCAGATCTCAGTCAGCTTATTGGTTTATCAGAGTATGGGAGACAAACAGAATGACTAGATGGTTCAAGTCTCATCACAACTGTGACTGAACACAAATAAGAATACATTATTATGTCTACCATCTAGTGGTCCCCAGTACTCACGTTTCTGCACTTCCATTGCACTCTTAGGCAGTTTGCTAGCAGTATTCTTTCAAGTGCTGAAGGCTCTGTTAATTTGGGACCCACAAAATAATGTGTGGGACCTTCTCAAGGTGCTGCTGAGAAAAGTCTTCTAAGCATTTTGAGGATGAAGTTGTTCATATTCATTCTGACCTGCATACTATTACTAGTACAGTTCCAGAGAATATGTCTAGAGCACCATCTCATCCAGTTTTGTGCAACCAGTTTCAGTTACAGCACTCTGAAAATGCAGACAAGGTACCTGAACAGGTCCATCCAATCACCTGTACTCTTGACCCTGTCCATCTTGGTATCTTACAACAAAATGAAGTGCTATGAGCAAGCAGGCCCAGCTTATTAAATGGAAGAAGTCCCAGCAATCTTGAAAAAAGCAATTATGAATGCTCCTCTGGAGAAAAGTTCCCCAAATACAAAAGACAATAACTCCTTTCAGGGCAGGATATTTGAAATGCTGGTAGCTATCCAATTCCACACTCTTTTGAATAAAATACACCAATTTCAGTAAGTTGGTCACCACAGTTAGGCCAGAAGCAGCCTATCTTGAATGATACAGGATCACCATTGCAAAAGTGATTGCGAAGTGTGACCATGTTGATTCTCCTCCACTTTGTAGCAACTTTAGTACTGATAACTATGTTAGCTTACTGGAGTAGCTTTGTAAGCTGGGCCAGAGACAGTTTTAGTCATACTTTCAGGTTCAGGTTTGGAAGGCAGTACTGGGAGACTCTTGTTCAATCTCATGGCATTTCAACTGTGGGGTCTGCAGGGTTCTGTCTTGTTCTGTCAAATTTACACTATTTGTTAAACTCCCTGGGTGATTTTGGGCAAGTCACAATCTGTCAGCCTCAGAGTAAGGCAAAGGCAAACACCTTCTAAACAAATCTTTCCAAGAAAACCCATGGCAGATTTGCCTTAGGGCTTCCATAAGTCAGAAACGACTTGAAGACATACAACAAAACAACAACAGCAACAACAACAACAAATAAAGATAGTGGATGAAGTCAGCTAGGAATTTATAGTAAGGTGTCATCAATGTGCTGATGATGCTTAGCAAAACTTTTCCATGTCATCTGAGTGAGACAGAACTTTGTAGGTACTTTCTAGAATTTATAATGGTAGAGACAAACGGCAATATAGAAAACTAAATACTGATAAGATGGAGAAGCTGGGGGTAGGAGGTTCCTTTGTCTGAGAAGTTTGTGTTCAACTTGTTGTGGATGGTGCTGCAGTCTTTCTAAAGGAATAGGTGAACAGCTTGGGGATATTCCTTGCTCCAGCAACGGCACTATACAAAGCAGCCTCAGTGGCTCAGAGCATCTTTAATAGCTTTTGATTTTCAATAGCTGTAGGTTTTCCTTGATAGGGATAGCCTTCAGCGAAGGTGTAATTCAGCATCTAAAATTTTGAACAATCCATCTCAATGGAACCACAGTACACCAATCCTTAAGGAATTACACTTGTTTCCTATTCACTAAGGAGACAAATTTGATGAGCATTTATTATCATCTTAAGAGTTCTAAAGGTCTTGGGATCCAACTTCCTAAAACAACACTTCCTCCCACATCACTGTGCCCATATTTTAAGATCTTCAGGGAAGGCCCTTCTCTGAGTATCATCAATGAGAGAAATAAACAAAGGATTTACAAAGGAGAGGTCCTTCTCTGAGGAGGTATCCTGATTCTGTAATGTCCTTTCAAAGGAGATAAGATGGCAGCAACTTTCATTTAGAAACAAATAAAAATATTCCGCAATGCCCAAGAATTCTGAATTTTACATTTTACATTTGAACTGCCTTATCATTCAGTAAAAATGAAGACTGGCAACTATGGGTTATATACAGAAGATGCTAGATCTGCATGGAATAATATTTTGTATTTTAGATCTCGACTCCCATTTGTTATACTCTAAAGAAAGAGGAACTGTGGTGAGTGAAGGGGAAAGGAAGGGAGGGATTTAGTCACAAGATCCAGGACTCTTGGCCTCTTCGAAGAGCTCACAACAGACCAGTTCTCCAGGGAGAGTAGGAGGCATGATGACCTCTCTACCAAGCGCTAAGCAGGGGAATATAATTGGAGGTATGGAGGAAACATGGATTGGGAATATTTGGGAATTGGGGAAGGAAATAATTCTGACATTGTAGTCTTCATGTTTTATTATCTGCTATTCTCTACTATTTACAGCTGACAATCTGATTCTTCTATATCATTTTCCGCACTACAGATGGATGTTTTAGAAACTCTGAATGTACTATCTCTTAATATGAACGAGTTAGGATCTCCAGCAGGAAAATATAAAGTTTTGAGCCTGTAAATATATTGTTGTGTTTTTGCAGGCTGAATAGTTTTTATGCCTTTTAATATTGTTGTCAAGGAAAAGAGGGTGTCAGCTGAAAAAGAAGCTGAACCCACAAACAGGCTGGGTTGCAAGGCACTGCAAAGCCCCATCTTCTGGGCAGGAAATACAATTGTATTTGTTCTTTTAAAATAAATACACTTCTATGGGATTTCTTGGGAAGGAATTATAAAATGTAGAAATGTTTTAAATAAAGAAAAATATATACATGAGGCAAACCTGAAGAACTACAATACAAAATGACCAAGAAATGATAGCTATGTAATTTCAGCTATGTAATTATTGTATTTTCAAATCTTATTACTTCAAAATTTATCTCACCCTCTAGGGAAGCTGTCTCAAGGTTAAGACTGTCTGAAGCTGATTATCAACAAGACTCTGAAGTCACCTTACTTGACAACTTACAAGGCATTGCTGAGATGAGTCTGATAAACCTTCCAACACAGAATGAATTGCTTCCTAATGCTGAAAAGTAGCACAGATGAAATCAAAGAACTGAGGTTTCGTGCATCTTGTGGCATCCCAGAAGTGCACAATGTCTGCCAGCCAGAACCTGGTATCTCATTCTATGCACACAGACTATGCATAGAAAGGACAAGGAAATTAGTGTGAGCCTTCCAGGTAAATAACTTCTCCAGGTCACCCCCTGTAGTAAATAACAGCATGTTCACATAAATAAGGATTTATTCTGATAGCAGTTGTTTTTGGAAGACGTTGATTCAGAGTTACTATTCTAATCAAATGGAATTAGATTATATTTTACCATGTGGTATCTGCCATGTGCTATGTGTGATAGGAAAAAGAGACCATACCTTCATGAATGTGTTCCTGCTTTGCCTATTGAAGATTCCAGGTTCAGTCCATGAAATCTCCAATTTGATAAAAGAACAGCTGGTAGGTGTTGGGAGAGACTTCAGCCTGAGACCTGGGACAGCCTGTGTCTGTCAGAGTAACATTACTGGGCTAGAAGGACAAAGAAGACACTCTCTAAATTGTATAGGATTTAGGGTCAAGAATGAGTCAAACATCATTATTGATTCACCACCAGAGCTTGGAAAGGCTATTGTTTGGACAGTAACTCCCAGAGTCTCTTAATCAGCATAACCATATTTCTGAGAGCAGTTGTCCAAAGAAGTAATATTTTCAAGTTCTGTCGACCATATGACTTTAGCTTATAAGTGACAGACTCTTCATGAAGTCAGAGCATCACACTGGATGTTCCTTCCACCAAGGGTTGGTCTAGCTTGCTATTGTCTAAAATCACTGGCAATGACCTTTCAGATAGGTGCTGTCCCAGCCCCGTTGATGCCAGGGATTGAACTTGATAATGTTTGTATGGAAAGCATGTTCACTATGCCAGACATTCTGAAGCAGCAGATAGATAGTAAACAAGAATCCAATTTCCTTCTTCTCTATATTTGTATGGAAATCTCAAGAAGATAAAGCCAGTCATCCCTGCTAAATAACATGGACTACTCTCAGGTTACCATCTCAGAACAGTCCAGGTCATTGTGTGCTTGCAGTAAATTCTAAAATCCACTCAGCTCTGTATCATAAAGATTACGATCAAAGTCCTGCTCATCTGCTCACTTACTCCACAATGAAAAAGAAGAATCTAATTAACCGGGGTCTCTTTATCTTGCTTTCAACCTGCTTCTGTGGCCTTGGTGTAATCACTTGATCATGTAAACAAATTAGTGTTTGAAATTAGCTAAACTGTTGATCTCAAGATAAAGTCCAGATACTGACCACTGGAATGAAGGAAACAGTTCCACAGACTGCAGTGGTTCTCAAACATGTTAACTCCAATAAGGCAATAATACCAATCATTTTGTACAAGTATTTTCCCTGCAAAATATTTGAGTAATCATTGCACTAATTGCCACTATCTACATAGTAGGGCTGAGATGGCATTACTGAGTTCAAAATTGCAAAGCCAGAAGTGATATCATAAAAAACAGACCTTAATTAACATGGTCCAATATTAATTTGAACAGAACAGTGATTTTAACTAATGTACTTGCATTTGGAGACCCGTGTTCATTCATTCTGGATAAATTTGATTTTACAAGGCTTCTGTGTTACTGAGCAAAATGCTGCTACAAAATTTTCAGAACTGCTCAACAAAAGGCCTCTTGTGAAGAACTACTAAAAGAAAGAACAATGTGCAACTATTGACAATTATACTTTTTGTTTTGTCTTCTCGCTTGCCATTTTCCTCCGTTTTGAAAGGGTGGCATCACCCCATCTGGCCAGGCTTTTCATCTCCTTTATCTTCGCCAACAGAGGTTTGGCAAACTCAAACACTGCACAAACGGTAACGAAGGAAGTGTGAGTAGTTTTATATTTAGGATTCTGAAGTATTATTTTATTACCTTTTAGGCACAGATCCATTAAGAATACTTACTGCTTTTGTTATTACAAACAAACAAACAAACAAACAAACAAACAAACAAAAGGACTTAGCTATTTAGTTCATTATAAGGATTAGGCACTGGTAACAATAGCAAAACTAATTGCCTTAAAACAACCTTCTTCCTGAAAGCATTAGACTTATTAACAAATGCACTCTTTGCAAGTGCAAAAATTGTCACTTTGTATTAGTTGAAACAACTAAAAAGTTTTATTTGTGCTAACCATTCATCTATTAGCATACTAATTACAGAAGTGTACTGCTTTATAGTTTTTGTGTATCCACACAAAGGTTTCTTAACCTATTATTATTATTATTATTATTAATACTACTACTACTATCATCATCATCATCATCATCATCATCCTGCCTATCTCCTAAAGTTGGGATTCAAGGCAACTTACAATTCGAAAAGCAATACTGCTAAAAACATACAAAAAGGAAACATTAACACAGGATTAAACTGTTGACAAAATTAAAATGATTTAAAATTATACATAAAAAGACAAAATATCTTTAAAAGATAAAAAGCAATTACAACAGCTCTGACTAAAACAGTACAGCATCCTCAGCCCATTCTTTAAAAACTTTGTTTCAAGGGCTTGCCAGAACAAAAAGGTCTTTGCCGGACAATGAAGGGACAAAGCAGGGTGGGATTCTGCCCCGCTGGGAATGAAGTTCCAGAGCCTATGGGAGCCATGAAGAAGGCTCTCTCTCGCATCCCCACCAATCATGCTTGTGATAGCAGTGGGACTGACAGAAAGGCCTCTCAGGATGATCTCAGGACCTGGGCAGGCCCATATAGCAAGATACAGTCTACCAGGTAGCCTGGACATGAGCCATATAGGGCTTTAAAAGTTATAAGCAGCACTTTGAATTGTGCCCAGAAGCAAACTGGCAGCCAGTGGATCTGTTGTAACAGGAGAGTTGTATGGTCCCTATAACCTGCTCCAGTTAACACTTTGGCTGCAGCTGAAGTTTTTTAATACTCTCCAAGGGCAACCCCATTTAGAGTGTGTTACAGTAGTCCAAACAGGATGTAATTAAGGAATGTACCTCCATGGCCAGATAATGGCATCTGAAGGAATGGATGCAGATCATGCACAAACTTTAAATGTGCAAAAGCGTTCCTGAAATCTGGGCCTCTAGGTTCAAAGATGAGTTTAAGAGAACCCCTGAACTGCAAACCTACATCTTTAGAGGGAATGTAACCCAATTAAATAGAACTGAATCCCTATTTCCTGATTTGCCTTTTGACTGACCAGGAGTACCTCTGTTTTGCTGGCATGTAATTCTTCACTAAGTTTCTTCTATAAGGCAGCAATGAATAATCTATCAATTTTCTTCCTGCTGCAAAAAAAGTCTTCAAAAAGAAAAAAGATGAAGAAGAAAAAGAAGGCACTGTTTTTGAAAGCAATTTAAAATTCAAGACTTGTTCTGCATAAAATTTGCATGTGGTTGCTTTGCACAGAAAACATCATGTTCTGCACAGGAAGCAGCATTTTCCATGTTAAAAAAATATTTCAATGCAGAAATATTCATTCTTTTGCACAAAATGCTGTTTTCATCACAGAAAATGCTGCCTTCTACACACATCATCCATATGCGACTTTTACACATAATAAATCCCCAATTACACTTTTTTTCTGTGCAAGAAACAGGATGTAATTAATATTTCAGGAATCAATATTTCTGCATTAAAAATTATTTTCTACAAATAAGATGCTGTTTCCTGCACAGGAAATGCTGTTTTCTGTACAAAACAGACACGTGCAAATTTTGCACAGAATAAGACCCAGATTGCAAATATTCTTATCAGACCACGATTCTTTTCATTAGGGTTGCTCAATACTCAAATAACATATTCCTGAGCATTTTCCAGTTATTTTTTTAATGTTCTTTCCATCCGTACTGTCTTGTCTGAATTAAGTTTCAATTTGTTTACCTCCATTCAGTCTATTACTGATGAGAAACTGGTTTTTGGACCAGGACAATCTCTTCAGATTGGAATGGGGAGGAGTAGCAGAATTGGGTGTCATCTGCACACTGCTGACACAAGACCCCAAAACTTCACATGATCTCTCTCAGAAGCTTTGTGCATATACAAAACTAGTGTATTTACCAGGCATTGCCCAGGATTTTATTTTCTCATAGGTAATACTTGTTAGGAATACCTTAGGAATTATCTTACCTTACCTTAGGGATTAGATGCTCCCTCTTCCTTTCCCTCCCCCTTCTGAAACTCAGGGTACCCTGCTATCTTATCTATTATTTCCTTCTTTTCTCTATATATATGTCCTAAATTTCTTACACCTTTTATTCCCTTTCTCCAGCTCTGATCCTTACTCCAAATTACTTAAAATTTTGACTATTTTATGTTACTAAGACATCTTTTTCTTATAATACCACTTTCTTTTTAAAGCTAATTAATCATACTTGTAGTTACAGAGAGAATACCATTTTCCTGGTTCTAATTTTTAATTTATAAATAATATTGCTTTTTCTCCCCAACACCTTTCCCATATAGGGAGTACCATTTTCCATTCCTCAAGTACGTTCTTTTTCTGATTATCTTTTAAAGACTCAATCACAACAGGTAAGACTTTTTCAACAAAAGCAATAACAACTGCCTCCTTTAGGCAAGTTGGAACTTTGTGTTGTTCTAAGCAATCACTGACTACCCCTTTCACCCACTGAGCCATTCCTCTTCTTGCCTGTTTAATGAGCCAAGAATGGTTAAGGGCTTAGTACACATTTAGTACACCTCTCCAAAGATCCTGTCAACATCCTCAGCCTGCACAAATTAAAAAATATTTAACATTACAGGACAAGCAGGAGCCAAGGCTACATCCACTGGAACTTTATCAACTACAGTGTCCATGCTGGAGCAGATCTGAGCAATTTTACTGGCTAAGTGCCATGCAAATTCTTCACAGTGGGCTATTGAATGGTCTCCATTTTCTGCCTAAGGACCAATGTGTAGTAAGTCCCTGAGCATTCAAAACAGCTATGCTGAACAGCTCCTTGCAGATGCAATGCCCTCACTACTGTGGTGTAGACCTTCGAATAGGCTTTTGCCCATGTTTGGCCATACTTCTTCCAAAGCTTCCGTCAATATTGATCTACTCTCTATCTCATTTGTTTCATCACTTCTTGCTCCCTGGAAAAACCAGGTTGCTGGTTTGGTTACAGTCCACTAGAGGGGGTGCACAAAAGTGATTGTGTCCACTGTCCTTGTCATTACTCCATCCAAGAAGTCAGCCAGAGTTTCAACAAAATCACCTACTGAGGTGACAGTAAATTCCCCAAGAGCCATCAGGAATCCATCCAGATCCATCAGCCTGCTGGGACAGACCATCCTAACTGATTCCTCACCCCTACAGATGTTCTGAGTCCTTGTGAGTCTAATACTCACCAGTAACGATCTGTCCAAGACAGTGGAACTGCATGACAACGGAAATGCAGAAAGGTCCTTCACACCAAGATCACCATCATCCTCATCCACCTCAATAATTCTGAGGCATCACAAAATGAACTTTAATGCTGCCCCCATCCAAAAGTGTCCATACTAGCAATTCTCATTAAAAGTATACCCTGGAAATATTTCTTCTTGCATTTCTAGTCTGTAGACTCCACTGCTTGTTTTGTAGCTGAATAAAAAGGCGGAGTCACTATCCAGCCCCGGGAGCCACTCACAAAAAACCCAGATAACATAACAAATGCCTGAGATCAAGTGCAGGTACATGAAAGAGAATGTTCTACAGGAAAACCTCTTGGTCTGACCCTGCATTCTTTGTGCACTGTAAATGCTTCAGTAACTTGAAAATGTGAGGATCCAAAAAATAGGTAATGAAAGAGCTTCACACATGAAAGCTCACATTTTCAATAAGGAACCTGCAGTACACATTTGTAGGTTTATTCATAAAGTGTGGCATAAAATGTAATAGTCTCAGTACTGAATAAATAATGTATGTTTTTAAAATGTTTCAAAATATACATGAACATTATAGTTGGCATAAAACATATCTTGCTTCAATAATCTCTTCTTTGATATATACTATTAATCATTTATATAGCCCTTATAACGTTCCAAGTGCTTTAAAGTCTTTATATTGTTCGTCCTTGCATGTTCTGCGTTAGGTCACAATCATCTGCATCCTGATCACAGAGTTTAGGATCAGACTGATACTTGTTTGAGCTAGGACTTGAGCCCAGGTTCAAATCAGCATTCAATCTAATGGGTCATAGCCGCTCCAATGGGTCATACCATTTTCAAGAGCTTTCTTTTGTTTGTGCTGGCATATGCATATTGCATTTATACTTTATGCACAAACAGCAGAACAGATACACACAAACGTGTTTTGATGCAGAAAGTGAACACCACAAACACTTCAGTGCTTTCCCGTTAACTGTCTTTGGAAACAAATCCAAGCTGGCAAAGATTTCAGAGTTCAATGGACTTTGTATGTTGTTTATGAAACTATGGCTATGCTTATAAGTTAGAGGATGAAATCATGTGGCCCTTCATTTATTGTGTTGGCTAGGGATGCTGGGACTTCCAGTCCTACAACATCAGGATTTCACGATTCATCATGACATATTTTCCAACTGAAAAATGGGGTTCCTGACAATAAGGAAACCCGACTGGGGAGAATACTGATGAAAATTTTCTGCAGTTTTCACCCAGTACGCTTTCATTCCAACGTGGTTTAGAAAATTACTCAATGCCGAAATACATGTGGGTATTTGGGTAATCTTTTTTTTTCCTGCACAAATTTTTTTCTGCACAATTTTCATGCAAAAACACCACTATTCTTCATGTGAAAATCACCTTTTCTTGTGCAAATATACCCATTTTTGTGTGTATTTTTGAGTTGCAAACTGTATCACAAAATCTGAAAAGTGTGGATTTCAGCATACAGTTCACTTACAGATTTTGCAGGCCCAAATTTGTTAAGTTTGTATAGAAATTCAGAAGGATTCTTTTACACTTTGATATGAAACCATCACAATATCTACATGGCTGTTGAATGGAATCCACCGTTTTGCATTACTTGTCCAACGTAGATGTGTGTTCTTCTCAGCGATGCTATCTGACTGGCTGTCCCTTGGAAGCTTATGCATTTTTGAAATATGAAGGAATGTGTATTAGAGCAATATTTACTACTTTACATGCACGTGCACATGGGAGAACGCTGTTTACTATTCACTTTGGATATAGTTCTCCTTTGTGTTTTTCATGGCAGATTTTCAAACTTCCTTTGCACCTGTTTGCACTTTGTGTCTGAGGGAGACCCATGCCAATGAAATCTAGAAAAAATTTGCATAATCACTGAAATAGCTCCATAAAATACACTGCATTTTTAAAAAGTGCTATTTAAATTCTCTACTCTAAAAGTTGCTTCATTATAATTAAGGAGGGAGGTAGTATTTGGGAGGGAATCAGCATATGTAATATAAAGTATCCTTAATGATGGTACCTGCAGAGACTCATCTTCAAGGACTACGTTTTATTTATTTAAGTACAAAACCACATCTGGATTCTGAAACTAGCCAAGGGGGGAAAAAACCTTTTTGGCTACTTCTAACTAAACAGCAACCAAGCTGTTTCCTCTGACCGTTATGTATACAGCAGCTGTGGAGAACAAGATATGAATATGCTTTAATTACATTTTATTTTTAAGAGATATTGAGTTGTTTTCTGCTACTCTATTCCCTATTCACCCAGATCTTTATAACACTGTGTGAATGGATGAATTCCTAGCATTGTCTTTTCTTTTTTTCATCTAATTAGGTATACAACCAATCTGTAATGCTATTTAACTGCATTAATGATTTATGACTGTATAAGAAATATGACAAAGAGAAGAAACTACATAACTTTGCAACTAAATACTTTTCCTGAATTCAAACTCAGGCCTTCATATACCAACGGCTGTGTTTGGAACATCATCTCCATCTTTATCAAAATATAAAGACATAAGCTCAAAAACAGCACTAGGACTGTCAGCTGGAATCAGTGAAACTAACCCATATAATTCCAAGCAATAATCCGTCCCTAGAAACCCTTAGGCTAGGTTTAACAGTACTTTGTAAGGAAACCACAGATATGTTTGAACATAAGGAAATCTGGGAACAAAACGTCAAGGAGAAAAACCAATGAACTATGCAAGTTAAGCAACTATGTCAGTTCAGCAAGTGGGCAAGGAGACTGGACATTAGAGGTTACATCCCCACTGCAGTGAGCTTCAAAACAAACTTCACTTGAACTCTCAACTTTTTAAAGAAAACAATGTAGCTTCTGAATTAAAAATAAAGTTATAAAGCTGAGAAGCCAACAGGGTTGTGGGAGCAATGTTGTGCCTTGTACTGAAAGCAATCACCACCAACACAACAACATAATAGCAACACTAAATTCCCAACCTCTTCTACATTTTTAAAAATATATTAATTATATGACTATGCTGCATTAAGTAATATTATTTAATCATATTAATAATTTATGAAAATGTAGAGGGGATGCTGATTATGACAACAACAACACCACCTTAAATTTACTAAGTGCTTGAAAGATTTGACAGGTCAAACCCTTACTCACAATGTGACAGACATGATCCAAAAGTGGGGAGATGATGAGGGAGATTGTGGTGAAGAAAGGAGCAGGAATGTATTAATGTCTTGCTGCTTTGGGCAAACGAAATGTGTGTGTGTGTGTTTTACTGCAATTAACTCAAGTTTGTTCCCTTAAGGCCAAGGTAGATAACATGAAATGCTGACAAAGGTGCACAAAAAACCTTTTGGATTGTGGTAGAGAGGTAGCATCCTTATGAAGATAGGTCTTCTATTATCATGAAGGATGAGGATGTCATGGCAAGACAACACAGTATTGGGGAAGTGGACTTTTTTTTTTCTTTTTTTCAGCAGAGACCAATTTCTCAGGCGATGAATCACTGTGCTCCAGCACTGAAGATAACCCTGGAATTAAAGAAGAATCTTAAAGTGGAAGATTTGATCACTGGAACTTTTTGAGAGGTAGGATTGGGCCAGGTAGGCTGACCACATAATGTCTTGCTTGCCCAGTGCTGCCCTATGCTGGCGACCAGCCAAAGTTCACAGCTTTCCAAATAGAGCCTTTAGCAGTGGCTATGGACAAAGTTTGCAACAGTTTATCAACCAGTTACCGTTTGTTGCTCCAGCAATCTGAGTCCATCCAACTGAAATGTCAGCACACAAGGCAAGGGTCAAGGTTTCCAGGAACATGACTCAGAGATCCAAAGGTAGAACCTGTTGCTTCCAGTGGTAGCACCAGTTTTCTGCAACAGGTTTCTCACCATCCCCTCCCCTGCATTTATGGGCTGACAGCCTCCCCCAGATGTTTGCCTAATTAAAGTGTCTTCTCTATAAAAACACTCTGAGTCTTGTGGGCTCTCCCTTTTTCATCTACAACGGCTGCAGTAAGCACTGTCCTGTTCATGTCTCTGCGTTGTGGCTGCTGGAGAGGGTCCTGTCCATGTTTGCACCTGAGTCCTGAGACAGGGGCCTGACAGCTGCAGAGACTGTTGACATAATCCACTATGTGGAAATGGTGGTAGACAGAAGTGACAGCGCATATTAACAACATTTGGGAATGTAATAATGAGGATGTGAAAGGAGGAAAATAAATTAGTCAATAGAAAGTTGAAGTAAGGACTTTCAAGTCATATTTTCAGAAATGTATATTTCACCTGCAGGAACACTGCCTATGAAAGGCACCTTGATATGAGCTGGGACCTGAGACAGACAAGTGGAGCTTTAATGTTTCTGATCTGTACCTTGTATAGTTATAAGTGTATTTAGAATAATACAAAATCTGAGCACAATGTGAATTCATAAATAAATAGTTCTGGGGAAGAGACTAAGAAAAGCAAGCATTGAGTATTGCCAAAGTATCAAACACAGGAAGCAATGGATAGAATACTAGACACACTGTAAGTGTAGACTTACCAACAGAAAGAAAGAAAGATGCATTAAAAATGGTCTGATTGAAATACCAAAAATGGCATAAAGTCTAAGAGGAATCAGTTGCTTTGCAGAATTGCCATGGAAGGATTCTAGCACCTAAATAATTTCATGATAAATTGTTTGAGAATTCGCCTATGATTCTGGATGGTTCAAAGCCCTGCTAAGCCATGGAAACCCACTGGGTGATCTTGGGCAAGTCACACTCTCTCTTAGCTTCAGTGAAAGGCAAGGACAAACCCCCTCTAAACAAATGTTGCCAAGGTTCGCCTTAAGGTCTCCATAGACTGGAAACCACTTGAAGGCACACAACAACAATCTGGATGGGTTATTAAGACAGAGAAGGAAATCAGTGAGACAGAAAAAGGGAGGAGATGTTCCAAAGCACAGCATCCAAACCAATGTATTCATTTTACAAGCAAGAATATTCCAGCTATACATAAGGAAGAACTTTCTAATGGTAAGTCTGACAGTGCCATACAGCACCTTGGAAAACAGTGGACTCGCCTTCTTTGGAGGTAGTTAAAAAGATCTGCCTTTCAGGGATGCAGGAAGTCCAACTGTACGAGTCTATGACAACAAACACACAAACTTTCTAGACACAATGAACAGATAGTTGTGGAGCCAACTATAAATCATACTTCTAAATAGGGGGTGGCAAACTGAATTGGAATATTCAGCATTCCTCACCATTAACTATATCAGGTAGGACTGATGGGAATTGCAGTCTAACAACATACAGAGGGCAACAAATTGCCCATCCATTTCTAGATGGTACCTAGGTACAAGATCTGCTGTTTGATGTATTTAATTAAGTGACTGTTGCTGGGTATGCACCAGATGGAGCTGGACATCTGTATGGGTATAGTAAAAATGGTAATATATTTTGCATTTGTCTCTTATTCTTGTTCTTCCTATGTTTGAACTTGGATTTATCACACTAGAACTTCACCAAACTGATATAAAGTTTAAAATAATGTGTCACAGAATAATTACAAGGAAATGTCATCTCATAGCAAGATTTTCCTGGAAAGTAAACCACAGTACAAGGTAACAAGGAAACTTGGATGAAAAACTGCTCCAGTCTGAAAATATTTCAGATCTTATTTATATTTGTTTAACATTATAGTTCTTCAGATCCTCAACAAATAATATTTGTTGTTACTTTAGATGTGAAGAAAAACAATAAAATGTGAAGTGGCCTGTTCACCCACTCATAACCTTACACTGCATTTGTAATAGGGTATTTCCTTTATAACTTTTCATTTTAAAGGAAGGTTCATAGACAATTTGCATGTCAGCATTTGCAAGTCCATTTTCTCTTAATAGACAAGGGAAACACCAGAGAGAACAAGCAAAAGAACTCGAAGACTTCAGAAATGGGATTTTATATATCCCAAGTGTAATCTGCTCTATTTACTGTTTTAATATGCATGGTATGTAACTAGATAATGATCTTTCCAAAAGACCAGGAATCACAGTAGTTACCAAACTTGCTTTTGAGTGCTGTTCTCTTGATTTATTTTCTTCAATTTGAAAACAAAATTAAACAAAACTCTCAGTGTTCAGAAGAAGTGTCTAGAGGCCATTGCATATAATTATTTTCATTTAGCCCCTGCAAGGGCTCCACAGGCATAGATCACACCACTGGGACACCAGAAGCATCTTTTCAGCCTTTTTGGAGAGGCAAAAGGCTGACAGAGAGTGATATAGTTATTACTTCAGGGCTGCTGTACACAGCATGAATGGAAGTAGGGCCACCATCAGCTCAGCTCAGTTTCATCAAGTTTCTCCCTCCACCAATGGCCACTGACAGCAGTCTTTTCACTGGGCCAAAATGGACGAGGGGCAGTGGTGAAGCAGGGTCACTTACTTGACCAACCATTTTTGGCTCCTCTTCCTGTCCCTGAACTGTCTTCCATTCTAGCTTTTAAACAACTAGTTTCTGAGTTTGCTTTTTTCCTTCTTCCTACTAAAGGCTTTTCTTTTCTTTGAAATTTCACCCTGAAAGGTTTTTTCAGTTGAAGATGGTCTAAAAATCCTTCAATCAGCTACAAGGATATACCAAAGAGGTGAAGTCAAGACACCTTAAGAATACAGCACTATTGTTCTAAGAATTTCTCTCCCTGTTTCAAATAACTATTATCGCCATTCCATGAGTCCCCTTTTGTCAATCTTAGACATCTATCCAAAAACACATCTTCTATTTAGGCAGCTTTGTTAAACATAAAATCTAATTTCACTGTTAGGCATTGTCGTTTGTCTTCTATTCACTGAATTTGTTTCTGTGCATGTTCCACTGAAACGAAGAGCACCCATGCAAGGGCCATGCTTGCTGGATTTCATTTTCCAGCCACCAATAGCCTGGATCCTGTGAGTTACAAACATGAAGTTGTATGGCGTCCAAACATCCTTGAAAAACCACTTGTGGCATGTAATTGAGCTACCGTTACCCTCAGTCCTGAGACCAGTACAAAAACTGCTTTCAGTGCTGCTCATTTTTCCTCTGCTGCAACAGAATTGTGCTATGCAGTTATGGTAACTAACATTTAAAATGAAGACCCTCTCCATCAGGTTCTATGAAAATAACAAACTACTTCACAGCTATGTGTAAGATGCATCTACTACACAGTTTGTTTTAGGAGGCAGATGAGAAAAGTGGGCATTACTGGAGTATTGCTGGATTATATTACCAGGGTCATGCAAGATGTTATGCTTCCTGAAACAAAGAACAAGAAGGCACCCTTGCCTAAAAGAAATTGTCTTCCACTGTAAGTTCAGTTCAGAAACCCCCCCCAACTATTTGCCCTACTTCAAATTTTGTCTCCTTAAAAAATAATATGCTCCCAATGCTCTGAGACAATAATGAAATTTTGATCTGAGATGGCTCATTCACACATACAACTTCGTTTCATAATGCTACAGCAATCAAGTGATGAACATGCAAGCATGAAGCAGCTCTCAGTCAATTATGCCAAACCAGCCACGCTGTCTGAGGTACAGTCTGCTGAAGAGAAACTTGAATGGAAACAGAACTGCAGCTCAAAATCTGCAAAGAAATCCATTTTCATACTCCCGTTGCTTTCAAAAATAGTAATAACATTTTTGACCAAGAAGCTGGGTTGTGCAATGATGGAGAACGAAAGGCGTAAAAGTCAGGGAAGATGAGTGAAAAGTGAGAAAATGAAATAGCATTAAGAAACTTGGATACTGAAATGAATGAAGATAGCACAAGAAGTAATGATGGCACTTAAAGGAAATACTCTGCACTGCAGATTCAAAACATGAGGACAGTCTTCATTGACCATTTCATATCCTATTTTTTCCCCACAAATTCAGAATGTACTGGAACTACAGTAGATACTGGGGCAAAAATGTCTCTGTTAAGTGAGTAACACAGGAAACAGAACCAGGAGCCATGCATGTTGGAGTCCTTTATCCAGGACTGTGTGAACCAGCAGAACACAAAGTAATGCAGACTTTGAAAATGATATATATCACACACTCTCAGCCTCAAAAACCCCCATGACAGGTTCCCTCCATGAGTCAGAAACAAACTGAAAGCCCACAATACAACAACAATGGCAAGTGAATGCTAGTTAGTGAATAAATCACTAGTTGTTACTAAGGACACTATGGATTTTGGTAGTAATTTTCGGGGGAGAGTATCACAAGTTGCCATTAATAAAAGTTGTGCTTCAAGCATAAAATAGGTTATACTCCACAAAAATAAATTTCATAGAGAATTGGTCCTTAGTGCCTACAATATGCTGATTCCATGGCTGACTTCATCCCTTCAACACTGCACAGGTACTCCTTCATACTAAAATCCTGGTACGGATAGCACAGATTTCCCAGATTGCCAGCAGGGAATGTTTTTTCTTTTCACATTGATAATGAGAAGCTGCACCAGAGCCACTAATATTCAGACTCCCATATAAAAATTCAGATTCCCTTCTGAACTCCCTGTAAGAGTTCAGGAGATCTCTTCTCCTTCCCAACATGAGATCCAAGTCAGCTTACACCACAGAGTAAAGCGAAGTACAGCTTTAAAAGAAATCCCACGAAGATCTTAATACTCAGACAGGTTCATACAGAGAGTGTTAGAGACATAGCACATTTCCACACCTGACCGGCTCCCCACTGATGTCCTGTCGCGATCCTGGCTGCACCTTTGCTGGGAAAGGAATGTGACGGGAATATGCCTCTCTGCACTCAGCCAGCTTCCTGTGGAAGGGAGCGTGAGCAACACACACCTGCCTTCGACAGCACAGCCAGTCTCTTTCTCATGCTCCACTGGGGATGGGAAGCATCACGTTACTGTGGTTGCTTAATGGATTTTTTTCCATTAAGTGAATATCCCATGATCACAACATGCAGTGATGCACTGGCTGCAGGACTGCAACATCATGCAAAAGCATGACCTGTGGACTGCTGCCATCACGTCCCCATCAGGTGACTGCAACGCCATGCAGAAATGGCCTTAGTTTGGACTTAAGCCCTTTAGAGCTTTATTGGTCACAACCAGCACTTTGAATTGTGCCTTGAAACAGAATAGTAGCCAGTGAAATTGTTGCAACAAGGGAGTTATATAGTTCCTTGCTCCAAAGAGCAGCCTGACTTCAGTATTTTGGACCTGCTGAAGTTTCTGAGCAGTAGGCAGTCCCCTATAAAGTGTATTACAGTAACTCAAATGAGATGTAACCAAGACATGTGCCATTATAGCCAGATCTAACATCTCAGGGGCACAGCTGACACAATTATTTTAAAGGCGTAAATACAGCCCTGGCTACCAATAAAACCTGAGTTCAGGAGTATGCATCTGTGAACATAAATTTCTAAGTGAGGATAAACTCATCCCACACAGGCTTGATCCTTATAATCTGATCCATCTTTCTTTCTTCAATTTTTTGGTCTACAGTTCCAAGAATTCTGGGACATACAGTCCAAAAATATAACTTTTTCAAGCACTCAACAAAAGCACATGCTCAGGATCTAGATTTAATATGTATGAATATATACATGCTTGTTTAATAACCTGTAATATTTATGCCAGTCTTACCCTTATCCCAGCGTCTTAATCAGCATCCTATCTTTCTTGGGTATGAACAGATAAATTAATTCCTAGTCCTTGCCTTGTGTCTGCATGTGCCCACTTTTGTCCGCATTTGTTTTCCAATATTTTAAAAATGGTCTAAATGAAAATTTACATGCTTTACAAAAATTTACATTTTTCTCCTAATTATCAAAAATCAGAGATGTGCAACATTCAGAAAATAATGGCATTCTGCACTCATAGTTATTTCTTGTCAGAATTCACAAATTCCTCAAGCATCTCTCTACATGTTGGACTCTCTGCTTATGCACAATTACATACACTTTGCACAGGGTAGCCAGAGGCTGTAACAAGCAAAGGAAAATAGGGAGCCAGGACATGTGAATTCAGACTTGCTTACCAGTACATTTTGAAGACTTTTTTTTAACGTACACAATAAAAAAGCCTATATTAGAATCAAAATATTACAGATTAACCAAGGGTCTAGGGGATTAACACCTATAGTTATGTATACACCACTGGGGTTTCTCAGGGTTACTCACACATCAAGATCAGTGTGGTAGGACCAGAGATACTCTGGGTTGATAAGCTCCACTGTACCTTGAGTATACACAGTTTAAGAAAGGGACAGAAAGGTGTAACATAGGTCAAGGACTGTGATAAGAGAATTCTGGTAGCAGAACCATAACACTCAAAGATTTTTCACATGGGATCAATTTCTCCCACCCCCAGACAACCCCACGTGCTGCACACATATATGTCACAAGACCAAATAGTTCTGTTTTCTTCTGTAGTCCTGCTCAAAATGGCAACTGGAAGCGATGTTCTGGCACTTCCCATCACCACTCTGGCAGACACTGTAGGAAGAAAACAGAGGTATTGGGGCAGAGGGGGTCTGGGGGTTATGCTAGGCTGTTTCGCGGGATCTTCTAAATAGTTTTCAGGCAAATCACACTTTCTAAAACATTTTGGAGGACGCTGGGGGACTGGCTTTGTGGGCCATTGAAATAGCGTTAGAAGACTGCACTCTGCCTACCTCAATGCACACCAGCCTCTCCCAAAGGCAGTATTGCCAGGATACTCAAACCATACCCAGCTAAGGTTTAATAAGTCCTTTTGACCTTTCAGGCAGCTAAATACCATTCTCAGGATATTTGACAAGAGCAAGCTGGCATCCAAACCAAAGAGCTCATCTACAAGCTATTTACAAATGTACTATTTACAAACTATTTACAAATGTACCACCTACCAACAGGATAAATAATTTTCATCTTGTCAGCTTTTTAGATATGCAATTGTCTAATTCATATTTATCTGCCAAGAAAAGATTACCTCAGGAATTGTGTTTAGAAAAAGTTCTTGTTTACCATATACACAGATAGACACTTTAATGATATACAGGTTTCACTAGATGTTTTTATTATTCTGTTTAAGATGTCAGGTTTTCTTCCCTGCCTGTTTCCTGCTACTCCCAAGCCCAGGCAATTTCAGTAGCTCCAAAGACTCCTTCCACTACCTCATTAATCAGCCCAATGCCATGCGCTATCTTACCTGCAGATGTAATTCGTCTTGCAAGTATCTTGTAAATTCAGGCAGTTTGGTTTCTCCTTGTCCTCATATGAACATGCAGGAACAATAGTCTGCCGCCTCCTTTCTGTACATGCAACATCTCGGCAGGAGCAGAAGAGCATCCCATAACTGTGCTTCGGGGGAACTTTGTCAAAAAATTGCCTTAGGGCCTTATGACACTTCCGCTTATTGCAGATTTCATTAGACACACTGCTGGTACAGGGAGTTATGTAAGCCGATCGGAATTTCTTGCAAGTATCATTTAGGTTACAGGCTTTTGCTGCATCCAAACAATTGTTCCCCTTTGAAATGGCAGGCTCTGCTGTACAAAAAAGGGAAGAAAGAAACAGGATTCCTACTGTTAAATTGACATTCATATTATCAAAAAGCACATTTATCAACTGAATAAACTCTTAGCACTAGATCTGAATAGAATAGCATAAGCAGGAAGTAGTATATGTGAGAATCTTGCAAGCTCATAGCTGTGGATGACCAGGTCATCAAAGACCATCTCACAGACAGGCAAAAGGTATACATTATATATGCGGCAGGATGCACAGTGATATATGAACTTATATGCAATAATCCAAAATGGAAAGTAGAACTTCACATCTGATTGCACTTGGACAACTCCCTTTTTTTGGACTTTTCTGGACTCCCAAAAAATAACATTTCCAAGCTCTGATCAATGGGACACGTATGAATGTACTTTAGATAGTACCGGCTTTGTTCAGTTGCCCTGTCACTGTAAAACTTGTGAGAACTGTAGTAGTTTCCAAACTACAGCAAAAAAGCTGTATTTGGATGTGACAGTTTACGGGACTTCAACACTGTGAAAGTTATAATTATATATTAAACCCCTGGTTTATTTTGTCTACAACACAGTGTGTAGAAATGCATGCCAAATCCAAGTATAATTTCCATGTAATCTGCAGGGTATATAATTATGCAATATAGGCACAGTAGACACTAATTACTATGTGATTACAGAGTAATTACATGGCTATTTGTTTCTGGAAGGCAAATGCTATGCAGAATGCCTGAAAGCAGTATCCCTTCAACAGGAACCTACTAAGAATTCACTGGATAAGTTCTGACCTGTCACATTTTTTAAAAAAATATTGATACTTTCTAAAACTACTTGAGACCTAAGGCCCACCACTGTGAACTATGACTAAAGATGAGTTAGTGAAGTGAGGTGAGGCCTCAGTGATTTTGGCCATCTTGTTAGATTCTCCTTAACAAAGTGACACCAAAGCCTTTGAGAAGACCAGTCAAGCTGTTAGTTGACACCTATCATACCAGTGTTTTGTGTTGCACAAAGAGACACTAACTGAAAAAAGCCCAGTTCCAGTGTGAGATTTTTGCCTTGTTTTCCTTAAATTCTTTCTTTTGTATATTTCTTCAGCGCTTGGTAGATGTATCTTTTTCAGACAATAACATCTGCAATCTTCCCAGTGGCCAAGCTGGCTGGTTGATTCTCTGTGTTACCATTCCCCCAAAGTGACTCTTCCAAGCTCTATACTGAGGAAATTCTCTAAGTATTTCACATCTCAAAAGGAATAATCCAATTCAGATGCCACCGCCTGAACGAGTGGAGGAAGGGCCATACCACGCAGTATCCCTGTGTGCTGACTGGGAAGGTAACAGAGGGTATTCTTCATTTGTTTGAGGAAGACTCTTTATCACAAGGGAACCTTGCACAGGGCTCAAATGTGGCAAGCTTAGGGGTTGAGTTAAGGCATTGCAGAAATGCTAGGGACTGGGCAACCATGTTGTAACAGGCCCTTAATTCTCCCAGAATGGTGTGGCAGTTCCCAATCTGATTAGGTGCCCTGTCTTTACCACAGAGCTCTGCATCCTCTCTTACAACATCACCTTTCAGTAAAAGGGTGAGGGTTTTCAATGTTTATTTAGAACCCACTTAATGATTTTATGGCAGTGTGTTGTCTGTTTTACTTTATACATTGTATATAACTCAGCTGACTCACTGTTTACAAAGATAAGCTGTAACAGTTATTAAGATAACAATAAGAATAAAGTAGCATGTTAGACTTCAAATGCAGGTCAAGGTTGATACATTTCCTCCGTGCACATTTTAGGCAATATGATAGGTAACTCTCTGCTTAGAAACAATTAATTATAGACTTTCATATAAGACACAAGTATCATACAACAGCACTTTAGCTAAGCTCCCACCAAAAACTTAACCCCCAATCTAGGTCACACTCTGCTAGGGCTTAGTTACTCTTCTACCTATCACCAGGCTTCTACTGAGAACTAAACCTCCCAGCACAGCCGCACTCTCTGACTGACTGAGGGACTCTGCTCCCTAGCTTCTTCCTAGGTTCTCACTGAAGGAATCCCAATACCCACAAGGTGCTTGGCCTTATATAACATTTTCTCTCTCAGCCACAAGCCACTCCCACACACTACTGGGCTGGGTTTCTCTCCTGAAGTGCTATTCCGGTTGCCTAGCAACCTGCTTCCAGGCTACTTTGGCTCTTCAGATAGCCATATCCCGGAACTTTGTCACATATGTGCATCAGACCTATTAATAAACATAAGGAAAGACAGCTCAGCACAAATAATGTCATATAAATTATTTGCACGGATGCAATACTCAAAAGGGTTTTTTTAGAAAAGAAAAGAAACAAAACAAAACCTCAGAACGAATATGAATCTGTAATAGGCTAGAAACTTAAAGACTGTCATTCCTTGTTATACCATGGAAGCCCAACATGATGTAGTGGTTTCAGTGTTGGCCTGGGACACTAGGAGACCAGGGTTCGAATCCCTGTTCAGCCACTGAAACCCACTGAGTGACTTTGGGCAAGTCATACTCCTCAGAGGAAAGAAAAGGCAAACCCCTGTGAACAAATCTTGCCAAGAAAACATCATAACAGGTCCACCTTAGGGTCTTCTTGAGTCAGAAATAACTTAAAGGCACAAAAGAAATGTTAAAGTGAAATTTAACAAGTTTGGACACATCTCTTACAAACACTGGATTCAGGAGTCTCCCTGGTGACACAAGGCCACAAACTGGACAAAGGCATACCATCTGAAAGAGCAAACATCAACACTGTTCCACTATTGTGCAACTGCTAGGTGACCTGCTCCATTAAGAAGATTATCAGGTTATTAGGAAGAAGATTTTTAAAGCCCATCAGCAAGTAACACTAATACAATAAACTGAGATCAGGCTCAATTGTTTTTGCCTGGAGACTTAAGAATGTCCTTGTACTGATAGGTACAACAAATAGTTCATCTTCTCTCTCCCTCTCTTCTTTTTCTTAAGTTCTGAGTCCTTCTTTATGTTGCAGTAAGCTTCATTCAGTCAAAAAAATAGTTGCATGCAATGGTAACTGCAGTGCACAATAATAAGGTAACCTATAACAGATTGAGGCCATTTCCACCCTACATTGTTAAAGTGCTATTATTCCACTTTGAACATCCTGTGGAATAGCACTGTAACAGTATAGTGTGGAAATGGCCTGGTACTTACATGAACAGAATGTGTCTAGAAGAAGTAATCAACATCTTGCTATCTTAGAACATGTGGAAAAATGTTTGATAGAAGAAGCCTAGGAAGATCTGAGCTGGCTGGGCTATTGGACTGTTGTTCCTTATACCATGAGATTATCACTATCGGACTGAAAGGCTGTTTCCCATCTGTTAACAGTAAATGTGTAAACTAGAGGTGGGGAACTTCCTGGACTCCCACCAGTTCTAGCCAGCAATGAACAATGATCAGGCCTGATAGGAATTGCTGTTCCTCAGCATCAAGAGAGCCACCGTTCCTTTCTCCTGGTGCAAAGGTTTTTAACCACAGTACAGCAGTAAGTAAAGGAAGGTTTTGTGAGTAAAATGCTTCACCTCACATCTGCAATCTGCATGGGGAGACGATGCCAATCTTCCAAGGTTGCTATCCCAAAAAGCTCTTCTTCCAAACACTGTGGTTTTCCAGGGCTGACCACTACACACACATACACACTTCTCCTACTGAGGCAGGGGAAAGCTTGGAAGTGTTGCTTTTTTAGACACCTTCTCACAGAATCTCCCAGCCAGCATGCGATTCTGGAAGAAGCAGTCCAAAAAGTAAATGTTTGAGCGCTGGACATCAGATATCAGGCCTAGAGTTAATCCCATCAAGAGCAGATATTGAATCAATGGGACTAAATCAATGGGCTACCATTTTGCTCAGTTTTAGGTTGCAAGAGTTTTCTTTTCAGCTGACAGCAATTGAGGATGTAATTTTGGAACCATAAGCACATTTCTATGAAATTTAAGAACATAAAATCTAGAAAGTAATTTACTGATAAGTATATTCAGGATTAAAGTTAGGCTACACTTCATCACTTAGGGCCCTATCTCACTACACTTATAACACTATTATTCTACTTCAATAGCAAAGGCAACATCCTATGGAAATCGCAGTTTTGTAAGTCTCTTTGGCTGAAAATTCTAAATGCTCCTCCCTATCTCAGGATTCCATAGGATGGAACCATGGCAGTTAAAGTGGAATAATAGCACTATGAGAGTGTACTGTGATGGGGCCCTCACTCACTGTTGACAGCAATGCTGTTCTTCAAATCACAACTTTAAACCAATGTGTTTTTTTTCAAAGCCAAAAATTTACCCTCTACCACTGATACATTCTACTCACCATTTAACAGTTGATTCAGTGTGTCTATTCTAGGTGGGTCTCCCAAACAGTCGCCTAGGAGCTATAAGTGCTCCAGGATCAAGGAATATCCAGGTTATTTCCCACACCACTACCTAGGCAAATCTCATGGCAATAGCGGCACGATCTATATGTGTGTTCACAGAGATGTGGAAAAATAGTCAAGGGAGGTACCACAGTCTGCATGCTCCCAACCACTGTATCAGGAGCATACCCTTGAATTCTCCTGATCTGGCATGGAGAGTCCTGATAAT
This sequence comes from Iguana delicatissima, assembly GCA_948472985.1. Classification (NCBI taxonomy): domain Eukaryota; kingdom Metazoa; phylum Chordata; class Lepidosauria; order Squamata; family Iguanidae; genus Iguana; species Iguana delicatissima. Next base: position 431,115 of record CAOKZL010000231.1, read on the forward strand.
CCTCATTATCAGGACTAGCTTCTTTCTAGCTCCTTTTAAACTGTCCTATTTTCTCATTCCTTATCCCACTGTTCCCCTTTGTCCTCAATTTACTTCAATGGCTGCAAACTGAGTTCAAAGTGCAAAAACTACTTTGCACTCAATTAACTCAATAAGGAGAAAGGAGAAGTGAGGGAGGAACCATGCTCTTCCCAGTACACTGAAGTAAAAGCAAACGGCTGGAACCTTTCATAGCTTATGTGTTCTTCCTTCTTAATAATGTTTGCCATCTTGATCATACTCTGATGTTGCTTGGACACAAGTGTCCTGGCTTCCATCTGTGAAATAGCAGAGTTGCTTTTAATGATGTCTAAGGCCATTTCCACATGGGGGTAAAACCACGCGCTGGGATGACCTCACACGGAGGTCATCTACACCACGGGCTGCGCTATGGCGGTGAAAAAAGGTGAATTCTACATCTCAAACCGCCCTCGTGCAGGGGTGGCGCTCTGTGTTTTATAAAGACCACTTTTCAAGTGGTCTTTTTAAAACTCGCGCGTGCTAGCCCGTCGCAGCGCTAGCGTCCCTGCAGAGTTGCCCAAGGGCAGGCTTCCGGCTGGCACGTTGCCCTGATCGACGGAGCGCTGCCGGAAGCCGCCGGCCGCCATTTTGGGCGCCACTGGGTGACGATGACGTTTAGAGTGGCGAATGCGCGCTGCTCCCCGCGAGGACGGAGCCTCCCACTTCAAGGTAAGCTCCGTCCCCACGTGCGCCGCCCCATTTCCCCCCGTTTCGCTGCCCCCCATGTGGAAAGGGCCTAAGGCACACGTTACCTTAGAAAAAAGGCCTTAAACTCTAGGTGTCAGGACAAACTGGAATACATATGAATGGACTATCAGTTTATCCACTTTAAGATATGAATTAATCAGCCATCCATATTGCTACAGTGAACCACCATTGTATCTGACACCTTCCACAAATATCTCCTTACAACAATTGGAAGTACACAAACTTAAAAATTACAGCTGCAAGTACTGCAATCCCTTTAGAGAGCCTGTTCTGTGACACAAAAACTTATGAATAAAAGGAACTGGAACAGTACAAAACAGAAAAGTATTTAATGTTCAGAACAGTCACACCCCTTAATTTTCAGAGCAATTTGCAGATGCAAGTCCCATTAACTTCAGCTTGGAATGTGGCTAAAGAATACTTTGAGGACCTTCTTGACAGTTATCAGGTGATTTATATCCTATTTTCTTCACAAATGAGATGAATTTTTCACTGAAACAGATGTTCAGACTCAATGTTTATGAAAATCTATGCATCTTCCCCACTTATACCTAATATTCCTGCTCCAAATAAACCCTTCTGAGGATTCACAGATAAGACTGTTAATTTGTTAAAGGAGTTAGGAAACTTTGGATCGGTATAAAAATCTTTTATTTGAATTTCAGAAAATGTAATACCGATAGCACAGAAATCTTTAACAACATGGGTACAATCCAGCCAAAGCTAAGCACTTAGATATCATATTTATTTCAATTAGAGTGTTCAGTTTGTGTTTACACATCTTCTTCTAAAAATCAATGCTATTTCAAAGTGCCTATTTTTGGCTAGATCATGCCCTGTATCAATGATGTGGCACCTCTTTCAGAACAATTTGAATTTCATTTCAGAGAAGTCCTTCCATTGTTGAGTGGGACCAAAACGGCAAACTTTCCATTTTTCAGAAAAGAATATTAAATATAGTTTAGCTTCAACTTTAAATATATAGTTTAGCTCCTATTGTCAGTCACTATGTCTTAAAGAGAGACATTTCAAGCTTGCATAGAGAGGAAAAATTGTTAAAATTTAAGAAATTACTAAATTGTTGTATTTTGGAGAAAGGGGTGCCTGCCCATTTGGAGAGTCCAAGGAGGGCAAGATTCAGGTCCAGGGTCTGATGTTCCCTGTGTGGCTTCAAGTTGCATGTCAACTTATGGTGACCTCATTAATTTTTCGTGTGGTTTCCTCAGGCAAGGAATACTCAGAACTGGTTCTGCCAGTTCCCTCCTCTGAAATATAGTCTACAGCACCTGGTATACATTAGTGGTCTCCCATAAAAGTACCAACCAGAGCTGACCCTGTTTAGTTTCCAAGATCAGACAGATATGATGCCTTTCGGGTATTTAGGCCCTGAGACTCCCTACTTCTGCCCTATTAAGCCATCAGACTTCCGCTTAGCACAACACAGCTATGTCCCATAAAAACGTACGGGACTACATTGTAAACCTAGGAGTGCTCATACATTACACTGAATGTTATATATAACCTTGTTCACATGACTGTGAGAATCTAGCCCTATGCATGCTTACTCTCTAGTCCATGAGGTCTCCTAGAGTGTGGGAGATCACTGTCCCAGTGCATGCTAGCTCCTCTTCCTTCAGCCTGTAGTGGCAAGTTGTTGTTGTTGTTGTTTTAACTCTTGTTCACTTGGAACTAAGCTGGAACACTTCACAGAATCAAAGATTAAAGGCAGAGGTCCACATCAAGAAGGGAATTGCATTTATAAATTTGAACTGAAAGAACACATCCATAACTGTGACTATTCGCTCACAAAGCTGCAGCTTTCTAGCCAATACTGAAAATTTTTAAAATATACCTCATGCGTTAGATCTATACTTTCTGGTTGTGTGCAAATATTTAACCAGATTCTGATTTTCAGTCTCCTAGAAATACAGGTTAGTTGGAACAAGTATACGTGAAACTGTAATCGGGAATAATAATTTCATTTGAGTAGAAACGGTGAGTCTTCAATTTTCTGGTCTTCCTAGTAACAAGATGATTTTGGAATGTAAATATACCAAATGTTTGCTTTATTGATCACGTGGAAGTATCCAAACAATTCTGAAACCCTAATCAGTGACGAAGTCTTTTCATGCTACACAATTATAGTGCCCTTTTACACAATACAATTTTACTGTTATGTTTCTATTTTAGCTGCTGTAGTTTCATCCTATGGAATCCTGAGACTTGAAGTTTAGAGAGGGTATTCAAAATTCTTAACCAGAGAGGTCCCTCCACCAAACTACCAACCCCAGGATTCTACAGGATGCAGCCATGGCAGATAGACTGGGATGACAGTGCCGCAATTTTGCAGTGGGAAAGGGCCCCATATCTCCGTACTAAACTATTATGAATATTTTAGAAAGCCCAACATCTCTATACTAAACTATTATAAGTATTTCAGAAAGCAAAAGTACAGCCTAAGTAAAACACCAAGCGCAACCATGATTCCTTCTCCCCATGTCCCATATTTTATATTCTCATTGTACAAAGAAAGAAAAAGGATTTGAGACCCAGCAGAAACAGCTATCTCTAGTGTCCAGGCAAAGGAACTAACACAGACTTGTTTCTCCCAGCTATACAGCTACAGGGTTTCATGCTTCTGTTTCTGGAAATGTACTAGAGTACTCCCATTTCTTAACAAGGAAAGGTAAAGTTCTCTGTAGAGAGGAAATGCTGCAAAGCAGCAGTAGGAAAAGAATTTAAACAAAAAGCATATGAAAACAAACCGATCCAGACTCGGGTAGCTGTCTTTTATGCTACCACATAAACGATCTACTAACTCAGAGAGATATTAGGATGCTCAAAGGTCTTCCTGTTGTGTAACTCTATACTAGAATTAAGAGTGAATTATGTATTAAAAGAACTTTCTATGCAGTAAATGAATCCAGCAGAGAGATCCATTGTCATTCTAGAGGTACATATACTCTATGACCTGTGTAGAATCACAAACAGGTTGAGTGATTTGGATAGTATTATACAGCAGGGCTTCTAATGGACTTCATTAATCAATTTCACTTAGAAAATGCATGTTTTGTCTTATACCTTTCAGTTGTACAATTCTGTTGTTGCCACTGCTGTTGTGTGCCTTTAAGTCATTTCCAACTTAAGTATATAATGCTACTATTCCACTTTTAACATCCTATGGAATTCTGGGATTTGTAGTTTACTGAGGCCAAAGAGCTCTCTGGCTGAGAATTCTAAATGCCCCTCCCTAAACTGCAAACCCCAGGATTCCACAGGATGTTAATAGTGGAATAATAACACTTATAACAGTGTAGTGTGGATATGGCCTAAGTCCCACTGTTCTTTCTGCAACTTTGGCCTGATTTACACAGGATGTAGTAAATGCCCTACTTATGTGCAATCTATCTCATACAGTGTTTGGCAGTAACCAGTTACAGAAAACTAGATATTTATAAGTAATTTCTTTTTCAAAGGTACAACTACAATACATCGAGAATGTAACTTAACAAGGAATAAAGCCATCTGTTTTGCATCTATAGCTTGTGTTACTTCTACAGATGTGGGGATGCGGCCTCAGTGGTGGGAGAGGAACAGGACATGATTCAAGAACTGCCTCATGCTCCATTGTGGATGTTGAGGCAACAATGAGGTGAATCGGAAGAGTACGTTTCGTATCCAAGCAAGCTGTTTGTAGCATTCAGATCTTTATTTTTTTAAGCAAACGAACAAGCAAGCAAAGAAAAAAGCAGAAGTAATTATTTAGATACTTTTGAGAAAACAGAAAGGAAAGCTATTTTTAGCATTGCAGTTTAAGTGGTTAATTGCTTTAGGGCATGGAACTATGATCACTTAGTAGTCTTGAAAGTAACTTTCCAAGTTATGAATACACACACATGCCAAGAAAGAGGTAAATGGCCACTATCACTCCCTGGCCATATTTCACTTTAGGATGTGAATCCAGGTAAGCACTGAGATGCCTCTAACTGATGTATGGCGGAGAAGGGGATGTGTTCACAAACCAACAGGCGAGTCCATAGGTAAAAGCAGGCTTTTGCACACAAGACTTCTGCTGGACTAGGGTGTCAAAGTGAGATCTGATTTAGCACATACACAATTCCAAAGACACAGTGAGGGACTGTTTACCAGCCCCTTGCCAATTTACAGAGTATCATTCAGTATTCCTTTTTATTACTGCAGAAGTCAATTCACAACTTGTTTCCTCTTTCCTTCCAACTTGATTAATTACCATGTTAACATAACTACTGTTCTCTTTCTTATAAATGGCCTCTCTCTAAAGTGCTGGCCGCGCAAAATAAAACAGGAAAAAGCTTCCCGCTCCTTGCTTTAGTATTGCGTCCCTGCTTAATCTTGCTATTTTTCAAATTTATGGCCTTTTCCAATAAAGGTTGCATGAATATTATAGCAAATCGGGTAACATAAAGAGAGGCCTATTGTAACCGATCCTCCTATGTCCCTCTTTGTTTTGTTTTTGTTTTGTTTTTTTCTTCCCTCTCCTCCACTGGATTGGCAAATATTACATTTAAATGTACTTGTTGACATTTGAGAACTCAATTTGTTGATCACGTACACTGCTTCAAAGAGATTGCATTACTTGCTGATTAATTTCTACTCCCTGGATGTTCCCCCCACCGCATGTCCACAAAACCACATTAAAGCATTAATCTGAAAGGAAGCCTCCCCTTGAGCAACATATCCAGAGAGTAATAACCAAGCAGTGAATGCTGTACTCCTTGCTCACAGCTGCCATTGATTTCAGTGCTATAAGGTGGAATGCGCTGGATATGGTTGGAATCTGGCTAATTTCTTGTTAATCTTTACAAAATGCGTACTAACCAAATCAATTAGAATTTATAAAAATCATTCCTGAAACTTTTTTTTGGAAACTTCTAACACAGACAGACAGGGTATAGTCTTGCAAGTCTGCAAAAACAGTACAAATAGAGTTACAAAATCTGGCAATTTTAAAAGAAGTAGCTGTGCTAATCTCTTGCAGCATTAAAAAAAGGAAGGAAGGAGGAAGAAAAGAAAAGTGGCAGCACCTTTAAGATTAACTGGTTCCTATCTTTGCATGAGCTTCCAGGGATATAAACCCACTTCTTTGGATGTAGTACCAAGTGGTGTTAAAGCCTCAGCTATAAAGTATATTTATACAGTTGTGGGAGTGGGACAGAATGTAATAGGATCCAGAAACATGCAAATCATGACCCATGCCCTAAATCTTCAAAGGGCTGTGTAAAGTGATACAGGTCTTTCTAGTCTTCTTTTCTAATTTCCTTGTTCTAGGACGACAACCTGTAAACCACTTATTATGTGTTCAGGAAGGTTGAAATGTTCTGCAATTGGTTTCTGGGTACTGCCATTTCTAGTGTCAGATTTGTATCCACGAATCATCTGGCACAGAGACTGCCCTGTCTGTCCAATTTAGAGTGTAGGAAGTACATCGCACAAGATCCTTATATCACACTGGAGGAAGAGCAAGTCAATGTACCTCTGAGAGTAATGTTATTGACTCCCGTAATATTGCTACCAGAGTAGATGTCGGGACACAGTTGGCATCTGGGTTTCAGGCAGTGTCTTATCCCTGTATTACCATCCATGTTACGTATTCTGTTGTGAATACTGCTTAAGATCTGTCCATAGGCCAATAAAGGCCTGTCTCTCTGAACTTCTGAGAGGGCTGCGTTATTCTTCAGAACTGGTTGTAGCTCGCTGATAACGCATTCGAGTGGTCTCAACTGGGAACTAGAGGTGTTCTGTCATTTTGTGTTTTTGTTCTGTTTTGTGGTAAATAATTCCTGGGTATTAATCTCAATTTGTTTTTTCACCTTCTTAAGTGGATATTATCGTTTGAGAAACCCTGTTGTAAATCAAAGAATTTTGAGTCTCTGTCTTGTAAGTTTCAGCAGATGTGGTTGTACTGGAGGGCTGGGCTGTAAACAACAGATTTGGTAGTGTGTTCTGGGTAAAAACTGGAGGCATGTAAGGATGTGTAGCAACTAGTGGGTTTTTGATAGAGCATCATGCTTAGAAGTCCACTGAGGTGTCTGAACAGTGGTGTCAAGAAAGTGAATCTGTTGTATCGATTGTTCCAGGCTCAGGATAATGGTAGGACAGAAATTAGAATCATAGAATCATAGAAATGTAGAGTTGGAAAAGACCACACAGGTCATCCAGTCCAACCCCCTGCTATGCAGGAACACCCTCAAAGCATTCCCGACAGATGGCCATCTAGCCTCTGCTTAAAAACCTCCAAGGAAGGAGACTCCACCACACTCCGAGGCAGCAGATTCCACTGCCGGACAGCCCTGACCGTCAGGAAGTTCTTCCTGAGGTTCAGGTGGAATCTCCTTTCCTGCAGCTTGAATCTATTGCTCCTTGTCCTGGTCTCTGGAGCAGCAGAAAACAAGACCTCTCCTTCCTCTACATGGCATCCCTTCAAATATTTAAACATAGCTATCATGTCCCCTCTTAACCTTCTCTTCTGCAGACTAAACATACCCAGCTCTCTAAGTCTATCCTCATAGGGCATGTCTTCCAGGCCTCTCACCATTTTGGTCGCCCTTCTCTGGACTTGCTCCAGCTTGACCATGTCCTTCTTGAATTGGAGTGCCCAGAACTGGACACAGTATTCAAGATGAGGTCTAACCAAAGCAGAGTAGAGTGGTACCAGTACCTCTCTCGATCTAGACACCATACTCCTATTGATACAGCCGAGAATTGCATTGGCTTTCTTGGCTGCCGCATCACACTGCCGACTCATGTTCAGCTTGTGGTCTATTAAGACTCCTAGATCCCTTTTTTTTGTTGAAATCCTGATGGAACTTCTCAAGTGATTGCTTTCCATATGGCCAAACTACAAAGGTGTCATCAATAAAACATAAGACCAATAAAGGCACATAACTTAAGTATTGATGTAAGTCAGAAACTACTTGAAGACATATAATGACTGTTTATTTCAATGCTGGGCAGACTGTGGTTCTGATAAATCTACTTTATGTATTTGTTGCAACCAGAATCTAAAGATCCAAGAATGAGATGCAAAATTATGGCTTGGAAGCCCTCTGTACAATTAGACCAGAATACTTCTGAGCATATATGCTCAGTCTACAGATTTGTCTCATTATCGGAAACAAACCTTTCACAAAGGAAGATTCAAGCCCGACTTTCTCCAAAGCTTTCTTTGCTGCAACAACCCAATTCTGAGGTGGCAGTGGGGCTTAAAGTTGTTGCCATCGTGAAATAAATGACATATGGAACCTCTTCATTGTAGTGTGCATGAATGGACACAAGGGTGAGTTACAGATTGGCCATATATAGATTTAAGGAAACTCATTTATAAAGAATATTAAAATTTGTTTTTCCAGAGCACTTTGCTCTTAGAAGGCATTATTTGACAGGATCAAATTGACATACATTACTACATGAAGTCAGAATTAGAAATGCAACTGCATCTCTTTCCCAAAGAGCAGCAGCAATCAGAACAGAACAATTAAAATGGATAAAAACAAAAACCTAATGAAGAACTTTATTTAAGGCTCTGTGTATTTCTGCGGAAGGAGTTCTACAGGATGGCCATCACAGGCAAGCCCCTGTTCTTGGCTTCCATCAGTCTAAAGTCCCTTATCAATCAGTCAGAAATTGGCCTCCAAAGCCAATTTCAAAATTCAGGCAGGACGGAAATATCACAGGAAGTTTTAGCTATTTCAGCTGTAAAATTCAGGAAGAGTCTCTGCAGATCATTTCTTTTAAACTGTAAGCCTGTGAGTATGGGCTTACTGCTTTATTGATTATATGTACATCTCTGCCTGCAAGCTTTTTCATTCAATGGATGGATGGAATAAAAATTCTTTGAATTTTCATGTTTTCATGACAGAACAGGAAGGAAATATTTAGGCAGCACATTTTATAGTTCTTACTCTCCTGAGCCAGTTGTGGTCCACTGTAGGTAAGAAACATTTCTTCCTCACATCAGAGACTTCCTTCTGAAGCATCAGAGACTACCAGAAACAGGGACACAAAGTTGAACGCAGTGGATTTATTTTACAAAAATACTTATTTACCACTCTTCAACCAAAGTAAGACAAAAAAATGATACACAGTTTGAAGACCCACAGTGAAAAAGGTCATAGAAGGGGGAGGGGAACTCGGACCAAAATATCTGACAAGACCTGACAAAACAAAAAGAGTTTCACCTATTGTTGAAAAAAAAAATGACGACTTCGGGCAAAATGCCCTGAGGATTGATTTTCACACCTAGCATATTGCTACTGAAAAACCACTGTCTCTGGCCATCACCCACCTCACTTCAAAGGTAGAGGAATGGATTGGAGCCTGATCTTAATTCCTGATCAGGAGGAAATGGCAGCTCTTCAAGCAGACTCCTCAAAATGATTTGATATTTCATAGAACAAAACTTCCATGCACTTTGAATTGTGCATGGAAATTGACCAGAAGCCAGTATAACTTTTACAATGTTATACAGTTTGATGTTGAAGAGAAAGAAGGCACCAGCTTTACTTCAGGCTCTGATATAATGATCTGCTTTTTAGATCTGGGAAAGGTTTCTTGCCTTATGTCTAATTTACTAGTAAGTCTGGAAGTTTCCACTGACAGTAGTATGAGACTGTGACACAGTATCATCTGGATTTCTTGGAGTAATCTCAAGGAGGCCAATATACAGGGAAGACTAGACTGGTGACAATCTTATGCCATCCAACTATATGTGGTGTAAATTCTTGTTGCTGCTACTGTTCTTCTTCCTCTCCCCGCTCCTCTCTTCCTCTCTTTATAAGAACATCAAAGGGTAAAATCTGAGGAGTGAGGAATGACTACCTATACATCAAACTATTTTATTGACACTGCTCTTCCTTTAAGAAGCATGGGGCAATTACCATGACTCATTCCCCCTTTTTATCCTAATAACAACCCAATGAAATTGGCTAGACTGAGCAGACCCCATAAGTAGGGGCTTGAACACTCATTTCCTTATTCCTACACCATTCCTTTTAGCCACTGGTATAGCTTGGTGCGAGTGGGGGCGTGGCAATGGCACAGTGGAGGAACAGTGGCGCATAGATGGCGGGCAAGGAGTGGCAGTGCCTCCCAAAAAGTGCCGCCCAGGGCTCACCGCCTCCTCATCCCCTGTCCCTACGACACAGCTTTTACTACTGCACCATATCTGCCAAGAGATACTGAACTGCACACTTACACCGTCTTATGGAAGCCACTCCCCTTCTTTACACATCTCCTGACCACCAGCTACTCAGAAGTTCATGTTTCTATTCATTTGATCAATTTTGCTCTAACAAGCAACAATACCTCTGTATGCAAAAAAAGAATCCAGACAGACTACTACAGATATATTACTCAAGTAAACCATGTAAGAGTCTTCTTCTATGTAGAAACAGGCATAGGATGATTGACCATCATCCTGTAACCTACAGGATTAAAGTAATAAGGAATACAATCTCTGTTGTATATTCAACTCTTGGATTTTTGCGAACGCTTTTGGCTTAGGTCCTGCAAGGCAGAAGGGTAAAGGATGCTTCATTCCTAGACAATCTAGCAGATGGTGCAAAATGCTGGAAGTGATCTGTAGATCAATGGCTCACTCATCAGCAGCATCTGTGCCATGATTTGCTGTGATTGTTATAGTGTATTACTCCTATGCTGAAGTGACAGAATTTGGTTTTCTTTATTGCAAAACTTGGCTGGCGGGAAGCAGCAGGGTGTTGTTTTTTTCCAGCTCTTGAAGTAATCAAGGTTTCCTCAATATACGGGATGCTGCACTACTAAACATGAAATACTTGAGCATAATCAATGTTTTCAAGTCACGTGATCACTGATGTAAAGTGATTAATAGTGCTGCTTCAGCAAATGCAATCATTACATTTTTAATTAACCTCTTCAACCTTACCCACCTTCTACTTTTGTTATACATTAGCTCTTTGCCGTTTTTGCCATTATTTGCATTTGACTAGGTTAAAACAATCAAATGAAAAATTATCCTTCTAATTTGTAAAATAACCCTTGCTACTTACAAATTAGAAGGCATTGTACATGTTTCTGAAGGGAGGGCTGTTATAAATCAGATCTAAGACATGGCAAATTTTGAACTCTGTGGCTTTCTTCCCACCTAATTTTTGTTTTGGCAGCTCACCGTTAGTTAATGGCTCTGGCTACCAGGAAGCTGGCTTTTCAAAATTTCTCTCTCAACCTAATTATGATTACACCATATAAATCATACAATGATCAATTATACAAATCTTAGGTTCATGCATTATTTAACCTAGCATTTGAATCCACACAGCAGGAGTATAGCAAATTCTGACGCCTCTCTCTTTATATGCCAACAAGAGCTTTATGGACTTAGTACTGTCATGTATTAAAATTTGGACAGCCAAATGTACTCGGAATGAGGATGGCATAGAGTGGAAATGACTTCACAAAAATTCGACCATTGTCCACAACATGTACCTATCCACATTCACATGGTGTTTATACTAATGATACTATTTTGACTTCAATTCCATAAACTAGGCTTCTTCAGTAATATTCAGGTACTACAAATCAACTTGATCATTGCAAAACAGGTTATAAGGAGAAACTTCTAAGTGGTATTAAATCTATGATGAATTTTGATATCATCTTTTAAATATTCACAAACATGCTCACTTGTTGGAATATATATTTTTTGTAGATTTCTACAATATTTATCCAAAAAATGAGGCATGCATATACATTTTTTTCATGTATGTACATTTTTCTTACTTCCATATACCAAAATATAAGTATTCTAAAAAAATATTCTAAAAAATCTTCATGATTTCTCTTAAAAGAAAGCTGAAAGATACATGAGCAATAATTTCTCAGACAACAAATTGGAAAACTATTTAAAATCTCAGTTAAATGGAATTTCTTTTCCATCCATAGCAGCAGTTAAAACTAGCATTGGTCGAATTACACTGGGGAACAAAATCTCTAATATAGGCCAGGAACGCACTGTTGCACCAATGACATGGTGGTCCAGGGAGTGATGTGGTGGTGGTGCTCATATCATGAGTCTATTGCTAGAAGTACTGAGACTGCTTTATTAAATGATGACTGGAATCATGCAGGTTCACTAGCATCTCATCTATTCCTACTTGTTGCCTGCACCACAGGAGGTTGTATGAGACCTGGCTGAAACCTGGAGTTGTTGTTTGTAGGAAAACTTCCCACCAGTCAGGGAAAAGATGGGAATAGGGACTACATCTCAATGGTAGAACTCATACTTTACATGAAAAAGTTCAAAGGTTCTATTTGCTACTGGGAATGACCCCTGTTTGAAGCCCTGGAGAGCAGCTGCCATCAAGTGTTGACAATACTGGGGCCACATGGACCAAAAATCTTACTATTAAGGCAACTTCCCATATTCTTTCCTAGATTAATTCAGAATTAATTTAGAATTCCAACCCAGTCCTCCAATTCTGGGAGGGTCTGTGGCAACCTAGAAAAGTATCTAGAGGGATATGTCATGTGGTTGACGATATTAAAACTCTTGTCTGTGCAGGTAATAAAACTGAGCTCAACTGTGAACATAATATATCACATTAAGTACTTTTAAGTATCACCCCTGTCCTTAAAAAGTGACTGCTGCAGGGAGAGCTTAGAAAAGTGCTAAGCCTTGGTCACTTGCAGTCAGCAAGTGGTAAGAAGAATTAAGAAGAGCTACCCCTATCTCTCTTGGGCCATGACTGTAATACCTAGTAACATTTCATCACATTACTGAGTTTACTTCAGTTGTGCGGGAAGAGGCTTTATCAGGGAGTAGCAAAGGAGGAAGCACAGTGTCGTATTCAGATTGGAAAAGGACTTTAGGGAGAATGTCATTCTCTGACAATTCACCTCCATGTCAGTCTCACTACAGCCCATTTGCTTTCCTTCTCTCCCTGGGCCCCAAAAGAAGGGGCAAACGCAGGATGGCATTCCTTCTGCTTTCTCTTGCTGTGGTTTTCATACTTGTAAATAGCTGGAAAACTGGCTTAAAAAGGTACAGAGCCACAGGTCTTGGCAGGGTCAGGCGTGCAGTGATGCTAACCCTTGACATTTATCCTGGGAAGCACATTTCCTAGTAGTCCTTAAACGTCTTCCAATATTGGATGTCAAGATGATTACTGTGTACTAGTGACTCTTGTCTTTCAATGATACCCCACATAGTACATGGAAGAGTAAGCCCCAAGTGAAACATGCCCAACTCACTGTCCCTGTACCTGTAAACAAGAAGATCAATACAGCTACTTTCACTACAGTGGAACAAATGATAGTAGAAGTTATAAACGATCTGTTTCGAACGTCAATAACGCAGATGGGGCCGATGCTGCTTTCACGGTGACAGGCACAGAGATGGGGTGATGTCTAACAATATGGCAGCTGTGAGAATGAAAGAGGTATCGGATAGAAATAGCAGCAGGTATTGTAGCAGCTATTGAAGACTCCCTCTTCTTCCTTTTTTCTCTGGCTAACTGAAAGAAACAGGATCAGCAGGGAATGATTTAGCTTGTCTCCTGAAAGCACACTTAAATGGCTACTGACTGTTCTTTTTGCAGTTTGCATTTTTGCCAATCTATTAGTAAAACAAAGCAAAATTCCAAAGTTAAGAAAAAGGCAAGATATACAAATACAGGCAAGGAAACTACAAAAACCAAACAAAACCAAAAACTGTGCACGTGAACGGGCTTTGTAACACCACCTAGGTTGTATGTGAAGCCACAGAATGCAACCTCAGGCACTGTCAGATAGCCAAAAGCATCCTTCATACTTGCTATTTTTAATACTTGTTACTCAGGAACAACAGCGATAGGAAAGTCCCCAATTCAAATACCACCTCAAACCATCAGTTCATTGCATAACTCAAGGAAATCCATTCTCTTTCACACTTGCCTATCCAAATCGCATTAGGGAAATAATGCAGCTCTTGTAATAATGGAAACAGTGAGATTATAACCTGATTCATATTGGCTACTCCCAATTAAGCTAGAATATTGAATTAATGATTGAATGGGGATTCAACATGTTGGTAAATCCCACTAATTCAATATGTCTACACTAGTTGTGAAATAGAATTCAGGGCTATATATGAAGCACCATGAATACAGTATGCCCTCTGCTGATGTGACCTCAGCACATATGAATGCAAGATCACATGAAACTTCATATTCAATTATCATAAATGGACACACCAGGCATGTGCCCTCTCTAGAACGGATGCACACATGTTGTTCCATTGATGACAATGGCCTGGATCATTTTTTGTTTTATGTGAGGGTTCCTGGAATGGAACCCACACATGTCTAGAGGACACACTGTACTTCAAATACTAAGCAAGTGCTAAATATTATCAGCAGTGTTTAGAGTGTTTGTCTCTTACAGGGATGAGAATAATGTAGACCTTCAGATGTTGCTAAACTGCAATTCCCAGTATTCCTCATCACTGGCTACACTAACTGGAGCAGACTGCAGTAGAAGTCCAACCATACTTAATTTTCAGCTTTAGTGTCTCGTTGAGGTCATCCTCAAAGACTCACGTGAAAATAAATTATGATCTAGTCTGTATTTCTACAAACAACTAATAAAATGAACAGTTTATGAGACGCAAACTTGGAATTTCTGTAGATCTTCCAGCATCCTCAGGAGTTTTTTGTCTTTTCTTTTCCATTTGATCCAAAAATGTTAACTTTGAACCTGGCCTAAATCTCATTCAAGTAAATAAAAGCAGAGATTTGGATTCATTTCACTGTAACTATACTAAACATATATTTCAAGCTTTATAAAGAGCATAAAGAGATTTCTAGGGGCCTTTCCACACGTGGAGGAGAGAAACAGGGGGAAACGGGGCAGCGCACGCGGAAACGGAGCTTACCTTAATCCGGGTAGTTCCGTTGCCGCAAGGAGCAGTGCGCATCCGCCTCTCCACACTATGGTAGCGTCCGGCAGCGCCCAAAATGGTGCCTTACGGTGGCTCTCCGCCAACTGGAAAGCGCGCCAGCCGTAAGCCCGCCCCCCGGCAGCTCTGCAGGGACATGCTTGCGCGCGCCTGCAATTCTACACAGGGCGCTGCGACAGGGTAGCGCGCTCGTGTTTTATAAAGACCACATGAAATGTGGTCTTTAAAAAACATGCGGCGCCACCCCTTGCGGCCTCGCAAGGGCGGTTGGAGGTGTGGAACCTCAACAATTAATACCACCCCTACGCATTCCACGGTGTGGACGACCTCCGGGTGAGGTTCTCCTACACCTCTTTTTTACCCCGTGTGGAAAGCGCCTAAGTCTCACTGAAAATACATATTAGATCAAACTCTATATTACAAATTATATTCTAGAAAGGGGCTCAGTAATATTACTGTTGATAAGTGCTAATCTCTTAAAACAGCCTTATTCAGTTGATGCACTTCAGATGCTTTGGACTATTACTTCTCATTTGTTAAAAGTATTTGTTGCTTTCTTTCCCACAAGGTCCCCCAAAACAATATGCAACATCCTGTTAAAAACATTACTTAAAAACATTTAAACCTTGTTTTAAAAACCAAAGGCTGAATGGAACAATAAATATAAGCTCAACTGCCTGCTAGAAGGTCAGTGGGGATGAAGCCGGCCTGACCTACCTTGGGAGGAATCTCTGCAACTGAAGTGCTACTACTGAGAAAGTCCTGTTTTATGGATTCTCTAACCCAGATTCTCAAGGAGGGAGAGCAGGAAAAGGACTCTCTGCTGAGGATCTCAGTTTCTATGCAGCCTCACACGGTACGAAGCAATTTTTCTGAAATATCCTGTCTCCAACAGTTTAGGGCTTACGTTTCAAGATCATGAACTGAGGCTTGTAAACAGAAAGCCAATGCAAGGAGTTCAAAACTTTTGACATATGATCCCTACAGCACAAGCCAGACATCTAGACATCTGTAGTTTCTAAACACATTTCAAGGCTTTTTCAAGAGCAGCCCCACACAAAGCACATTATAATAGTCTAATCAAGGCATACATCACTGTGGCCAAATACATCTTTTCTAGTTGGAACTACCAGTCTACTACAAGTCAGCAAAAGTACTGCTGGCCAAAGTAGCCACATGGACTCTTATTCAACATCATACCACCTGGGGTCAATAGGAAGTTGAGGCCAAAATTTCTCTGGGGGGACCTAGGCTAACTTGGAAACTGACCCTCCTTCCTTTCAAACTATTCTCAAAAACAGAATAATAACATGAGAAAACTATTTCAAAACATAGCCATAGATAAACTTAATTATCTTCTAAGAATGGGATACTAATTTTTTTATGATTTTTGTCTTCTGGTTCACCTACCAGTTAAATGCAGCCCTGTTTGAAATAGCAATTGCCCAATAACTGGCAAGGACAACACCAAGACCAATGAAGAGATACAGCCATAAATACAGTTCAACTGGGAAAAATATTTAATTCGGGTGGAATATATGGTACAGAAGTTCTGACAGTTGCAAATACCAGAAGTAATCATTTTTATTTGTTTTACTCTTGCCTTAAACCATTTTGCAGAGGTAGCCAAACTTTAGTCCTCCAGATGTTGTTGGAGTGCAACTCTCATAATTAGTTATGTGAGCTAGGGTTGATGGGAGTTGCATTCTAACAGCATCTGGAGGGTCATTATATGCCAATTTTGTGTATTCCTTTTATATTGTACAATTTGTGCTAAATTGTATACCTAACTTCCGAAAAGGAAGCCTTACAATATAATACTGTTCTTTTCCTATGGGCCACAAAGCATTAAAATATATTCATTTTATGTGAACCAATGAAAGTGAAGAACATATCAATAGTTTTAGATGATAACATTATTTTCAAACTACTGGTTGGGAAAAGGTAAGCAGCCATAGCTATATCTATTATAACAGACAACATGCACTGACTGTTCCTCCTCTTAAAACATTTGTCATTTTAATTTTAATAAGAAAAGTTTAATATGCAATATTAATACTATTGAAGAGTGATATGCCATTGTCCTAGGCCTGCAGTACAGCAACGAGGAAAAGAGCATTTATTTCTCTCCTCATGTCCTACTAAGCTTTCATACTGTTATTCTTAGTGGTAAGATTAATCGCAAACGAGATGTATGTTTCCCTTATAATAGAACGCTTTTGACAGTAAAAGGGCATCATTAAACTGATGTTTTTCAAATACATCATGTCATTGTCTCCATGCATTGCCCTTTGAAAATCTGCTGCCTTTGTGTCAGTTTTCCTAGAACTGAAATAGCTGACAGGGCTTCAGAAACATACGGTGCATCTGCATTTGTGGCTGGGGAGGAGAGAGGACAAGAGCACTCATCACAGGGAAGTCCTACTGTAACACTTGAAACGTTGCTCAAGAAATACCCCCCCTCTTCTCATTTGGACATTGCTGTGCCAAACGCAACAGGACCAAAGCAGAAACCTATGGGTAGGCCAGATGTTGCAGCATTTAGGAAACTTTTGAGTGTGCAACTTGCTCCAAGAAGATTTGGGTCCAGATTGAAGATCTGTACGCTTCAGTCCTGAAGCTATTGTTCAGAGTCCCTTCCTACTAACTAAATGGGAAGACATAAGATGGGAAAAGATGAAGCTCAGAGCCTAGTATTCCTCCAGCTCTCCAAAGGCGGCACACTGCTGGATGGTTCCTGAGTCTCTGAGTCCATGATCAAGTCATTGCTAAACTCTGGGTTAATGTGACATTTCTAGAAATGACAGAAAACCACAACACTGCACATGCAGCACTACCTGCACTGTTCCCTCTTCTCCACTTTCACCTGTCACTTTAGCCTACAGTGCAAGCCATTAAGGCTCCTCACAGGATATTTATATTTATTAAAGCATTTCTATTCCATCTGTCCATAGGATCTCAGGGAGGTATACAGCATAAAAAACTCAAACCATTCCCAGACTAAAAACCTAAATTATTTGAACAAGGTAAAAGCATATTACTAGAGTTAAAGGCACTTTAAAAGCAATACTTAAAACCAGTTTAAAAATGATAACAATTTAAAGCCATGGATATGCTGGGTGGAAACACATTAGTTCCGGAAGGATTTAACAAAAAGCCACATTTCAGCTTGGCACTGGAAGAAAATCAGCGCTGGTGCCCACTGGACCTACAAGGGTAGGGCATCCCACATTTGGGGTGCAACAGCTGAGAAGACCCTCTCCCATGTTCTCCCACTTCATATTGCTCCCAAACCCCCGGTGGGACACAGAGGAGGATGCTTCCAGAAGTCCAATTCTCAGGCAATTGTATATAGAAGGAATGGGTCTATCAAGTAGCAAGGCGTCAAGCCATTCAGGGCGCTTTAAATGTCATCACAATCACCTTGCATTCAGATTGGAAGTGAACTGGTAACCAGTGCAGCTCCTTTAAGATTGGTATTATATATGATCTCTACAAAGTATTCCTGAAGGAATGCTCTCTATAGAGTATTTCTGAACCTGCAGAAATCTCCGTGCAGATGGATCCCTAGACATCTGTGTGAGAAAGTCGAATTGCAAGAATGCAATTGCTTGCATTACAATTGTACAAAGGCCGTCAAAGACATGGCATGATTAAGAACACTATTAAATGCAGCAGAAACTTTAAATAATATGAATAATGACTATCTACTCAGGCAAAACACTGTGGGGAGGAAAGGTATCCAGAGTAGATTAGTGGGTCAGTAAATATATAGAGTGTACCAAGTCTCACATATTTGACATTGGGAGAACAAAGCTATCCATCAATGTCTGGGTATAGATCGATCAAACAGAATACTGCAACTGAAAACCTAAGAGTATGATAGTAATAATGTAGCCATAAAGCCTCCAGTCTATAATTGACTGCTTCCACTTCAAGCTAGTATGTCTAAAACAGTGACTAATGTTCACCTAAAGATTTCACTTGCATTGGATGACAATCAGTTACACCTCACACTATTCTCAGCAGATTGCTTGTATACGATAATGGACTATGGATGGAAGACGGAGAGAGGAAAATCTATTTAAACATAGAAGCACATGCAGAGTACAGGAGAAAACTCTGAAATATATTGGTTATTTTTTAAAAAATACACAATCAAAAGTATGTTGTCTAGTTGCGAATGGGAAAAAAAAGGTTTCACACAATGAATGTCCTAAGTATGTTCCTATTGCAATAAAATCAATGCCAAAAAAAAAGAAAAAAAAATTAGGAGAGCTAAAAGAAAGGATAAAGCTAATATCAAACTTAATAAAAAAACCTGCCAGAAGGAAAAATGAAATGGAAAAAAACTCAAAAATACTGGCAAAAATTTGCATGTGCTAGACCATGGGAAAACAGGAGCTTTCCCTGGCTTTGCGTCTTTCCAAGGATCCCAGAAGCTAAGCACGATGTGAAGGAGAGCTTCTCTCATCTTTCTTCCATCTAAAGAAGCTGACTATCCCAAAGTAAGCCTTCATCAACTGAAAATATGATGTACTAGTGGCATGGTAGTCAGCACACCTGTGAGGCCCTGCTGAGGCTGTAATAAAATTAGCACCCAATACTTCTGCTACTAAGATCAGTCCAATGAGCTTATACTGACAGCGGGGCCTGAACCATATGGCTTCACACTGACTTTGGCAGTTGTTGAAACAAATCATGTTTGAAGCTCTCTGGGGGTTTAAGGACAATGTTCCAGCTTTTTCTGAAGAACATATCACTATTCTGTCCTCTTATGATTAATGATTTTTATTTTTTTACTAACTCATGCTCTTTCTGGACTGTTACAGTATCATTTTCATCAATTAGTGTATATATCCTCAAATCACCTGGCAATTATTGACAATCTCATGATTTTCAAAGGGTTTTCCTAGGTAAGAAACAGTCAGAGATGGTTTTGCCAGTTCCTTTCTCTGAAATATAGCACCTGGTATTTGTTGGAGGTCTCCTCACTGAGGGCTGACTCTGCTTAGCTTCCACGATCAGACAAGATCTGGTGTCTTTAGGGTATTTGTTATTGTTGTGAGGTTTTAAGTCATTTCAGACTTATGGCAACACTAAGGTGAACCTGTTACAGGGTCTTCTGTGGCTGAGAGTATGTGATGCTCCCTAGGTCACCTAGTGGGCTTCCATAGCCAAGCAGGGAACCGAACCCTGATCTCCAGGGTCATAGTCTAACGCTCAAACCACTACACCATGCTGGCTCTTCTTAGGGTATTTAGACTATTTCCATCAATACTATATATGAATAGAGGTATCTCAGATAACAACTCTGACACTCTTAACTTCTGAAACTTAAAAGCAGCAATCCACAAACCACTTACTCCAGTGTAAGATATTAAAGTAAACAAGACTGCTTCAAACTAAGTGGTTTGTCGATTGCAGCCAAATACCTGTCAAAATTAAGGCAGCCTTTCTGTGTACAAGATAGGCCAATATCGAAGTATTCTGTCTTGCTATTGTGGTGTGAGTGGTAAACATAGAATAGCTGTTCTGAAACTACAGGGAGTCAATTATAGGGCTATGAAAGTAAAGCATCACTGAAAGCTTCAGCAGAGCTATTCTAGTCTTATTGCTTGAGTTCGTACCTTTACCTCAGTAATCTAAATGTGCAAGTCTTCAATTCAGGGCTGATCATGTGGCTCAATGGTTGAGAGAACTGGGCACTGTGTCTGTGAGACACCCAAGCTTACAAATTATTGGTACCAAAAGAGGGGATTTTAAATTGCTTTGTTGGCCTCATTGCTCTTTTTTTTAAAAAAATTATAATTAAAATTCCTGATATTCTCTAATGGACCATGAGTGTACATCAAATTGCTCTGTAGCCTTTGATATGTACTTAAAGGCAATTGGCTAGTCTTACTGATGTATTTTTAAAGAGCTACTTATTGATTAATAATGTTTTTGTATTAATACAACCACTTTGTGGGGAACTGAGAAACATCAATAGTAGAAACCCATATTTATACACAAATTAACTGTATATAGATCTGCTGCTTTAAGCCAAATGGGGTGCATCCATTCATTCCTTTGCAAGAGAAACTCAACAACTAATAGTAAAGTAGATGAAAGCAAAACTTGGACTTGTTTGTCAATTGCATAAAATGACTGCCTGCAATTCATGTCTTCTCGCCCTAGTGAAGCCGAAGAACAGATGACATAAAGCATACATTCTGACTTGCTTATGCTTTTGACACGCTAATAACTGTAATGCTTTACCTGGTGACAGCATTTCATATCTTTTAGAAACCATAGTGGCTGCAGATGCTGATGAAAATGAAATAAAATTGTTCTTAAACATGGGAGAGGAGTGTTAGATGCACAGGAATGAATGAATACTGGAAATCGGAACTCTGGCCCTGAGCTAGCGCATGGCAACCACACTTTCACATCAAAGCCTAACTAAACTGAAATCAAAAGTTTGTGTACATAGCTTCAGTGTCCTTAAAGAGTCCCCAGAAAAAAACAACTGTGAAAATGCAAAGTAACTTCCAAGACAAAGATCTTTTGCCAATAACTTTTGCCAATTATCTCTAAAATGTATTTCAGAATAAGGATAGACTATTTCTATACTGGAGAATGAACAACCATCTGGATATTCAACTAAATGTAATGCTATTTCACTTAACTCAGAGAATGATGTTTTTCTAAGTGAAGTTCTTTATCCAAAGAAAATAGACATTTAACTCATTGGAGTTAACATGTTTTCTATTTAAGTGAAAAGATCGACACATTCTTCATAGCCGCAAAACTGTTTAACATACTACCAGATAAATATTTCACCTATAGCTTCTTCTTTCCAAACTTCTGTGTTGGTGAATCATACCAGTTTTCCTGGACAACTCAAGCAGTCCTTGATGTTGGCCATAGTAGCCTCTGAGATACCTGTCTGGTATGGTATTAAGCTGCTTCCAGCTATTCATCTGGTTGTGCTGGGTACGACAAGGTTCTACTCTGTCCCTGGTGATTTTCAATATTCCTGTCAGGGCTGGAAAACTTCCATGGGTTGGAGTTCTGCACTGGCAGCCCCTAAACCCACTATGGGCTGCACTTCTATTACTGTTACTGCTCTACCACCCCATTTTGGCAGTCTGATAGCAGTGATCAAGAAAAACATTTCTGCAGTAAAATAAGGAGTTAACAAACTGTATGATCTCGAGATTTTGTTTCAAAGTAACATGCAACGTATTTTCCTGCTATCAATGAGGCAGTAAATTTGGCTGTGGTGGTTGCAGGGGTTCTATATGTCATTTATGCTTTGCCCACTGCTGAGCTATACAACACCACTGAGGGTTAAAGCTTCTTTCTGTCATGAGCTACATGCTATTGATGGGTGGGGTAGAAGCCAGTGGAAGAACCAAGCCCATCTCAATGTCTCTCTTTCTCTCTCTCAATCCCTTTCCCCTCTCTGGCATCTGTCCCTTTCTACTTGCCCACCTAGTGAGTTGCTTGGAAAGCTGCTCGTACTGCAATCTGGAGTGACCGCTAACAAAGAGCTTTGGAAATTACACATGAAATCAGTTCTAGAGCCATGGGTTACTTATCTGTTGGCTCATGTTTCATCAATTTGTGGGGACACATGGCTCTACTTTGATTTTCCACCTCTAGGCTTCAGGAAAGAAGTGAAATTCCTACTGGGCTGGATGAGGATGAACAACTGAACAATACAGTGCTGTGAGTGGAAAAGTTAGCAGGTCTGCAACAATAGCTCACCTTGTTCCTCTAATATTAGCAACAACTAGATTCAAAGACATGAGGAAAACGCTCTTTACAGTAGTAACTCCTACTGATGAATTCCTACCTCAAGATATTAAATTTTGGGCTGATATCTGTCCAGTTTTAGGTAAGCCTTTGAGACATTTTTGAAGTCCATTTTGCATTAGGGAAGGTTTCTAGTCGAGTTTACTGGCTTATTCAACTTTTGAAAATGTTTAAAATTTTAATCTTTTTACTATTAATGTATTGTTCTATTGATTTTGAATGTTGCTTTAATTGTTATTTTAAAATTTTGTTTATCACTTTTGGAAATTACAGTCCAAACTCAAGATAAACATGGAAGTACTAGCAAACCCCCTCTGAACAAAGCTTAGCAAGAAAACCCAATGACAGACCCATCTTAGGGTCACCATAAGAAATGACTTGAAGGCACACAACAACAACAACAAACTAAACTTGACTTCATCCTAGTAACATTTAAATCTGTCCAAACTCAAGTCTTCCATCTTGCCTCCCGGATCTCCCTGCAAGCTTTCATAGACAGCTAATATGCATGTATATTAGCAATAAGAAAAGAAGAATATGGGAAAGTGATCTTAATAAGGGACAGAAAGAATACTGTAAATTTTCTGGCTGTTGCCAAGAAAGGGTATCTTGAGATACTGAAGAACAAGTTAAAAAAAATCAACTAAGATTTTTTATCCAGGAATAAGAGTAAAAAGATCAGCATTTAATTTTGCATATTGTTCCAGCCATCATAGTATATTTTGCTCCCCCCACCCAAAAAAACCATCTAAAACTTCTCATACATTTTGCACACTCACCAAAAAAAAAAAATAATAATCATTTTTGGTGAAACAAAATATAAACCTGCAGGAAAAATTTTTTTGAAACTTTCCACTCTGATCTGTGAGAACAAAATTAGCAAATATTTATATTCCTAACCTTACTTGAAAATGAAATCTGTGAACTCTATGAAATCATATGGAAAAGCAATGGTGTATTTCTCAAGGTGATTTCCTTTTCATACTGTTACCATGATTTCTGGGGGTCCCATGAGGGACACCTAAGTGCGCTCTACATTACAAAGTTGGGAATTAGTCAAAAGAGCACAAGCTAGCACTACGAGAGGCAGGGCAACGTAGCGAGATCTTTTACCCAATGTCTACGAGGTCAGGCCGAGTCAAGGAGTAAACAGATGTAAATAATAATTGTTGTTTTATTGATATACAGTCAAACACGTGTATGCAACACACTCACACAGAGAACTATAGAAATAAAGGTTGGAGTGGGATAGAGACATTTTAAGAGGAGGTTTGGTATAGAAAATACTGCACCTGTCCTGAAGCCTGGGAAGTCAGAGGAAAAAGGTCCGCTGAAGTAGAGCTCTCAGCACGGGGAGCTGAGGGGAAGGCCTGTCGAACAAAGCGACAACAAGGAGGGATGGAAGCCAAGAGCATTCTGATGAAGCGCTCAAAGTCAGGGGTTCTTATAGGGGAAAATGCGACCGCAGGTTAGTCTGTTCTCGGGGACAACAATGAGTTTGGGCTGGAGACAAAGCCTCCAAAAGGTCAATGATTTACATAATTAAGACCAAATTGTCAATAGAGTAGCCAGTATGCAAATGCAGAGTGCTTGCAGTTGAGTATTCAGCTCATCAAGCTGCCTGATCGGGGCAGGGAGTTCTTTGTAAGTAGCATGCATACATAATGTGGTACTTGCCTTGAGGTCTCCTAAAGCGACGGTTTGGCTATTTCTGGCCTGCCTATATGAGTTTGGAATATTTCAGCGATTTGCGGCCGAGCCTGTATGCATGCTTGTCCGGGAGCCTCGCAAACACATGGAGAGGAATAGGTAAAGGAGGCCAAATTATTGATAACAAATGATATCTAATATTCCCCAAGCTCAGGCTAGGAAACTGTGGTAACAATACCCTTTCAGTCTCCAGAATTATAGCATTACAACTCCACTTCAGCTGCCACGGCTGCATCCTATGGAATCCTGGGTTTTATACTTTGGTGAGGCTCCAGAGCTCTCCGGCTGAGAATTCTAAATACCTCTCTCTAAACTGTAAATCTTTCATAGGATCCAGAGAGGACTTAAAGTGGAATTATAGTGCTATAATAGAGGAGTGTGAAAGGGCTCCAGGTTTAACAGAAATACTACATCTGCTCCCCCCCCAAAGCCATCTCATTTCCAAGCATGTTGCAATCTGGACATGTATCAGGACATGTCAGAAGGAGGACCGTGTATGTCACCTTCCATTCATTAAGAAGATTTTCAGCAGAGTAAAGGAATGTCCACCCAGGAGGTGGGGCTAGCTGCTTTCCAGAGTATGGTTGTCCTTGCAGGTCTATTTGTAGGGAAAATGCATCCTCTCCAATGCACAGTTTGGTCCTGTGTGTGCAGTTAATCTGTACACATACAGTAAGACTGGTATGACACAGTAGGCTCAGGCTTTCATTAGAGTGAGAATTTTAAAAGCCAGATGCAGATTTTAGGACTAAGTTTCCATGTTTCATATGCTACTATAAAGGGTGTAAGTGAAACTACACCACTATCACACCACTCACATACTAACATATTGCTTTAGAAAACCAGCAAGTACTCTGCCTTGTCACGTAAGTTTATATGGTAAATAGTACATGCCACGGTATGACATGGCAAGCTGCCACATGGCATCTAATTTTCCAACATTACGCTGAACTCTTTTCGGGAAAGACTAATTCAGCAACCAACAACAGAACAAGGCATCATTTCAGTTGCTAAATTCTCAATCCTAGAGATTCTCTGCCTGTTGAAGCAGAAATTTCTCTTCAAGACAAATTGCTACCTTTAACTTACCCAACCACGCTGATCTACTCCTCACCTTTATTTTACATACAGGCTTCTAATAATGATTACATCTACATGTTGTTCATTCTACAAGGTGCACAATATAGCACCCAAAAAGCTTAGATTATTTCATCCTCCCAGTATCCCTGTGTGGCAGGATAGTCACCAAAGAAGAACTACCTCAAGACTACTTGAGGCTCATTGGGGCCTTAAACCTCCATTATCCTTCATGTTGATTTCATTTAAAGTTGTCTGTTGAACAGTATTTTGCCATAGCAGCAGCAGGGGAATCAAAACACTGATCACTCTGAAATGTTAAGTCTGGATACTTGTGGCAGAAATGGCATATGCTAATGATTGGCAGCAGTTTTTCTCTTCTCAAGGGACACCATGGGAAGGAACATTAATTCCATATTAGGTGACTTGTAGAGAGCAACCTCTGATTCCTTTAAATGAAAAGGGCATGGAGAAATCTATTTGACAGCAGAGTATGGCCATTCAATACTCTTTTCAGTGAAGAATAGCTACCAAATGACCAGATAAATTGGGCTGTTAAACTGGGTTTTATTTTATAATGTTAACACACAAGTCAGCTGGAGCAACAATGGCTAATCAAGTTCAATGTTCAGTGGATGTCCAGGTCTTATCCTTTTGACTAATTACCCTTTCTGCCCTTATAAACTTGAAAAGAACTCAAACCAAGGTAACAACAAGGCCTTCTAAAAAAAATATGCACATTTTTAGAGACAGAATTGAAAAGCCACCATTTTAACAAAATTACTAGCCCATAAAGAAGTACAAGAATGCTGCCGTCCTCACCCAGTGGCATCTATCTGCAAATAAAGAGCCTCCTACGATTTTTCAGGGGTTATTCTGACACTGACACTCTTTACACGTCTGCTTCTTGAATGCCTCTGGAAGGGGGACAAGCAACATACAGCCCAAGGGCTGAGTGTAGACTTAGAGGCATTCTGTGTGTGTGTGTTTTGTCATAATCGTTACAGTTACAGCTTTCAGTAAGGCAGAAATATTTCTGGTCCTTGTAGATGCAAAGATAACCTTCAAAAGATGGTAGCAGGCAATTTGGAAGGCTTAGTAAATTGAAACGCATTCTATTTTCACATCTTAGGCTGACTATGCAGCTCTTAATTTTACAGAGTAGAATGCTGAATTTGGACATTTAGCAGTCATCATTGTAGCTGGCTGGAAGCATCAGATGCTTGCAGCCATTTTCATGTAAGGTTTGCAACCATTTTCAAGTAAGTACTGTGTAAAATAGGATGATTCCTTGGAAACAAAGTTCATGAGACACAGCAGCAGCAGAATCACAACTGATGACTTAAGGAATATCAGGCAAGCATTTAACCTGTGCGCCACCATTTAACTCTAAACAAAGGTAGCAGGGACTTCAGAGAGATCAAATACAACAGGTAGCAGGCCAAAGATGTACAGCACTCTGTACCAAGAGCAAATAGATCTGCTATATATTATATCAACAGTCAATTAACCATTGCCACAGGTAGTTACATACATATGGATGAACATGACACCTATAAAGACGACTAGTATTTTATTTTATTTATTACATTTAGATGCTGCCTTTCTCCTAAAGTGAAATCCAAGGTAGTTTCCAAAACAAGTTAAAAACATTTTTTAAAAAAGCATTTAAAACAATTAAAAACAGTAAAAAACATACAAAACTATAAACACCTATGACAATTTTTTAAAAACAGTTTGATAAGTGAAGTTCCCCTGCCCACGCATTAAACGCCTGCTTGAAAAGAAATGCCTGTCAGTGAAAGGAAAGTAGGAAGAAGGTCAGCCGAGAGTTCCACAGAATGGGAGCAGCCACTGAAAAGGCTCTCTCCCATGTCCTTACTAGGTGAGTTTGGGACAGTAGCAGGACTGAGAGAAAGCCTTCTCCTGCAGATCTTAGGGCTCTGGTAGGTTCGTGTAAGGAGATATGGTCTTTCCAATAGTCTGGACCTAAGCTAGATAGGGTGGAGCTTTCCAAACTGTGGCCATTTCCGCACTGGACTGTTATAGCACGATGATTCCACTTGCCACATCCTATGGAACCAACCAGCCCCTCCTGAAACTGCAAACCCCAGGGTTCCATAGGATGTGGGAAGTGGAATCATCGCACTATAACAGTCCAGTGCGGAAACGGCCTGTGTTGTGACACGTTAGTGTGTAGGCTGCAATGTATAGGTGTGTCACACAAACATAATGGGTGGAGTGGCTGCCTCTCCCGCTGCCGGGGCGGGCCAGGCCTGGGTGAAGAGGCTGTCTGTGCTGCCACCATCCCAGGCTGAGAAGACCCTGGCAAGGGTGTCGGCAGGCCAGGCTCAGGTGGAGGGGCTGCCTCCACTTACTGAATTACCGTGTGACAAATTGATGCATGTCTAAAAAATGTGTCACCAACATGAAAAGTTTAAAAAGCTCTAGTATAGGGCTTTATAGGTATGACCAGTACTTTGAATTGTTCCTAGAAATGAACAAGTAGCCAATGACACTGTTTTAACAAGGGAGTTATGTGTTCCCTGTAACTGGCCCTGGTCAGCATTCTAGCTGCCATGTTTTGAGCTCACTAAAGTTTCTGAACAGTATCCAAAGGCAGACTCATGTAGAGTGTGTTATAGTAGTCCAACCAAGATCTAATCAAAGTGTGCGCCACTGTAGCCAGATCTGACATCTCAAGGAATGTACAAATTGAAAAGTATCCAATAATACAGGACAAGCAGATGCTAAGACTACACCCACTGAACCTGTCTCAACTACAGTATCCAAGCCAGAATGAATCTCAGCAATTTTGTCTGCAAAGTGCCTTACAAATTCATCACAGTGGACCAAAGAGGGCTCTTCATTTTCTTCTTCTGGGCCAGAATGTAAAAGGCCCCTGACACTCAAGACACCTCTGCTAGACAGCACTGTGAAGATGTAATGGTGGCAGAGAAGTATTATTTCTTCACTTCCACCATTACCACAGCATAGGCTTTCCAATAGGTTCTAGACCATGTTCAGTCAGACTTACTCTGCGTCTACCACCAATGTTGCTCTAGTCTCCGCCTCATTCTTTTCATCACCATCAGCTTCATAATAAACCATGAAACTTGCTTGGCTCCACTTTGTGGGAGTAGATGCTTTGGGGCAACTGTGTCTATCATACTGGTCATTCCTTTATTCCAGGAATCAGCCAGGACTTTGACAGGATCACCTGCCAAGGCAACAAGAAACTCCCCAAGAGCCATCAGGAATCTATCCAGATCTATAAGCCTCCTGGGTGGAACATCTTAATCAGCCCACACCCTTGAAGAAGCTCTGAATCCCAGTGAGACTAAACCTTACCAAGAAGCGATCAGTCCATGACAATGGAATTACAGAAAGTTCCTCTACACACAGAAATCTTTCCTCATCCTGCCCAGAACAGAAAACCTGGTCCAGAGTGTGTCCTGCAGCATGGGTCGCACCAACTGTTACTTGGAACAGGCCCATGGCTGTCTTGAAGTCCTGAGCTGCTCCTGACAGGGTAGTGTCTGCATGGGTGTAGAAGTCCCCCAGTGCAACAAGACAAGGGGACTCCAATACTACCGGCGAGACCAGCTCAGCCAGCTCAGGAAGGGAGACTGTTGGGTGATACACCAACAGAATTCCTACTCTGTTCCAGCCACCCACCTACCTTCAAAAACACACACTCAAGCCCAGCAGAGTGTGGGATAGGGCACCTGGTGAGAGAGATGGAATCCTGATCACTGTAACTCTGCCTGCATGTGTCACAGGTGCCAGCTGTCCATGTCAGGTAACAGAGAGCAGGGTCAGTAGGGGGCCATTCACAGTAGCAGAGACACTAACAGTCAGTATAGTTTGCCTGTTTGCAGTCCAGAAACAATCCAAAGGCCCAGGAATCCAGTGAGCAACATGGTCAGACAGTCCAGGGTCAGAAAATTCAGGTAGCCAATGAGCAGGGAGCCCAGAGAACACAAGAAAAGGACCAGGAATACACGAGTTGTTTCTGGCATCATGCTACTGCCCTGTGCCTTCTTTACGAAGGCTGGAGCCAGATGGCTCTCATCCCAGCCTGATTAGCTCCTGGTGTGCTTGCTTCTGCATGTCTTCCTTTGAGGCTGCTGCTCACCAAGGGAAGCTGAATCCTAGCCCCTGACACCCTTCCCCCCACCCGGCCATGCCTGCTGCTGTACAAAGAACCCAAATGGACAAAGCTGGGAGAGTTTACCTTCCCTCAGCTTCATCCAGTCAGGTCTCTGTAATACAGGCCAGGTTGGCATGTTCACCCAAGATCAAGTTCTGGATCAGAGATTTTTTTCCACTCATGACCTGGCACTGAGCAGCAGGATTTTCAACTCAGGGGATCTGTTGCCAAGGTCATCCAGGCTATTTGAAGTGGGGGTCAACTTGGGGGTAACCAACTTCCTGTGCCTCTCCTTTCTGTCACTGTACTAAGATTGTGTCCCCACACCATATCTCCTTCTGCCCATCACTGCCATACTATTGGGGGAGAGGGCCTAAAGGGCTTGGGTTGAAAGCTTGCATTTTGACAGCAGGTAACAGAGGATAGGAAATGGAATGCACTGACTGACAAATTAAAAACACTGAGGGACAGTGACAGAGAAAACCTGAGGAAGAAGATGTGTCTAATCAAATTGTTGTTATTCCACTTTTTCCCCAAAATTAGAAGTCAAAGAGACTCCAAAACTGGGACTCAAAGCGGCTCACCCTTTTATACCATTTATGCCTTAAGACATAAACCAGCACAAAATGAAAAGGGGATAAGAAATGATAACAGAGAGAGCAAGAAAATAAGCAGAAGTAAGTTTAACAAGCCAACACATCCCAGAAGAACCTGCAGATGAATAAGAGATGAAGGATGAAGCGAAAATAAATGGAGTAATATAAAGATAAGGCACAGGACTACAAGTTTAGCATGTAAGCATTTGGAAACCAATGGATCTGTGAAAGAAAACAGTGACTTGGTGAAGTGGTCACATGATACTCTCTTACAAAAAGCACCAAATTCGGGCTTCCTAACTAGACTGAGCACTAGGAGACCTAGTCTTGTGTAAGAGCTGTCTTGGCAGAACAGTTAGGTGTGGCCGCTACTCATTGTGTGTTTCCAATTTAATGCTGAAAGTACTGCAAGTTCCTCCATGAACTGTGGAGATTCACTTGCTGTAGGAGAATGGCATAAATGGTTGGGTGGGTACAATGACTAGTGATGGATTTACTTAGGAGAATGTTCAGAATAGTCATAAATACAAACTTTCCATAGAGATTTTTAATTACATTTTCCCAATTCCATTTACTCTATGAAAAAAAAAGCACACAGAAGGATGTGTTTTATCAGATTATCTTCTGTTCAAAGAGTATTCCATTACCCTACTTTCACATCTCTGGGACCAAGGAAGCAATTATACTATGTGTGAAGATATCTTTCCCTGTTTTTGTGAAAAACCCCTAAAGATTGACCATTAGAGGTACGGTTCTCATGCAAAGTAGTTGTCAAAGCCCCATATGTCATTAAAAGCCTTGAAGAAAAGTCTCCCCAGAAGATGTGCCACACTGAAGAGTGAACTAAACTTGTGAGTACACAGAATGGATTCTGAAAAGAAAAGCCATCAGCCATCAGCAAGCCAATAAAATTTAGGTTTTGTCATAAATTTTTCCATGACTCCAGAAGTGCTCTACTTCTCTGTTATACTAACTAAATCAGGATGATACACCTAAATTCTCTATGGCTTAAATGGATGCACATACACACACACACACACACACACACACACACAAACTTACAGAAAATAATCTGTAAAGATAAGAAACATTAAGCACACAGAGAAAGCTTTTACTGACCAGAGAGGAAGGTAGAGTTACAGCAGTCAGTTTGAGTAATACAAGAATGTCAAGAGCAGCTTAATGGCTTTAACTGCATCAGTATATTTAAAAAGCTCCATCTCCCACTGATTCCCCTAGACAGCAAAAGGGAGTTGACTCCAACTAAAAGCTGCCGTATATGAGCTGGACAAAGACAAAGCCGTTATACAGTATTTATATCTCTCACAGCTTAGGTTTATGGAGAAGCATTCACACACATGCCCACACAATCATCAATTTTTTGTATTCAGAGTACTACAGGGAGAGGTTATGTGTGTAAAGGGTACATTTGTGTGCATCATAAATAAAAAAAAAATCTACAGTTTCAAAATTTCAAAAAAAAAATCTATCTTGGACACAAAGATATTTGTGGAATTTGGTAACTATCAAAGCTGAACTGAACTGATCTTTTCACCAACCTACACTGGCTAGCATGGAGAAGACATCGTTGTACCTGTTCCCATATAACTATTAAAGACTGTTAAAACCTATCAGAAAAAAAAGTGTGAGTGATAATACAGCATTAAATATACTGAGATTCAAAACCATATATTATCAATTGAGCACCTAACAGTCAGTTGCTGTTTCTTCTACATTCCAATTTTCCCTATTAAATTATTTTCACCCAGAATAATTAGAATTTTGAAAATCTTGCAACCTTCTTATCAAAACCAATAGCAGCATATCTACCCTTTAAAACATACTGCCCTCCGCTGCTAAAATGGCCTCACACAAAGACATTCTCACCTACTCCTTGTGTGTGCCAGTATGTGTATGTATTATCAGTTTCAGCAAGCTAATGCTTCTACTTATGGCTAAAAGTTGCTTTTGTATAACAATGAGGTTCATTACTCTTTTAATATCTATGTGTTCTTTGAGAGCAAAAAGTAGAAGCATAATAAAAACCTTTCATAACAGTTGATTAGTAAATACAGCCTGCAGAAAGTCTAGCTCATTGCATTTTGCACATTAAAAATCCAAATGCACTGGGAGAGCTGGGATTTTAACCCCCCATAGCTTTAACACAAAGAAACACATTAATAAGATACAATTTAGATTTGCATTTTTTAATAAGCAAGGGGATCAAAGAACTAGAACACTGAAGGGGTGCAACAGTACTGTGAATTGAAACTGCATGGCATAGCAGGTATTAAGATACATAATTGTACTAAAAGAAAATTGGAATTATTTGAGAGCATGTTCTTTCTGTATTGTTACTGAAGTTACAATGAACCAGTAAAACAGAAAGTGGTGACTGGGTACTCCAGTTTGAAGACCAAAAAGGGTAAGTGGGTGAAGAGCAAAAAATTCCCCACCCTCATCAACCATATTATGTCTCTGCTTTCTTTTCTTGTACTTTTCTCTCAGCCGTGCTCAGTCCCTACTATCAAAGCCCAATTCAGAACAAAGCATATGGGGAGATAAGCCACAGGCAGGCAGAAGACTTAGTACCCTTTATCCACCTGCCTTTTTCCCCACACATTTCATATATAATTTTGCACTTGAGCTCAGTACTCAGACACGCCATGCCTCCTATTAGGAAAGGATGAAAAGGGGGAAGGTGACAGACAACAGGAATCAGAGAAAGCCTCAACTGTATCTTCCTTACCCATGAATCCCATGTAACAAGAGCCCCAGGAGCCAATGCTGATTCTTCACTCATTCTGTTTCCCTCTTTTAAATAAACCCCAGAAGAACTGGGACCATAGGAATATTTAAAGTTTAAAGGCACCTTATAGCATAACCACCATGTGCATTTTTCTATACACACATGCATGTATATATAACTATCTATTTCTACTTACAGACTCTTCATAATCTGAGACCATAAAATGCAATTTATTTAGCTTGTGTAAAAAACTAGCACTTAGTTTATGCTTCTGCTACCCAACCCATCCAAGGGTTGTATGCCTCTCCACAGCCCTGCTGGAGCTAGTACTTTCACTGGGGGATATGACATGTTTTGTTTAAGCTGCTTGAAAGATTTCTTTGAAAGAAAAGGGTATTGCTCAAGACTGCAGGACAGCTAGAGTTCCCTTGGAGAAACATTCCAAGCCTGCTGTTTTCTTAAGTCCCACGGCGAGCTGACCATGGTCCTGATTTCATGTGGCTAGTCCAGAAACTTGCCAAGCTTAATCACTTTCTCTGGGCCTCAGCTTCGAAGAGATTAAGGAGGCAAAACTAGGCTTTAAAAATCACAGATCTGTTGCTCTTAGGTGGTGCTTCAACTGCTTGGATCAAAAAATAGGGCAAACTAGCCAGCTAGTCTCCTCGTTAATTCACATCTGCTGGTGAGCATGTGCACTAATTACAGTATTTAGCCTCTATGAAGAGAAAAAATATTGAATGAATAGCTTGTTGTTCAAATAGGTGTTGGTTTAATGAGAGACTGCAATACTACATACCCCCAGATATTCACTGCCAGTACCTGACTCTTTCCTCCACGCCTGTACATCTACCATGGAGAACAAGTTCTACAGACAATAGATGACCACCTTCCCATTCAGTATACTTCAACAACTCCTGCTGACATTAAATATATGTAACAGCAGCAGAGGCAATGCTGACCTGACCCTTTTTAGTCTTCATCTTTAATTCATTCGGACAAGCAAGACAATAAGATGTTGAATTATTCTGAACAGTATATCTGGCACACAAATTGACACAATTTATTTGCACTTACAGTTTCATTCATGTTCCCAGTGATCAAATATGACCCTCTCAGCAAATACAGAGAAGGACTAGCACACAATGAAAGGGCTATAGAGGTACATCTTCATTTGCAAGATGCCATAAACATCTGGAACTAGAACTCACAGTACAGTAACTGTTCTTCACACAGTTGCAAACTAAAATTTCCAACTATGGCTAACAGAGGTAGCAAGGTGGGAGAGGTAATGGAAGACACTACATCTTGGGAATGATGGCATGAAGTGCAGCAATGTTCAATGAACTACAAAAAGGCATCACATCAAACCATGATTTAGGAAACATAACTACAGTATGACTCTGGCCAGAATTCAATGGTGTAAATCTACTGATGGAAAAAGTTCTGTCAACAACAGTAACTTCCCCTTCCCATTCACTCCACCAGGCACTCTCAATAATTTTTTCTACTTGTTGTTTAAACTGGAGTTAAACAGGATAGTTTGCTCCTCTTGCTCTTTTCTCCCCACCTTCTGTACCACCAAATCTTTTTTCTGGAAACTTTTCCAGCTCTCCAGAGCAGATATTGAGGGTATATAGGGTCTGCCAGGGAAGGAGGAATCTTCCCTACCAATATGTGTAAATGTGTAGGGAGAAGTCTGTCACTGGCCAGCAAAGCAGAATTCAACATTATTGTTTGAAATTGGTTTTCAAGCCATGGTTCACACTAAACACAATGCATCAGTACATAGTGAATTGTTTTTTAAGAATTGGCACCTGTGACATATTTGAGTATTCAGTGTTTGTCAGTCCCTGCAACTGTCACCTACTAATGTCAAAGGCCCCACCAGAAGAATGCAAACATGCAGGTATGAGACCCATCTTGTCATGTGAGTGAGAGCAGAAAGAAACTGGAACTGCCTAAACAGTCTTTCATTACTGAGTGGAACAGATCTTAATACTGGGATTGTCTAGTACATTTTCTAGAAGTCATCTCATGTAATTGGCCTGCTATCACCCCATTTTGAGACTTCACTTTATTGTAAAGGGTGTGCAAAGGAACTCTGCTATATCTGCTTCTTGGGACACCTCTCAGTTTAAAGTCTAATCCAGATATGTTATTGAGAGTTCAGTTCCAGCCCTCTGTTATGAATGCTGCTTGTGAAAAGACATGGGGAATTGTGCCTTGTAGGTCATGGCATACCTTTTAGTAGATTTTAGTATTATTGCTCAGGAGGTGTTTGTAACTTGACACCGAGACCTTTGAGGTGTTATGGAATTATTCTTGTGCTTCTCCTTGTTCCTGCCAGAGAAGTTACTGAAGACGACTATGGATCAAGAACACTGGGTCTTTTCAATTATTCATTAAAGTTATTTGTATACCACACTTCAGACAAACTTGTCACAGTGTGGTTTATAACAGCACAATTTTTGCACAGCCCTTTAAGGCATTCCACTTCACCCTTTCCTTTAGTAATTTTTTTTCTTTTTTCTTTAAAGACGACTAATTTCCCGTTATTAGTTAACTTAGTTACATTCCATTTTCACAAATCTTTTTTCTTCTAAGTTTGACCATTACTTCCTTGGGAAGGCACAGAATTACTCACTTTTACATTCCTTATGTCAGGAGAACCTTTGGTCCACTAGACAGTTTGGGTTACAATTCATACAGTCCTCTACCACAGGCTGGTACTCACTGAACTTGTAGGCTAAGACATCCAGAAGACCAAAAGTTTCTCATTGCCTACTATACAACAAAAAATACACTGTTGGCATTTAAACAACACCATCTCAGAGTTTCAAAACTGGAGCAAGAGGGGGCAACTAGATAAGCTAGAATGACAAGGATTTCTTTCTATGCAAATATTTTTAAAATATCACAAGGAATAGGGTTCATAAGCTAATGTTACCTCCAGGCATAACCAGCACTTATTCATCAGATCACTGCAGGCCTCACTGACCTTGGCGGTCTTACAAGGATCTTATTTTCACATGGATGAGCTGTTGAATGAATGATTTTCCCAAATAAGATATCTATCAGCATCAGCTATGCTTGTCTTCTCAACCCACAAGTATTTTTCTTGATTAAACATATTTAGTGCAGATATTAAATAGAAAATCCACATTTCCATTAATGCGAGAATGACTTTAATGTCTTGCCTCTATGGCCAAGTAGTAGAAAATAATGTTTTATAAAATGAAAAAAGTGGGGGGCATCAATATATATACTGGGCAACATCTGCCCCTCCAAACAGCTTTTGTACTCTCCGGCCCCTCCAGATTCTAATACCTGCCCTTTCTCAGGACCAAAAAGAAGGGAGGGGGTTTAAAGTATCTCTCCTGGGAACCTCCAGGAGAAAGTTACAAGAAAGTTGAAGGTCTTGCAGTGTTATATTACTACTGTTGCTGTTCATGTTATCGTCATTATTTCTCAGCCTAGGATTCAAGACAGTGTTTAACAGAAAAAAAAAATCCACCAGAAGTGGATCTAGCCATTTAGTAAAGCTTAAAGGGCCAAAGGGACACTACAGGAAGGCCCAATTTGGCCCGAGTGCCTGAGATTCTCATTTCTGGTATGTAATTATAGTGATGATGGAAATGGACAGATAATTACTTCTTCAGACTTATGAATATATGAGTCTTAATCCTCAACAAATGCTAGTAATAATACTTCTGCTCTTTTCTACAGGGCAGGAAGAGTAGCAAGGCTCACAGGTCAAGGCCAGGGCCTACTCAGTCTTCACCAGAAGTAGTCAAAGCAAAGGGGTATAACCCAGAAAAAGAGTCAAAACCAGTGCTAAGACCAAATCAAAGGCCAGACAGTAAAATAAGCTAACTGACGAGGATTCAAAGCCAAAGGCAAATAGCAGTCCAGGATCTAAGCTGTCAAGTTCCAGGCAAAAAACAATGTTAGTAGACAAAGTCAAACACAGTTAAAAGTCAGACACTAGCAGATCAACCAAATCACAATTTAAAGAGTCAAAGGTTAGCCAGCAAGTACACTGGTTCTAGTTGTCTTATTGTTCAAGAGTGAAGTTTATATAGCTGAATTCAACTGTACTAAGAGTTCAGCTGCTGACATTCTAGGCTTCTCTACTCCTTAGGACACCCCCACTGTTGATGGCAACTGGGCTCTTCTCTAACCAAGCGTTTGTTTTCATGTTTCCATATTCTTGCAGAATGAGTGAAGTTTCAGCCTCCACTTCAGACATTCTACAGCTGAACTGCCTAAGTTTAGGGGTCCAGCCTCAGATACTGCTGAGAGTCTTGGGTCTCCAGAAGTAGGTTGCTCCTTGCTAGTTTCTGACTTAAAGGCCCAAACTCCTCCTTCCAGCATCATCTGATAGGACTTTATATTCTGAATAGCAGTCACTTCCAAGATCATTGAGTGACCTATAACTGAGGTCTTTTAATTTAATCTGGGGCACCAAACACAAAGCCACAAACATTTATTGCGAGTGCTCAAAAACCCTTTTGTGTATTTCAAACATTCACAGAAATGCCTTAAATGCCCAGATGTTGTTCACAGAATCATAGAGCTGGAAGAGACCACAAGGACCATTGAGCCCAACCCCCTAACATGCAGGAATACATCATCAAAACATTCCCAACAGATGGGAATCCAGATCCAGCCTCTGTTTAAAAATCTCCAAAGAAGACGACTCCACCACACTCTGAAGCAGTGTATTCCACTGTTGAACTGCTCTTACTGTCAGGAAGTTCTTCCTAATGTGTAGATGGAATCTATTTCCTGAAGTTTGAAGCTACTGCTCTGTGTCCTGATCTGTGGAGCAGCAGAAAATAGGCTTGTTCCATCTTTCAAATATTTAGCTATCATGTCGCCTCTTAACCTTCTCTTCTCCAGGCTAAACATACCCAACTTCCTAAGTCACTCCTTATAGGGCATGGTTTCTAGGCCTTCTACTATTTTGGTTGCCCTTCTATGGACACATTCCAGCTTGTCAATCTTGTTGTTGCTGTTGTTTTTCCTGAGAGAGGACTAAACTGCTCATTCAGCCCTACATGTTACTTGATCGACATATACTCTGGAGGAACTACATGGTCCACAGTATTACATTTAACGAAGGCCAAGAGTCTAGTTTTTCTCAGCTTTGGACAAGGTGGAGCTTGGAGAAGAGTGCTTTCCTGCATGTAACAATGTCTTCATTAAAATCAGCTCCCCCAAACAGTATTTTTCTAAACACTTACTACTCTCCAGGTCTTGCTGGCATCTGTTACCCTCATTTTTCTCCTGAAGTTTGCAGGATGACCATTTCTGTATCTCAAGTCCCAGACTCTTATCAGTCGATTTCTGCTAAATCCAGGGAGAGCCAATCTCCTTGTGTTTTTGGATTTATATGCTGCTAAAGTTCTTTCTTTCCTTCCTCCAGTTGTGTTATCAGATTGAAGATTTTTTTTAAAAAAAAAATGTCTGCCTCTCTTTTCCCTTTTCTCTTTAGGCTCATTACCTCCACTTCCCTACTTTCTCCTCCATACTTTGCCTTTCTCTTTCTCTTTCCGAAGCACAGCTGTACAGAAGCCTGAAGTTTACTACAATTACATCTCCCTCTTTTTCAAAAAGATAACCTTCAATGACTTGACTCTGAATTCTGTGCCTTATGCCTTTTAATTGAAATTTTATTTTACAGTTAAATTCCAAAGTTTTGCCTCTTTTTTCATTTCTTGCAAGCCTTTCAAAATACCCAGAAAGACCAAAGTTTCTCACATTGTGCTCTGGCTAATGTGGCAAACTGTGCTAGTGTCTGGTCCAGCTCTACAAAGGTCTTAGCAGCCTGGCTTCTGGCAGGAATAGGTCCAAGGGATGCAGAGGCAGCACCAGATTAAATTCTGAAGGGCTTATTCCCTGAAAGTGGGCGACAGGTTCAGACATACAGAGCGGTATGTCCCAAACAAGAGCAGTAGCAAAGCTAAAACGATGCCAATCACAGCTCCTTTGACAGAACCCAAAACAAAGAATGGTTTTCTGAATCAGTAATAAGACTACCAAACCTTCTATGTTTTGGGAGGCTGGGTCTTATCTTTTTCCTAATGTGATGAGCAGAGGCCTTCTTTGTAACAGCAACAAATTAAAAGATTAACATTTTTTCAAAGATTAAATTCTCATGCAGGAGGAACTGCATTACAAAGTCTTTTTAGAAAGACAGAAGTGGATCAGCCAAATATAAGAATTTTCAAAGCCCACTGATTTAAAGAGGTAAAAAAAAACAGGCATTGGTTTAACTCTCCTGTACTGAATTCAATACATCATTAAAGGAGAAGATATGTAAAGGGTCATCAAACATACTGCAATAGCCTAAAGGACTAGAATAAGAATGACAGTCCAATGACTTATATTACACCCTTTTTAGGAATCAATCTGAAAAAAATCTGTATTAGCAAGAAGTCTGATTCAATGTCAACTGACCAACTGTTGGTCAGCCTCCCAAATACTGTATTCCAATATTTTTCCTACCAAAGTATTGCTTTGATCATATGTGAAAATATCAGAGCAATTTTAGACGGAAAAAAAATCAGTCTCCTAACATGGTGCATGATTTCAGACTTTGGATACAACACTCCTTCTAATACCTTGCGAAATATTCAAAATCTGGCTCTTTGATAAAATGATACTGCTAACATGCAATAACATAATTGTCACGCTGGAAACATACTTCACTTGTATTCTTGGCTAGTGCTATCGAGCTTCATTGACTTGGTTAAAACAAACGGTCATAAAGACTAGCTTTTGTTTATGAATTTGGCCTACACAGATAAGACACCACATTTTACACACTGCCTTTCAGCTTTACAGCTGAAAAAATATCAACAGAAAATAAAGCAAATAGAGTCTTCATCTATTTCCTATTCACTCCCAAACTAGGACTTATTAGGTTATACATTCATCTCTTTCATGAGTATCTTCTGTTTGGCGGTTGACGCAATGGCTCCCAACAGTGCCAAATTTTATTAAAAACCGTATACACGGATCATCTTAAACCAGCTCAAACATGTTATATATATGGCATCATCAACAGTAAGGACTGTTTGGATATGTTAATGCTAAGTGAGAGTAATATATCATAGTAGCGTCAATTTGATTAGTGCAATAGAAGCACATTTCAAAAAAAAAAAAGGAAATTGCAGGTCATTAAGAGTAAATTCAAATTATGGTATGAGTTTGAATGATTTTCGTCCTTCTATACAGGATTGGTTATTTTGTTCTACAAATACATTGTAATCTTTCATTTTACAATTCAAAGCATTCTTCTCACTTTGGAGTTGAATAATATTTTAGCTGACATAAACGAACCATGTTCTGTCAGTCTTTAAAGGTCTGATAAGAAAGAAAATGTGAACCTGTATAAAAGCTGCTATAATTACTATTGCTTTCATCATCTTAAAATCAATATTATTATTCAGAAGCAATTGTTTAGCTCTTCAAGTTTGTTCAACATTTAGTACACACATCTGAGACTTCAAATAAACCATTACATAAAAACAAATACATGGCACGTCATTGCAATTCAGACTAGAAAAGCCAAATGGATTACTCAAAGACAAAGGAAGGAAGATTTGCTGGAAAAATTGGGTTTTAAAGAAAAGCCGGAAGGAGAAGGGAAGGCATCTGGCAGATGAAGACAAGGCGGCTGTTCCAGATACAGAAAAAGGCATACAGGAAGACTAGCAGAATGAGACAAAATGAGCAACATAATAAGATGGCTGGGGAGAACAAAAGGGTATGAAATGATACAGACAGCAGGGCACATTTATAAAGAAATGATGTCCATTTCTAATGTATTATTTCCCAAAAACTTTTGAAAAAACGTAGACAGTAAAGCAAACAGAAATTACTACCAACAGACATCCATGCAATGTCTTGACAGTCAGCTTTCAACGGCGTGAATAGCACTGAAATCTCTTGCAGGTTTCCCAGATGCTATTCAAGGCCGCTTTCACTACAGAAATGTAAACTTTTATTTGTATATTGTGCCAGCTTCATCAACGTTTTTATTTTATAAGAAATCCTAACACTGTGACTGATAAAACTCTAGGACATGAGTATAGAAGTTAAGTTTCTCCTTAGGAAAATTACTGATGGATGGCAACCACTGAGCATCTATAAGACAGTGTTGGTCCCAAAGGACAAATGTACATCCTCCAGTTCATTCATACCACATGGTGACACAGGGTGATCATTTCTATTCCCACTTTAAACTGTGTTATCCAGCATATCAAAAACCAGAACAATGTGAAAACAAGGGTGTTTGTGTCATTTGTGAAAGCACATCATTACAATTTACATATGACCTTTGCATATTTAACAAGAGATATGTGTAGGTTTCTTCTAGCTACTACCTATGCTACTACCACAACCAAAAAGCACACTGGGGGTATTCCAACACTTTTCCTTACATTATTTCAGTACAACAACCCTATAAGGTAGGGCTAATTTACAGAGACATAAGAATTATTGTATTCAGTAGCTTTTGTGTGTATATTCCTTCAACTCATGGCTGACTTATGTTAACTCCATGAATTTCATAGGGTCTTCTTAAGCAAGGAATATTAAGAGGGGGTTCAACCAGTTTCTTCCTCTGAAATATAGCCTACAGTACCTGGTATTTGTTGGTAATCTCCTATCCAAGTACTAACCGATTTAGCTTCCAAGATCATACAGAATTTGGTGCCTTTAAAGCCTTTAGAGCATTTAG
This sequence comes from Iguana delicatissima, assembly GCA_948472985.1. NCBI lineage: Eukaryota > Metazoa > Chordata > Lepidosauria > Squamata > Iguanidae > Iguana > Iguana delicatissima. Next base: position 472,668 of record CAOKZL010000231.1, read on the forward strand.
GCTCTAAAACTTCCATGGATGAGAGCCAGCATGGTGTAGTGGTTAAGCGTTGGACCAGGGTTCAATTCTACACTTGGCCATGGAAACCCACTCAGTTACTTTGGGAGCATCACACACTCTCAGCCCCAGAAACACCTAAGGATCACCAAAAATAGGAAACAATTTGAAGGCACAGAAAAATAACTTCCATTAATACTCTGAACCAAGTACCAATTAGTGCCAACTCTGCTTAGCTTCCAAGATCAGACAGAAACTGGTGACATTAGGGTATTTAGCCCTAAAGGTTTTTACTCCTATCTAATTGTGAACTTAGTTATATAAATGTACAAGGGATAGTGTAGTTGGTGGTTAGAATGTTTACTCTGGGAGACCAAGCGACAGTGGCAAATCTCCTCTGTGTAAACCTTGCCAAGAAAACCCCAAGATAGTGTCACTGTAAGTCAGAGGCCATTTCTGCACTACACTGTCATAGTGCTATTATTCTACTTTCAACATTCTATGGAATTCTGGGATTTGTAGTTTACTGAGGCCAAAGAGTTCTCTGGCTGAGAATTCTAAAGACTCTTCCCTAAACTGCAAACCCTAGGATTCCATAGGATGGAAAGTGGAATAACAGCACTACAACAGCATAGTGCAGAAATGGCCTTAACGTCAGGCCTTTCTGATTAACAGAAACAATAACATCTTTTTCTCTTGCTATCCCTGTTCCCTCCAAATCTAGCCACTTTTGTCATAGGACCTGCGGAGAGGGTAGATTTTTCCAGCAAGATCTATTCTTTTGCATTGTACGTTTTTAAATGGTTTGGTCTTTGAAAGGCAGCTTGTAAAAGCCATTAGCTTTACAAAATACCTGCTGCTAATGAAGATGAACACTGCTAGCATTATTTTGTTGACATGAGTGAACATAACTGCTTGCATTTTTGGACCCCTAATGAGAAGCTGCATTTAAAAATTTACACTGTACTCCTACCCTGCTGGAACATAAGCATGGAAAGGTCTCAGATATGACCCTGAATCACTGCAAATGGTCAAACTGTAGTCAGACTTTACAGGCAACTTTAACTAAGGTTGTAATCCCAGTTGCAAACCTGTTTGTTTGAGAGAGCTTGTACAACACAGGCCATTTCCGCACTAGCCTGTTATAGCGCTATAATTCCGCTTTCAACATCCTATGGAATCCTGGGGTTTGCAGTTTAGGGAGGGGCTGGCTGCTTTATCTCTCCCACTAAAATGTCAGAAATTTGAGGCTAGAGAAAAATTAATTTTGACTATAACTCCCAGAATCCACCTACAAGCCTGGCCAGTGTTTGTGCTGGATGGCCAATGCTGACTGCTGCATTTTCAAAAAAGCAACTTTTTCAAACTCTGGTTAAGATCAATGATATCTTACTAATGAATGGATGTTTATATGAGCATTCAGATAACATTATGAAGTGCAGTAAATACTTAAGAAAATTTTGTATGGATAGTAACTTAGATTGTACATATGTATATGGAACGTTACATCCCATCATGTCAATGGCTACCAGCAATTTAATACTTAACAGATCTAAGAAAAAGCAACCTTGATGGTCTTAATTATGGAGGATTCTTTTATTACAAGAATTTGCAATGTGTGAGTTGAGTTTGAGTTTAAGCAAAGCTGCTGACCACTTCCTTAAAAAAAACCCCAGCACTTTACTTCTTAAGGCAAGTGTGACATGAGAACAACTAGTTTCTTGCTCAATATACCTGTACATTCCACTTATTTGCAAGCTGATTTGTTGCATTCATACACTACATGTGTTGATTAGGAGTGCCTCTTAACCAAGTATCAAACATTCACAATACATGATGTCGTCCTCAGTTTACTGGATACATTAAATTCTCAACTCCTGAGCCTAAAATTCAGGTATAATAAGGACTTAGATACTTTCTAGTGGGGTGACATAGACAATAATGAAATTACCCAATCATCAGGTTTCCTATCACTTTTGCTGACACGACACTATGCTTTGGGAACCTGGAATTTGTAATTCAGTGAAATAAACTGAGTTCCCTAGTAGAGAGTTCTGTGGTCCCAAGAGTAGACTAGAAGTCTCCAGCAAAGGATCCTAAATATCTAATCAAACTACAAATCCCAGGATTCCATAGGCTTGAGCCATGATAGTTAAATGATGCCATACTGTTAAAATTGTATTATGTGGATACTTTCAACAATCCCATCTTTTTCGTATTGCAGTATATAGTATGTAACTTTTTGGAGACATTTTATTTACTGTTGTTCTTTTACTTTTTAAAAAACATCTGAACTCGAAACAATAGCCACATAAATTCCAATCTCTTTTTGGACAATGGTTGTAGTAAAGTGAATATCTCAGACTTCTAATGTTTATATTTTACTATTATATATTAAGACTATGACCTGTATCCATACTGGATGGGAGGAGAAAGCATTTAAGGTATTTAATACAATACTGCCATCCTTATTACTTCATTAGAGTGAGAACCTGGTCCTGAAATGGTTTCTAGGAATGCCGAGGGAAAAGAGAGATAAATTAATGGGAAATAAAAAGACTGCTATAATAAAGCATCTGGGGGAAATGAAATTTCTAGTAAAGTCCCATGAGAGAGTCACATCTGTAGCTGTCACATCTGGAACTCATGCTCAAATATCATTAAGGGGGCTTGTTTTCAAAGAGAGGATATAAACTGAAGTGCTCTGAAATCACAAGAAGATTGTTTACACAGCAGAGAGGTGGGAGAGTTTTTATCTTTGAAAGAAAATCTGGTATGCAGATAAACCACATATTGGATGGCTTCGAGGATCCCTTGCCTCAGACAGAAGGGATGTTCACAAGAACAAAGCCGCCTTACATCAGGCAAAGTGCATGAAAGATTCAGTACCCAGTTCCAGAGCTGTCAGTAAAACAATTGCCAAAGAGTTGCTTGTTAACATTTCAAAGTATTCCTTTCACAGGCTCCTTCTCTTGCTAACCATGCCCTACTGTAGTGGTGAATGGTGAATCTTGCCCCTGGAATGCATCACAAAAGGCAGTGAATAAGAAGAAATAATGTGATGAGTGAAAAACATTTAGCCAGCAAAAGGCCGCCTTTACGTGTAAATCATTTACTGTAGTACAGAACTCCAAGTCTTAAGCTCTTACTTGACAGTGCGAAATCATCCAAGCGTTTAGCAGCTTTGCTTCAACTCAAAATATACCTATGTATACACACAGAGAATGCATGTTTTTAATACAATACATGCAAATGGGATTTAGTCTATTCTGGTACAGCATATATCTCTGGAGTTTATATAAGCTACACAATTCTAGTCTGTAAAAAGCTGAAAAAACACACTTGGAGGCTCAGTTGAAAAACAAATGTAAACGTGATTGTTCTGGCTAATCTCTTCCAATTTCAATTTTGCTCGATATGGTTAGGCTATGTTAATTTTTTTAAACTCTCTATTTATCTATAGTAGCAGTACCGTCCCTTCTTTAAACACATGGCTGAACTATTCAAGTGAAGCAACGACTGAAACGCTAATCGAATTTAAGCTCAAATAAGGCATTGCTCAGATCTTTGACAAGGACAAAAAAGCTGGTTGGTAAAAATTCATGCCAGAGTTCTGTTCTAGCCTGCTAGAGGGGGTTAATTAAAAATATGAAGGGGATATTTTTTTCACTCGTACAGTAAAAAAATTCACAGTTTTTAGCCTCATATTTGAACAGGATGATTAAAAGAAACAAACAAGAAAGAGCTAATTTAAAAGTGAAACGTTAACGTGTTGTGCTTTTGTGTACTGAAGCTAGGCCACAGCTGCTAGAACAAGCTCTACCAAGATGGATGGACCACCAGTTCTTTAAAACTCATGGCATACATGATAAAAGGATTCAGCTGGACAACCAAATTACAACAAATTAAATTTTATTTGCACCAGCCCAATGGCTAGACAATTTTGTGGTCAAGACTACTCCTTGCCAAGTCTCTAACATTAGCCAGAGAAGTGGGAGAATGGGCTAGGTCTCCTTTCATTACCAGTTTGGAAAAGTCACTTTTTGGACTATCGTTCCTTAGAAACCCCAGCTCACATGATTATTTATCATGTTTGGTGAGGAATTCTGGGAGCTGCAGTCCATCAAAGTATGTCTTCCAAGCTCTGTTCATTAAATGCAGGGGTTTTTGCACAAAGCAGATGCACAGCAAGAGATTCCCATTACTTCTTCAAAAGGAATACCCAAGGTAAAATAAGATTCAACTTCTCTTTCTGGTTTCTCTGAAACATACACGTTTTGTCCGTGCAAGTCTTTCAAGAAAACACAGCTATCTCTTGCCCCTTGTCTTCCTTCACAATAGTGACGCAGGAAGGCAAGACTGGAAAAAAAGATTTGTGCCACTACCTGTACCCATTCCCAAAGTGAAACAAGTTACTGTACGTCTTCAAAATACTCTGAACTCAAAAGAGATGGGTTTGAACCTATTTTCTTGTCATTTGTTGCAAGCCTGAGAGTTATGGGCTACAATTTACCCACATTTTTCATATGAGTGCCTACAAAGTAATAACTTTTGTGCAGAGTACCACACACCAACTGCATGTCTTCCATCCCATGAGACATTCTTTAAAAGCCCTACTTGAAATTAACTACTGATGTAGATATGCAACATTGGTTGCCTCTTTCTAAAGATATATATGCAGCAACACTAGTTGCTGCTGCCACCGCCGCCACCACCAAAAAGATCATGTTGTAATCCCCCAGTTTCCATGTCATTTTCTTCCAAAGTATGGACTCTATAATGTGTAACACAGACTTGATGGCTCTGACTAGGAGCATTATGAGTGGAGGACACAGGCCAGAGGGAAATAAACTCCAAAATGCCCAATTGGATCAGATAGTGATGGCAAAGCGTAAATACTTCTTTACAAGGTCAAGTGAGCTTTGTCTATATAATGGTGCCACTTTCTCCCTCAAAAAAAGAAAGAAAGAAATGAAACGAAACAAAACAAAACAAAACGAAAAGAAAGGAGAAAAGCCTCTAGGTGATCAAGCATCAGCATGAAACACATAGTCCAAATGTCATATCCAGCATAAAAGAAGAGGGGCTTCTAATATACAAAACATGAAAATTTCTTCAGTCAGTTTCATTCTCTCTTTGAGAAACCTTTCTAGGCCAGGAATGGAAATCATGTAGCCTTCCAGATGCTGAAAAACAGCAATTTGCCAGCATTTCTCACCAATAGCTATGTTGGCTGAGACTACTGGGAACCGCTGCTCAACAAAAGTTGAAGGGACATACAATTCCCACCCCAATTCGGTTCTGCAAGTATGGCAAGATGCAATGCCCTAAATCCAATTACTTCCGTTCTGGCCAAAGTAAACATATTGAGTCAATGGGAACCTGATAATCAACAAATGTATGTTCTATGGACTCAGTGGGCCTCCTCTAGTTGAGGCTAACAGCTGGAATTAAACCACTCGGATGGAAGGGCTCGAGTGATGAACAAAGGCCACAAAGTTTGCTGGGTTCTTTAGTGACCAGTTGCTCACTCTGTTTCTCTTTCTCTCTCTCTCCAGCTTGAACCACCTCACAGAATGGTTCAGAGCATCAAATGTGTGGAGAAAGAACTACCTATGGTATCCTAAGCTTCCTGAGAGAAAAATATAATAGCTCTATAAATAAACTGCCAGAAAGTCTTGATTAATTAGTTATATTTTATTAATTTTCTTATAAGAACATACTAGTATGCCGTCACAGAAATGTTCTTACAACTTTTACAGAGGTTAAGCTGAAGTAAAAGCAAAACTGCGCACTGCTCGGTCTGAGAGAAGATCTTACTTTTCATGTGTAAATTGTATGTGACTTTAACAGTATGAATTCTGTCAAGTGGCCCATAGTATAAATTTGCACATAGTTCAACACAACATGAGCACATTAAACAGGATTTGGCATTACAAGATCTTACACTGAATGGGAATTGAAAATAAATGCCCACATTCTCCCCAGAAGACTATTCACCCCGAGGCCTGAGGCATTAATTTAACTGAATGAGGAAGCGACTAGGGCAGCTGTCGGTAGCTTATTTGATTTGTGAATAAACAATAGCTTCATTTTAAAGGCTATTCACTTTTTAAGCCATTCTAATGTATAATCAAAAACCACAAAAGGAAATAATAATTTAAAACATGAATACATACACAGGCTACCTTTTAAAGGAGCTTTAAATGCCTAAAAAAAGTTGTTGGTGTTTTTGTTTTCAGTGTTGTGAGAGAAAGCATCTAAGAAAAAGCAGTTCACAGTCTCTTATTAATTTTTAACTGCTACTGATGGTAAGAAGCCTCAAGGCCATGTCTTACACTTAATTGATACTGTGCACTCGTCTGTATATTAATAAGGAGTTAGGGTATTGGAGGTCATTCCAATAAAATCTTTGTACTTGTCAGCTTGAATTATGTATCTTTAGATGTTGCAGAAAACAGTGACAATATGATAATTACAGTCATTGATACATGTTGTTGCTGTTTGTTAGAACAATCAGGGACATCATGTCCAACGTAAGATGCCAATCTAGAATGGCATTAATGATCCATCAGATAGCGTGGTAATCATAAGCAGTTTCTATGCAAAGGGAAATAGGATTTAACAGCACTGAATTTTCATGCACAAAATGCATCCGTCTCTCTGACACTACTGAACACTATTTGTGTTGCATTTTATATCTATCTAGTAATAATACAGCATTCTAGCTTTCTGAACATCTGTACTACTGTAATGTAACATATTGCAAACTCTGTATCTCCAATCCTCAGTTTCTGCAATAAGAAAGAATATGCCCATAACAGAGATTTTGATAGTCATCATTTCCCTAGCTAATTCTCTATAAAGAATCTTTGTGTAACTGATGAGAGTAACAAAATATTTTATACGCATCCATAAAGCTGGAATATATCAAAGCAGCAATCATGATTCTGGCCAGACATACCTTTTGGTAGTACAAACCACCAGTGTTGGGACTTGATATAGAGTTCTTCTGCGTACACACATTATCAGCTGGATTCCTGAGGGCTCTCAGGAAGACAGCTTGAGAAGTAATATTATCAAAGTTCCAACGTCTCTTTGGTAAAAGGTAATATCTTGAGCTGTGGTTACAATTTTCCTTAAGTGGCCTCTCCCAAAAGTAAGCTCTTATTCAACTCTGGTTTATTATGGAGCCTGCATTAGTGAAACAAGACAAATGTTTGCTGCTGCACTGCTGGTAGAAAATTCAAAGCAAACACAACCAGACATAAGTGCTCAATTTTAAGTCTATTCTGTAATGGCAATAGTAGCAAATCCCTTCCATCCTTCAGTTCAAGGCTTTCTTAATCAGGGTTATCAGGATTCATTTACAAATAAATGAAGTGATGACAATAATGATGGATATCCTTGTTTATTCACTGGGGTTACCTTCACAGGCTGTCTTCCAGGTGCCCTACCATCTTAAGTATAGTGGCTGGTGACCAAAGACTGCCTTCTTAGTAGTGACACCCAGTTTGCTGAATTCCCTGCCCAAAGAAAGCCCATTTATAACTTTATGATGCCCAGCAGATATCTCCCCAGGCTTTCAAATGTACTTTTCTCTGTAGCATTCCTGTACTTTATTTGCATATTTTCTCTTGTTTTTGTAAAGCACAATAGAAACTAAAGTGACTCGTTGTAAACAAATTCATCCTTAGAGACCAATTGTGACTTACTTGCTAAGTGTCATCACTCATCTGTGTAGAAATAAGGACGATTTGAAGTATCTGTTGATGAATCCAGGTAGCAGAGAACTATCTGGCCAAATTTTACTGGATGAGGCCTAAAGATGTTTGTTAGCAACTGTTAAACTTAAATCTTACACATTTTGGCTTGTCACAGAAATTATGAGTGGGTCGATGAGATGTCTCCAGGGTACTATAAAGGTCTCCCTGAGTGAAGAGCTTGTTCTGACACCAGTTTAAAAGGCTGTTCTCTGAAAAAGTCAATCCTATCAGACATCAGCTGGTTGCCAAAATGCTCATGTAGGTGGTGATGGACTTCTTTAGACATTCCTGAATGATCCTGTTCATCATTTCCACCTGGTTTCAAGCCAACATCTGAAATAAGGCAGATGGTACCAGAAAATGGGGGCTTTTTCAGTTGTGACACCTGGTCTTTGATACAAACCCTGCCTGGCAGAAATACCCAAGCACCCTGAATCTTCTGTAGTACAATGGTACCATCTGCAGTAGATTACATCCTCTCTTCTCAGTGTCCTATCCTATTACAGGGAAGGAATGTTTTATTCCACCATCCACTTTTCATTTCAGATGGATGCGCGGCTGTGTCAGGACACCAATGAAGGTGGAGGTGATTGCAGGGATTCTCCCACATATCTTTCTTGCTTGGTCTTACCCCTAGGCTCAGGGTGCAAAAGCTTTAAAAAGTTCTGTGGGAAACAACTACATATTAGTGCATTAGTACATCACTTCTTATTGAAGCCAGATATACACAGGGGGCAGACCTTCTGCCACAACTTTTAAAAGTCTTTATTCTACTGCCTACTGCAGATAGTTTCAACAGTTTCAGAACAATATTTACCATGGTCCCTGTATAGTGACACTATAGAATAAACAGACTTACATACTGGGAGATGTATCCAAATTCCTGTGTATTTCTTTCCTATTTTACAGTGCATTTCCTACAGAACTACTTCTGTGTTCAAGTGCAAAATGGAAGGATGAGAGTACAGGGGGAGAAAAAGCATAGAAAAGATAAAAGGAGTCATTTCCTAGCCAGTTATACCATCTTTGACAGAAGCAAGATACAAAGGACACCTTCTAAACCAGCTGTACTTCTCTCATATGTCACTAAGATTGATTTCCTCATATTGCCAACTATGATCCTTGACCCTTTATCCAAAAGTAGGCCAAAACAAGGAAGAGTCAGCAATTTTTGATTATTAGACAGTTGCAGACACTGCATGAGCATCATTATGAGAATGGATAAAATAAATGACTTCTTAAAAACAAATATATGAGCTTCTTGAAAAAGTATAATTTTAAGGACATTTAAATGTTACTATCATATTCCTTTTTAAATTATAACCTGGATTTAAAAGGAATTCTAATTTTAACACAAAGATTATATTTCTATAATCCTATAAAATCATAACCATGTATCAAACAAAGACACTGAATTGAAGGCTGCTTTTTCAAGCTAAAAAAAACGAATGACAGGGAAAAATCTAATTTCTGAGATCATTATAAATTACAATAAAGTCATTTATTGTTGCATTGTATTGACTATTATGCAGTTTCTGCTCAATCTGGCAACTTAATGTGTCATTGGCAGATGCAATAATCTACCTCTCTAATATCATCCACTGTTCCCACATGAGTGCTTTGTACTTCTTCTTTGAATATTTCAACTGACTGTGCTCTACAATATGTTCAGTTCTCACTTCATAAATATTTATAACTTCATCATGCTAACTATATGGCATTTATATTCCATTTTATAGAAAACCTAAACAAAATCCCACTCTTCTGCCTCATCATGGCATGCAAATAACTCTGGGCTCTTCAAAATAATATAGTTTATTGAGGTGGTAAAACTTCAAATATGGTTGTAGCGGTGAACTTCATGGCACTCTCCGCACCTTATCTTTTTCGGCACTGGGGTGCAGAGATCGCGCAAGCAGCCTCCAGTGAGAGGCTCTCGCGTCCCCACTGCTTCAGCTCTGTACAAGCTGCCTACTCCCAAGCAGGCAGTGCGAGAGCCCTGCCTTTTCCTTCCGCAGCACAGCCTGAGAGTTTCCCAGGCTGCATTGGGGCAGGAAGCATGACCACTGCAGCTTCAGAGGCTCCGCACGCACAGCAAGTGCGCGTGGGGCCCTGGAGCAATGCATGATTGTGCATCATTTTCGGCTGAAAGCCGAAAAAGTGTGTGAGTGGCGCCTGCCCTACCCTGGAGCGTCACATGATTGTGAGTGCATCGTGCAGATCGCTCCTTGCAATTGCGTGACGCTCCAGGCGCCCTTTCGCATGGCAAATGCCGTGCAAAAAGGGCCCATGTCTGCCACCTGAGGACCAGCCTAGCTAAGCATGGAGATGCTTGACACCAGAAGGTTGTCCAGGTGATAAACTAGGCACAGCAACTATTAACACCGTAACAGTGGTAGAGATTGGCTATTCTGGATTAGCGGAGGGACTAGTGGCATAAAAAAAAATCACCAATCTTCAGGATTTTGAAGGTATCACAGAAGAGCAATATACTGTCCAGTAATGAAAAAAACTCACTAAAATGAAGTTCTTAGCCCCAATGAAACCAAGCGCTATGTATATTGACAGTAACAGCAAACAGTACTGACTGTAACAAAACTCTTTTCCTACTTTCCTGCTCTTTCCTGCTTTCTCCAATGGCAATGTCCAAGCAAGTATGTGTAGGACTGCACCGTTATCCTTCAAGCAAGTGATCTTGCTTAGCTTCCTTGCTTGTATAACTAGAGAGCCAAACAGAAATCTGCCTGAATAAGTAACAGTATTTTACTGCATGAAGATTATATGATTAAAAGTGTTTATTTTATTTTAAGTTGTCTAAATGTTCTATTTAGTTTCAAACCACTGTATCTTTAATTATTATGGCAACTAATTGGTATGTGTGTTTATTCAGCAAAATTATTAAGTCCAGCCATTCAGATATCATTCCAACAAGGATAAATTTCCTTGGATTAACAAATTCCTATTTAAAAGCAATTTTTTCCATGTTCTCTCAGAAAATACTCAAAAAGACACAGCTTTTGTCAGAGAAAGTTCAATACCATGAAACTCATTACAAGATGGGCCAAACTGTCCATCACCTTCTTACTCAAGCAACTAAGGTCATTTCCCCACTACACTGTTATAGTGCTATTATTCCACTTTCAATATCCTGTGGAATTCTGGGGTTTGTAGTTTACTGAAGGCCAAAAAGCTCTCTGGTTAAGAATTCTAAATGTCCTTCCCAAAACTACAAACCCCAGAATTCCATGAGATGTTGAAAGTGGAATAACAGCACTATAACAGTGTAGTGTGGAAAGGCCCTAAGTAAAAATTGCTTTATAATACAGGCTGACAGTTTTAGGGTTGCTTCCAGCATTTAGTTAAATTTGTAGCCACTTGCTAAACATCTCATTGCTGAATTCATTTTCGGATATTTTAACTCTCATTATGATCAACATATAGGCCTAAATCCAACTTTAGTCCAACTAGAATCTACCATAAAAAAGTCAAAGTTTGTATGTTTGTTTGTCTGTGTCAGGCAAAGATCTCATATGATTGGCTATGTGAGGCGAATGATATGATTGGCTGTGTGAGGCAAAGACCTCATATGATTGGCTGCCTAAGATTCTATGGAATTTTGGGGTTTGCAGTTTAGGAAGGGGCCTTTAGAATTCTCAGCCAGAGAGCTCTTGGGCCTGGCCAGTTGCCCGAGATGAGGCCTAGCAGCAAGGAGGAAGGCAGTGTATTCCATCAGGAACCCAACCTCTGTACGTTAATAACTCTGAAAACAGACTGAATCATGGAATGTGGGGAAAAGTTACAGGTACTAGACAAGACAGTTTGGGGAATCAGAGACACAGGATCTCAAATCTTTCTAAGTATTACCTATGAAAAAATAAAATCTCGGCAGTGCTAGGTATATACACTAGTAGATTGACAAATCAGTAGGATTCTGTAAGTATCAATCTGCCTTTCAGCAATTGATTCAGCAGGTCTACTCTACTTGGGACTAATTAATTAAACCACAGGTAAGTTACAGAATGCAAATACAGACACATACACCTCATACTAATGTGAGTTAACTGTGAAAGAATATATATTTACCTTTCAGGAAACCTTTGAAACCCTAGGAAGATTTTACAAGACAAATAAGAGAGGGTGTGGGGAAGAATTACAATGCCGTGTTTCATCGAATTGCAAACCAGGATTCTGGAACATTGTTGCTTATCATGAATGAGCAGCTGGCATGCGCAACCCATTTGCTATCACTTGATTGTTAGCACTACCATGATTGGCTAAACAAATCCAGATACAGTTTCTTTAGCACATCATCCAAAGCCAGATCCAGGTTTGCCGCTCCCTTGCAAACATCATACACCAGAGTTTCTTCCTGGTTCATCAGTCCTGGCCTCTTTGAAACAAAGAAGTCACACATTTAAACAACGAATCACACATTTAGACAATATGCTAAACAAACTATTTCTGTTCTGTTTAGTTGCCGAGAAGAACAATCAGGAGTTAAGAGGGAGTGAATGGGCTGTATGCACATGCAGCTTGTTCCATTAAGCCAGGAGTTCAGAAAGACACAATTCTGAATGTCCATCTGAATGTAGCCAATGACTGGCAATGCCATACAAACCCTACATCACAGTTCATGAACACTGAAGTGGAAATAAGGGTGTCTTTTCAGAGGCTTAGAACTTATCTGAGCTAAAACTGGTGAAATGTGTGCTTGTCTCCAGTGCATCAGAATAGCTAATAGCCAGTGGTGAATATTAAAACTGAAGAGAAAGAAGTTGCAAGATTAGCTAGTTTAAACTGTTCTAATCATCACACTGCTTAATATTTAATTTCTCCATGCTCAGTGATTAAATTGAGCTACTTAATCTCTAACTTCAATTCCCTCAATTCTGTTTTATACACATTAAGATTTTGTTCTGTTGTCTTGGCTGTCTTGGAGAACCATCACCACAGTCCCTAAGCAAAGCCACAACTGAACTGTACACTCTCATTTGTATAAGAAATTTAAGAATTTTTCTCATCTTAATCTAATAGGGTCATTATTTAATAATTAGACGTATGCAGAAAGACCATCAGAGATAAAGCTGTCTGTGTTTATAAAACTACTAAAGAACTCCACCAAATCCCAGCTGCCTTCATGAATCTTTATAGAAAATCCACTGAAGAGGGTCAAACTTTGAACACAGAGCTACGAATAGGTCTTTTGCTAAGTGATTCCTTGAGAATGATTCAGCCAATAGGGATGACCAAGTGACCCATTTCAAAGTCTTTGCCATGTAAACCATTTTCTTCCAAGACCAAACTAGTGAACATGTACTCATTTCTGAGGCTTCCCACTCCCTGAACTCAAAACCTCCCACGAGCTCTATTGCTCTGTGGATATATGGATGTTTGGGCACTGATTCACTGACCACAATGAGAGCAGCAATATTTGGAAAATAAGCAGTGGAATATAGAATAAGAGGAAGCTTTTAGACAAATTGTACCAAAATGTAGTCACTCAAGTTAATTGATGAAACATGAGCAGTGGACTGAAAAACAGCAGGTTATAGACTGCTTTAAATGATCACAGTAAAAGGTGGGAGGAGGGGCAATTTAAGCCATTAACCAGTCACCATGAACATGTATCATTCATATTATCTCAAATGCCCTATAATGATCAAATGGGTTGCAACCGACACCACAGTGTTTGAAGAAATGTGACAATAAGTGGCTGGGTTTTCAGTATGCAAATGCTTGCTGAGTTAAAATCCAGGTCAGCCAACTTTCCTGTTTAACTTCCAAAGTGAGAACTGCTGGAGCTCAAAAGTAATCTGGAACCAGAATCTGTACCATCTGCCCAAGGATTCACGGTTATATGAGGCTTTGGGGGGCCAAAGTGATGACATTACTAACAAGCCTAAAGCTCCACTCTCTCCCACTTGCTCTAGGGTTCCAATCTGGATCAGTGCCCATGTGCTTATTCTAGTGCTACATCTTCTACTTTGGAAAAGGCCAGGCCTTAAGGCATTTTGCTGGCTGAAGCTAAAATACAAACTGGGCTTGCAGTTGAATGTTATTCAGCACTGGCAACATGACAGGATCCTCCACAATACAGGTGGACAGCAGGCTAGGCAGGGGGTATCAGATAATGTGTCACTTATAATATTTTTCTACAGCCTGAGGCAGCCCTCTGACCTTGGCTAATGATAGGTCTAGCTGTAGTTTTCAGCATTTCATACACAAGCAGAAACAATGTGAATTACAAGCTCTTTTCACAAAATTTCATCAAATCCACTTCACGGTTGGATGGACAGAAGCAAGCAAGCAAGCTTCGTCAAAATGTAAGAATTCACGCTGTCCCTCCCAAGGTTACTGATTATGTCTTACGTTTTTCACAGGAGACAAATGGCTCCATGAAAGTACAGTGTCATAATCAATCTAGCTTTATTGGGATATGGCCTTTATCCTAAACTTGATGACAGTTTTAGGTCTGGTTTCTACAAACAGGAAATGGAAAAATAAGCTTGAGGCTAGATTATACCACTTCAACCACGTTTCTCAGTTCCATATCCTTCTTCTGAAAAATTCATGAAAGCTCCGTGGCTTTCTTTTACATAAGGAAGGGCCTAACTTTTGTTACAAGGCGTATGAATCTCAATTGCAGGAGACTAATACACAGTGTTTGTGCAAAAAGGTACACATGCTAGTCATACTCAGCTACCACCAAGAGACTTTCTAAATCTATGGCCATTTCCACACGGGGGTAAAACCCCGCGCTGTGACGACTGGACATGGAGGTCGTCTACACCGCAGGGTGTGCAAGAGCAGTGAAAAAAGGGGAGGTTCTACACCTCAAACCGCTCTCGCGCGGAAGTGGCGTTCCATGTTTTACAAAGACCACTTTTCAAGTGGTCTTTTTAAAACTTGTGCGCGCTGCTCCGTCGCAGCGCCCCATTTAGAACTGTAGGGACGTGCTAGCGTGTCCCTGCAGAGCTGCCCGGGGTTGGGCTTCCAGCTAGCATGCTGCCCCAATTGGTGGAGTGCCACCGGCAGCCGCCATTTTGGGCGCTGCCTTCTGCTGCCAAGCGCTGCTGTTTAGAGCAGCGAATTTGCGCTGCTCCCCGCGAGGACGGAGCGCCTCGCTTCAAGGTAAGCTCCGTCCCCACGTGCGCCACCCCGTTTCGCCGCCCCCCGTGTGGAAAGGGCTTATATTCCAAACACTGGAATGTTGTAAACAATGCAGCAAAGTTGCATTCAACAAACTTACTATTCCCTGGAGAGAAGAGCACATTTTATCTTGCTCCCTCAAGAACTCTAAAGCCATCTTTCTATGATATTTGTATTCTAATCTTTCTATGTTCACTTGTAAAAGCTGATAATTAGGAAAGCTTCTTTGATGGTCAGAAGCTGTGCACTGTTTCTGTATGCACAGTAACCAGATGAATCGCGCCAGCACTAATCCTGTAAGAGTGTTAAAGGTCCCCTGAGACAGTTACAGAGAATGCTAAACCTGCCCTGTATTATGCTTTTTCCTACTAATCCTACAAAAATTGAATGTTAATTTCTCATGAAAAGGGGTTAATTATACACTTTATGTCCAATTCAAGCATATTAGCCTACTTTTGCAAAACAGCACTGGATATACTTCGATGAAAAAGTAAATGTTTTACCTCCTGCATTTGCTCACACCGTTTCTACTAAGAAACTACAATAAGGGGAAGAGATTCACATCATGACAAGTAACAATGATTACCTTAATTTAACATAGATACAATTTAATAACCTTTTGCCTTTTTTTTGTTGTTTTACTCTTAAGCTAACATTTTTCTTCTGTTTTCTCTAACAATAGCTTCAGTATCTTTGTGGCTGCCAAGACTGATCCAAGTAACTGGTTTTCCTTTTGCTGTTTAATATTAAAGTAATAAGGTGCACAATAAAACACCATTGTCTTCTTAAACATGTCACAGTGATTAAACAGAAAAAAAGTCTAGCTGACTCTAAGGGGGAAAGGCACACTACTTATATTTTGAATGGTTTATAAACATGAGTAGATTAATCTTAGGTACAGGTGTTGTAGCAGGTTGCATTTTATTGAATGTCATGAACACGTTTTGCATTATAAAATAACTTTGAAAAAAGATAAGAGCAGCAGGACAAAGGCCTAAAAGTCTTCCCTCCAAACATTTCTACTGCCGCAGTGGAGGGATAAAAGTATAACCCTAAACCTAAAAAAAGTGGACTTCCTCTAGTTATTCCATAGAAGAGATGGGAATGGTGGGGTGGTATCCACTGACTCTAACAACAGCTTCAACAGTGATTACTGGCAGTCCCAAAAAAGGAACTTTTGCAAGCTCTGATCCTTGTAACTGTACAAAGGTTTCCATAAGTAAAATATACAACATGAGTAAAATACGTAACCACAATACACGTAAAAGTGATCTAGGAATCTCAGTAGATTACAAGCTGAACATGAGTCAACAATGTGAAATGGTGGCATCAATATGAGTATAGTATCTAGAGCCATTTCTACACTAGACTGTCATACTGCTATTATTCCATGTTCAACATCCTACGGAATCCTGGGGTTTGCAGTTTAAGGTGGGGCCTGTAACAGTCTGAGGCCCCTCCCTAAACTGCAAACCCCAGGATTTCATAGGATGTTGAAAGTGGAATAATAGCATTATAGCAGTGTAGTGCAGAAATGGCCTAAATTAAGAAAAGTGACACTACCATTCTATTCTTCTTTGATCAGACTTGACCTGGAATACTGTATCTAGTTCTGGACACCACAATTCAAGAACGATATCGACAAGCTGGGACATACCCAGAGAATGGTAACCAAAATGGTAAAAGGTCTGGAAACCAAGCCTTATGGGGGAAGCATAGGGAAGTGAGTATGTTTAGCCTGGAGAAGAGAAAGTTAAGAGGTGACACGATAACCTTTTTAAAATATCTGAAAGGATGTCATGTTGAAAATGGGACAAACTTATTTTCTGATGTTCCCGAGACTGGAACATGGAGCAATGGCTTCAAAGTACAGGAAAAGAGATTCCACCTAAACATTAATTAGAACTTCTTGAACCTAAGAGCAATGGATTATGCTGCCTCGGAGTGTGATGGAGTCTCCTTCTTTGGAGATCTCAAAACAGAGGCTGGATGGTCATCCCTCAGGAATGCACAGCTGGAGTTGGAATGGATGGCTCTTATAGTCTCTTCCAACTCTATAATTCTATGTTTCTCAGATACATATGTCTACCTGCCCATTATGTTAATTTGTAGTCCTGTGTGTCTCAGAAATCAGACTACTAGGCACCACTACTATTTATTTTTTAAAAATACAATAAAAGGTCCTAAAGATAAATGGGGCAGCTGGGTTCAGAAATGCTGAAGCAGCATCTTGTGCGTGATGAGTTGAGAAGGTTAGCTTTCTCAGAAAACATGTAAATGGGTTGGGACTTTGATAATTGAGCTACTACATATATACGGCCCCCTGAGAACTGAAGTCCTTTGGAGGGGCTCTCTTCTATGTCCCACCAGTATGGGAAATAAACTGTGGAAAGACATGGGAAAGAGCCTTCTCTGTAGTGGCAGCCCTTTTTTGGAATATCCTCCCCTTGAAGGTTTGATTGGCACCAACGTTGGTATGATTTGGCACAAGTAAAAATCTGGCTTTTTATTAAAGCCACCAAGACTAACTGATTTTATCCATGATGTACAGATACTATGGCTGCAATATATTAAATTGCTTTAACCAGTTTTAAATTGTCTGGTTTTAAATTGATCAATGATTTAATATATGTTCAGGGTTTTTTATTTATTGTTATTCTTCATTATTATAAATTGATTTTATGATAAGACGCCCTAAGATGTTTGGATATTGGATGGGAGAGAAATAGTTGTGCTTCTGTCCTACCTTGCTTTTGTGCTGTGCAACAGCAACACTGTTATTTCCAGAACATTACTGCAGTTCTATTTCTAGCAATGCACAAAGTTTCTACTCTGGCCCAGAGGCTGCAATGTGAGATTTCTGACAGAGTAGTTTTCCCATTGTCAAAGAAGTATGTATCAGGTTAGGAGACTATGTTAGGGATTTTCATCCCAGCACCTACTGCAGGACACATCAGACCAGAAAACTGGGGGTGAGGGTGAGAAGGTAATTTAAAGCAACAATAGCAGCAACACCAGAAAACCAAAACGACTAAATAATCACTTCCAGTTTGGCTTTTCCAGACACCGGCAAGGGGAGGCTTAGCCTTCCTAACATCAGTAAACCCTAAACTGTCACTTACTCACAAGAACGTTGAGCAGCAACAAAACACCATTTTTGGAGCAGGGGAGCCATGGGGAGGGGCAAGTGCCCAAAGGGACTTAGATAGTCTGTACAGCTGCAATTTGCACACCCCTCCTTATGTGTCTGCTCAAGGAATCAGTCTTACCAATTTGATACAATGAAGTAACTGCCTAAAGTTACAGATGCTCCAGGAGCACAGTGGCAGTTTCTCCTGACCCCCAGCCATCCTTGGTGGACAGAACTCTGCATGTTACATACTAACTGGAATTCTGTTGTCCAGCCCCACTGAATCATTTGCTTAATGAAGAGTCAACCATGATTTAGGCCATTATTTCTTGCAACCCCTAAATTAGTCTGTTGAATTTAGATGTGATGGTAGGCCATATCCCATTGCCACTGTTGAAGAAAGACTTCCATCAGTCCAGCTGGCTTTTGTATGTGGAATGGGGGATGGCATCAACTACTTCTTTGCTTCAGGCAGTAAAAATGTCTCGGAATAGTCCTGCCTTCTCAACAAATTGCAGGGACCAAATATTTAATCTTCAATCTTTTTAAAACCAAGACTGGTCATTTAGTCATATGATAGCTTACAAGATAGTCTGGAATTCATATTCAGTGAAATGAAAGATTTCAAGAAAACACCACTTAGGAAAAGTTAAGATTGATGAATTGAATTTTGTTTTATTCATTTGGATTAGAGTTTGGACCAAAATGCTGGCTTAGGCTAACACAAAGTGGACAGTAACAGCAAGGTGAGCAAGCATCTAAACCAAGAAGGAAGAACAATTTTGCCTCATTAGATTTTGCCCTTTTGCCAGACACATAAACTGATTTAACAAAGTTTACTGTAAGGACTTGGTTCGGACCTACTGTTTGAACAACTAGCAGAACTATAAGGTTATCCAGCCTTTCCTTTTAGATAATTTGTTTGTCTCACATAAGACAGTGATTTTGCCATGTTTGATAAGCTAAAACCATTTTCCGTGAAACAGAACACCACTTTTCTGAGAGCATATGCAATGCTGCTCACATCTTTTCTTAAAATAAATGCAATATCCAGCTTACTAAAAAAAAAAAAGCAAGACCTAATTAATTTCCTGCTTTATCCAACAAACATTCAAACCATTCTTCAGTTTAATACAGTGTGCATTTTAATTTTTTAAGAAACATTCTTCAGTGTCTTATTTTGTCTGCAGCACATTATGTATCATTTTCGTCTTTTGTAAGGCTTCAGAATGAGTTGAAGCAGATTTAGTTTTAGCATACTGGAATCAGAATAATAGGTTTTAATTTAAGGGAATGTCTGCTGCTGCGGATAGGCAAACAAATGGATTAATTTTTTCCCCCCAGTTCTATTACTTGGCCAGTCAGTGCTAATCTCTTAGCAGAATGTCAACATAGTATACAACGATAGATTATCAAAAGTGACTACTCAGAGCCGTAAATTATTCATCTGAAAGGTTATGTATCAGTGATAACATAAATTATAGTTGAAAAATATTCACGTAACATTTTAATAAGCATTTAAAATGATTTATCTGCAAATGTTTAAAACTAAAAATAATATTTTAGGGATTGAAAGAGTTATGGATTCCCATGTTTTCAAAAATCTTATGGTAGTTTAGCTTTAGAACTTAGAAAAAAACATAACCATACTGGCCTATATTGACAGGTTGACTCAAGTTTTAATTATTCTGTCAAACAAACAAAAATTATATATACACAGAATTCTTGATCTCATTACCGTATCAGCTGTAATTCCTACATATTCAACAGAAGCATACTGTTAATTGGGCAGCCCATGGGCTTTCCCTTTGTAGTCCAGAAGCCTACTCTATGAGCATGTGATATAGTCCATTCTATCAGTTACCTCAATGTATATCACCATACTGGTTTTTTAAATGCACATAGTGCAAGGCCTCCACAGACTCAGTGTTTAAATCCACTATCTTTAATTTCAATTAAGATAGGTTGAAGAAGGTAAGGAAAGTTCATTTGCCAACATAAACTGTTGATACACCTGGATTTTTAAGCTAATGTTTCAATATTTTCTTCTTAAATCTTGAACTCGCCCAGATGAAGTAACAAATTTATGGCAGTTTGCAGTAAAACATATGGCAAAGGGCTTGTAATAAGAGTTTGAAAGATTTTGTCTTCCAGGATAGTTAGGTTTCATTTTGGCTAAAGAAACTAACAGTGACATAAAAGACAGCATAAATATTACTTCTTAGATGCCAGGAGCAATAGCTAGGAAGAATACAGCATTCACTCCACTTAGAGCAGAGATAGGAATCATATGGTCCCACAGATGTTGCTGGCTACAAATCCCGACAGCCCTAGACATCTTAGTCAATAGTTTAGACTGATCGGAGATGCAGTCTAATGACATCTGGATGGCTGTATCATTCTCTCTTCCCCCGCCCCATACTTTCAGAACAAATGTAGAAAAAACTTCGTGCCTCTTTAACTTTTCTTAGTGTAAACTTCTGCTTATAAAGCATCAGCACAGGATGTAGAACAGGTGACAAATCATGAAATGCAATGTAGTTTGTGCCAGTTTTTTGCACTATCTTGTAGAACATCCCAGGAAAAAAATATATAAATATTTCAGTTGTGAATTATTGACAAACTACTTAATCTTGTTTAATCTATCTTGAGTCAACCAGACCAGAAGTTTTCATGAGCTTTGGAAGAAGCTTTTAAAAAGCTGCACAACTTGGCAGCTTAAAACTCAATGAAGTAAATGGAATGCAAGCAGTTTATGCACAGGATTGCAGCCAACAACACTCAGACACAAGACTTCTGAACACATAACTCAGTCCAAATGAGGTCTGACTTCCAACTCTCATTATATGTGGATGATACTGGCTGCCAGCTGGGTACTTGAAACATGAAATGGTAGTTTTGGGTGCACAATAGCTTCAGTTCCACAAACTCCATGTGTCTATTCCAACGAACAAACAAAACTAGAATTTAGTTTACCATTCTGCTGTTGAGAGGCATCCAGATCCAAGGTAGTAGTGGAGCTGGAACTAGCTGCCCCATAAGATGACATAAACATGAGAGGAGTTGCAAATCCTGTTATATCACAATACTGTTTATTCAGCATGGTGAGGCAAAGTACAGAAGCCAAGGGACAGAGGCAGAAATAGTGTATGGATATATATGTTAACACAGTGGAGGGGGGACAGAGAAAACAGAACTGGAGTAAATCATTTTCATTGTACCCAGTGAATTTTCCTGAACTGGGGAGTCTGACCAACTGGCATGTTTAGAAAGACATGCAGTGTCATATATTTCAAGAAAGACTAGTTTGTTTAACCCCAACCATAATGCACTCCCCAAAGTTTCTGTATCTAACTTTCAAGTCTTGAATATGTGTTCTACTGACAAGACATTTTCCTACTCAAGTGAAATCCTCTTCCTCTTACCTTACTCTTGGCTCAGCAGCACACAAATACTACTTGGCCCCCAAGCTAGTATCTTTGTGTCCCTGACACTAGCTGCCTACCACAAACCCTCTTGTACGTGCAAAGTAGCTGGAAAACATGCAGGGATTTCTCATTTTGCACTGGGATGTGCCGGTTTTCTTCATATGCAAATATTTACTGATCTAATGATCATAATACTGAAGAATTTTTTTTACTGTCCCCAATCCTTAGTCCATGCAAAAGAAAATAAGCTTCCCTTCCCAGATCATGCAACCAATCCCACATCCCAACTGCCTTGCTTTCCTATTCCCCAAGCAGACAGCCTGAGGAAGAAACAGAGTTCTCTCATTGGCACTGCAGTCTGGAAATACCAGACAACAAAAGAAACCCTTGCTCTTTCTTATCTTTTCCAAACTGTATCTCATGTGAGAAGATACCACTTTCCTCTCAGCAGAAAGACTGATTTTCATACACATGCAGTGAGATGTGGATACAGTAAGGAATAGATCCTCCTGATGATTCCTTCATTCTCCCGCTCAAAGAACAAATAGCAGGTTGTTGTGGGCTCCTAGTTGTCCTTTTCTTCAGGACAGAGACACTTGTACTTAGGGCATTTGCTGAGAATAGGTCTTCCAATTAGCATTCATGATAAGTAAATTACATCCATTCCTGCATACCAGAGTCTTGACTTATCTGTAGTACTTTTGTCAGTTACTTCATAGAAGAGTCTACTACATTTCTGTAACTGTTGATGTCAAAGGCTTGAGAGGGGAAAGGGTGGAAGATGTCATATAGCAACTATGGATATATTCATTCTATGCCAAGCAGCCAGTGTGATGGAAGCATAGTCTCTTACAAAATGTTTGTTGCTCTGATTCCATGTTTAGAGTTTTTCTTTTCTTGCACAGAAGCCAATGAATCCTCATTTATCAGAAGCCATTTTATCTACTCAGTAATTCTTTTTGATCAAGCATCAAATCTATTCAGTTAACAATTCCTTGACCCAAATCTTTTACACATGTTGAAGAGGTGTGAACATACAAGAAAAGCCATAGCATTTTCCAAAGGAAAAAAAATCTCACACTTCCAGTCACTCCTTTTGTTATCAGACTCTTTTCATCATAAATTTGGTGCGGACGACAGGAAACCTATCAGTTCAAGAAAGGCAAGGAAATAAATAACACCTAAACAATTCTATTGACCTTCTAGCAGGTATTCAGGCCATCATCACACCTCCCGTCATGTGTTTATAAAGCACAGTCTTAAAATCCCTAGTATTGGAAGTGTTTTGGTCCAAAAATCTTTGTAACAAGTCAAAGCATTCAAGCATTAAAGCTAAAAAGCCTTCTTTAAAAATAAATAAATAAATGACATCCTGAAGAGAATGTCATTGTTTCCACAGAGCCAACAAAAGCTATTTGTGCCTTAAAGTGTTAGGTCATCACTATATACTTAGAAGCAAGAAACACTTTATGGCCAAAAAGCCATCAGAGTTTTGAATTTTTCGACGCTCAGCCTACAATAGTGAAAAGAGTTCATGGAGTTGCATGAGTAGAAAACGTTCATCGTATACCACAAGAAGCAAGACATGGGTTTTTGTCAAGTGAAACTGCATTTCAAGGGGAGAGAAGAGAATAGAACTCTTCCTTTTCTGTTTTTACATCATATTGAGTTGCGTTAAATACATTGTGGTCAGTGGTCATCTAGACTACTATTCTGGTGGGCAGTAAGTGGTTTCTAACAAGGCCTTCCAACAAATAGGCCCTGGAGACGTATCTCCTGAACCACTAGAATTCTATGTCAGTCCCAAATTTTGGAGTCAAAAGTTCAGTGCTTCAAAAGCAACATCTGGTATCGATAACAATCTGGTCGCCTGTCCAAATATTCAGTGAGCTGAATTCAACCACTAATCTCAGTCCACCAGCCTCTATTAAAATCCTACCACAAAAATTTGTCCACCAGCTGATCTCATAAGAAAAGGTTTCACCAGAAAAATCACAGAATCATAGAATCATAAAGTTGGAAGAGACCACAGGGGCAATCCGGTCCAAACCCCTGCTACACAGAAACACATATCAAAGCGTTCTGAAGACATAGCTACCCAGCCTCTGCTTAAGAACCTCCAGAGAAGGAGACTCGATCACACTCCAAGGCAGTAAATTCCACTCCCAGACAGCTCTGACTGTCAGGAATTTCTTCCTGAGGTTCAGGTGGAATCTTCTTTCCGGCAACTTGAATCCACTGCTCCTTGTCCTAGTCTCTGCAGCAGTGGAAAACAAGCCCACTCCCTCCTCAACATGACACCCCTTCCAATATTTAAACATGGCTATCATGTCCCCTCTTAACCTTCTCCTCTGCAGACTAAACATACCCAGCTCCCTAAGCTGTTCCTCATAGGGCATGGCTTCCAGACCCTTCACCATTTTGATCGCCCTCCTCTGGACATGCTCCAGCTTGTCAATATCCTTCTTGAAATGAGGTACCCAGAACTGGACAAAGTATTTCAAATGAGGTCTAACCAAAGCAGAATAGAGCGGTACCATTACCTCCCTTGATCTAGACAACATACTCTTTTTGATGCAACCAAGAATCACATTGGCTTTCTTGGCTGCCTCATCACACCGCTGACTCATGTTCAGCTTGTGGTCCATCAAGACTCCTAGATCCCTTCCACACATACTGTTATCCCATCATGTGTGCCCCGTCTTATACGTGTGCATTCCATTTTTTCTGCCTAAGAGTAGGACCTTACATTTCTCTCTGTTGAAATTCATTTTGTTAGTTTTGGCCCAGCTCTCCAATCTGTTAAGGTCATTCTGAATTTTGATCCTGTCCTCTGGTATTAGCAACCCCTCCCAATTTGGTGTCATCTGCAAATTTGATCACTATGCCCTCTATCCTTTCATCCAGGTCACTGATAAAGAGGTTGAATAGCACTGGACACAGGACAGAAATCTGTGACACCTCACTAGTCACTTCTCTCCAGAATGAAAAACAGCCATAGGTGAGCAACCTTTGGGTTTGGTTGGTCAACCAACTACAAATCCACCTAACAGTGGATTTGCCCGCATTTTACTAGCTTCTTTGAAAGAACATCATGGGGAACTTTGTCAACGGCCTTACTGAAATCAAGATATGCTATGTCCACAGCACTCCCTTCATCTATCAAGCTTGTAGCTCTGTCATAAAAAGAGGTAAGATTAGTCTGGCTACTGCTCCATTCTCTCACGTTGCTGCGTTCCTGATGTGTCTAGAATGTTATCTCTTGCCCTCTCAGCAAAGCCTCTAGAATCTAATTTTGTCTTGCCTAGACCGTACTACTCATCTTTTTTCCTGAGAAAACAATCAGTACACCCATGCAGACTGCAAAATTTGAAGGGTCAACCCCCCACTCATGGTTGGATATTTTCTCCTTTTGTTATCAGGCACGTTTCATCATAAATTTGCAGCAGACAACAGGAAATCTGTCTGACCAAGAAAACCAAGGAAATAGATAATGCTTACATATTTCTAGTGACTTCCTACCTGGCATTCAGTTTCTTTCTCATCCCAGCTTTCCAGGGTCTCAGCTCTGCTACATTTTTAACTAGTGAGCCTGGCAGTCATTTCTAGCACCCTCTACATAGAAGACACACTATCGCCAAACTATGTTTAACTCTGCCCCCCACCCTACGATTTTTCTGAAATTCATTCACTTTAAAAACAAATGGCATTAATAGCAATAACAGAAAATATGTAATCAGTTCTTCGCAGTTTCAAGGTACTATTTCACCATTAGGCTCTTCTAAGTGGGCTCTACTTTCCCGGCTTGTCTGAATACACAGATGTCATTATAACAACTACTCCTGTCTTCCTGTAACTTTTGACAACTGACTCCTAATACACTCTACAAGTTCTTCATCAAGAAAGAATAGGACTTTGTTACAGGCCCATGAACTCTCCAAGCTTGATATGGTTTAATTGGCAAAATATTGTTTATCTGGCAAATACATTAATTGGTATTGATATACAGTGGAATCTGAGGTGACTGGAAGGTTAAGTTGGGCAGAAGAAAATTACTAAGTGAACACGTGTGATTGCAAGGCAGGTCAGCCAATCCCACTCTACGCATACCCGAAGTCATTGTCAGGCAGATTACCAAGCAATTCCAGAGATAACAGGCTTAAACTGACCCCAGAACATCTCTGAGCTTACGGTGGTCAAAGAAAGCTCCCACCAAAACACTGATTGTTTCAACCCTGTTCCCTCAAACCTGGATGTTTCCCTGCTTGTCCTCCAAACCTCTCCACAATACGGAGCTATTATGACTGCCATTAACTCTTTGTCACCTAAGACCATTAACTCCATCTGCACCCCGCTGTCCATATAGCAACCTCCATTGTTTGTTTGGCAGAAAACCATTCACACCCATGTCTTCAGGGTAGATTTTGGGTATAAGAACACACACATTCTGTTTTGAATGGTTCAATGCAGTACTTTGCTTGCTGGCTGCCATACTTCACTCTGATTCCTGAATAAGTACTGTCCTTGGGCTAAGCCACACCGCCACTTTCTTCACTGCTCTCCAGATTGGTAATTATTGCCCATTCCTTAAAAACTCCTTTATCCACAACTTCCTCCCTATATTCTTCAGTTAGCTGTTGTGTGAGTGTGTGACTATTTGGATCTTTTGCGTGTATGACTGAACTTTCAATAAAATATATTTTAGTTTACATTTTGGAATCTCTGGCTGGTTCTTTCCTGCAAGACCCTGTAAACATTGGTGGAAAGATCTCATTAGTTACTCCCCTCTCTCAAGCCTCCTAATCTGAGCTAATTAATTCCTCATTGTCATATTAATTAATTCCTCACTGGCATCACGAGTGGACACCTGAGTCACCAATGTTTGGAGGTAACAACATAAATTCTTGCAGCTCCACAGGTAGCCATTCTCCATCTTACCTTCTATCCTCTTTCCCTGAAAAAATTAAGGGCTATCTGTGGTCCTGTACTGGCTTTCCTAGTCTGCTGTGTTTCTTCACTGCAGTAGCATACTCTTTCCCTGTAGGTAGTTAGCATGAAAGTTAATTCCCATAATGAAAATGCATAATAAATCTTTTACTGTTCACTTCTAGCTGTCTGTAAACTGTGCAGCCTCCAGATATTATATTCTAGATATGACGAACCATAACGCTCTAAGTAGAAAATAAACATCCATAGAGGTATGATGGCAACATTTTAAATGGCACATAGAAATGAGTAAGACAGAGTAGGGAGAAAATATTCCCCGAAGCTAATTCTGTCTAACAGGATGGCAGCTGTTCTCTGTCCCACTACCTGTAAGTTCAAAGTAACATTTAAAGATCATTGCATGTAAAAGTGGAATGTAATAATATAGTTACATTGGCATGAACAATCCACATCAAAAGTACATTACTCCAATCATGTTATCAACTAAAATGAAAGAAACCAAAGCTTTGGGCAACTCTTGCCTTTTGAGACTCTGATTATGATTCTTAAAAGCCTCCTTCAATTGTCTGCATGTCATCCAATCACTCTAAAGAATTCTGATCCATTCTGACACACTTCAGACAGCAGCAATCACCTGTACCAACCATATCAATAATGTATTTAGCATTCATGCATTGAAGTTGCCTAGACAAGCAAGGAAAATGGACTATTTGATTTAATGATGCACATTAGAGCATTATGTCACCAGAATAATGAAAATATGCGAAGAATTACTCAATGAGAAGCCATGTATCTTCAGACCTAGAACCAAAATCTTTACCTGTATTTGCATGCATGAAAGATCAGTGAGGATGTTAACATTACCAACTTTTTAACTTCCATTTCCTCTACTGTAAATTTCCCTTATCCTTGCTTTATTATTAACCATAATTCTCAAACCAGCTTAGAACTTTTATAGCTAATCATGCCTAGCACCGGCATTACTGCAATTTAATGCAAATCTCAGTCAGTCCTATCATGATCCACCTGATTTGGGCATCGTGAAAAGGCAATACCTTGTTAGTTTCTTTACTTAATTATATTATAGTAGTTTTCCTGCTAGGGAGAGGCACTTGTGAAATATACTACACTTCCTGACTTTCATTTTTCTTTTCCAGAATTAAGCATGATAGAACGATTCGCCCAAGATATGCGATGCAGCCCTGTACATCATGATTAATTCTGAAAGGGAAATGGAAAAAGAAAAAATTGGAGATAGTCACATGAGACAGCCCATAATTTCAGACCCAATGCGTTACCCGATCTATAAACCATCACTGAAAGATCAGGAAAGATAGGTCAAATCTGATTTTTGGTTCCAACTAGAACAGATCCAGAGAATTAAGATGACATACATCACTGTCAACAAGTCCCACTGAGTCAATCTTTATTCTGAGACAAAAAGAAAAAAACTGCACTCGGGGGGGGGCAGCAAAACATGGACACAGCCCCACTAAGTAAGAAATCTGTCCCCAATGAAATTTTCCTTCAGTCCCCAAATTTCTAGCACTGCAGAGAATGAGTCATTGAAAAATGGTTCACACTTAGAACTCTTGCATCTTCAGTGTTTGCATTCCTTAGCAACTTTGCCTGCTCCTTTTCTTTGGATGCCTAAACTGAAGTTTTCAGTTACTGAAACACTACAAATTTGGAGACTAGAAGAAAATGTCATGGTGGGGGCAGAATTCTTATGGGGGGCATAATCTCATCTTCTCCTGTAGCTACACTTCTGTCTTCACCAGGTCATACAGAACCACCCAAAGCAGTGTTAAGATTCTCTTAATGCTCCTTAAGGCTAACCAAATAAAGTTCAAAGCAGATGTTGAAGTTAAATGGAACACACCAACAGCCTATCTGGCCAACAGCTGGTGACCACAACCAGTGACCTGTAAAATGGTAACTGATATACCTACCATCACCTGCAGACATATGCCTCTATCTAGACAATAACCAGTTTTTGTTTTATGGTTATATGTCCTCTTTTTCTTCATAAGATACTTATCTTCTTCCTATTGTTGGAGCAACAGGATGAACGGTTGAGGAAATGGTGAAAAAAAGCTGTGTACAAAGTGCCTTCAAAAATACAAAGTCAACAAACTATATACAGCAAAGAAATTGTTTTGCCTTAGATCACTTTCAATTATAGTTATCTCGGGTGTTAGAAGTAACATTAGTAACACATTTTCAGGCAGAAGTGTTATTTTTCAGGCTGATGGTGCCACTTGAGAATTGCTCACTTTTGGCTGAGACAAAATGATCTATTTTGGGAATAGAACCTACAAATAGCAGAGATGATTGGTTCAATTTTGAAAAAGTTATGATGAAAACTTCATATGAAGCTATTAGAAAGATTTGAAAAGACATGATTAATGTTAATGGGATAGTATTAAAATTAAAATCCATTCATACAATTCATTTTCAACCGACCTGTGACCAGTTACTCCTTGGGACCTGGCTCAAGAGATTTTCCTTTGTAAATTATCCAGGTTGTTCAGATCATTATGGGATTCCAAGATGTGTATTAACAGACAGTATACACTAATAGATAAAATCTTATCCCAAGTTATGTCACTACAGATGACAGGCTTTTCGTGAAATGAAATAGTGAGAAACATGCAGGGGGGAATTACCCAACAGTATGAACTGCTCCTTAAGTCTCAGCTGTGTTTATCTTAAGAGTATCAAGGAAAGAACCTATTGATAAGTTAGCCACACTTCATAGAATTAAAGCCTTCAAGTATGGATGCTGTTTACTTCTTTTCTCATTATATGATGACTTACCAGTGGCCCAAACCAAATATAACAGGAAATCCTATTTTTCTGTCATGTGAATGAGCTTTTGTGAAAATTGGGCTCATACACTTCCACTCCCTTTTCCTACCTATGAGAGGAAATCAGAACCTTCTAACCTTTTAAACTTGCCACACTTCCTCATAACTGGTATATAAACGTAGTCACCATTTTCTGACTATGACTCATTCCTCCAAACGGTTGCCTTACAATGCCACTTGGCAGATAGTTCAGCCCTGAAAAGCAGTATATCTGAGAGAGATGTGATGCAATGTGAAGGTTAAATCTCTCATAGCTGATTCATAAATGTAATTTGCCACATAATGCTACAACACTCCTGTAAAAGATATATGAATATCAGTGGCCCATGGTCTGAAGGAGGGACACAGCATTCCATACTGGACAAGTGAGTTGTGCCCTCTTTCATTCACACTTCTCTGGACATAAGAGGTAGTCCATGTGTTACACTCATCAAAAGGGTGCCAAGATAAGTGATTTGTATGAGTGTGTGTGTAGTCTGCACCCACATGAAAAATCAGCAGCGGCTGCAAGCAAGGAGCTATAAACCACAACCTTCTGGATCATTCTTGCTTGATTAGTTTACAAAATAACCCCACAATATTTTTAAGCATGTTAAGTGATGATTCCTTGAAACTACAGTAACCACAGCATAGCACTGCAGGTAAATAAATGCTTACAACTGAGTGAAGATGCTTTTACAATGCAAATTTCTATTTGCATCTATTTTAATTACACATCACAGAAGAAAGACACTGTGCTACACACAAGATCTGCATATATGTGCACAGGAGATTAGGAAGACTACTCGTCCCACCTCCTTGTTACATCCACAATTATTAGAAAGATTGTATTAATTACAATTCTTAAAATCCCCTATTTAAACAAAAAATAGTCTAGAGACAGCTCAATATGTGCAAATATATGTTTGTTCTCCAATGCAGATAAAATATGGATATAAACATTTTATTAATAAGGAACAAAACAGGAAAGGGAGAAAAAGTGTTATTTCATATATAGACTGTGACAGTTTCTAATTATTGATGCATCACTAAGCAAAGCTTTGCTAACAGCCAAATGAGTTATTGCACTTACAAAATGAGGGCATGTGGCATATCTGATTAGTTTTACTTGTATGTTATGATATTATATAATTCTAGGAGACTGATGTCTCTTTATCTTTGGGAGGGGGCATGTGCTACTTAGAAAAATAGTGGCGTTAAAAGCCATATTGTTTCCCATCCAATTATCTTTTGAATTCAGCATGCAAATGAAAAGATGCTGAATGTTCATATTAAGGTGCTATCTATCATCATCATCATAATTAATTGTAAGCAAAATTCCCTTTGCACTTCACTGGCATACAAATCGTGAAGGAAATAACACGTTTCTAGCAAATGAGTAGAACTATAAGAAATCTGTTATTGTTGTTGTCTTGCAAACTAATTTTTTCTATATATCAAGCAACTGTGCATACTAACATGATACCAAACAACCTGACTAGATGTTGGACATTGCCTTCTTGCCAGTGAGACTGAAGGTATGTCATCTTCTCCAATGAGACTGTTGGCCATTCTGGTTGCGGAGATACAACAGCTTAGAGCAGATGAGCTGTCACAAATATAATGAATCTTACAAGAAGTCCAGTGGAAAATCTCTGACTATACTCCGGTAACCCCAGTGCGTTGTGGGAGATGTTGGTCCTTCATTTGATCACATTAGGTTTGTATTTGATATCTCGACCTACCATGACCAGAAAAGCCTGACAAGGTCCCAAACATGAGACACCCCTTTACAGAGTGCCATATGCCTCAATAGTTTCAAAGCCTTTCACAAGCTCTTATTGGCTTACAGACAGTTTCCAATCTCAAACAACTACTCAGAAGGGTAATCCAGAGACAAGACCCTGCCACTAATCCAGATGTCAACTGTGTCCCCACATCTACTCTGGGCGCAATATTATAGGGGCCAGCTCACTGTGATTTCACCTCTCCTCCCTGTTGAAAGACATGGCCCACGATGGGAGAGAAGAACAGTGGGGGTGAACAACTGGCTCCGCAGATGGTTCTGCCAAGAACGATTTGGGTTTTTGGACCACGGTCCGCATTTCCACAGAGACAGTCTTCTGGCAGTGGATGGGCTGCACCTCACAACTGTTGGAAGGAACCTTTTTTGTTAACAGTCTCACAAAGCTGATCAGGAAGTCTTTAAACTGAGTTTGGCCATGGAGGGAGACAGTATTAATCGGGACAAGGATTCAGTGAGTGCTGGGCAAAATAGCCCAAATGATATAGATAGAGCAGGCCAAGCAGTACTAGAGACCAACAGTGTGAGGAAAAGCAACTTTAGCAAAGAACTTGTGGGAAGGGCACACAGTCTTAAGTATCTCTACACTAATGCACAGAGCATGGGAAATAAGCAAGATGAACTCCAACTCTTAGTACAACAAAATAAATATGATTTAATAGGCATCACTGAAATCTGGTGGGATGAGTCTGATGATTGGAATGTAGTAATAGGAGGATATAACCTATTTCGCAGAAATAGACCAAACAAGAAAGGAGGAGGAGTAGCTTTATATGTCAAGGATGATTTCACCTTTGAAGAGATCCATGACTTAAATCCAGAAAGCCAGATCAAGAGCATCTGGATAAGAATTAAAGGAGTGAGAAACAATAGGGATGTGATTGTGGGGGTTGACTACAGACCTCCAAGCTGGCCTGAGGACTTGGATGATGCTTTCCTGGAGCAGATGACCACACATTCAAAAAAGAGAGATGCAGTAGTAATGGGAGATTTCAACTATCTTGATATATGTTGGCAGTCAACTCTGCCAAGACCACAACATCCAACTAGTTCCTCGCTTGCCCTGCAGACAATTTCATGGTACAGAAGGTGGAAAAGGTGACAAGCGGATCAACTGTTTTAGATCTGATCCTGACCAACAGGGATGACTTTGTTGATGAGGTAGAAGTGGTGGGATCCTTAGGTGGGAGTGACCATGCTCTATTGGAATTTGTCATTCACTGGCAAGGAGAAGCCAAGCATAGCCAGACACACATCGTAGACTTTACAAGAGCTGATTTCTGTAAACTTAAGGAGTTACTTGCTGAAATTCCATGGTCAAGAATGCTGCAAGAGAAAAAAAGTTCATGATGGATGAGAGTTTCTCAAAAGTGAGATACTGAAGGTATAGTTTAAAACTGTGCCATTAAGAAGGAAAAATGGCAGGTGTCTAAAGAAACCAGAATGGTTGACTAAAGAACTCTCAGCTGAGCTAAGTCTTAAAAGAAACATATACATGAAGTGGAATGGTGACATCACTAAAAAGGGATTCAATATAGGGGAAAGTCAGAAAAGCTAAAGCACAGAATGAACTCAGGTTTGCCAGAGACATTAAAAACAATAAAAAGGGCTTTTTTAGCAAACGGAAAAACAAGGAAATGATAGGGTTGCTGAGCAGAGGGAAAAGAAAAGGCAAAACTACTCAGCACCTTCATTGCCTCAGTTTTCTCGCAAAGGGACAGAAGTATTCAACCTGGGGGGTGGGGAGCAGGAGGTGAAGGGGGGAAATGCAGCAGAGAATAGGTAGAGAAGTAATACAGGAATACATGGCTACACTAGATGAATTCAAGTCCCCGGGGTCAGATGAATTACATCCAAGGATATTAAAAGAACTGGCAGAAGTAATTTCACAACCACTCACAATAATCTTTGAGAACTCTTGGAGAACAGAAGTCCCAGCAGACTGGAGGAGGGTAAATGTTGTCCTCATCTTCAAGAAGGGGAAAAAGAGGACCCAAAAAATTATCGCTCGGTTAGCCTGACATCAATACCAGGAAAGGCCCTAGAGCAGATCATTACAGTCAGTTTGTAATTACTTAGGAAACAATGCCATAATTACTAGAAGTCTGTTGAAACTGACAAGACTTACAACTTTAGTCATTATAGGGTTAATTGGTCTATTGGTGTTATAGAGGACCTTCACCTGCTACTATTATTGGGAGCAGTTGTAAAGGTTCTATAAGAGTAGCATTCTCTTAGTGAACACCCACTTCCTGATTTGCTCTGATCTGCCGTTACTGCAGTTTGTATCATATCCTGCTTCACTGTGGTATTGTAATATATTTTGATATATTTTGTATTTGTATCTTAACTTGCCAATGTTCTCTTTTAACCTTTTGTACATTAAGAACCCATATGTTATTATCTTTTAACTAGAATATATAAAAGACTATTTCTCTTTTCTTATTTTGTCTTCTGAATTTCCTTTTATTTACAACAAAGTCAACATGGATTTCTCAAAATAAATCATGCCAGACTAATCTTATCTCTTTTTTAGGATAGAGTTACAAGCTTGATAGATGAAGGGAATACTGTGGACATAGCATATCTTGATTTCAGTAAGGCTTTTGACAAAGGTGGATTTGTAATTAGTTGACCAATTGAACCCAAAGGGTGCTCATCAATGGCTGCTTTTCATCCTGGAGAGAAGCGACAAGTGGGGTGCCACAGGGTTCTGTCCTGGGCCCAGAGCTATTCAACATCTTCATCAATGACTTGGATGAAAGAATAGAGGGCATGCTGATCAAATTTGCAGATGACACTAAATTGGGAGGGGTTGCTAATACCAGAGAAGAGGATCAAAATTCAAAATGATCCAGAGGACAGGATCAAAATTCAAAATGACCTTAACAGATTGGAGAGCTGGGACAAAACTAACAAAATGAATTTCAACAGAGAGAAATGTAAGGTCCTACACTTAGGCAGAAAAAAATGGAATGCACAAATATAAGATGGGGCACACGTGACTGGATGACAGTACGTATGAAAGGGATCTAGGAGTCTTGGTGGACTACAAGCTGAACATGAGTCAGCACTGTGATGCAGCAGACATGAAAGCCAATGCAATTCTTGGTTGCTTCAACAGGAGTATGGTGTCTAGATGAAGGGAAGTACCACTCTATTTTGCTTTGGTTAGACCTCATTTGAAATACTGTGTCCAGTTCTGGGTACCTCATTTCAAGAAGGATATCGACAAGCTGAAGCATGTCCAGAGGAGGACGATCAACATGGTGAAGGGTCTGGAAGCCATGCCCTATGAGGAACAGCTTAGGGAGCTGGGTATGTTTAGTCTGCAGAGGAGAAGGTTAAGAGGGGACATGATAGCCATGTTTAAATATCTGAAGGGATGTCATGTCGAGGAGGGAGTGGGCTTGTTTTCCACTGCTGCAGAGACTAGGACAAGCAGCAATGAATTCAAGCTGCAGGAAAGGAGAGTCCACCTGAACCTCAGGAAGAACTTCATGATGGTCAGAGCTGTCTGGCAGTGGAATATGCTGCGTTGGAGTGTGGTGGAGTCTCCTTCTTTGGAGGTTTTTAAACAGGCTGGATGGCCATCTGTTGGGGGTGATTTGATGTATATTACTGCATGGCAGGGGGTTGGACTGGATGGCCCTGTGGTCTCTTCCAATTCTATGATTCTATCATTACTCACAACATCAGACATAAATTTACTTGCTCTTCCTCCAACTGGACAAACAGGACAGATTCTATGGAAAGAGGGTTAATGGATATAAATCTGACATTAGAAATGATGATATCCCCTAACCAGCTGCAGAA
Organism: Iguana delicatissima; assembly: GCA_948472985.1. Taxonomy (NCBI): domain Eukaryota; kingdom Metazoa; phylum Chordata; class Lepidosauria; order Squamata; family Iguanidae; genus Iguana; species Iguana delicatissima. The sequence goes on from CAOKZL010000231.1 coordinate 507,554, forward strand.
CATTTCAACTTTCCTGGACACCCAGTAAGAGACTTACAGATTGCAATCTTTGCAAAAGTTACAAAGGAAGACAGCATAGAAAGAGAAATTGCTGAACTAGATTATACTCATAAACTGCAATCTATTAACAGAGGTATGAAGAGCGACAATGGCTTCACAGCAGACTACATATATTAATACAAGAGTCCTTGTTATTTCACATATAACAAAATCTTCTCAGATAAGAGTTTTGAACCCAGAGAAACTGACCTTTGGTAAGCATATTTAATGCTTTCACATATAAACATTAACTGACCACTATAAAGATCTGAAATACCTATATCACATTGTGCAGCCCTTTGAAAATTTAGAGAAAGGGTCATAATTTGTTTCTTTCTGAATCCTATTACATTCGATCCCACTCCCACAACTATGTAAACATGCTCGATATCTTGATATCATTCTGTACTGTATCTGAAGAAATGGGTTTATATCTACAGAAGCACACGATAAAATAAAAAACAGTCTTAAAGCTGCTGCTAGTGCTTCTCCCCCTCCCTCTTTTTTATCTGCCTCTATAGTTGCAGAAACCATGGCCAGGACCTGGATCACCCCCTGAACATAGCATAACCTGCTTTCCATCTCCTGAAGAAGAGCTTGACCTCTTCTTCCATATCTTTTTTTAAAGTGCCTTCTCCTATCCACCTCAGCCTCCAGTTTTGGAAGGAAGGAAACATCAACATAATACCTATCCAAGATCCACTCCTTTGCCCTTTCAAGGGAATGATGTACATCCCTCAGGGACCAGCTACTGATCGTTCTCAGGGGTGCAGCCATCTGTTCCCCAGTTGGGCTGGAAAGGAAATGTATTCCCTGTTAGGTCCACTTAACTAGTCACACACACACAGTCAGGCCAAGCCAGCCCCTGACTGATCAGGCCCAGGATGGGGGATCTCACGGGCCAATATGTGCTATGGGAGTCAATAAGCCACATCAGGGAGAGTAGGAGATAGCCCTGCTTCGTCACATGTCCCTAACACAAGGATGCAAATGGAGACCCTGGGGACCTGGAGTTCTTTTTATACTAGTTGCAAGCTGAGGGTTCCCCCCCCCCTTATTTTGATATTTTCATTATACATTAGCGGAATACTTTGGTTAACGAAGTCTTTAACAGCCAAGCTCCTTTTTACAAAAGACCAACTAGGTCCCTTCACTTTTTTTCCTTGTCATCTATCTAACGGGAAGTTTTTCAGCAGCATCAACACTGAGAGGATGGTCAATGAGGGCTGGAATAATACAGACTTTCAGTGTCCGCTTGCAGCAGTTGTCTACACTAAACAATTCAATAAACAAAGCCTGCCTGGGAAAGTATGGGACTCTACTCTAGCCAATCATATTGCAGCTGTTCATGCATGCCTGCCTGCCTACAATAAACAGGGTAAACAACAATTGTTTCCAGAGTCTCTTACAAAGCCTAACAGAAGAGCAAAACAGAAAGAAAAGAGAAAATAAGTCTGCCTCACCAGCTATCTCCAGCCTGTTATAAAGGCATAGATCTTTAAGTATGGCCTCCAAAACAGAAATCGTAAGGTGGGAGTGGCAAAAGAGTCATCCCTGGCATTTTGGAAGAAATCTTCAAATAGCTGTAAGAATATAAAAATTTGCTGAAACATTTTTTGTTTTTGTTTTTTGCATTTGGTACTAGTTTTTCTGTTAAAGAAGTAATAGCCAGAAACACATCTATTTCATTCTTGGGAGGGTTTGTCAGAGGGTGTTTGCCTTTGGCCTCCCCTGAGGCTGAGGGATAACGAGTAATGAAACCCAGTGGGTTTGTTTGGCTGTGCAGAGATTCGAACCTTGATCTCCAGAGTCACACAGTCCAACACTGAAATGAATATACCACACTGGTCGAAGTATACCTGTTCTCATATGAGAATATAACATAAAGTATAAATGGCAATCAAAGTTTAAATACAATTAATTGGAATTACTAATCACATGCATACAACATTACAAACCAAAGAGTGTCGGTACAGAACTATTGCACCAATGATTGTTATGAATGCACTTCATAACAATCATAACAAAGCACTTCAGGTTGGGTTGAGTTTTAGAATGCAAAACAGGGAAACATGATTTTGAGTGATTGCCTTTTGTTTCCCATCTGCTCAAAACTCAGCTCCCAAAGCTGCCTTTAGTCCCAGTCTTAGGGGGAAAGCAAGGTATAAGTAAGTTTTAGGTAAAGTCGGGGTATCAAGTTAAGGAGAAGAAGGGGAAGTTGTTTATTTTGTTTTCCATGGGACAACAGCCTTTTGAAACTGAGCAAATCCCATTTCTTTGGTGCTGCAGCCTCATGAATTTGAGCAAAGTTTCTAATTGTGGTTTATCAATGGTCCATGAATCCAAACCATGAAGGCAAACCATTATTAGCACAAACTCTGAGAGGAAAACCAGTTTCAAAGTCTAGTTTCACATCTTTGCCTATGAGACCCAAACAGAGTGTGGTTTGTGGGCAGGCAGAGACTGAGACATTAAAACAAACAATGATTCAGCATTACATATACAGAGGTAAGCTGGGAAAATCAATTTCTCGTCCCTGTAAATGGCTCCTTCCAAAACTAACCATATCCATGTGCTTGTAGATATTATTTTGCTCTTTTCATCTTCTCAGATTGCCCATGTATCCAAGTAAGGAGGTGAAATGGGATGGAAACTAAAGTATATTTTTCATTCTTTTGTGGAGATGAAGAGTTAACAAAGACCATCCTGCTACTGTTAACACAATAGTTTGGGAACATTACTGTTTTGGACTACAATTCTCAAAAAATCACTCTGGTTGGGAGATTCTGGATACCATAGTCTCCAAAAGTAAAATTTCCAAACTCTTTAGAACACACATCCATTTGTGCAAGTGGTTGTTCACAGAAGGTTTTGAAAAGGCTGAAAAACCTGCAGGCCTAAGAAAACATGGGGAGGCAAATCAAAAAAACTCCATGAAAAGAAATAGCTAAATTTTAAATAACTCTTGGAAAGCACTTCACTCTTCCTTGGCACAAGTCAGACTATCCACACCCTTGCCTTATCATGCCTTGTCTTTCCCTCTAATAGGAACATTTTGATAATGACCTAAACCTTAACATAACAGCTTGACCCTACCGAATTCGGCATGCGATAATGGCTTAAAGCTGTTCCTGCCGGGGAAAAGAGATATAACACCTGACAGTAAGACTGAGACCTTCTATTTTAAAGGATGAGTTTTGCCCAGTCCTCAGTAGCTGAAATGGCAAAGGTATTCATGACCTGTAAAAGCACACCATCAGCTCATGTAATCTGTCCTTCCTTCCTTCCTTCCTTCCTTCCTTCCTTCCTTCCTTCCTTCCCTTCTTTCTTTTTCCCAGACAGAGATCAGCTACAAACCTCCACATCTGACAGCCTACTTATTCATGAGCCGAGTTGTTCTTCCCGCAAGTGCATAGTGGGTTGGGAGCATTTGGCTTCAAGAGACTCCAATAAATATATTAATGGAATCTGGCTGACATCTTTATACAGTGGATTATGTCTGGCTGGTGGACAAGAATCCCACAGCATGAAAGAAAAGCAAGCAACTCTTCTTTCCCCGATGCACACACAGACACACTTGTCTGAATAGAATTTCGAAAGCACACTTACTGTGGGGCCATACATTCCATGTTATTCAACAAGACTTATGGGTAGAAGAAAAACACCTCTATCACCTATCATAGTAGGTAACTTTTACACAGGGCTTTTCAACTGTTCACCTAAAACAGGGGTGGGCAAAGTGTTGCCCTGGGACTTCCTCCAGCACCCAGTCCTTCACCTCTCCAAAATTCCATACTGCCCTATTTGTGGCTATAAAACAAGTGAATCAGTCATGGCCAGAGTCAGCTAGACAGAGCAATTTGCCTTTTAAAGAGATTGCAGGGCCCTCTTTAAAAGGCAAATTTAATTTTTTTATAATGAAGCGGACATTTGGCAACTTGAAGTATATTGAATTTTGCGGGGGGGGGGTTAAATATATTTTTGGTAGTCTATGCAACATGCAGAGAGACCTAGGGCATACAAGTGGTCCCCAGACCTGTCACACTTTCCCCTAAACTGAGAAATATTTCATTATTGTTTTACAAGGAAAATATACTAAACAACTCTGTCAGCTGAGCCAGGACAGAGGTCACATGAAAACAGAGAAGGCATTTTGCTGGCTGAGTCTATAGCCATTTCTGCACTACACTGTTATAGTGCTATTATTTCAACATCCTCTGGAATCCTGGGATTTGCAGTTTAGGAAGGGGCATTTAGATTTGTCAGCCAGAGAGCTCCTTGGCCTCAGTAAACTAGAAACCCCAGAATACAACAGGATGCTGAAAGTGGAATAATAGCACCATAACAGTGTAGTGCAGAAATGACCTGAGCAGCACATGGTATTCCCCCCTCACCTGTATCAAGACAAGTACTATACAAAGCCATCCAGGTTATGCTGGCAAATGGGGGGTAGTAAATCCCACAAGTACCTCGCTTCACGCCCAACCATAAAATTAAATAACTGAAATAACTAAATATGCTGTGTTTTCATTGCATTCAATATCTGCCAGCTAAGGAGATCACCTCACTGTGCCCAGTGGAAGAGACAGTCTTGGCACAAGGGAAATGTATTCTGATAGACAGCAGTGAGAAGAAAAACTGGCCTCTCACCAAGCCCAAAAGAAAAAAAGGAGACCTCTGAGGAAGAAGATGAGCAGTGACTGGCAGACATTCAGTCCTCAGTTGTTACCCCAGTGGCAGACCCTGTCCTGGGAGGATATAAAATTAATATCAAATATGCCTTCCATGCCAGAGAGGTTGCCCAGGTAGGGTGCATAGACAAATAGGTCAAACGACCAAACCTGGGTCAAGGTCAAGAAAATCCCCAGTCACATTTCCCAAGGAGACCTCAGGCTAGACATATCCACATGAACAAAGGGTCCTCAGCCAAAAATAACCAACTTGAAGGGATCACCAGGTTTTCCCCAGGTTGAGCAACTCCAACTTCGGAGAATCCTACAAAGGCGAGGTCCATTTACATGAACCAATCATGCAAACCATCAAGTTACCACTGTGTGGCATTCTTCCTTTTATTTTGGCTATTCTTCTTCCTGGGAGAGGGCCTGCCCTTGAGATACGTTCTGCCCTATAAGTAGTCCTCGTTTTTGAGAGTCTCTTCGGAGGACTCCCTGCCGTGCTGGCAGACCAGCACTCTGTTAGTCAAGTGCTCCCCTCAGCTGCCTCTCTTTGCTGAGCTCCTTCTTCTCGCCACTTCCCAGACTGAAGACTTCTGGACAGGTGCAGTATCACCGATTCTACACCTTCTCCACTGTATCACCGATAATCTTTCATCTCTTTCCCTTCATGATAGGCCCTGTATACGTGAGTGAATGAGTGAGTGTTTCGGGGTGTGAGAACATATTTGTTAATTAAGGATGGGCCAACCAAATCCTCAAATCCTTGGGAAGGATTCGAGATTCACGAATCTGAATCCCTGTGCCAAAATAGGCAAACCGAATCTTTCAAATCCGTCACCCAAATAGTTTGTTGGAGACCAGGAAGCCTGAAAACCTGGGCGACCGGGACACCTGAAAACTTGGGAGACCAGGATGCCTGAAAACCTGGGAGACTAGATATACAAAAGGAGATGGCAAGTAGGTGAACTTTTCCCTTAAGAGTAATAATGGCCTTTGTTGACTATTTCACAAATTACATCTGGGCTTGTATTCTAAGGTATTTAAATAGAACATTTAATATTTAAGTTCAGCACTTGACTGGAAGCTACAGGCTTAAGATTTCAAGGACAGCTGAAACACTCCTTTCCGTAGCTCCCTTGCAAAGCTCTTTCATATACAATTCTGGGGTTTGTAGTTTTATAAGGTGTCACAGCCTTCTTTGCCAAAGTGTGCTGATGCATCATCAAACTACAAACTCCAGGATGCTAGAAGGAGCTATACAAAGAAAACTCAGTTTTGACCTGGATTATCTCTACAGTATAGTATGTGGTCCTGTTTACACAGGCAGGAAAATGTGGTATTAATTCTCATTTTCCTGCCTGTGCAGAAAGGGCCTTCATGTCATTTTCACTCTGGGAAGATCCTGAGGCAAAACTATGACAATTGTCCTGGCCAGATTACTTCAGAGGGAAGTTTGCCTTTGCCTGGGCTTTTGCTAAGGCTGAGAGAGTGTGTCTTGCCCAAGATTATCCTCCTTTCCCTTGCTTCTTAAACCCTTTTTTTAAAAAGGATTCAAAAGATTCGAGATTCGTGAGATTCATGGCTTCCCAGAACCTACCACAGATTCAGATCCGGATTAGGGAATTCTGGATTTGTCCCATCCCTATTGTTAATAAAATCCATTCATTAGAAAGACTATCTGGCTTTTTGCTTGGTCTGACCCCATAAAAATTGGGTTGAAGGTCTCACTGGGTTACCCTGCCCCTTGTTTGGCATGCTAGTGCTCCGCTTATTTCCCCAATCTTTGCATTTTTGGAACAAATCAAGAAGTCCCCCAGGGGAACACCAGAACTCAGGGGAACACAGCAAGCCAAGCGTGGAGAGGAGAGTTCATGGGATAAGTAACACTGATGAGAGTTGTAGCTAATGAAGGTCTCCAGTTAGGAACAATAACCCTCCAAACCAGCCAGATATCAAAAGTGCAACAACACAAACAATCATGGCAGCCTCTGTAATATTCTGTGTAGATGCTTTTGCTCTACCCGATTACTGACTTGTCCTATGGTCATGAAATAGAGACAAAATCCCTTCATGCATCATTCTAATGGCCTTTCTTGTAGCCTCTACTTGTTAGTGTAAGGAAGGAGAATTTGTTGAATCTAAACTTGCTTTCACAGTTCTATGAGTTTATTCATACTGATGGTGATGTTGGTTTAAAGAAAGCTATAAAATCTCTCTCTCTCTCTCTTTGGAGGTTTTTTTTTTCCTCCTAGTAAAAGTCTCCAGCTTTTAGAAACAGTATGTTCTCTGAAGCCTGTGAAATCATGTATTGTGTCGATTGTCATGCCTTCAAATCAAGACGAAATCAGGAAGCACACATACACTCAGCCAGCTAAACCCCTCATCAAACAACAGACAGAAATCAAGAGATAACGAATAACATTTCCTCACTTTTTTTTTTTAAAAAAAGAAAGCCTCTCAAATGCTTTGTAGCAACCTGACCACTGTGAGCTTAAATTTAGAACCTATCATTATTGTGGGATGGAGAATGATTCTACACTCCCCTTCAAGTTTTCCCCCAGTTTCTGCACAGCATATTCCAGCAATAAACAGCCGGTATTCTTAAGACTCTGACAATATGAATATTAACACCTATGTGAATTCACCTATGTGAATATTTTCTAAACTATCACAAAAACCCTGCAAGATTTAACACATTCAAAATGTTTAAACATTTGATTTTTTTCCCCAACAAATCTGCAAAGCTGAAACATGGCAAAAAAAGCCGGGGGGAGTAGGGTCTTCCTTAAAATATAGTGGTAATCACAGCATCCTAGAGTTCAAGAGAGTATCTTCTCCACTCGTCATCACCTGGTATGGATCACTAATACATATAGTAAAGTAGAAGCCTTACTAGGTCATAAAGTTTCCCAGTTTTCACCGTACATTAGGGTATACAGTGACTAAAATTAACCATTAGTTTGCTAATGCACATATGGGGACTCTACCTGGGCCATTCTTCCCACATTCCTGCCTATGGCCTGACATCATTCTCAGATGCTCTGAGATCTGACAGGTGTTTCTTCATGAGCAGGCCTTTTTCTGCTGGTGGCCCTCCAGCTGTGTGATGCCAACCATAGTGGTATCTGTGTGGTCTACACTGTTGAGTTTGCGGCACTAGGAAAAAAACACTTTTCATTCTCTCAACTCTTTTAAGTTTCTTTATGATTTATTGTCAGTTGTATTTTAGTACAGTTCTTCTCATGTTTGTATATTTTTAAATCTTTCGAAACTGTGCTTTTTGCTATTTATTTTCTGCTGCTGCAAATCATGTCTTGAGGCTTCTTAGAATCTTGCTTGGATTTTTATCTTTTATCTTACGGTATTTTACTTTATTGTTTTTATCATTTTTTCAGTTCACCTGCTTTTACAGCACCCTGAGAACTTTGGTTTTAGAATAACACACAAGCTAAATAAACAAACAACATATAAATACAATCACCAAACAGCCAACTAAATCTAGTGGCAAAAATTCCACCACCTAGCAGATCAGTTGTTTCCATTCTCCCTCTTACAGAGTGAGAAAAGATTTATCAAATGGATTTTCAAACACTGGCCTTTCAAAGAAAAGATGTTGCTTGGGGGCAGGTCAATCAACCATAAAATGCAAAGAATGCTGAGGACCACATGGTCTTTGGAAGGCTACTACTGTTTTGCCCAAGGTCATTAATCAGTAGTGTGCCAGAGATGGGGAAAAACTTTAAAATCTCATGAATCCTGATTTAGAAGCATGTATGCTGGACACTTTGGCTTCCTAGGCAATCGACATTGCTACTTCCTTTTAGTTTGTCCCTAAAACGTAGTTTAAATACATAAATTGGATCCAAAGCTTGTCTCCTTGTATCATTTCAACTTAATAGGTTTAGAAGTTTCATTCCCTCCAGTGATATAATGCTTTAATGAATATTAACGGAACATATTCATAAACATATAGCAACAAATAAAAAGGTTTCTAAGTACAGAAGTCACTGCAGTGCTATTTGAATTACCCACACTACAATTTAAGCCAAGGCTTTTAAACCAATTAAATCAATTACAATGAACAACATTCATGCTGAATCTATTATCATGCAGAGTTTATCCTTTGTTAGCAAAACTCTAACTCTATTGAAGGAGCTAAACTCATACGAGCCACCTCTGTAAAAAAAGAAAAGGAAAGGAAATCTTCTAGAATGTTGGTATTATTTTGTTTCCTTCTATGCTAGCGAGCATGGAGCAAAAACCGTATTTGAAAGATGTTCTCATCATAAAAAACACAAGACGAACAGGAGAGATAAACTTAAAAATTCATTTGTTCCCATAGGGCCCCAAGGGCAGAAGGCTGGTGCAAAACGCTTTGGTATCAATGTAATAATTTCTGGATAGCTGCCAGTGTGAAGGTTAAAAAGCAGTATTACAAGGCTTCTGTGATGACAGCCTACTGGGAAACATTTGTTGGAAACTGCTTTGCCTATCATTTAGTCAGCATAAAAGCACACAGCACTAGTTATGTTCGAGCTGTGTTGAGCGTGCATCTATAAATGATTCAGATCATAAGCTTCAAAAGCCCCCATACAGGTGCAATCACCATAAAAGCCTTATTTTCTTGTCCCCATTCTTTAACTCTGATAAGCTTTATACATTTTCACCATATGCTACTCAAATGAGTACATATAATTATAAAGGAAGTACGCGCCTAAGATTTAAATTCTAGTCTCAAAAATTAAATTAAAACGACAGTTGTTGACAACAGGTAATAAAGTTTTCAGCCTTTACAATGTGAAAAAAGAGCGGTCTTATATATACTGCAAGCTAAACTAACGTATTTCTAACTATGGCCTTCTACTCTGTTGGAGATGGCAACAGGAATTACAAGTGCTAAATTGTAGTGTTTTAACTGCATTATATATGTCTGTACCGTAATACAGGGAAACATTTTGGAGTAATTGGTAAGAAATAAAAAGAATAAAGCACTTGCCATCCAATTTTCAATGCTGTCTTTATAGATGTTTCCTTGTGACACCAATTTAAAGTACTAAAGTTCACTTACTCAATTCGTTGTGAATGTCTTTGTGAACTGCAGTGCATTAATTGATTTTATATAATAACAGGACTGCACTGTTAGAAATTCATTCTGTTTATAGTTAATATAATCACAGTATCAGCAATAGAAAGAATTTCTAGAAGTGCATTCACTCAGAAGTAAAATCCGCTGAGTTGAATGGGGCTTGTTTCCACAGATGCGTGTACAGGATTGTTGTCCTAATATTCTAAACACTCCAGCAGTCAAACCACTACATCACATTGGCTCTGATTACTTATGAGATGCAATACAGTGGATTTTGTTTGTTTGTTTGTTTTTAAAGAACAGACACATCCAAAGATAATTCAGCCACGATGATGTCCAACCTGGTAGGAGAGGAATGAAAAGGAGTCTACAGGTGAAGACAATATACACAAAATAGATTTAAAATCTCACCCTCTTAAGAATTTTTAAATCTTTGAAGCCAGAAGGCTCGTAACTGAGATCTGAAATAGGAAAGGCTACAAACTGGTTTCGTTTGGTTTGGCATGGTTTTAGGCCAAATCACCATGGTGTTACTTTTGTTGCTCTCAGTGTGCCCCTTCTTCTATTTAGTGTTTAACCGTGTAAATGGGAAAAACGCACGTGTCTGTGAGAAAAATCTATCCACGTGCCTTCTATTAACCATGACAAAATATAAATATTTATTTTGGATAGCCTTTCTAGCTTTGCTTCTCGCAAAATTAACCTTCTCATCTTTCCTGGGATGTCTATTTTTTATAGAGTTTGCTAAGATAAATGGGGTCATAGATGACTTTAGCTTTTATCAAGTCAATAATGGTACAAAGGTAATGAAGGAGGCTTACGTTCTAACAATGTTACTTTTTTGTGTCACACCTGGCTAAAGGCCCAGTACAACTCCTACCAAAGTACAAGGACGGCAGCCAAAAACTCAAGTGAATGGCATATTGTTCCCCCAATTCTTAAAATGGCAAAAAATATCCACCATTTTCCTAACTACTTGTGTATTTTACTCTCTGGTTGGATTTAGATGAGTCCCATGAATACTACACTTGATCTTAGCCAAAAGGCCGAGAAGCGATAGATGAGTCCCATGAATGGACGGAGTCCATTTGCAGAATGGATGCAATCCACAAAGGATGTAACTGGCCTTACCAGAATGAAGCAGTCACCTCAGGCAATGGATTTTGGGTGTCTTATGACAAGATCTCATACTGTAAATTATTTAAATTATTAGGATTGTAATTTTTTACTACTGCTAGGGAGCAGGAACAGGTCTTGTGAACTCTTCCATCTGAAATACCAAAATAACATGACTGACCAAGGATATTTTACAATTTGGATTTGGGAGTGTTTCGGAGGTGGGGGAAGCATTTACCACTGTGCTCCAGGCAGTAAATGCCTTTCCAGTAGAGTTCTCCTTCTCACAGTAGCTTTTTGCAAACGGAGATCCCAGGAAGTCCTCTATAACTAGGAGCATTCTATGAACAGGACTCTACATACAGATTTCTAGATTCAGGCCACATCATTTCCAGTTTTAGTTTCAGCCTGTTTGGAGCTATGGGGGTGGAATGGGCTGGGAACCCACTGGAGTTACAGAACCAAAAATGATACATTTGGGGGGCAGTTTTGAATCATTTGGAGCTAGCTAGAAAGAAAGCCCCATCCAAGCCCCAAGAATCTGGGAGTGATCAGAGACACTGCAAAATTTGAATGAGGGCGATACGCTGACCATAGTTTAGACAACTGCAGTAGTAACTTTACATACAACTCCACTACACATCATAGATGCAAGAAACAACCATGTTAATTGCCCAAGCAATATATGCACCTCCTGGAATCCCTAAAAGATCTTGGAGCAGTACAGAATCATGCAGAAATCACATGCTGTTTCCACTGCTCTGGAAACATATGAAAGACTCTAATGCCAGCCAGGAAATTTTTCATCCTGAGGCACAGATATTGACAGTTGCAGTCCAAGAACTTGGGAGTTTTAGTCTAAGCTTTAACTTCTGATCTATAACTGCAATAATCACAAACACTGGGCAACCCAGAAGGGGTTTGTGTTTGTTGTCTAAACCATTTGCAAAAAAAACCAGTGTACAGTGCTAGTTTAGGGATCTTGGGAGCTACAGTCACAAGTCAGATCTTTTTGAACTACAAAAGCCAACTTTGCCTAGCTAGTGCTCTAAAACTACAACTACCAACATTCTGGACCTAGTTTGCCCCCACAGACATATACACAAGAAAAAATGCAAAATCTTTCTTACAGTGGTTCATTTACTATATTGCAAAACATTGCTCAGTGTTATACTGTGCTGGCAAACACTCAAAACTAAAATATACCAAATGATACAATTTGGAAGTATCATACTTTCTTCAATAGCTACGTCCTTCCTGTGCCATAATGCCACGCTAGAAGGTTCCTGCAGGAAGATCAGAAAACAAACATGAAATTTGTGAAAGCTTGAAAAAGACAAAGGGAGGATTTGGAGAGAAGCTGAGACATACCTCAGTTCTGCTATGATCAGAATACCAGAAACAGTACATCCTTGTGAAATGTGAATTCACTGGTAATCTGAACACCAAGGAGTAACAGCAATCCAAGGTAATATTAATTTCCAGAGCTATTCTGGAATGAAGATGCTGATGTTTATGACGGATATGAAGGATCAGTAGTGGGAACATGATATGTGAACTGAGAATAAGAAAATGTGAACAACCATCTGTGATCCATGCTTTGAAATGTCATATTTCTTGGGAACGGATATGCCCTTTCATAGCAGCAGTGCTTTGAGGGAACATAGTGATAGAAAACACTGAAACTGGACAAAATAATTAACCACACTGTAATTACCACATGGTTGCAGGCAAGCAGATCCATGAGGATAAGTGTATATGAGAAGCATCAGCGACAGTACACAATCTGAATGGCCTCTACATTCCCTATTGAATGAAGTAAGCTTGTCAATAAAAGTTCAAAATGCCTTCCCCTTTTATTGGCTTAGAGACAACATCCATAATAGACTGACCCAGAAGAATCAATCTTGAGTGACATGCATTTAATATGTTTTTGATTGTTGTGACTTGTATGATTAAAGGATTTGAGCTCAGCTGTAACAGAAGGCAAATCTTATAGCTCAGAACTGAAGTCCTTGCTTCTGGAAATGCTGAGCAGGAGTTCTCATTTGAACACGACCACAGAGCTAAGAAGAAAGAGGAGACTGCTTACATTAGACTTTAGTGAGCAGACCTTTTTTCAAAGGCTGAAATTGAGCATTAGGAACAGTAGGGAAAGATGCCTACTGAGACTGTACATTCTCACTCCTTGAACAAAAAGTTTCAGGGATTCATCCATATTTATGGTATAATTGGTTACATCTACATTCTGGGTTTTTTTCCACGAGCTCAGGTGCATATACATGGCCATCCCCCTCCTCACCAATTGTACACGCATGATCGTTAATTCTAACTACGTCAGTGTGGCTAAAATTATGGAGGTACACACGCCAAATAACGAAACATAAAATCTAATGGAAAAAATGTTCCAGTTAGACCTCATCCCTCTTCAAAAGTAATCATCGTCATCATCATCATCATCATCATCATCATCATCGTGCATTTTTATTTGTTATCCAACTTTCCCCAAGGCTCAAGGCGGGGTACAGCATAAATAGAACTAAAAAATCATAAATACACTAAAACACTCAAATTACAAACGTTTAAAATACAAATATACTATAATTAAAATACATCATAATTAAAAGTACAACTAAAACCACAATTAAGAGTACAATTAAAAATAGACCAGCCGGAAGAGATAAGTCTTTAGTAGTTTTTTGAATTCGGACAGCATATTTTACTGTCAAATCTCTTCTGGCAGGTCATTCCACAGTCTAGGGGCGGTCAATGAGAAAGTCCCCTGGGTGACTGCTGTCAGTCTAGTCTTGGCTGGTTTAAGTAAATGGCCCCCAGAGGACCTCAGTGTACAGGTCAGATTGTATCGGAAGAGGTGATCCTGCAGGTAACTTGAACCCAAACCATACAGGGCTTTAAAGGTAATAACCAACTTTGTACTTTGCCCAGAAACTAATTGGCAGCCAGTGGAGTGATTTTAACGTCGGTGTGATATGTTCATTCCTCACTGTACTTGTAATCAATCTGGCTGCCATATTTTGAACTCGTTGGAGTTTCCAAACTTGGTACAAAAGTAGCCCAATGTAGAGTGCATTGCAGAAATCCAACCTTGAGGTTACCAGCCTGTGCACGACCATCTTTAGGTTGTTCAATTCTAGGAAAGGGCACAGTTGGCGCATCAGCCGAAGCTGACAGTAAGCTATGATTTAACAAAGGTCAAAGAATTATTTGTGTGAAAAAAAGAAAAGGGGAGAAATCTCACTTTTTTTCTTTTCTTGTTTTAGGATCCCTATTGATTTTCACCAACATTGAGTTGGTTTCCATATAGTATGAAAGCTTGGTTCATTAATACATGATTAAGATATGCTCTTCCTAGTCAGTTTCTTGAACTTTTTAGTTTGTTGCTGCATCCAGACCATAATATACTATGCAATTGCCCTACAAACCAGGACTGTAAACCAGACTTTATCTGTGGGATGAACATCAGCAGCAGTCACAAAGCCACAGATATTGCATCACTATGGGGCTTACTTCCAGTTGAGTGGGTATACAATTGCAGACTTTGAGCAACAAACTGTGGACAGCAGTGCTGCTCCATCCAGCCCAAGGAAGAGAGTGCATCCCCCTGCCAACCTTTTTCTGCCCAAAAATGAAAAAGCCTACCAGCTCCTGAGAAAAGAAGTTAGTGTAAAACTGTATTTCAGTCTGAGCTGGAGAATAATTTTAAAGTTCCTAATTATTTTCTCTACTTTGAAATAAACAACTGCTCCCTAGTGCTTGGCTACGACAAACTTTGTTGGCACATCCAGCTCCCTGTTTGGGCCCATGGCAAGAAGTCATCAAGACACAATATGCACAAGTTCCAAGTTTCCTTCTTACCAGAGGCCCTCCCTCTCTGCCCACCACTCCCAAACTGTGCTCTCAGCACACTGACAAAGTAAGTAGCAGGAGCTGTCTCTTGGTTTGCCATTCTATCACACTAGTCAGGGAATAAATTTCATTGTGTTCAATGGAACTTAACTTCTGGATGGACGTGCAGAGAATCACACCATTAATTAGTTACGAAGGAAGCTGTGAGGAGACCCTGCAGGTCCACCACCACTCAATCCAAGATTTTGTGTTGTGGGAGCTGTGGGTGGGTAAGTTTGGCCAATGGCAAAGCAGCTGCTAATCTCTCTATGTATGCCAGCAACCTTGGCTGGTAGCCCAAAAAGGTCCTAGCCAAAAAGAAAACACAGAACAAACAAAAAGCTTTCTCCTGTAGAGTCTGACACCCTCTGCTTAGTAAGCTGACAACTCAGAGATGGAAGGGAGAGCACTAGGAGAAACTCCAAAGGGTTTGTGCCTCTTTTTGATACATTTGTTTCTTATCTTAATTGCAGCAGAATTCACACGTCAGTGGGGGAAATTTTGGTCTTCCACATGTTTTCAATCCTACCCAGTATAGCCAATGGTTAGGGATTAGGGGAGCCGTCGTCCAAAACACGTGTATCTTTGGAACTATATCTAGATTTTCCTAAAGCTCCCCACCCCAATGTGCATTCTGGGCAGGAGGAAAAGTAGAACAGATTTCTTTGCTTTGTCAAAAGTTACAGAAAGGCTTCAAACTCGCAAAATCACATATAAAAGTTACAATGAGATGCTGGTGATTACTGTTGAGTGCGGTCTCCTTCCCTAGAAGGGATGAAATTATCCAGTGCCAATGTACCACCATTAAACCTGGCCCAAGTGGGACGTCTTGAACCCATTCCTACACACTAAAGATTAGATGGAGGAACTGGAGCCAATGGGTAGCAGGTGGTGTATGCCTGGTAACCAGGGAACAGAAATGATGATGCCAAACATCTCTCTGTGTGCGCCCTATCTCTTGGCTGAGCAAGTGACAGATATTACTAGCAGCTACACATTACACAGACTGGCCAGGGGGTGAAAAACATGCTGGCAACAGCAGCAGCAGCTGGGAAAGGGGTGTTGCATAGGAAATTTTAAAAAAGGACATAGGAAGGCTTACACCAGCCAAAACAGATAAACACACTCACACGAACATAACGTCAAGAATAATCACTGCAGAATAATCTATCAAGAACAGCATCCAGTGGAATATTGTATCTTGCGCTCGAGAAGCCAAAAATCTAGTTATAGCAAAGCTATTATGAAAAAAAAAGTAAGAAATTGTGAGCAAACCCAAAAGGTTGTTATTTAGATTTGCTGAACAATTAGGACAGCTTGAGGCACACAATCATAAAACAGAAATTTACTTTTTCAGTTTGAAATAGCCCTTTTGGTTTCTTTTGAACGGCATACTTGACATCCAGCATAAACTCAATGCCAACAGTGCATCAATTCTTTTTTCCAAGTCCCTTGCAGACAGCCCCCAAATAATCTTCAAAGCTTAACCAATGACTCTCAATATTTGTTTGGCTTAGTTTCTTTACTGTGTTTGCCAGGTGTTAGTATTTGACCTATTGATCAAGGCTTTAACCATCATATATCCACATATGACTGGACGTGAGCACTTCAGGATTCATATACTGACATTAGATAAAGTAGCCTGATGAGGCAGCTGTTGACTATCACTGCTCCTCTGCACTGTCATTTTAGTTCACTGTTTGGCAGGAAGTACTCTACATAAAAATCTCAGCTCTGCCAAGTTTTAAGTGATGTATCAAGCCTTTTGGTTTCTGTGTATTCTGAGCTGCTGGCTTCCACGGCCTTCATGTTTCCCACATGCAGCTGCTTTACACTTCTGTTTCTTACATATTTCTCTAATCCTGCTTTCCATGGCACGAAAAAAATTCAACAGGAAGACCTTGCCATTTGGGAACTGTTCTAGCAATCTAAGTCAATACACATTTTGAGCCAATCATCTCTGTTCTGGCTTGTGATTCTTTTCGTTCCACTCCCCTAGTGAAAGCATCACTCTTCTGGCAGATAACTGCGATAACTGACATCCTTCCTGGTCTTGTAAAGTCAATCCCATAACTCCTAACAAGAAGCAGCAACTGGATAGCTCAAAATTAAAAGAGGCGTTCTCAAGAATAACTCATCTGATTGGGCTCTGAGGGTTTAGCCATACTATACAGTTTGATATCATTTGGCTCCATCCTGGGAAGCCTGGGATTTATAGTGTGATGAGAAGGCACTTAGAATTCTCTGCTTGAGAGTTCTTGAAGTGTTGTACTTAAAGAGAGTGGATATCAGAGCTCTTTTGCAGAAAATGCCAAATACTTCACCAAACTACAAATCCTAGGATTCTGAAGGATGGAGCCATATCAGTTAAATTGATAGCAAATTGATATAATTAAACAGAGTGTATACATCCCTCAGTATCACTGATCTCTCTTGAAGAATTAAGTGACCACCAGAGCAAAGGTTGGCAGAGACCAGGGGAGAACTAACATGAAGCTCCCAGGAGCTTTCTTGGAACACCTTAGGCTCTCATGCCCCCAGACACCCATTTTACAATTTTATATGTAGTCTTCCCTCTACATTCATGGGTTTGACCTTCATGAATCTGATTATTCACGAGGCATGTCCTTGCCTCCCCCACTTTCCTTCTCCCATCCCTTGTGTTGCTCACCCCAGGCTTGCGAGGCTTGTGTTTAAAATGAAGTTTTCTCCCTTTTGGCTGAGCAAAGCCCCCTCCCATTCCTAAAGACGTGGCCTCTCTGTCATGAGGTCCCGCATTCTGCTCATATTGGCTGCTGATTGGTCCGGTGCCTGTTCCTCAAAATGGCTGAGGGAAGTAATTAGAACTCCGGAACTCCCTTCTTTTCTGTCTGAGGAGAAAGTACCAGGAAGCCTTTTAGGTTGTCTTTTTTCTCCCCTTACCCTCACCAATGCCAGGGCCAGAGGAAAAGTAATGGGAAGGGGAAGTTCCGGAGGGGAATGGGAGGGGAATCATGGGGGAGGAGCTATTCACATTTTTTCCACTTTCATGAGGTTTCTGTGCCTCTAACCCTCGTGAATGTGGAGGGGCTACTGTATTCTTTTATTCCCCTCACCCATGCCACCAGATGCCTCAAAACACAGCAAATGTTTGGGAACACTTCAGCTCTCCAAAGCTATACCCCCAACCTGTGAAAAAGCCACTTGCAGTCATGACTTCTACCCATTTTTCAGCTGAGTGATGACACAGGGGAGAAAACTGGCCCTTGCATTTGCCACTCTTACCCATCTGGAATGAACAAAGGGGTACACAGCTGGAAACTCAGCACTGTTCTGGTTTGGTTCTGAAGCAAAGAGTAATGGTTGTATATCTTGATATTTTAAAGGGAAATATAAATTATGGACATGATTTAGCCAGAATTAAATACCTGAAAATCTCAGTGTTAGGGAACAGCACACTCTGATTAAAATCCATGACTGAATTGCACCCTACATTTTTAATTTAGGAAAATGTTAGATTAGTCTACAAAAGCTAGAATGACCTCTCTGAAAAGCATAGAAATCTCCATGTAAAGGTAATCAAGAGATCTAAACAAAAACTGATCTCCAAATAGCAAGATACAAGTAGAAATATGTATCACTTTGATAAAACTAAATACAACGTGAAAATTTTCACCTGCTGTGTTGACATGTGTCCCTTTTACTATCAAAAGACAGAATTTAATTAATATTTTCATTTTCCTTATAACCTGCCAGAGATTTTTACATGATCTAGCATTGGGGGCACATTTGCCAAATAACCCAAGATCTGAGCTGCACTGCTAACATTACAGCTTTACATTGTCATTATGAGGTCACAGCTGTGAAATAAACCAACTGGGGAAGAGCACAGAAACAATATTTTAAAATATATTAAGCAGCATGGTTCAAAAGTATTTAAAGCAGCATTAAAATCATAGCCAGCACTGTAACAAATGGAGCAATTTTGCTCTGAGTTCAAAATTACTTGCTGGTTCTCTTGCTCCAAGTGGGGTAGAAATTAATCAGGATTCTTGTCTAATGCATGATGTGTTTCATATAATTTCAACAAGCTTTGTCTGGAGGGATGTTATTTCAATCTGGTGCTTCGAGAGAAAGAACAGGCACCCAGTTCTATTGACACAGACAGACAAATGACATTTTGCTGACAATGGCTGTCAATCACCGAGACACCCCTTAGGCTCTGTCAGCTCTTCCTGGCAGTAACTTGCAGAGATTCAGCACCATTAGAGAAACTGGCATTGAGGCCTCATGATGGGTCTAAGCCACATTTGTCTCTTCCATGGCATTCACCAGAGGAACCTTAGGAAAAAAAGTTATCATGCAGCTGAGATATCATCTAAAAAAGACAGCATGGGATGAGTTCCTTTTTTATTTCATACTGGGCTGTGGGTTATTTAAGCACACTGTCCTTGGAACTATCATATAACCCTAAGGCATTCACAAGCCCCATTATTTTTATTACTATTTTTATTTCAAAGCTTTCCTTTTGGGGACACTCCAATTCACTGGAGGCATTAAACTTTTTTATTTTTCTTCCTGTGAGTTTGGATTTTCATTTTTCACCCCTCTTCTTTTTTACTTTGAGCTCACAAGTTTCTAGTCCTTTTGTCTGCTGAAAGTTAAGTCTCAAAGTGGAGTGTGCAATATAGGCCTAACGACGAAAAGGAAACTCTGAGCAGATTTAACATAGGCCATTCCCACACTAGACACCATTTGCACAATATACCGTTACAATCCCGGTATTGCCACTCGCACGATGGTAGCAATTAGGAAAGCTGTTTTCTGCACCCTCCCACCTTCAGCCAATGAGTAGCGGTATTGCCATCACTGTTCTTTCTGCACTACAGTGTCCTTGGCCACTCCCTTTCTCCACCTTCACCTTGCCCCACCATCCCTGATTGATCGAGGGGGTTGTTTTTCTTTGGAAGCCATACTAAACACGCCAGTACACTATTGCATTTTCATGCTACAATGCCTAAAAATGTATTTAAAACTATATAAAAAAGTTTTAACTCAAAGAAGAACTTTAAAATAAACATGAAGGGGTGATAGATTTCAAAGTTACCATGCTATGGGAGTCACTGCGGGAGGGACAAGCTGGATACGCCCACAGCCTGCCCACTGCTGGATCCATGACAACAGGAAGCGCTATTACTGTTCTGCAGTGAGTCAGCTGAAGGAGGTGCTTAACGGATTTTTTCCTAGAAATAGAATACAGTGGCTTTGCAAAGCTTGGGGATGGGATAGCAGCCAGAAGGCCACGACGTCATGCAGTAGCATAACTCCTGACCCGGAAACAACCCGCTACTATGACGGTATAGCAACATTGTGCAGAAATGGCCATAGATTAGAAGCGGCAGACCTCCAGCAGGCCAGAGGCTGTTTTTTTTTTTGCCCCAGGAACAAATGGATCCATGTTAACTGCCAAAACTGCAAAATAACAGAAAACAAAACAAAACAAAAATGCAGAAGATGACAAAAGCCCACTTTTGGTTTTAAAAACACAGTTTTAAAAGATCAATAGTTGGTGGGGGCTCAGCTTTTTTAAAAGATAAACTGTTGCTCTTAGAAATTTTCACGTAAGAAAGTTTACCCTTTTTGCCAAAAAAGGGCGGGGGGCAGTCAATGATCACAAAAGTAGCCTTAGGGCTGCTTAGGGACCACACTTTCCTCATCTCTGATACAGACCTGTGCTTAACTAACTTGATGCTAGTTCAGAAGTTAATTTTTGTGAAGTGACTGAAGACAACATACTGTCTCACCTAAACCCTCCTGCCCTTTAGCAAACAAAAACATATCTGTTTCATCCTCTGCTGCCATAAGGGACACATACAAACATTAGTCATTGAATACGGAAGCCACTCAATGAACTCCAGAACAGTTGTTTGAATGGGATGATCCTCAACTTCAGCCAGGAATGGGCAACTTCAGAAGATCTGGGGACCACTTTTGGCTACCCTAGGCCCAATGCAAGCCCCAACCTCAGCCAAAATGTTTTTAGTGGCATTTTCAAAACCAAAACGGAACTTCCTCTTTGGGTGGAAGAACAGAAAAGCCCCTCCCACAACACACACAGGTGCATTCAGGCAGGGTCTTCTACTTTCCTTTAAAGGAAATGGCACACTTTAAGGCTACCAAGAGTAGCAATTCTCCTTCAGAGAACCTTTTTTTCCACCAGTGACAGCCAAAAAGAGAAAAAAAGGTAGGGACACATGTAGTCTATACTGTGTTGCCCACCCTGACATATGGTAGTCAAGGCGCTGGCAAATTTAGAGGCTTCCCAGAACAATGAGCGGAACCAGATGCAGGAGTATGTTATGTAGCAGAAGTACAAATGATGCCGCAGCTAAACCTGATTACAGTGTTATATATAGCTGATCTGCTCTAGTGGGAGTGTGATGGTCGCATTATTTAAAGATGTCCACTTTAAATACATATGGATGAAGTGGAGTGCACCGTCTGCCTGATCAGCATACAATCAAGCTAGAGTACTTGGGTTTAAGCCAGATCAGTTCCATTTGTACTCAACAGTCATAAATTCAAGTTTATGGATTGAGCTCTGTATCTTCTACAGTTAATAATTAATTGGCCTGGTTGCATATGGATTATCCTAAATTGCTTTAGTGAAGGACAGAGGAAAGAAAATGATCTAGACTTATCTAAATGATTCCTTACAGATCTGCACCGCTTGTTTAGCATTTTTATGTTGTGTTCATTTGTACTGACTACTTTACCAACATTTCATTCAGCTAGGAAGGGATAATTCCTTCCTAGCTGAATCCTATCAAGAGGGATACATACCCTCAAAGGTATCACTGGAGACCATGTGCCCAGAGTGGGAAGCCCAGGGCCACCTATGCTTCTCTCCAGCTTAAAATCGTCAACATCTAAGACTATTTTCTCTCTTTTTTTCCTAAAAATTTCAAGAGAAAATGAGAGAATAGTGTGTGTGCACGCACGCACATGCACAATGGTTAGAGTTCAGTATCACTTGTCTCTCACTCTCTTTTACTAACACCCAGAGCTTGCAACATGCCTTTTGGGACACTACAGCTCCCAGCATCCCTGAACCAGACAACGATCATCCCTGTGTTGACTAGGGCAGTGGTTCTCTGTGGGGTGCAACCCTAAGGGGGAGGCATGACCATGCTCAAGGGGGGTGCCAGAAAAATCAGCCTGCACGCACAGCAAATGTGTCTGAGAAAAGTTTGAGAACTATTACTCTGAGCAACATAGACAAATGCAGATTTCCCGCCCATGTGATCATTATTTTAGTCTCTGTGAAAACAGGACAGAGCTGGGAAAAGGTTCTAATTTGTTCTTCTGCAAGATCACCCTGCCCTCAGTTGTTGGTGAGCATAGTAAGCAGCGAGAGCAGCCCCATTTGGTCCTTCACAGATGCCATCCTTCTCTACTTGGGGGGGGGGTAACAGCAGAGACATGGCGGGAGGACATCAGTGTGTGCACTAGCTACTATGGCAACACCATGGTGGGCAAGCCACTTCCCAGTGCCATCCACAGGTGGAGAGGAACAAAGAGAGAAAGAACAGAGATGGAACTTACAATGGACAACCCAAGAGACTGTTGTGGCATGGCCATGTTGTCCTGGGTTTCTGTCCCCAATGAGCAGCAGTGTTTCATAGGAGATGACTTGGATGGAAAGTGTGGTTAGCAGATAGAGGAGGAGAACCCAATTAAGACCTACAGTGCCCATGCAGTGAGGTAGAGTTGCTAGACTGAAAACTTGAGAGGGCTCCAGTACCTTTAATGGTGGTCTGGAAGAAAGAATTTCAGAAAGTGTTGCTTGTTGCCTGGTTGTGTATCAACACTTGCTGAAGTTCTTTCTTCCAAACAACCATTAAATGTACAGATGCCCCCTCCAGTTTTCAGTCTGGCAACCTTAGGGAGTGAAAAGACAGAGAGAGGGAGGAAGGTGCACATGTAAATACGGACAGCATTCATAATTACTTTTATTTAAAAAAGGGGTAAATGAAGGCAAAATAAAGCTAAAGGATTTGCCCAACTAGATAAGGTTTCTCTGTTTTCTCTCTTGAAGAACAAACAATATATCTATTTCCATTCTTAAAAGGAGAGCACTCTTGAGATGACAAGGAATACATGAGCCTCATATCCCCTATTTGAATAGCACCAATCCATCCAGTTGGGTATTAATCTTTCAGCAAAAGCTGGGTATGTTTATGAATAAGTTTACTGGAGTTCTGTGTCCTATCCCACTGTCATGGCTCTGAAACCATCACATTCTTAAAACGTAAGTTTGTCAGATACATTGAGGCAAATGTTCCTGGCACTGGTTCAGTTTTTTAAACAGCAAATTGAGACACCTTCCAGAATAATTACCAAGGAACTCAAGCTCCACCTGGACAGACAACCTACAAAGAAGGACTGACGCCTCTCCCACTATTTTGGCCACTGATCATTTTTTTTTATGTCAAAACTTGCTAAGTACTTCTCTGAAGCACCTATGTCAAGCAGCAGGGGGCAGGGGTTGACATCTGCATGTAGATGTAAAGGGGGTTACAGGGGTAAAAAAACTAAGAACCACTGGACTAGGAGATTCTGGGAGATAAAGTCTGAAAAATTAACTTAGAAATCTACACCCTAACAGCAGAGTCTTCCCATCCCGTATCACATGTTATACCATCTTGGCCCACTATGATATGCTTCAAATTCCTAAAAATTTGTTTTCTTTCCAGCCTTTCCTGCCTTCCTTTTTCCTTTCCTCGCTTGCTCACACACAATCCCCTTTGCCACACCAAGGAATACTCCCTTATCCAGTATCATCAGACTATCAAAAATTTTCTGATGCTATATTTTTCCATGGAAAATTTTCCACACCCTTTATACACATGAGATAAACATATATCTATCTATCTATCTACATTTACCCATAATAGTCTGGGCTGTTGTACTGTGATCAATCTCTCAGTGAAGCAAAATGTTCCACTGGTAGTACTGAATCAGATTTTTCTCAACTTGAAATGGAACTGTAAGTCATGCAGAGAGTGACTGAGTGAAACGTTATACTTCAGCAAAAGAAAATTAAACTGATAATATAAGATATATCAGATACAGCTGTCCTTAGTTAGGTTGGATTTAAAAAATTGTTCTTTCAGGTGTAACCCTTTGATGTTAAATACAAGGGAAGCATATGGTATTCTTTCCACATTATTAAAACTACTCTAATAAAATAATTTTCACATAATACTTTGAGTTTGTTTGAATATAATATTTAAGCCTTATCTGCTAAATCAGGTAACACTATTTAGAGTGTTATTTAGAGCAGTGGTTCTTAACCTGGCGTTCAGGGACCCCCAGCAGTCTGTGGAGCTCTCACAGTGGGTCCAGAAAGTCCTGTTGCTCAACACCAACAACAGCAGCAACAACAGGGATGTAGCAGTGTGTGGATGCCAAAGCTGCAAACAAGGGAGCAGTTTGAGTATGTGCACATGCCTGCCACTGTATCCCTTTTGTCAGGGATGTGGCAGCAACAGGAGTGGGTGCCAAGGGATACAGCTGCAGGCACGTGCGCATACCAAAACTTCCCTCATTTATAAACAAGGGAGCAGTTTTGACACCCAGACACATACACCCTGCTGCCATGGCCCTGATGAAAGAGAGACAGCAGCAGATGTGTGTGGCCCCAGGCTGCTCCTTTATTTGCAAATGAGGGCATAGTTTTGGCATTCGCACATACACACAGCTGCTGCTGTGTCCCTGACAAAAGGGACACTGCAGCAGGCATGCGTGCATGCCCAAACTGTGAGTCTGGAGTTTGAATCCCCACTCAGCCATGGAAACCCACTGGGTGACCTCAGGCAAAACACATTCTCTCAACCTCAGGGAAAGCAAAGGCAACAAATCTTTCCAAGAAAACCTCCATGATAGGCTCACTTTAGGGTTGCAGTAAGTCAGTTTTCAAAGATGAGAAACATGACGGGTAGAAGGAAACTCTACCTGCCACACAAGAGCCAGCATGGTGTAGTGATCTAAGCATTGGAGAGTTGGGCTACTGCTCTGAAGACCAGGGTTCAAATCCCTGCTTGGACATGAAAACCCACAAGGATGACCTTTGGCAAGTCACATTCCCTTGGCCTCGGAGGAAGGCGAGGGCAAACCCCCTCTGAACCAATCTTATGAAGAAAATCCCCTGGCAGGTTTGCCTTAGGGTCACCGTAAGTCAGAAATGACTAGAAGACACACAACAAACAAAAAACCACACAAATGCCTAGAGGAGGAAATCACAGAATATCTCTGATATTCAATCCATTCCAAAAATGCTGATTAGGATTGATAAATTCCTCTTCTTTCCATTGTTTTAGGGTTATAATTAAAGAGTGATGTTAATCTTCAGACTTGCAATTTTATTAGAAGTTTATGGAAGCATCCCCTTCACCAGCTCTCCTTTTGAATCAGCAGATGTGTCTCAAACTGCTTTTAAAATTGTGTCTCCTACTTTATAAATCAATATTTTCAGGCATCTCCAGATAAATGTTCTTTAAGATGTATTTATGAGTCGACTGGCTAATTCAATCATAATGATGCATATTCTCCATGGAGAGCTATAGGGTATATGACGGATCTTATTGGAAGAGAACAGATAGTAAACCCAAATGCAGACACCTGCTGAACCTAACTGCATATAACGTATAACTCTCTTGTTAGGCTTTTATTTCAACTTTCAATTTTAAAATAATATATAAAAAGATGTCAATAGCCATTACATGGAAACCTTGGTTGACAAGGAGTGTCTAGCCAGAGAGCTTCATCATGCCCACAGTAATTAAAGATTATGTTCCAAGATGAAGGGCTATATCCAATACAGAGTTAGGAAGTGGTGGGTAGTAGCTTCAAAGTTAGCGCATCTGCTTTGGCTTTCCATCCAAATTTGGAAGGGTTCTTAATTATCTCTAAAACAGATGCAGCATCTGGGATAGTTCTTCACCTCAAAGGCCCCTTCCCAAACTACAAACCCCAGGATTCCATAGGATGTTGAAAGTGGAAGAATAGCGCTGTAATAACCTAGTGCAGAAATGGCTTAAGACTGATTTTTTTTTAAAAAAAAGAAAAGATCAATGGTTAACAATTGTGTGTACACAAGCGTTTATTCAGAAGATGTTTTTCAGCCAGATATTTTTATCAAAATTTTTACCACTGTTTCATATCCATTATCTCCATCTATACTAATATCTAGTTTAGAAAAGATTTGAAGTCTGTTAACATTTTTTAAATGTTATTTAAAAGAAACAAACTTTGAAACATTGAAGTAAATAATTGAATTTGGATTTTTGATAGCATATTGAAATGTTCTGGCAGGATAAATACCTTTTAGGGGAACGCCTTATAGAGAAAGAGGGAAATCCCAAATTTATACGAAAACCCACAGTGCACTCTCTGCTTGGGTGACCTCCACAACACAAATGCAAGGTCGTGTGCAGCTTCATATCCATGAATGACAATGTGATGGAGCATATGTGTTTTTTGTTTTACACAACGGTTCCCGGAATGGAACCCCCACATGTACCATGATCACACTGTATTATATTCATTTATTGATTTACGCATTTATCTGTATTCTGTTCCTTATTATTTAAGGCATATATATTCTATAACAAACCTAAAACATACAACATATCTGCAACCCAAGACATGCATCAAAGATTTAATGAAGTCAAAGGCCTGGATGAATAAGAAAGCTTTAACTGCCTAAAAATCATCAGTAACTGAACCAACTAGACTTCTCTTGGGAGGGAGTTCCTAAGATAGGGTGCCACACATCTGTTTTGCCTCCAAACTCTGCCTGTGGTAGCAGGCATCATTGATGGTACCTGTAATTAATGTATTGAGTGGGCAAGTTCAAATGCAAAGACTTGCTACCTAACATAAAGTTGTGTTTTGGGAGATGACTGCTTCCTGATGAATAACTACTACTTCCAAAGGTCAACAAGTGTCACCAAGGCTTTCTAGACAGAAGTATATCAATCCACAAAATAAGACATATTTCCACTCCTCTCAAATAGCGTTGGATTACACCTCTTCAATCCCCTAGGGAACATAGGCCATTTCCACATCGGGCTTTTAAAATGCTGCAAAGTGACCTCCAACAGAGGTCTTCTGCACCATAGAGTGGACTGGGGTGGACTAATTTTTGTAGTTCCAGTTCAGTCCGGTTCTGCACGACCAATACTGGTCCGGTTCTGCGCGACCGATACTCAGTCCAGTTCTGTGTGACTGATACTGGTTGCGCAGCATGCTTTTTAAAAACCTCTTTTTAGAGGTTTTTAAAAAGCGCAGAGCGTGTGACTCCATGCCGCTCCGTCGCCACGCTCCGGAGCAGATTTGCAGGCACACGCAAGTGTGTGCCTGCAGATCTTCCGGGGCCGGGCTTTTGGCTGGCGAGCTTCTCCACTTGGTGGAGAGCCTCCACCAACCAGAAGCCGCCATTTTGGATACCAGAGCAGCACAGAGCGACGAGCTCGCGCTGCTCCTCGTCGCGATGGACTCACCCGGATGCTCAGGAAATCCAGTGAGTCCCGTTTTCGCGCGGCTCCTTCCCCATGTCTGGAGAGGGCCATACTCTATGGCCATGCAGGCTGGGTGATTCTGGTAATTGTAGTTCAAAAATAACTTTTTCAAACTCTGGCCTCTGCCACATATAGAAAGCTTCCTCATTTTTGCTGCAGCAAGCAGATGCTAAGAATGAAAAACTGGGGTATAGCACAGATGGGTTGAGAAAGAAATGAACTGTGAGGTCTGACTTGACTGGAGAGATGGATAAGTTAAGAAAGAGCAAGGAAATGCCTTCAACTTCTCCTCTTACTCAAACTACAGCTTGTGGTAGAGTGGGGGGTGATCTATATTCTTCCTAGTATGCAAGGCCATCATTCCTATCACTGTTTTCTGTTTTGTTCCATAGCTTCACGAAGGTGAAAAAAAATACCACCTCTACCTTCATCCCTCACAGAGGCTTTGTCTACACTTGTAAGAAGCTTTGGAAGACAGAAATGACAGACACAGTAAACCCCTTTCTGTTTACACCTATTTCCAAAATTTCCTCCATCGCAAGCACACTTTTGTGTTTTTTCTGTACCTAGGATACTCAATCAAGGAAGAAACATCCCTGAATCTGAGTAGGGTGGCTGATGATAAAATGACCTAGGGGTCACTCATCTATAGAGTTGCAACTTCATGTCAGTTAACAACTTCAAGTCAACTTCAAGAAAACTTCATGTCAGTTAACAACAACAAAGTCATTTGACATGGAGCATCTGAGGAAGAGTCAACATCTCATCACCCTTATCTTCTACAGGCACAAAAAAAAATTCAAAAGCAGGAGAAATGTCTAGCATTTATTTTCTTAAGTCCATAATTTAATAATGGAGAGCTTGACGGAGATTGCTTTCAGTCTCCCTCACCATTGGGCAATATGCAAACATCCCTGGCATGGAAGGAAGCAGATTAGGTAACACTTGATTAAATCATTTCTCATGTGACAATATTTTATGCCATGAAATGAAGTGATTTTTGAATTCATTCCTGCCACTGCAAGAAATATATAAGGACATGAGGTTGTTGGGGGTTTTTTTAAGTCATACTAGCAAAGGATTAATTTAGCCTAACATTTAGTTTCCAACCATAGTCAGTCAGTTATCTCCAGAGGCTAAGAAGCAGGGCATGAAGACATAAACTGTGACAAACTACTTTGAGATTCTAGGACAGGCTGCAAAATGCTCTTTGACTTATTTATTCCTGTGTAATTGTAGAAGGCAGTAGGAAAAGAAGAAGACCACACTACAGTGGATAGACTCAATCAAGGAAGCCAAGGCCCAGAGTTTGCAACACCTGAGCAGGGCAGGTGATGACCAAAGATCTTAGAGGCTTCTCATTTATAGGGCCATCATAAGTCAAGGTGAACTTGATGCAATTAAAACCATGCTACCACCATCTGAACTGTGGCAGGTACACACAGAGAAGGCCACTTTTTTCATTTGTATCATTTACACTCTTTAAAAACAGATTGTTCATACTGTTGGACTATAGCTCACAGGAGCCTTAGCTAGCACAGCCAATAATGTGGGATGATGGGAGTTAGTAGTCCAAAAATATCTGGAAGGCTACACGTCCCTTCCCTGTCTCAACAGCTGTAGCATGAACGAAATGTCTACACTGCTGTGAGAAAACTGGAGTAAAAGAAATTTTATTATTTCTATATAAGTATTGCCCTTCTACAAAGAATACCAGGGTGCATATCAAAAAATCATAAACATGTCCTTTCTAAAAGAAGAGAGACTGGGAATAGACTGTAATTTTGAGTGGCACACCATTCCATATTTTTGGAGCAATGCAGGACAAAGCTTATTTCTATGTGTCCACCAAGCAGGCTCCCAAAGGTACTGGTGTCCTGTAAAACATAAGGGCCAGAAAGGCAATAGAAGACAGACAAGGGGAACTGTTCAGGATTCTAAAAGATAAAGCCATAGGACAGACACTGGAAAACAACTGCAACCAGTGCAGGTCTTTCAGCATTGGAGTAATATGATACTGATAAAATGCTCAGGTTAGCAGCCCAGCTGACACATTTTTCACAAACTGAAAGTTCTAGACCCATTTCTATTTTGGTACAACTCAGAACACAATACAGGAAGCCCTAGCCTTTCAACACCCCATTATCTGATGACTCATTCTTGTGAAGCTTCCAAATTAAAGACAAGTGTCATTAATGTGATGGGGGTTCTACTCTTTCATCAATTCTTTTTGCCTGTGGAGGTTTGCTTGGGACTGTTCACATGTGCACGCTGCTTGCAAAGCAAGCTGAGAGGAGAAAAAAGGCTCCAAACCAGCTGAGAGACTTCATAAGCATCACATGCACAATCAGTCCCAAGTGAGCCTCTATAAGTCCTTCATGCTTCCTGCAGTACAGTAGATGGGTCTGCTTTTCAACCCATTCCATTTTCTGACAGTGTTCTGGTCCCTAACCTGTCAGATAAGTGAGGGAAGCCCATACAATAAGTAAAGACATTGTATGTGATTAGGGGACAGACAACTGTTGCCTATTTAGACCCCACACAGGGTTATACATGGGAAACTTGCAAGCAGTAACTCTTGCCATCATAACCACCTAAGAATCCAGGGATTACATAGCATCAAGGATCACAAAAATATTAACTGGATATACAATAGAGAAAACACGCATTTGTGCAATCCATGGTACTGGTTATGCAGTTCACAAGTTCATTCTTATCCATGCATCCATTCACAGTCACAGAAAAGGAATGTAGTCATCCCTTCACATTCGCTAGGATTAGGGGCACAGGACCTTGTGAAAGTGAACTATAAATAACTCTAGGCCCTCCCAAACTATATTTAACATACAAAAGAACTATAATCACCATATTCAACCCACCATGGATTCCTCTGAGGCATCAGGATTCCTTCACAAGGCAGAAGTGGGTGGCTGGTGGAGCTTAGTGCCACCTCCACTGCTGACCCGAACCATTTTTAATAGGGACTCACAAGCCTTGTTCACAGTTTCTCAGTCTCATGAGGCTTGCAGTCCCTATTAAAAATGGCACAGGGCAGCAGCAGAGGTGACAGCAAATAATCCCTAATAATCAAATCTGCGAAAGTGAAACCCGCAAACGTGGAGAGACGGCTATATTTATTCGATTATACATAATCTGCCATATATCAAAGGCTTCTGCCTGATTCATAGTAGTACAGCTTTATCTAGAGATGGGAAGAACCCAGAATTTTCCGAATCCGAATCCAGATCTGAATCCCTGCAAGGTTCTGCAAATCCACGAATCTCATGAATCTCAAATCTTTCGAATTCTTTTTTTAAAAAGGCTTTAAAAAGCAAAGGAAAGAAAGCACTTCTACTTAAAAGTGTTTTGAAGCAGAATTTGACATCTTTGTTTAATGAAAAACAAATTAAATAATAGTTCTCACTTCCAGGAAAACATATCCGTATAGTTCTTACTAAGAATTACATGTAATTTGGAAGTAGCTCCAGATGCTGGAGGATGCTCAAGATAATGCCATCTCCTGGGTTGACTATTACAACAACAACAAAAAAGGGCAAGGATAATCTTGGGAAAGACACACTCTCTCAGCCTTAGCAAAAGCCTAGGCAAAGGCAAACCTCCCTCTGAAGAAATCTGGCCAGGACAATTGTCATTGTTTTCCTCAGGATCTCCCCAGATTGAAAATGACATGAAGGCCCTTTCTACACAAGCAGGAAAACATGGATTATTAATCCAACATTTTCCTGCCTGTGTAAACAGGGCCACATACCACAGTACAGAGATAATCCAGGTCAAAACTGGATTTTCTTTCCATAGCTCCTTATGGCATCCTGGGGTTTGTAGTTTGATGATGCACCAGCACACTTTCGCAGAGAAGGCTCTGGCACCTTGTCCAATTACAAACCCCAGAACTGTGTATGAAAGAGTTTTGCAAGGGAACCATGCAAAGGAATCTTCAGCTGTCCTTGAAATCTCAACAACACCGTACTTCCCAGTCAAGTCTCAAGTCCTGCAACAAGAAAGGCACTTTAAAAAAACAAAAAAACAAAAACACCAGCCTCTAGCCCAGTCTCAGTTCTCTACTCTGATGTCCAGC
Source organism: Iguana delicatissima (assembly GCA_948472985.1). Classification (NCBI taxonomy): domain Eukaryota; kingdom Metazoa; phylum Chordata; class Lepidosauria; order Squamata; family Iguanidae; genus Iguana; species Iguana delicatissima. Next base: position 539,036 of record CAOKZL010000231.1, read on the forward strand.
CTCAAGTCCTAAAACAGGGAAGGCACTTAACAAAAACAAACACCAGCCTCTAGTCCAGTCCCAATCCCTACCCTCCAACCTCAAACCAAAAGAATAGGAAGAAGAGAATAATTACCTTGCAGAGGGAGGCAGCCAGCGGGGCAGCCAGCAGGAGCTAGCTTGATCCGGGGCCCTCGTGCCAGCTCAGGCCTCCGGGCATGCAGGAAAGTGGCTCTTGCCAGCCCTGGACAACCATGCGGGCCTGATCCGGGGCTCTCACGCCAGCTCAGGCCTCCGGGCATGCAGGAAAGTGGCTCTCGCCGGCCCTGCACACCTGTGAGGGCCTGATCTGGGATGCTCGCACCAGCTCAGGCCTGCACAGGCGTGCAGGGATTCGAAAGATTCGATTCGCCTGTTTTGGCCCAGGGATTTGGATCTGTAAACCGATTCAAGGATTCATGGATTTGGTTGGCCTATTCTTACCTTTATCTTTAAAAAGAGGATGTCCCCTTTCATTTAGGTCAACGTAAACAATCATTAATTTTAGGGAGCTGCCATTTTATCAAAAGAAAAGTAGCAAGGAGAAAAGTCTGACACAACAGTTTCAGAGTATATGACAGAAATTCTTTGTTTTTGGGGCCAATACATATTTCCAGTGCTACCTCAAGTGCTATGGTTTTTAAAAACCCTGTTTGTTGTCATTAAGTTAATTTTATAACTTCAAACAGCAAGGAATATGACATATTGTCTGGCATAAAATTAAGTTAAATGGGGCAGAAGGGGGTAGCATTGGAATAGGGCAAAAGGAGGTCTACGGTCCCATTAAAATTAGATCTACATAATAACCTTACTTCCATCAAAGGAAGAAAGTGCTTTCGAAGTTCAGACTCAAAAAAATAACAAAAACCCGAAAGTAGACAGCAGTTCCTCTTTTCTTAACTGAGTCAATATTTGTCATTTTTAAATACATTTTGATACACAAAAGACAAGATAGAATTATATGAGAAAACTGAAAATCTGAGTCTAACAACAGGTACTCTGTATACATAAACACAAAATAATACTCAAAGCCTTCTTGAAGGATGAAGGCTTTCACACAGCAATAGGAATACAGCTATTCTTCAGTGAATAATCAAGCTCAGTAGTTTGTCTCCAGCAGTGTAAAGTAGTGGAGCCAATATCTGAAGTAGAAGAGATGATATGCACTTGCCCTAAACCAGCAATTCTACACAGGCAAATTTTTCTACACGTTGCAACTCAAACAGGGCTACTAAGCCCCATTTCAGCGCCATGTTGATAAACAAGCAAGCAGAAAGCTGTTAACTCTGTTCACTGTCTCCTCTTTTTCCTCAAGAATTATTTTATTTAGACTTCAAATGTTAATTAACTCAGAAGTACACTCAGCAGTTATAAAATGCATGCTGGTCTGCATGAAGAGGTTCAAAAGGTCCCTTGTTTGCAGTACTACGTTAATCCCTATGGTTTGAGATGCAAATTCTCGGCAGGAGTCTTCCCAACTAACACATGGCCTTTAAATATTGCTGCACAGGATATTTACAAAGCACACATTTCCCCAGATAACCTTGAAAAATAATGTAATTGAAAAACAAATATTTTAAAATGATCTGCATTTAATACAACTATCTTAAGGCAATGCTTAACATTGAGGCTTAAAAGGTTTAAATTCTAGCCATGTAAAATTCTGAATTAAACTTTTTAACAACAGTTTTGGCTAAGACCCTATTAAATGTTGACGGAGACCAAAGATACTCAACTTTCCATAATGAGTATGCTCAAATTTTCTACAATAAACAGCAGTGCACCCTATCTTAGGCAGGTAATAGCTGTCCTTCAAATGTTTTGCATTATAACTTCCAGAAGCTCCAGCCAGCAAAGTCAATAATCATGGATTATGGGAGTTGTAGTCCAAACTATCTGAAGGGCACCAACTTGTCTTAGGTAAATGTGGCAGAAATTAGTTCAACACATATTTTCTGTATTGAAACTTCACCCCTCCTCAAAACTTCACAGATGAAAACAGGGACATGTGTGGATGTGCGGCCAAACAACATCAGAACGTGGTCAAAATGAGAAAAGTTATTAATGCAGAAGGATTTACAAGGTAGGACAGTCTGTACTAGTTTGCTTTTGCCTGATCCTATCAGGAAGGACAAGTTCCATCCCTTCTCTCCTTTCACCCCTGGAGAGTTACTCGAGTGCAAACTGCTTTTGCATTTTGAAGTCAGTTTGCAACAGCTGAAGTAAGCAGAACACAGAGGAGGAGGAGAGAGAAACTGGAACATTTAAAAACCATTGGAAAAAAAAAGGACAGAGGGTTAATCAAGACTGTCCCTGAAAAATCAAGACTGTTGAGGGTACGTAAAAATGAATGCTCTGTTTGTTATAGATGTGTGTTAAACCCGCTTCCAATATATTTTAGCATATAGATCTATTTTCTCCCTTGACATTGAAGGCTTTTTTTTAACCTGATCCCCAAGTGAGACTTCATTCATGAAATAAAAAACAACTCTGCATTTTGATGAAGCGGCTCAGACACATACAAATTATCCAGATTCAATTATTCAGAAGCAACTGAGCAAAGCTCACAAAAAGAAAATATATAAATTTCAATTTCAAGGGTGGTGGTGGTAAGGGGTAGCAATCTACAGTTTAAAGCTAAAAATGTGAACTAGCAACGCTTAAAAGTATCGGACTTGATGCATTAAGAAACTTCTCTCTTTGCCTGGAATGACCCTTTGATTCATGCAAATCATTTGATACTACATCATTTGATATTACCATCATGAGCATGTATATACAAACAAGACAAAAGTTTAGGTCATGGAACCACCAGAACAAATGCTTGCTACAATTTTGTTTGGACAGACAAAATGAATTTTAACAAAATCTTATTTACTTCCAGTTCTATGTAAATATGCATTTTTAAAAATGCATAAATCCATACACCTGATCTTTAAACAGCTTCATTTTTTTCAATGGAGCAGTGGATTTCATTCAGCCAGATATAATTTACTTAACTCTGAATCAGATAAACTCTGCATATACTGTATAGTTTGGGAACCACAACTAACAATCAGCAAAGGATTATACAAATCAAACTGTTTTCTAACATCATTTTCACTGATTAGAAGATTAGACAAAGGATATGATAGCTATGTGTATAAAGCAATCGCCCATTCACGCTGTACTTTTTTGTGATGGAAGAGAAATCTTTCCAATACATGCTGCAATATTAAATGCTGTAATTACAATCTTTTATAGGTATGATTAAGAGAATAACAACTGTGCTAAAGCTTTCTTTCCATTGCAGGTGTACCATTTTTCCCCGATTTATGTAAACTATAAAGTGTCACCTTCTTCATTTTTCTCACCTGCCCATCTAAAACATAAAAATGACACCTTTCATATTTACTTGAACTGATCTCTATATTTTCTAATCTTCAGCCAAGGAAAAAATGCTGCAAATACACTTGTTTAAAATTTAACTATAGTATAAAATGTAATGAGGCATAGCAGACATTCTAGGATACACCTCAGAACTGCAACGAAAGATAGTATCGTTTGAATAAAATGTCTCTTGGAAGAGTTAAGTAAAGGTTGCTGACAGAGATGACTTTGGTTCACTGAATACAGTGATTCTGCTGAGCCAGGCAGTTTGCATTAACTGATAATTAGCACCGGCTTGCTGTGGTGTGGCCAGTATTTCCGTGATGACTTGAACTGACTTTGTAACACTCTCCAGAACGGCTTGCTTTCCTGATGAATGGTTACCCAAACAATAAAAACAGAAGGAGTCCCAGTCTAAGAATCATATCTGCTTTTTGTAAGTGCTTCACAAACCTGGCACATGGCCAACATCACTAAACACAGACAATATACTGTAGTAAAATGTTCACATGTCAGACTTTAAGACCTAAATCCAACTTTTAGTCCCAAGTGGGGTAAGATCCACTGATTCAATGTTTGGTAAGTCAAGTTCAATTGATTCAAAATGAGTCCAGTCCAGCCAGCACCAACAAATTGGACATAAGCCTAAAATGTCCCCTTTGCAGCTAAATTTCAATGATTTCCTTAGATTGTTCACCTGACCATTCTCAACCTTCAGACTGAGCTGCCAGCTGTTGATTACAAAATGCAACTCAAAAGGCTGCATTGAGCAGGCATTCCCAGCAGTGTAGAAGCCCTTGTCGTAAAGATGTTCCTCCAAAGATGCATCATTCACACTCGAAGAATGATTTCATATTACTTTGAAGTGCAAGTGAGAGAGTCTGTACATTCCATGAATGCCAAAATCCTCCAAAAAAAATACTCTTTGCTGAACATGCATTAAAACTGCTTAATATTCCAAAATGTATCTGACATAAAAGCCAAGGTTTGTATGTGTGCTTGTGTGACAAGCCTTGCTTGCCACTACTCTTACTTATGAGCGCACACATTTTAATGTCATATTCAAAGGTAGCCCTTGGAAAACTTAACCAGTTTCTTGTAATGATGTCAACCAAGCTATCTTCAAACTCAGGTACCTCTTCTGAAGGAAAGCCCCTACTCCAATGAATCCAAATGAAAGATATCTCAGTCAGCCCCTTTTCCTTCCAATAAATACCATTACCAGACCAGATATTTATTTATAGCAATGGCTTTCCTCTTCACCATCAACAAAAATTGAGGAAATGAAGAATACTGACAAAAACATTTCTTCTAAATGAGTCCTAGAATTATGACTAACAATATGGAGGAAAAGAACAAATAAGAATGAGGATGTTTTCTAGGATCACAATAATATCTACCACTATCAGAAATTTGGGAATGAATGGTTTAAACCATTCTCTGGAACAATATATTATTATGGGCATGTTTACATTAAGTAGCAGTCATGTTACAGCTGAAGTTACAGACTTCAAACTCTTTCCTTTCCCCATCATGAGGTCACTTTACCCTCACAACAACCCTTTAAAGGGAGATCAGGCCAAGAAAGAGAGAACATTTGGTCCAAAATCACTCAGACACTTGAATCTGGATCTCCCAAGGGTCACTGCAACACTCTAACCACTATCCTCTCTTTTAGCCTTGACCATAACCCAGTATTACTGTGCATTTTACAAGTGATTTTCTGGGCTCCACTATTCTAAAGGGAATAACAAATGTCAAAGTCAAAAATATCATTGACAGAGCTTTCTAGGGCAGTATTCACTGCACCAGACACCAGAAGCTGCCTCTTTTTATTTGAACTTCTGCACACTACAATCACCACCTGACAGCTTGTCTAGTAACTTGTTCCAGCTGAGTTTGCAGCCTCTTGCTATTTGACAAGCAAGCCTATGCTAGGAAGCAGAAGCTGAACACTATCAAGAAAAGGGAGAAGAAATGTATGCTCCTGGACAAATAATTTGAGTGCGCAATGGATGGTTTAAAATGAAGCCACAGCACAGCTGCTTCTTCCATAAGAAAGAACAGCGAAATAGGTCTATGCAATAACAATACACTCTAGGAATTTTGACTAAGGGTTACTGCTTGCCTACACTTACTAGGTGTGTATTTCTTTGCTAGGTCCATACTTGAACAAAGCAATCAGTAATTTTAACAGATTTCTTCCTGCTGCACAAAAGTGTTAGAAAAGCACAGTTTTCTGCACATAGTTGTTTTGCATAAAATTGAGACATGATTGCTCTGTCAAAGCACAGTTTTCTGCCTAGGAAGAAGTATTTTCTATGCAGAGAACATTCTATACTTTTCTGTTTCGTGAGGGGCAGGGTGGAGAACCATGTGAATTTTTGCACAAAGTAAGTCGCCAGGTGCAGCATGTTCTCTGCAGAAAATAATATTAGTATGAAAAATATTATCTTTTGCATAGAAAATCCTTTTTCCTGCCCCCTCATGCTATTTTCTGTGCTGAAAAGCCCTGTGCAAATCTTGTGCACAATAGGTCCCAAGATCTTCATCAGTCCAGGAGCCTGCTCATCAATGTTTTCCAACACTCAAGAAACAGACTTTCTGATTATTCTTGACCATTTTTTTAATATTGTTTCCATCCCTAATCCTTACATTCCTGATTTCCTATATTATTTGATTAAGTTTCATGTCCAGGATGGGAGTAAACTGTATTAACACATTTTTTCATCCTCAACAAGAAAAGGTTTCTTGGGATAACCCACTGGAAAAAATGGAGAGATGTCATGTGATTTTTCACATTCCGAGATTTTCTTTCCCCCAAAATCTGACAAAACACAAAAGAAAAAAAAATCAAAAATTGCAAACGAAAAAATCTCCCTGTGCTTTTCTGAGAAAGCATTATCTTTTATGAAAAAGACACTTGGGTTGTACAAAAACACTGCTTGTTGAAGAGATGACTTTTGCAAAAATAAAAAAAAATAGTTACATGGGAGAAATAATTGAAAAATGCACAAACATCCTCCTAATCTTTTCCCATGAACAGAAAACTTTTGAAATGCTTTATTTTTGTGTGCTAGAATGAAATAGGAGAAGATTTACATGCATAAGGTTTAAACATGTTTCTGTATACACCCATCCCAGAGTAAACTCCACTGAATACAATGAAACTTACTTTTGATTTGGCACGTGTAAGACCACACTGTGAGTGATTGCTGCTTTAGTAATAGGTATGTATTATACTGTAATCAAACCTTTTACACTTCCATGTGCTCTATCCAGAATCAATCAATCAAACAAGACAGTTCAAATACTTGGTTTAAATTCTGACTGTCTTTCCATGGGGACCTGCCCATGAGTTACAATTGTAATTGGAGGTTCTTGTATGTGTTCCACTACCAGAGATTTAAAAAGCTACTTGTTGGGACTACAAGTCCCAAAATCCCCCAGCCAATATGGCCAGGAATACCAGGAGATATACTCCAAAAAAGTAACTTTGCCAAGCTCTGGTCACCACCTAGAAATGCTAGGCAAGAATTACCCAGAACAGCTTTTCCTTAGGTATACTCTGATTGTGAAAGCTCCATCCCAGGGGAAATGATAGTGGTTTCAACTTTGTTCTACATTAGACAAATAGTAAAAACTGTTCCATTTAACTTTTAATGCTGGACTTTCACTATTCTCTAATTTTATTGCCACTTGTATATTTCTGTATGGTTTTCTTCTTTGAGTTTTATGTGACATGTTTAATATTGTTTATCATCCCAAGAACCTGCTAGACCAAGGGTGTGATTTTATTTCATAAATGTATTAAATAATTATCTTTATTTTTCTTAAAGTGTCTGCAGAGTAACTTAATTAAGTATTTAACATGCTTTGCAACTGCATTTTAAAAATGAAAAACAGGACCAGGCTCAATTTTTGTCATGTAAACATTTAAAAAACAAACACGATTATGATCAGGTTTCAGGTGAGCAGAAACTTCATATGCAAAAGTGTATTTGCTTACTACTTGTTTTCCATAGTAGCATATGTTTACTGAATTTACATTTTGAAAAGAAGCCCCTGGCCTTTTCGTCTTAAAGTGTTCTTTGAGAAGGTGCATCCATATATTGTACTCTTGTTTCCGTTAGCTTCGTAAGTTTATATTCTTACTATCAATCATATTGGCTTAAACATGGTGAGTCTTGTGCCAAGCTTAAATCCTCTAAGTGTGAAGCAGACTGGATTGTTATCAAGCAGAATATTCTCAACTGTTCCATACAAGTATTACTTCTGAAAATACTAATGAGACAACCAAAAAAGTAGCAGACTTGTTTCTTTTTTGGAAAAAAAAATAAAAAGCCTTGTAGACTTTTCCTTCTTATTTTCCATGTTCCCACTGCAATCAGACACATCATCTTGTGGTACTCTTGACGGACATAATTATCTGTTACATTTACTGTCCTGCGGCTTGTAGTAGAAGTTCTCCTGCCAACAGATGAGTGATCAGGGATGGGGGGGATTGACATGACTTGGTATGGCACAGTGCTGGCCGTGGCAGCTGATCCAGTAAGTCATATCAATACTGATGTGCCAGAACAGTCATCTGCACCAGATGTGATATAGAATCTTTACACAAAACAGCTGCATATCACCAGAGGTGGAAACAGGGTTTATTAGTAGGGCAAAGCTGATGCATCTTCATCCCTTGTAAGCCCTGTTAATTCACACTACATAGGGCTTCACTGCACTTTTCAGGCATCTGATTTCAGAAACACTTTACATCAATTTCCATTCACACAATGAAATCCCAAGCTATTAAATTTGTGCATTTCACTTTTTGGAGGAAGGGGAAAGCTTTTGTTCTCTCTGAACTGCAGAAAATAATTTCAGCAGCTTGTAAATCGCAACCTTCTTTTAAATGACAGCATCTTAATTTCCTTCTGTTTACAAGGCTCTGGCCAAGACAGTGATTACAGCTTGCAGTAGAGTCTTTTGCAATTGTTTTCTAAAAATCCCTCCAAGTTTAGCTTTAGAGAAAAAGACTGCTATTTACCAAATCAATTTCTTTTGCCTCAAGTCACTGTCCTGGGTATAGCTACTTATTGATTACCTTTTTCATATGCTTTTTGCTTTGTTTTCTTCTGTCTGGAGTTACATGCTCATATTTAAAAACTCATTTGGAAAAAAAAAACCACCTCTGAATATTAAATTCTTTGTTTGTACTGAGGTCCTGCAAATATTCCCCCTGAGGTTCATTTGCTTGGGAGGCTCTGATGTATATTCACTTGGAAGGCTCTTCTATTCCAGTGAGACTTACTTCCAAGTAAATATGCTTGGGACTGCAGTCTTAATTTGGAAACAAGCAGAATGGAACTATAGTTTATTACTGTTCTGTTGGCTTTGAAAAGGGATTGATTTATAAAAGTAGTTCCACAGCCCATTACTTTTAGAGTTTTCTATAAATGAAATAAAAAGCAATCTACTCTCCTATTGATACCATGAAGAATTTACAAGCTTAGGCTCCATTAGCATTAATGAAAGTTATCTAGGTCTGGTGAAGCTGTGACAGAGGCACTGGTGGACATAAACTAGTCAGCCAACTGTGACCATTCCAGGCCTGCTATAACTTAACTGTGAAATGCCTAATTAAAACTCTTTAAAGTGACCACACACAATTGTCACTCATCATCTTTGACAGTACATATCAAAACACTTTACACAAATGTATGCACGTTAGGTATCCATTAACTTAACAGACGCTCAGTTAAAAGATCAGCAGCACAATGAAGACCCTGTTACCCTAAGAGTTGGGAGACTTTAAGATCCACACACATGCCAGTGTCTCTTTAGAATTTGGGGAAATTATAGTTCAAAGGAGGCCTATGAGAGGAGGGCAACAGCAGGATCTTTTCATCTGTGTATACCAGTACTAACTGTAGAGAGGACTCCAGTAAAAGGTTAAATCGAGTATTTTATTTGGAATTAACAAACATACAGGAACTCAGACACTTTCAAGAACCATACAAGGCTAATGGAAAGTGAGGCAGGAAAGGTTGGATAGAGAGATTGACTGGAAAGGGTGACAGTTACCAATCCTGAAACACAAGGTTGAAGCAGAATGGCTCAGACAGTGCATCTGAGGGTAACACAGAGGAACAGGAATCCAGGGTACCATGTGCAGCATAACATGACCAAAATACTAGCATTTATGGGGGTTGGTGCTAGGGTTTTTATACCCTATTTCCTGCCTTGAAGGAGGATGCATGGACAAAGCAGCAATGGCTTTCTCACAGGGTTGACAAAGAAGTCTGGAATGGGCTGATTATCAAATTGTCAGGATGAGAGTCCTGACAATCTCTTAATGTTTTGGTCAAGCAGTATGAATACGGAAGGTCTCTGTAGAGTATGCTTGCAGCAGGTTCCCTGATTGCGTCACCTGAGCAGTTTCACTTTCTATGGCAGTGGTTCTCAACCTGTGGGTCCCCAGATGTTTTTGGACTTCAGCTCCCAGAAGCCCCAGCCACTATGGTCAATGCTCAGGGCGTCTGGGAGCTGAAGTCCAAAAACACCTGGGGACCCACAGGTTGAGAATCACTGTTCTATGGTTTCTGGGAGTGCTCATAATTTGCAGTTTTGAAAGGATCATCACAAGCCCATCAGCACTGGGCCTTCCTGCCTAATCCTCTCTGAACTTATGACATGATAATGTCTGAGGTCATCCTGACCTGGCATATGCTCACAGCTAGTGCACCCTCAAATGAGTTCCAGCCACAAATATGTCTAATTATGAAAACAGTGCATTTTGAAGAGTGGGGATGTATGGTGTGGTAAAAGCACCCTGAGACGCTGGTATAGAGGGCTTTGACTGCCTGACCACCATTTACAGTATTCTCCAGATCAACACAGTATCTTGCAGTCCTCATGAATCTTCTCCAGAGTGGATTCCTTCCAGTGTAAAACCTGAAATTGGGCTGAGATAAAGAGTGGACAAAACAGAGGTAGCCCACATTCTCAGCCCGTCTTTCCTTTAAAGTAGGGGTAGGTAATACATGGGACACAGGCCCTCCTCCAGCTTAAAAAAAATAATCATCAACAACAACAGCAACAGAACAGATGGTCCTAGATGCCTCCAGGATTCTCTCCCAACAAGCATAGCATCCTACCCTCCATCTCATTTTTACATTGTTTCATCCTCAAAATGAGGTTTTATGAAACAAGAGACAGACCTCCAGCTGCATCCACATTCATTTTTTGTGGGCTGTATAGCCCACAGAAGGACCCAGAGATAAATATTGGCTCCAGGTCCTCAAAGCTGAGCCTACCCTACTTTAAGGAAAAGAGCAAGAATCAGGAATCATCTCTATGAAATCTCCACTTCCCACTTGAACATTCCTTGTTTTGTTTTATTTTATTTTTTTCCTTTATGCCTTCAAGCTGTTTCTGGATTATGGTGAGATTTTCTTTGTTCCGAAAGGGGTTGCCATCGTCCCTCTCTCAGGCCAAGAAAATGAGACCTGCCCAAGGTCACTCAGTAGATTTGTTATCACCGTGAATTGGCCTGGTTTTGGTAGACATTAGATATCATTTTGATATCACAATTCGGTCTTATTCTGCCACCCTCAGCCAAGTGTTTGTGAGGCCCCCAAACAAGCATGAAGCTAGGCATGGCTATTAAATGCTGAATCATTTCTGTTTACACCTAAGCAAGCCAAACACAGCCAGATCTTGCTTTAGGAGACCTCTCGAAATAAACACTTCATTAAGGATGCACGCTAATACAAAGAGCCCCCTGCCCTGAGCAGGCACCCTGGCGAGCTGAACACTCCATCACCCAGGCAAGCTGCATCTGCATACTGGCCATCCCATTGTCAATTCGAGCTTAACTCAATCATGTTAAATTCTGACCTTTCGGAAACATTGTCTTGCGCCCAAACCTCATTGTTCTCTCCCAAGTCCAGACTAGCCCACGGTCATATTTTCCCCCATAAAAAACCCAAGCTCCGAGAGCTTCCTCAGATCACTCTCGAGTTCCAGACCGCCCTGCTGCTGCTTTGCCCGGCGAGCTCCCCTCAGCAAACCACGCTGAGCTTCTTCTCTCCATCTGCAACTTCTCCAGGACTACGAGAAAGGTGTCGTATCACCCATGTCCCCCGAAAACTATTATTTCTTATTTCTTAGCTAGCTGTGTGGTTGTGTTGTCTTAAGTGTTTGTCTGTTGTTAATAAAACATCAATTTCGGTATTTTAAAACTGTCTGACTGCTTGATTGACCTGACCCCGTATACATAGGGTTACAAGATCCTCGCAAAGTTACCCTGCCTCTCGCTAGCTTAAGTGAGTGCTCCAGCTAATTTCCCCATCTTTGTTGTTGTTTCTTTGGGCGCCCCTCCCGGGACCCCCAGCACACAGGGTAACAGATTTCCATGGCTAAGCTGGGATCCAGACCTTGGTCTCCCACAGTCCTAATCTAACACTCAAAGCGCTACACTACAACAGCATTCACATATTCCTTGTACAGCTCCTTTGTTCCCAATGACCTCTGCAAAGGTAGTCTCATAAAAACTGGCACCCAACAGCCCACATGAACAAGCTTAACAACTGTAAGATTAACAACTGGCCCAAAAGCAATCAGTACCAACTAGAATGATGTATCCTGCAAACACTGAACCATTTGCAGGAATGGAAAGTTGTACATACAACCTCCATTAGTCATTTCCTTACCCCAGAAGGCATATATTACAATGATCACCCTTGTTGCTGGTCCCTTTTCCCCCACTACAAAAAAAAAAATTCATGCACACATATGAGCAAGGAAAGCTGAAGGAAACTGAGGTGCCATCAGGCAGAATCTTTCTGAATCATTAAAAATTCATAAGAGACAGCAAGACTGTTTTCAGACTGACTGAATATATGGTCTGTGCAACATTACAACGTGAACTATCACCTTCCAGGAGAGCTCAGAGGTGCGCTGTCAGGATCGTTTGGCGTAAACATGTCAAGCTGGAGTATATCTGTTCTGTATATACGCAAGGAGGGGCAGTGGAAATAGCTGGGAACAGTAACATCTGAGAATACCAGTTCAATCAACAGGGGACTTTTTTTCTTCCTGCAGGGATGTGTCGCACATCATAAAGACCTCACTCTGAAATAAACACATCATCCTACGTGTGTCCTATTACACTAGGACTAACTTTTCAAAGAGAGATATCCAGGACTGTGTTTCAGGCTCGACAGTGGTTGACAGAGCATCCAGGCCCCTGGTTCATGACATCAGTAAAACAGAAGGAAATTGAGATGCCTCATTTCACTGGGTGTGTTCAGATGACACAACAAGCCAGGGTAGCACAGGAGCTCTGACTTGTTGTGCAAAAGCTGTTTGCAGCAGGAACAGCTAAAGTTTAGCAGTTAAACAAATCTAATCTGTTTCTCTTCTAATGAAACATAAAAAAAATTTCTGGACTCTTTCTCTGGTATGGTGTGATGGAAACTAAACACAACAGAAAGCACCTGCATTTAGAAGACACAATTAAAAAACATGAGGGGGGAATCCTATAGTTTGTTTAGTTGCTCCTACAGAAAGCAAGAGCAATCGGGCAGCATACAATATCTCACTGTTCTTAACTGATAAGCCTTAGCTTCCGCAGATCCCAAGCTTACAGAACTGTATCTACAGGGGGGTCTCCTGTCAGGCACAGTGAGATGGCTGCTTCATGAAAGGACTGCAAAGATGTAATTTAATTTATTTTTGTTCTCCTTTTACTATGAGTAGGGGAGAAGAGGCAGTATGGTACAGTGGTTTGAATGCTGGACTATGACTCTGGAGACCAGGGTTCAAATCCTCAGTCGGCCATAGAAACCCACTGGGTGATCTTTGGGAGGACACACTCTCTCAGTCTCAGAGGAAGACAAAAGCAAACCCTCACTGAACAAATCATGCCAAGAAAACCCCATGATAGCTTCACCTTAGGGTCACCCGAAGTTGGAAACAACTTGAAGGCACACAACAACCAAGGGGAGAGGATTTCCTGTCCCACGTGTCAAAATAACATGCCCCTTTTAAAAATACTACACACCTGGAGCTGAGCTGGTACATGGTGCGATTTGGTCTCCCACCGTGGGCCAGCCCTGACTCTCAGCATTAAGCACTGAAAAATGGCTTGTAGTTTTTCAAAAATATGTTCAAACAAGAGGAAGTGTTACAGTTTCACTCTAAGGATAAGACATGCCAAGTACAAATAAGCATAATCTCAGAAAAACTACAAAGCTAAAGCACTGCAATGATATTATACTGTCACCCTGCTAATTCTTAAGTCTGTACCATGTAGAGAGAACTGGATTGAACTTATGGGGAAATCCCATTTGTGAGCTTCATGGAGAAGGAGAGGACAAAAAATAGAGAATACTGTAGGAGGCTGGAGATTTCCATATGCTATTTTTGTGCATAAACAAATAAGAGATGCAAATCAGAGATGAGAGTAAGGAATTTGGATAATAGGAAATGCAAGGAATTGCCGGAAGATGGTACACAAAATGTTTCCATGCTGAATAGTGAAAAAGGTAGGAGAGGGTACCTTTTTAGGACAGCACACAATCACCCTAGAAATTAGGACCCTCTTTTTCAATTTGTTAATCCTATCTTGAGTCATCAGAGAACACATTTCTTGTACTCTCGCATCATACTCGAGGCATATTGTGAGATGACACAAGCCATTAGAAAAGGCAAGAATGGTTGGTAAAGTGCAAGGCAGTAGAGAAAGAGAAGGTTTGCATTACAAAGGGATAAACCCAATCACAGAAGCCACAGCCCTGATTCAGAGCAGGGCTGTGCATGACAGGATGTCTTGGAAGTCTCATAAGGTTGCCATAAATCAAAGCTGACTTGACAGCAATTAACAACAAATCAGAGCTTATTTGGAAAACTAGCATGTGATTTGGAAAATATGCTATTTTTGTGCATAAACAAAAAAGAGATGCAAATCAGAGATTGTAATCCCATACATAACTACAGTGAATTGTATCATATGCCATAATGCATATGCTGTGATAAATCTCTTAATTTCAAAAGTGCCACATAAGAGTTGTTCAGGGGTTTTCATATTACATCCATGTCAAAAGGAGGCTTTTTACTTAGAACTTCAAACATAAATCATACAAGAAACTGGTGAACAAATGTTTGCATTGGATACTACACCACGGCCACCATACTCTACAGCAGTGGTTCTCAACCTGTGGGTCCCCAGATGTTCGTGGACTTCAGTTCCCAGAAGCCCCAGCCACTATGGTCAATGCTCAGGGCTTCTGGGAGCTGAAGTCCATGAACATCTGGGGACCCACAGGTTGAGAACCACTGCTCTACAGAATAGTGTTGTATTCCTGTATGAGAAATTACACTACAGCTAGCCATTCACTTGCCCCTTGGACCTACCGTAGAGTTGCTGCACTCCGTCCCACAGCCATTCCATGCCTGAAGGTAAGGATTTGAGAAGTGAGTGGGTATGGCACTGCAGCAAATGAAGAATAATCACATTGTCCTCTGTGGTCCGTGGAGGTCCTTCAGAAGTCTGAGCACATGATATAATCAGGTGCTTTTCTCATTCCTTTCTCACCAGGCACAGAATGGCCACAAGAGGGGCCTGCAACTACTTTATGGTAGGTGGGGGGGGGGGTTGATTGGTACAAAGGGAGAAGGGACTACCAAAAACAGATATATAACAGCATGAGATTGACTTACACTGGCGTATGCTACTAACAAGATGCCAGCCCATATGTGCTATCAACAATTGTTTGCTTATACCAAATTTAACTACTATAATTGCATTGCTAGTATGTTCTTTATCCAATCTCACAATCACATCCCATGCCCAACTACAGAGGATTGTAGCATATGCTATGAAGCATATGCTATGATAAATCTCTTAATCTCAAAGGCGTCACATAACTCTTTGTTGTTTTGTCTAATGAGTGTTCCCCAGAGGTGTTTATCAACTAGGAAAGATGAGACAGTGGCCAACTCCCATATACTATAGCATATATGGGAGGAAGACAATAGAGGTTCTTGTCTTCTTTAGCAACCAAGGTGCAAGGGCAAATTTTTTACACGGCAGCAGCAACCACGTGCATGGAAATTTTGTATCCTTCATTATGTTAACAAAGATAGCTTGAAGAGTCGTCTTCTTCAATGAAGGATCAATGCAATGAAACAAGCCATTTGTTTATCCAGAAAGGAATGTTCTTCAAGGTTTTCAGTCACTATTTTAGATTCTCAAATGAAAAGGGGATTCAAAACTACATGACATTTTGAGTAAGAACGGCAAAACACTTCTATTTACTTCCATCAAACATTATGAAATCATTGCTTTCTTTCCCTCTTCTCCCCTAAAGCATAACTCTAAATCAGCTGAAGCCTACCCCCTGCTCATGACAGTATGCAATACAAAGCTGTCAAATCCACCTTGCTTCTTCAAATATACCCAAACCGCCAACAATTTCAACATCAACATTACAGAGATTAAACCCAGAGTCCTCCTTTTCTTCACAGTATCCTCTTTAATTTTCTTCTGTGAAGGTGGGGCATTAACAACAGAAAGAGACATCTCACACATCGTCTGCCTTGGGGAATGCTTGCTTAGAAACACATACAATTTGACCTCTCAAAGCATCAAAGCAGTTTACTTCATCAGCTATCTCAACATTTCCTGTTTTGCTGTCTCCATTTCACTTTAAAGAAAGCTGAAATTACGTGAAAACGACTGTCAGACAAGTGATGATGCTAATAATGCTGCAACTTATCAGCCTATTTCAATTAATACACAAGTTACATACACTTAGATGGGAATGATCAGCAGGTACTTTAGGCTATATTTCAGAGGAAAAAATGGCAAAACCATCTTTGCGTATTCCTTGCCTAAGAAAAGCCTATGAAATTAATGGGGTCAACAAGTAACTTGAAGGCACACACAAACTTTTCAGGACTTTTTATAAGGGAAAATGTAAGGTTTTCTCTTCAGAAAAACCTTACATGTTCATGAAAGAACATGAAGAAAAAATGTTACCATTTCTCATATTTTGTGCCTCTTTGCAGCCTCAGTGCACTGCTGCTTCACTACCAAGTGCCTTCTTTCACTGTGTGACACCAACCAATCAAAAATCATGGAATGAACCTGACAGCAATATGACACCACCAATGACAAACAATGAAGGCCTCCTACTTCACTCACTGAAGAAAGGGAGATGGAATGCAGTGGTAATTTTCCATGTCTTGCTGCTCAGCACTGCGCTTCAATACACTTCAGAAAGACTTTTGCACCAATCCCGTACTAGTCGCCCACAGACACACGACTTAGTTTGGGAAAACAGCAAGCAGAAAGACACATTTGGATGTATGCAAAAATGAGGATCTCAACGATCTGCACTGCATTAATTACTTAAGCTGGATGTGTACTCAGACACATACATTTGAATGTACTTCTTTATTCACTTTCCACCACGTGACAATTACATGTCAGACTAGGTTGGTGAGAAAACACCTCAATACTCTACTTTCTTCGGCCATGGAAATTTACTTCCTCCTTTTCTGCCTTTGTTGATTTAAAAGTATGATTTGATTCCATCCCTAGGAAACACCTGTGGACCAAGCTACAAAATTTGGGGACTGACTTCACAATTGTTTAACGGTATTATGAGCCTGTACTCAGAGAAGTCCCTTAAAATCAAAATAGGCCAGGATGGAAAATTATCCAGCATTCCTGTGACAAAAGGAGTCACTTGCACATTTCTTTTTTCAATCTTTTTTTAATGATACTAATAGAAGCTTCCAAAGCTTGCATGAGGTATCTTGTACATTTTAGCTGGTCCAGTAAGGGCATCACTGTTACACGCATATTGGACTCTTTTGTATTTTGCTGTACGGTCAACATAGCATAACACCCCTGAATACAGTCTCTAGGATCAATTGATCAGATCTTCACCGCAATAGTTTCTACTTTTTAATTCTCCTCCACCCATATTTATTGACTTCCACTATCCATATTTTTTCAGAACACTCGATAACTTCAAGTTGGTATTTGTACCACTAATGTTTAAGTTCAGCCCTACTGAACTCTATATATCTAGACAAAAAAAAATAAAATTATTTGACTTAAAAGCCAAAGGGCAGGTAACACCTTTTGTGACTTCATCTTTGGAAATAACCAATCTCCCGTTAGAAACACATATACACACAATCCAAATGTCTTCTGTATTCTCTGAAATATTCTTCATTTTCTATTGATCTTTAAAATGCATTAAAATTTATTTAAATAAAATCTAAGCAAGGAGCCCACACAGGTCTGCAAAATATACTGCTCAAAGGATTCCATAGAAGAGACAGCAGGAGACTGTTTTTTCAGGACTCTCTTAGCCAAAGTACCATCCCTGTTCATCACACACCCTCTCTGCTGCTTTAATTCTGCCAGCACCAAAGGTCTGTACATAATTTTTACGTTACTATATACATACGCAACATTAAAAAACTTCTCTGTTAAACCTATAATGCAAATTTTAAGAATTCATTATTTTTAATTGAAGTATTTACAGAAACTTCAAGTGACAAACTCAATTTTCAAAAAGCTATTCCTAGGAAGGAACAGTTCTTTGAAGACTGTGCAAAATAAGTACACAACAACAGAACAATTTTATGAGAAAAACATAGTTTTACTTCTTTTAGAGTAATCCATGTATCAATCTATACATAATATCTGTATGATTAACTACATTTTCTTTAAACAGGTCTGTTTATTATTCTTAGTAACCAAACATGGCAGCATCTATAAAATATTATCAAAATAAAAAAGGCGCTCTATCAGACAATGAGTCACACCTGTATAGACGTTTCTGTACTGTGGTGACATTATCTTACAGTTATTTATACACTATGTTTTACTCTTTACACAGGAATGCGTGAAGCTGGGTCCATGTCTTTGTGGACAAATTTAACTCATGAACACAGAAGCATAAATACAGATGGCAGGAACTGCTGTTGATCATCTGTGATTGTTTGGTTTACATGCTATATTGTCTTTGTTAATACAGGCATATCTTGCTAATTCGGCAGATAAGGTTCTGAACCACAGCTGTAAAGCAAGTATCATTTTAAGTTAATCACAACCTTTTTTTTCTCCCTTGATGGTGCATAAAACCCTAAAAACATATTTACCCTACTATTTATTAAGTGCACAATAAAACAAAGCCTTTAAAAATGCAACAGTTAATAAACAGATGAATAAATATGCCAGAATACGACATTGAGACACAAAGTACATAAATGCTTATTAAAGATAACAAAATGGTGCTGTACTGTATCACTGATGAGTGCAGTATTGGTGAAGTGCTCTTAAATGAAGTGCCTTAAAGCGAGGTCCACCTGTACATAGCTAGAGTTAGTTGGGACGGTTTGCACTGTGCCTGAATCTTCCTCTTTGCTGCCTGAAAAATAGGACCTTTCGAGTGTCAAGTGGCAGGGATGGGATTGCTAATGGCACATATCTCCCTCTGCAACCCTGACACTACTCTGCCATTTGCTATCAGTCTAGTAGTGCTGGCCCAGAAGCTAGCACAGTAACCAAAATACACAGGCACACAGCAATGAGAAGAGAAAACCAAGTGCCTTCACAGCGTACTTTTAATTTTTAATTAATTAATTAATTAATTTTCCTGCTTTTCTCCTAATATGGGACCCAAGGAGGCTCACAAATGTGAGTTAAAATAAAATACAGTTAAAATTACAGACAGTACACATGTTTAACAAAAAGTATTAAACAATCATTACCTTAAAACATTGAAACAATTTTTAAAGACAGTTCAAATATAATGGTGATAATAAAAATACATATAGAGACAGGATACTCCAATTAGAAGAACTTCTGCAACCAACAGTCAACACTATAAGGCTTGGGTAAAACAGAAAGGTCTTCACCTACTGACACAGAAACAGAGCAAAGACTGGGCCAACCTAGTATCCTGTAGGAAGGAATTCCTCAGTCTGGGAGCAGCCACCAAGAAAGCTCTGTTCTGTGTCTTCACCAGTATGTGCCTGTAATTGTAGTGGCAATATCAATATTTGCATTGATGGAAGGTACCAACAAAAAAGTAGTCACAATAATAGTATTTTTTAAAAACTGCTAACTTCTACCCAGAAAAGGGAAGTTAGATAGAGAGCAAGAGGGAGCTGATGATGAGTGAAAAGAGACTGTGTAGTGAAGTTGTGTTGGAAGAGGAAACAAGGAGGAGGAGGAGTCATGGAAGCTGGGAGAGAAGGAGGGAAGACAAGAAATTCCTTACTGATATGCTAAATTCAACAAATTGAGATTCTCTTCTGATCTGTCCTATGAAGTGGAAGGGGAGCAGAGCTAGAAAGGCAAGTTAAGCAGACTTTGCTGGTTCACAGGAAGAGTGTTGGCTTGCTTGACCACAGGGTGCAGGGCTAGAAGAAAGCAACAAAACAAGGTGTGCACACTAGCACTCTTTTAGAACAGCTCCTCCATGAAGTGGCGAAAAACATCTGTCATAGCATTCCTCATCAACATATGTTGCATGCTTTTGGCATGCTTTGCTTTGTAATTGGCTGATGAAACGTAAACAAAGACTTAATTTGTAAGTCTGATTACTAAGGCATGTATCTCTGAGGAAATTCCATTGTGGATAGGCAAACTAGTTCATCTTATGGAAAAGTCATTTTCCTTAACGTCTAGCTTGATCCTATGGTTGCCAAAGCCATTGAGAATGGGTTGAAGATTATAATATGGGGATGCAATGAGCATGCACCAGCATCTTCAGAAAGGGCCAGAAGGTTGCAAGGCAGTACAAAGAGTCTTACCAGGGCACACAGGAACACATAAAAAGAACCAGACTGAGAAGAATTTTGGAATATCATAGGTAGGGTCAATCTCAAGATGGTATACTAACAGTATTTCCACTTGACAAAGAGGGATGTCTAACATTAGGTGGTTATCATTACCAACTGAAATTTTCACAAAAGCTCAATGCTTCAGATAGCTAATTAATAGGCAGTAATGTGATTATTAAAGACAACACATTACCAAAACCATAAATAAGTACTGATTGAGAGAAATTAGACACCAATATTTTCCTAAGTATTGAGAAGACTTTGTTAAGCTCGGATCTAAGGGTAAGAAATAAACAGCAAAAGGGGAAACTAATGTCAAGTACAACAGTCAGATCAATGGAATTACGTACTACAGCAGTAAAAAAGAACATGACTGAGAAAACAGAGAATTCTATGCGACTTACCTAAATGTCAGCCATAGGCATTATATTCAGATTTTTTTAAAGATGAAAACATCTTCAGCATTCCATCATTGTGTGTCAAAACATTAATGGAAAAATGTAATTTTTGTACAACAAGCAGTAATAGGATTCATGCAGACTATTGGAGCAAAGATACATCTCTGTTTTTCAAATTGTTTGATATCATCAGCTCTCTTAAAAACCTGTCAGTTTTCCACATTTCTACACTCCAAATGGGTTATTTTTCTGCCATTACACTTTTTTGTGTCGCATATTGCTCATGTTACATTTCTAGCAGGAAAGCAGTCTACACAGGACAATAACTTGACATTTACAAAAATTGCCTTTCATTCACTCAACTCTAGCATTTAAGTGCTTCTGAGCAAGTAAATAACAGAAATTGTGTTAATGACTTATTTCAATAGCAATGATTCCAAGTAATTGCATGCGTTTTAGCTACAGTAAACTGCCATATTGCTTATTTTAAAATGTTACCAAAATGCTAATGTAAAAAATACATCACCACCTTCGAACTTCTCTCCAAATCCCCTGCCTGTGACATCTTTCTTCTAAAATGTATATAGTATAATATTATTCTTTCCAAAAGCTTGAGGGCAATTAAGCCCTTCTTCGTGTATACATTATCTCTTGGAATACAACAAGTCTTGTTTATTTTTATTAAAATGCAAACACTTTGTGCCTAGTGTTTCCATCCTACAGTCAACAGTTTATGTATGCTGTAAATGTTTCAACAATCCTAGATTAATTCCAGAAACTAAAACAGTAAAATGGTACAACGAAAAAGTAAAAGTAAGATTGGAGAGCCAGAATAATTTAAAACTAAAAAATGTAAGAACACAGCCATCTATGTGTTGTGAGACACCAAGTCTGACAACTGAGATATCATCTTCTTCATTGAGGTACTGATCTTACTGTTTGACTTCACTCACACCTTTTCCCTATGAGTCTTTTCTGTTGCGCTGTTACCAACCATCTGTCTTCCCTGTTGAGTAGACAGAACTGTGGCATCAGAAAAGGAGGAGCACACACAGAGAAGGTTACAAGGAAAATTGCTAAACTGGTGTTCTCACGAAAGCCTCAGGAGAACAGCCAAGAGATCAAAGATCAAGCAGAAAGTCATAAACTATCCAGATTAGAACCAGAAAGACAATGTGAACCCAATGTATGCAAAACAGGAAGCTGCCAAAGCGGTCAAGCAAAACAATTTCCTTCTATGCAGAGTTCAATCTGATTACAAAAAAACAAAAACAAAATCGGACATCAGCTACTGGTATCCATGCACAAGGCTGATAATTACTGCCTGCCTGGAAGCAAATCTGGTTGCCTCTGCAACAATAATCTGCAGTCAGAAATGTCAGTGGTCACAAACATTTCCCTGTACGCATGGTAACTTCTTATGTAAAACTATTTAAAATGGATGCCCACCCGAGATGACAACAGGCACTACTAACGTCAAAGCATATTGTTGCTATTAATACTACATGATAGATCATACTGTTCTAAATCAGTGGCTGCAATGCAACCGAAGTTTCAAGTATGACAGTTCCACTCAGAGCAGCGTATGATCAGCTACTAACAGTCAGTCAGGGCCAGTGCAACCTATACTGCTTCAGGTGATCTAACTCACTACCTCTTCCAATGTATATACAAAATCATAAAAGAAGAATACAACTTTTTGTACTCTGACTTGCAAAGAAATCACACACCCTTCCAAGCCATCTCCTACTCCATGTTTTTATACCCTCCAACGGTTCCAACTTGGCAGAAACAGTCCTGATTAATCCTGTTACCCTACTTTTTCAGCTGCTTGTACAATGTTTCCGTTTCTTTCTCTTCCTCTTACTTCCCCCCTTTGTTGTCAGCTTACTTTATTTGCTGCAAACTGAATTCAAACTTCTGAAGTAATGTGGACTTAATTAACTCAAGGAAGGGGAAGAGAAGAGTATGGAGCAGAATCTTCCCAGCAAGCTCAGGAAAAACTAACTGCTGTAGCCCTACCAGCTCATCTGTTGTTCCTCATTAGTAACATTTTTGCCATCTTAACTACATCCTGATGTTTCTTGGCCAGACGTGTGTTACTGTAATTTCTAGTCCGGACCTATGGTATATTAGATATCATTTGACATCAAGAAATTGGCCATCACAAACCATTCCTCTCCATGTGCTTGCGAGGCCCCTGGATGAGCACACACACTGGCACGGCCAAAATAGCTGACAAGATAAATCCAGGCAGGCCAGTAAGTTGCCAGAATGCAGCTTCAGGAGACCTCCAGGCAAGTACACTTTGAAAATACATTAGGTATGCACATATTGTACAAAAGATTCCCTGCCCTGAGCAGGCAGCTTGACGAGATTAACGCTTCCGAATAGCTAACTATCAAGCACTCCCCATTTGCATACTGTCTGCACTATTGACAGCGCCATCATAATTCAATCATCTAAAGAACTGAGCTTTCAGACGCTTTGTCTCCAGCCTGAAACCCACTGTCTTCCCAGGAACGGACTAGCCTACAGGCACATTTTCCCCTATAAGACCCCTGATTTTCAGTGCTTCTTCGGATCGCTCCTGGCTTCCATCCCACCTTGCTGCTGCTCCATTTGCCGAGCCTTCCCCTCAGCCTCCATGAGCTGAGAATCTCCACTCCAACTGACTTCTCTTCTGACTACCCGGGCTTCAGGATCAGGTGTAGTATTTCCCCTGAAAAATCCCTCTTAAAATCCTCTATCAGACTCCTACTTTTCTTTCGCTAAGTCTGTGTGAGTGATTGCATACATATGTATTGACTGTGTTTCAAAATAAAGGAAAACAATTATTATTTACTTCTGTTTGGTTATTGACTCAGCCTGACCCTGTGAACATTGGGTCCAAGATCTCGCTAGGTTGCCCTGCCTCTTGCATTGCTTAGCTTGTGCTCTTGCTAATCCCCATTCCCCAATAACTGGAGCACATTGAGGTGTCCCTCACGGGACCCCAGAAATCAGGGTAACAATGTCCCTATTTTCATCTGTGAACTGTTGAAGGGTAATTGTTTTTTTCAGCAGACTGGCAACTACAGAAGCCACTATACAGTCCTCCCTCCACATTTGTGCATTTGACCTTCACAAATTGGATTATTTGTATGCCTTCCCTCCCCATTCTCCTCCTCCCATTCCTTTGCTTTTTGCCAGGCATAGACAAGGAAGGCAAGCGCCCAGACAAAAGACAAGAAATGGAGGGAGGCACATGGGCACCTTCCTTCTCCCCACTGGAGTTCCCCCTCACATTCCTTTGCATTTGGCCCCAGCGTTGAGAACTTGCCCCAAGGCAAAAGGCAAGGATATGGGGTGGGGGCAAGGCATGCATGAGTCTTCCTTCTCCTGTCCAGACCTCGTCTTCTGATTCCTTTGCCCCTGGCCCCCACACCAAGAACTCATGATGAAGCAAAGGGAAAGGGAATCAGGAGGAAGGTGCGCATATACTTTCCTCCTTTCTTTCAGAGGACCCCCTTCCCAATCTCTTGTCTCTGGCCCCAGCACACAAAAGGCAAGGGAATGGGGAAGAGCCCCAGAAGGAAATGGGAGGGAGATCTGGGAGATGCGTATTTGCAGTTTTTCCATTTCTGTGACGGTTCTGCATCCTGAACCCTCATGAAAGTGGTAGGTCTACCAGTTTTTCAAGTGAGTTGTTATTAGAGGTATACATCCTGACTTGTTTTGTCATTGTGTAGTAAATAAAAAAAAAAGCAAACAAAATATTCTCCTGGCTACAAGATCACAAGGGAAGGAAGTCGCCAAACCCAGAGATTTTGCAATATCGATTTTTTTGCATTTCTGTACCTGTGCAGAATGTAAAACTGTGATAAACACTGCCTTGTTGCATGGAGCAGCAGCACTGCGTGAGTTGTTTGCATCTTTCTGATCAATCAGCCTGTCCTTTTTGTGTCTGCTGCACATATACACTTGGCTACACGGAGGGAAGAGATGTTAGTTCTTCCTGTACAAATTGGGGGGGGGATATATTTGCTGTTGTGCTCAAGGCAAGAATTTTCTGTGTTGTGATTGGCAAGTTTCACTACATGGTTCTTCCATGCTGCAGCTGGGTGTTTGTCACGCCATAGTACCCTAACTCCAACTTCTCCTGCTCCATTACTGTTAGGTTTGGTGGACCACAGGGTCTGACCCTCCAGTTTTCATGCGTTTTCTCCAGACAGAAGAAGAAGGTACAAATTCTCCAGTTTTTTTCTCAGCTCCAGGCAAGAAGAAAGGACTGTGTCCCAATCTCTGGCTCAGCTAGTAGAGCTGCAGCTTGCAAGAGTCTACAATGCTAACTGATGGGTTGCTTCAACAGACTCTCCAGGGCACGTATGCATTTGTTTTATCGGCTTCTTCCTTTTCTCCCACTCACTGTGGTACCACCTCTCACTTTCCACTCTGCTCTGTATCTACCTTCAGGCTAGAAGCAATGGGGCTAGATTAAAGGTTCCTTATCCTACCTCCCCAAGAAGGTAAGAAAGAATAATATCCTCATTTTACCTTAGGATTTCTGTCCTTAATTTTCAAAGAAGAACATACATTTTCTCTCTAGCTATCTATTTGTCTCTATGTAGTTGAATAAGAGCAGCAATGGGTGGGTGGTTTTTACTGCATAATGCTTAATAACATCACCAGGGGCCACTTCTATGTCTCAGGTTTTGGTCCAGAAACCTCAGAGCCTAAGACAATCCTGAACTGGCAACCCTAGTTACAGTTACATGTGTCAGGGCATCCAGATTCAACTCTTAGGGAAAAGGAGAACTTTACCACCTGCTAAAGCAGGAGGTCTACTTATATTTATCTCCTGCTTTTCCTCCAATGGGCCCAGGTGCACACGTGGCTCACTTTCCTCACTTAATCCTCACACAAACCCTGCTAAATAGATTAAGATGGGGAAAAGTGAGTAACCCAAGGTTACCCAATGGGTTTTCTAGCTGAGTTGGGGATATGAACTTTGGTCTCCCAAGGTCCAGCCCAGGGATAGGCTAACTGCCTATCCTGGGAACGGGAACTGCAACCCTCCAGATGTTGTTGGGTTGCATCTCCCAGCATCCTTCGCCACTGGCAATACTGGCTAGGGCTGATGGGAGCTTTAATCCAACAAGTTCACAAGGGCCACACAATTCCCATGTACCTCTTTAACACACAAATAGATTGCCAACATCAGAAGTATTTATGTCCTCCACCTTCATTATACTGACAGGCTGTGGATCTTTATGTGAATCACAAATTGCATGTAGACAACTATTACGTAACTATATTCCAAGTGAAATATTTCCACAGTTCTCCCTAAGAGGGTGATAGCTATGAAGTATGGAGGCCTGGACCTCTAAGCCTCTTGTCCTGGGGTTATGCCAATTTATTTACTTTTATGAACAAGAAAATATCTAGTATCTTCTTGAGCAACAGTTTTGCCCGGCTTCACAATGGCAGGACAGTGCTGGGTGGAGCTGCATCACCACTGACACAAACAGTCCCTGACTGGTTGGAATGGGACACCAGGGAGCTCTCCATCACATTACCATCTCCATCACTGACAGCTACTGTTCTCTTTCCCAAGTATGGGAGCACGCCTGGACCTGTGATCAAGTAAAATGAGACTGTGGCTCCCCACTATTTTATACTTTACCTTTCCAAAATTAAACATTTCTCTGGTGTAGGGGGGCAGGGGAATCAAAGAAATAAAAGTTAGTATCAATATACTCAACCATCACTCCAATAACTCCTGCAGTACTTCAATTATTCCCTTGTCACTTTCACCTCCTTCTTAGGGATCATAGCTCAGAAAGAATACGGGTGCTTTCAATGCGAAAAGGCCTTTCACACCACACAATTACAGCAGTATGATTTTGCTTTAACTACCATTCTACATCCTATGGAATCCTGGGGCTTGTAGTTTGCTCAGGGGGTAGAGTACACGTGGCTTGATAACAGTACGTGTGAAAGGGATCTAGAGTCTTGGTGGACCACAAGCTGAACATGACTCAGCAGTGTGATGTGGCAGCTAAGAAACCAAATGTGATTCTTGGTTGAATCAATAGGAGTATGGTGTCTAGATGAAGGCAGGTAATGCTACCACTCTATTCTGCTTTGGTTAGACCTCATCTGGAATACTGTGTCCAGTTCTGGGTAGCTCATTTCTAGAAGGATATAGAGGAGACGGAGCATGTCCAGAGAAGGGCGACCAAAATGGTGACGTGTCTGGAAGCCATACCCTATAAGGAGCAGCTTAGGGAGCTGGTATGTTTAAGCTACAGAAGAGAAGCTTAAGAGGGGACATGATAGCTATGTTTAAATATTTGAATGGGTATCATGTCGAGGAGGGAGTAGACTTGTTTTCCACTGCTCCAGAGACTAGGACAAGGAGCAATGGATTCAAACTGCAGGAAAAGAGATCCCACTTAAACCTCAAGAACTTCCTGATGGTCAGAACTGTTCAGCAGTGAAATATGCTACTTGGGAGTGTGGCGGAGTCTCCTTCTTCGGAGGTTTTTAAGCAGAAGCTTGATGGCCATCTGTCAAGAATGCTTTGATGTGGGTTCCTACAAGGCAGAGGATTGGACTGGATGGCCCCTGTGGTCTCTTCCAACTCTCTGATTCTACGACTCTACTCCAAGTAAGTATACTGAATACCCCTCCCTAAACTGCAAATCCAAGACATTGTCATGGCAGTTAAAGTGGAATCATACTGTAATAAATGTAGAGTGTAAAAGGGCTGTTAGGTTCTCCCACAGTCACCCCACTTTTCATCAACCCCTTCTTGCTCTTGTTCCCAGTATCCTGTATCATATTTCTCTCATGTATCTATCTACTCCTTCAGCTGGTTTTCCAATTCACTGTTGGGTCTGTTATGTTCTCATCACCTAGCTCTTGATGTTTTGCCCCTTAACTTCTCTTTCTTGCGGACACACTTTCTACTGCGTTTTTCAGACAAGCAGCTTCTCCTGACTCTATATGTGCATGAAAATTTATCTCAGCCAAGTAACATTTCAGTTTAGCTCACAAAGCTAAACCACTCAGTCTACCTCAGAACTGAACCCTACTAGAGCTGACCAAGTCCTTCACCCAACAGGACGTTCTGAGATACTTACAAGTATTCTACATCGAAACAACAAAAATCTTCAGCAAGTTACAATATATTTAACTTGACTGCTGAACTTATTCATCCTGGCAAACAGAAACTGAAACAAGTATGTTAAATATTGTTCATCTATCTCTGAAAAAAGTATAAAAGCTATAACAGACCTGTATACGCTTTATTATGACTAATAGCTAAGAGCTGCACATATGGGACTCAAAGGCATTCCAGAGTGTGGCCAGGCCAAAATCTGCGTCTAGGAATTTCTTTCCAGAGGTTCATCTTACCAAGAGCACATAAAATTGTTTCCAAATGTTTTGTAGATTATATGTAGGCAGTTGCAGTACCCCTACCATATTACTTGGCACTAAAATAACAATAAGACCTTTTAAGCTTTGCAATTAGTATCTTAGGGATCAGAACAAGGAAGCTACAAAATATTCTGAGATTGTCTTTACTGATTACGGCCTCAGACAGAATCTTGGAAAGGAACCCATAAACACAAGAATGAGCATAACAACGTTGGACAGAAGATGACCTTCTTAGTATCACAGAGGGAAAATATATGTTGGCTTACCTGAAATACATTCGTTTCCAACAGAGAAAGGAAGAACACCCTTTGGGTAAGTTACTTCTCCTACTCTTGCTGACAGGTAGGAAAAATGGTAGACCTTTCCAGTGTTTCCACTAGAAGGAGCAATCCCCAGAAAAGTAAATTGCTGTAACAGCTGAAGAAATGCTTAGAGAAAGAAGAGAACTTCCCTTGTCTTTTTTTAACTGTATGAGAAAACGGACTGAACAACAGAGGGGAATAAAGGCGGGGAGAACAGGCACAACTGGTAGAATCCACTCCCCTAGAAATAAACTATTTAGAACTATGCTTTAGCCTCACACCAGCACCCTCTAGAGTGGGTAGGATGTTTGTTCTTTCTTTGCTGGAAAACGAACATCTTTCAGGTAAAACAAACGTTCCCCCACCACCACCACCACAAGAGAAGAGAGGAATACATCCACTGAAGCGGATACACCAGAGCTCCCCAAATAAAGGTGGGTACTGCTAGCATCTCTAGAATTCTATGGTTTTACTACTTGCTAACGTATCCACCCACCAAAGGCGGCTTCAGCTGAGTCATAACTATTGAGTTGACTATGTTTAACAAATGTTGAGGGAGACTTCCACATGGCTGCCTGCAGATTTCTACTAGGGGACTACTGGTGGCCACAACCACTGATGTAGCTGCATTCCTTCGGGAGGGGTGACTATTTTTCATGGTGGTAGAACTCCCAGGGATTCATAGCAGGCCAATGAAGGCCCTGACCATCTGCTTAGAGTGGAGACCAGTGCCTTCTCCCCATGAAACAAGGAGTTAGAAGTGTGGAAGCTACATGTCCTCTACCGGTAAATACATATGGTTCAGCAAACATACAATGTATGTGGTATCTTCTCCAATTCCTTGGATGGCTGAGGGCAGAAGGGGAGCATCACTTCTTGAGCTCTCTGGAAGGTAGAGTTCACCTTAGGGAGAAAGCTGTGGTCCAACCAAAGCACTATGGAGTCTGATCTGATGATGCAGGGGTGTTTTTGGGCAGACAGGGCACCTGGTTCAACAACGAGGCTCTTCCCAAAATTCAGCTGAAAACCATGTTGATGCAGCACCACCTGCACATCTTTTAGGCCCTGCTGGATGGAAGCAGGTTGTTGAGGTATGGATGTATCTGGAGATGGGATTTTCTCCAGTATGCTACCAGGGCCACCATGATTTTGATTAACATTCTGGGTGCCTTATAAGGACAGGCCAAATAAAAGTGCCTTGTATTCACAATGACAGCCCCCATATACAAAACAAAGGAGCTACTGGCGGCAGGAGATGAACTAGGATGTAAAGGTATGCTTCAGTTATATCCAGAAATAACACCAAGTCCCCTGATCAGAAGGGTTCAAGGAAGTGTTGGAGTGTTTCCATCCAAAAGTAGTGCTTATTGACTGATTCACTCCATCTAGGTTCAGTATGGCTCTCCCTGTATCCTTATTCTTGGGTATGATTAAGATCACAGAACAGCTCTTGCACCTCTGTGGGTGTGGAACCATATCTATTGCTCCAATTTGTATCAAATGGTTGACAGCTTCCAGTAAAAAGCAATGTTTTTGTGGGTTCCTGTACTCCAGAGAAACAACGAAGAAGTAATTTGTTCTGCAGGAGAACTCAATCTGGTAGCCCTGTCTCAAGGTGTCCAATATCCATTGGTCTGATGTGGAAGTCTCCTAAAAGTGCACAAAGTCCAAAGTCCTGAAGTCTGCCCCTAGTGGTGGAATGGTGTCAGGCCTGTGGATTCTTTCACTGCTCCTTGTTGTTGGGGAGTGCAGCTGGCTAGAGTTTTGTGAGGATTGTTGCATGGATTGAAACCTTTGTTCTCCCCTCTGGGACCTGTACTCCTGAAGTCCCTTGACAGGAAAATGGGGTTGAAGTGGGGTCTGTAGTGAGGTCTAGCTGCATGAAAGGACAAATATCACTGTCTGCTGTGTCTCCTTTTTTCTTTCTTTTTCCCTGGAACTATATCCTTCTTTTGTCTTTAAGCCTCTACTAGGACAGGCTCTTGGGAGTCCCCAGATAGTCTGATGCCCAGGAAAGGTACAAAGGTCAGGTTCTGCTTGGAACATGAATCTACATTCCAGTTTTCAAGCCGTCACTGTCACCTAACCACTACCAACATTGCCTGAGTCCTAGCACTAAAATTAATTGCATCCAGACTGACCTCGGCAGTGAAAGCTGCCACCTTCATTAGCTTGTTCATTCTTTGTCTGAGTTTAACCTCATTGGTGGAAATTCTTAATATTCCAATAGTGCAGAGCAGTGAGGCTCTGGACATGATGAAAACTGAGGTTGTTGCCCTCAAAACAAGGAAAGACGTTTTGTGTACCTTCTTGAGGGCTGCCTCAAGCTTCATATTCTCTGTAATTTTTAGTACATCCTTGTCATCCTTGCAATAAACAGCTGAGGATCCCACAGCTGACACAGGCACATCAACCAATGGGACTTGTAATTTCGATGTAAAATTTTTGGGAAGGTTATAGATTTTTTTTTTTTTTAACACATCCCGGATTAGACATCTTGGAGGCAAGTTTATTCCACTCCTCTCTCACTACATCCATGAAACCAGCTGAGAATGGAACATCCAGAGAAGAAGGGGCCACTTTTGGAAAACACTCCCCATTTCCCTGAGGAAGATCCAGATTCCAGGGCTGGGGGCCTCTGAAGGAAGGCTGAGACTCAATGCTCTTATTGCCTTTCTCAGCAACTCAGAAATACTGTCTGGCTGGAATAATCACAAGGAGATAGGGATTGCTGGGGATTCTTCTGCTCATTAGAAAAGAACTTCCCCTCCTCCTCTTCTGAAGAGGCAGAAGAAGAGTAATCATCCCCATAATCTTTCCCCAAGGAAGGCATGGCATAGGCAAATGCTGGCAAAAGTACAGACATGATAGACTTTCTTGAGCTTTTGGCTGGAAGCCCACACTGTACTCGATCAGTGACTGGATTCTGAAGCTGAATCTCTAGCTCTACCATGTGGTTTAGCAGGCATCTGAAGGCACTCTTCAGGCCATCAAGACGGTGCCGTCGAGAAGTGGAAGCCTC
This sequence comes from Iguana delicatissima, assembly GCA_948472985.1. Lineage (NCBI taxonomy): Eukaryota > Metazoa > Chordata > Lepidosauria > Squamata > Iguanidae > Iguana > Iguana delicatissima. Next base: position 570,436 of record CAOKZL010000231.1, read on the forward strand.
CATTTTTTGGCATGTATCCACCGTGCAGGTAAGTGAAAAGAGTCTGGCACATTCTAGCTGGCCAGCATGGTGTGTCCTTGGCCCACAAAATGTTCCATCCCTCATTCTGGGAGGCAGTGCACAACAGAACTAAAGGAAGGAGAGGGTGAGAGAGATCATTTGCCCACCTGTCTCCTTTCCACCCTTCTTGTACGGTTATTCAAACTCCTGAAGCAGTGGCACCTGTTGCTGCAATGGCAACAGCCTTCTGGGAGATTAGTGCCCAGTGCCAAGCCATAAGTTCAAAAGGCAGCTCTTTCCCAGCCATGCTAGGGAGGTTACTGGGGCTCCCTGGACTCATGCCTTCCATATTTTCCCTGGCCTTCTTTGTCATCTCCTTCCCTGACGTGTTTCACACTGGGTGATGGAGTTGCAAAGAGACAATGTAAGAGAGGGATCTCTTCAGTGGTTCTGTAGCTCTCTGAAAGAATTTCCTACCCACCCACAGCAGATGGGAGGAGAGATTTCAGGGAAGAGTCTCCAGCTAGGCCATCAATCCACTCCTCTGTCTGGGCAAGCCTAAACCTATCAACTGGCTGGCTTGCTTGCTGACTTGCCAGCCAAATCAATTCTTGAGCTCCCAGAGAAAGTAGGGAGGAAAGAAGCAGTAGATGGGCAATATGGAAGGGGGAAAAAAACAGAAGGGGAAAAAGGCCTTTTTTTTTTAACCAGAAGGAGGGACAGTGAGAGTGGAATGAAGACCAGAGAAGAGCAAAGAGGGAAAGGAAAAAGAGAGATGGGAAAGTTCTGGAGCCAATAAAGAAGAACAAAAAAAAATGTCCTATTAGAGCAGGGGGCAGAAATAAGACTGACCTTTCCAGGCACTGCTCCCTGTAGTGGGGACACTGAAAAGGTCTACCTTTTTTCCTGTCTGAGCGAGTGGGAGGAGCAATTCATCCAAAGGGTGTTCTTCCCTTCTCTGATAGGAAACTGCTACTGCTCTCTCTCTCTCTCTAGTATCTCGCAAACACATACACAGCATCAAATGTGATGATGTAGCTATGGTGCCAGATTAGAATATGGTTCTAGTACCCACGGAGCCGTGAAACAAACTGACTGCCAGTTACATTCTCTCTTGGTGTGATCTACCTCAAAGGTTTGTTCCAAAAATATAGTAGGGAGGATAAGAGTCACACACACTATCTTGAACTCACTGAAAGAAAGGTGAGATATTAATTTGACTAATAAAAAATGAAAAGCATTCATAACGAAGTGCTACAATCCAGCATGCTAATATGCCAACTTATTTAACTATGCTATGAACTTCAAGCAAGCTTCAAGTTCATACAAAATTATAACTGGATTCCAGACTCAGGGCTGACTGGGGGAAAAAAATTCCTGTTCTATAAGATTTATGCCTACCTGAAATCTTTTCAGCTCCTTGACTGTGAGGCAAGCCCAGTCAACACATCACGGCTGCTGATAGGCATTTGAACTGGAGCCTAAGAAACGGCGGAACATAACTGGTTCCTCACTATCACAACAAAGTGACACTATTCTCCAACTATACTTATATAAGACAGAAATAGTACCAAAAAAAGACTTTTAAATGATAGCCAGTGGCTCTACCTCCAAAATAGGCTCAGCACTGTGAAGAATTCCTTTAAAGTCTGGAATAAAACCCAGAGCAGATTCACTGCACCCCTGACATGGGAACCACCAGCTGCCGTGGCTTATACTGAGTCAGATCACTGATTTGCCTAGCTCAGTTCTATGACTCACTGGCTGCTAGTCATTCTCCAATCCCAGGCAAGAGTTTCTCCAGTCCTACCTGAGAATGGTATAACAGTCTGAGTGCTGAACTAGGACTCTGCAAGACAAAGGTTCAAATCTCACCCAGAGGGAAAACCCACTGGGTGACTTTGGGTAAATCATACCCTCTCAGCCTTAGAACAAGCTGATGGCAAACCTGAAAACCCAAGGACAGGATCATTATGTGACCGCACTTAACTTTATTATGGTTATTCAAAGACACCTGGATAGTAAGAAAAGAGTTCTTTATTTCATTTGTGCAAATGGGGAATAGCTATGCCCTTGCAACCAAGATAAGCCACTCCAAAGAAATGGCTGCATGCAGGCAGCTATATACCCTGTTAAGCATGATTACAGAAGCAAAAAATGCTAGTTACTTGGCCAATTCAAATACATACATATAGGAACTATGTCATGAATACATTATCATGTCAGCATTCAAGCATTGCGCATGTCCATATAGTTTGTCCCAAATTATAATACCAGATCCCACCATGAAGATGTGTAAATTAATATTATTAGGAAGCTTAATGAAGCTGTAGGTAACTAGAGTTCAGCTCTTGCGGTTGCCTCCTCCGATCAATTCAGTTTCAGCCGCCTTTCTCAACTACAATGTTGCAGAGTTGACCATGTCCAAACAGTCCCTTATACCTACAAGTCTATTTTAAGACTTATTGTGGACCCGTTTCAAGATGTAACTCTTTATGTCTGCATTCCAAGGAAAACGGCACATTTCCCAGGACTAGAGCACACAATAGGCCATTCTGACTATCTATTGCTGCACATAGCATAAGTTTTAAAAGAGTCCTTGATTGCATTACCCACCATGTTTTAACTACAACTTAACAGATTTCCCATCATAAAATTCATATTTTTATTTCATGCCATCAATTGGAAGTCATGGTTACCATGAAGCACACAACAACCACCTAGGGAAGCCAGGGACTGAACCTGAGGCCTTTTCTATGCGAAGCATGTATTCTCCACTGAGCTACAGCCCCTTGGCTGGAGGGTTCTGCCTCACTTGTCTAGCATAATGAACTAAAGCTACCCTGTAAGACTGTGAGACGAAATTTAAAATAGCACCAAGATGCTATTTGGATAGTAAATTTATACAACATCAATTTACTTACCACAGCTCGTATCTAATCTATTTGCAAATCCCAAAACTTTTTAATTATCTGTTGCTTTCTAAAACATTAATTTGGATCATAATCCTCCATCACCAACTGAACTGTGTTGTTGGGTTTTTTTTACTTGTCATCCACTGACAGCACAAATCAAAGATATAAATGTTCTGTGTTTTTGTAGTAAAAAGAGTGTGGAATTCTTTATGCTTCAATAAAAAATTATTATGTTCTGTGTCTCCTGTATTGTTTTTATTTTTAGAAGGGCATATAATGCCACAATAATGCTACTACTAAAAGCTGTGTTTTGTCTGTGTGCCAATTCAGTGACATTAATCACCAAAATAAATACCTGACAATGAAAATGTATGCACATCTCCACTCCAGATTCCTGCAATCCAAACTGCCACCAACTGTTATCACACAATATTGCAGTGCAATCACAACTAAGGTTTACACATAGAAGCAATCTCAAAATTGATACATATTTCTTTAAGTACAGACGGCAGCTGGATCTTCCAGCTGGATAAATTCACCTCAACATTAGCACCACATGCTAATCCACCAGACAGAGCAGGCCAAAGAAATCTTGGTGCCTGAGACAAAGCAGCGACAGTTGCTTCTCACTGACCCAAGTCAAGGAACATACTGCCTAAAGCCAGTCAACTTATTTTGGCTAAGGAGGTAAAAACTTTCCCAAGCATCCCTCCTTGCCTCTGGCAGTACAAAAGGGTCCCAATTAAAGAAGCAGCAATTTACTGTCTGTTCATGATAACTGATATATCTGTTGTCTGAGGCAGCTACCTTGCTTTGCCTAATCATAGACCCTGCCACTGGGCATTACTTCTGACCCAGAGAAAGATGGCAAAGAAAGATACCATTGGAAAAGAAATCTTAGATTTCATAGTGCATCATAAGCTGCTTGCGATCAACAGGAGGATCTCCTTGTCCCAATGAATAGAAATTCCTCCTCCAGATCAAGACAGAGAATTTTCTAACTTCTTTTCAACAATCAACAGGACAGATAAACTATACAAAAACAACAAGCCATTCCTATTTAACAGTCGTTATCTTCATGGTTAGCCTAAATGACAATGACCTCCGTAGCAAGAAATAAATGCCTACAATGGTTTAGACTGGCACATCTCTGATAAAGCAATAGAGCAATGTCAGGTGCCCATGTTAATAGCACACTGCAACTGACATCACACAAGACTGGGCAAGATACCAATCAGAGTTTACAGAAACTTGCAGTTTAAGGCAATCTAGAGATCCAGCATTCCCACACTTAAATGAAAGCCTAGCTGGACATTTCTTTTTGGCATTGCTTCTGTGAATACACTTACTTTGTTTCATTAGGGGAATCTTCAACAAGATTACTGGGCAAAAGAAAATGAAAACAAAGGGCCTTTCCACACTACCCAACTATTGCACTATGATTCCACTTTAAGGGCCACCATTCTGTTCTATGAAATCATGGGATTTGCAGTTTAGGGAGGCATATTTAGAATCCTCAGCCAGAGAGCTCCAGTACCTCCCAAGACTACAAACCTCAGGATTTCATAGGTGGCAGCCATGGTAGGTAAAGCTGAATTATACTGCAATAATTGTGTGATGTGGAAAGGTCCAAATACACCAGAATGGACTAGGTTTTCACATCCATGGCCCCTCTAATCCTACACATGGAGGGCAATGGAATCAGGGAGAAAAAGGGAACTTATGGCCACCTCCACCTATCCCTGACTACGAGTGGACATTTAGAACAAACTGAACAAGTCAAACCACCTCTCCACAATACCTAAATATAAACTTCATCTCCTTCCAAAATGGAATGTATTTATTCAAATACAAGAATACAGCACCCTATGTTTTAAAAAGTATCATCATTTTTTTTAAAAAAAATTGGTTATGATGTGACTCCAGAATCTCTGAACTAACAGGAAGTTATCATATGCTGATTAATCTTGTATTGCCTGCAACGGGGTACAGAAAGTATCACTCGTGGGCTAAGTGTAGCTCTAGGCCCCACTTTTGTAGTCCCTGGCACTTCCTTTAAAAAGAAATGTTGCAGAGTTTTTTTTCAATATTTGACCAAAACCAACTCCAGTCATGCGAAAATACATGCCTGCAAAACAACAACATCCAAAAAGCTTGACAATACCTCCTTTTTCTATTGTATCCTGCTCAAAATGGCAACCAGAAATGATTGATGTCACTTCCAGTCACCATTTTGGCTGGTATACTGCCAACAGAGAAGGCACTGTTGGGTGGGGGTGGCTTGTAATAAGGGTGGGGGTCAGAGGGGGAAATTGCCCTCAATCCATTTAGAATTATCCACCCCTATTCTACACAGACTGGCAGTAGTTTTCATAGTATTAGAAAAAGTCATTTCCCAGTTCTACCCAGAGAGACTGCAGTTTGAACCTGTGACCTTCTGCATGCATGAACCACCAACAACCTGCGTGGGACAAGGCTCCACTGCTGCATTAGTATAGGAACTATTACTGATGTGCTGGCCTACCACCCTATTTAAGTTTCTACAGATAGAAATACAGATTGTTCCTTCACACCAGTCAGAAGCATGTCTCTATGGTCTGAGATGGGTCTCACATACTAGACTCCCCAAATGCAAAAGTAAAATATTGTTAAAGGCAATAGCTGTATGATTCCGGCCTCTTTTCTCAGGTTGTACGACTGCAGTGACAACAATCACACACTTACTATATTTAATACAAAAAGAGAGATAAGCACACATAGGAGCGTGGAAACTGTAGACAAAATCCTACATGTGAGTATGAGAATCTAATCATGAATTACTGAAGGAAAAAAATATGCAAAAGAGAACAATTCTTTTTCTTCAGTTTACTGTTCATTCCACAATGATTCCTAAGGCTGAAAATGTCCTACACTGCATCTAATCCAAAAATTTAGAAGCCTTCTTTGAGCACAGCAAGCAAAAACTGTACAGAAAGAACATACAACCACAATCTTTTGCATGGACAAACATCTGACCTAAGTTATGCTCATGTGTAATCCCAAGAAGTGAAAACATTGTCTTAAGTATGCTTAATGCATAAATTAAACTCTGGCAAGGTTTGGCAGAAGAGCAGATATAACCTTTGCCTATAGTGAGTTTGCTAATCAGAGCACCATAACAAAAAATCAAGTACAGTACAGTATCAATTCTGGTATCCCAGTCAGCCAGGCATAGTACAACAGCTCAAGAAATAAATACTGAAAAGGTATTATTAATATTTACTACCATTCAAGAGGTATCAATTGCTGTTCAATAATTTGAGCATACTAGAGTAGTTTTTCATATTCACCATAGTATCAAATTTCAACCCCAACTACTCTCCAGTACTTTCACTGAAATACTTAGAACATCATGAAGAAAGGCACAGAAGAAACCAAGATGCATAAGTAAATATCTCATGCTTATGATTACAGTCACTGCTACAGGTTATCACTCTAAACTAAACAAAATCCTACCCTGTCAAAAGGAATGTGAAGATAGAACTCTGAAAACAATAACTACTCTGGACTGTAACTCCCAGTAATATCCCCAGGTCACTGACGGTGCTGGCTGAGATTCTGAGAGCTGAAGTCCAAAAAGTAACTTTTCTGAGTACTGGAAAAAGAGATAAGTCAAAAACTGAAGCAGATAGGGAGCTCACACTCAAAGCAAATTAGTTCTAAAGAGGAAATAAAAATTGATCTTAAAAACATTTAAAGGAACATTAAGAGATGAATTTTGCTAAGTTTGCATTGGCACATTTGGACAAATTTGTCATATATTACTTATTTGGAAAAGCTTCAAGAGCCCATTTCCTCTCTAGACCATTTATCCTGGCACTCTGTTGCTCTGCTCTGCTACGTTTCAGGCCTTTTTTCATGCACAATCCAGCCAGAGAAGCTCACTGTCTTTACCACAGAATACAGCAGTGAAGGCAAGCAGGCTAATGTTAATTGCTGCTGATATATTTCATGCTGTAACATTGTTTTACAACAGAAATGTGATATTCTGGATAATGAGTAAATTCCTGAGCTGAATTTCATGTGATACTTTTAGGACACTTAAAATATACAACAGTAAATATTTCATTCCACAACAAACGCAATTTAAGTTTGGAAGCACAAGCCGTGCATCCAGTGCCATTCTCAACAGGGAGATCCACAGGGTTTGCTTCACATAACAATATAAGGGGAGCTGCAAGAAAGCAAAGCTACTAAAATAACAAAAAACTAAAGCTATGATCTGAAAATGCCAATGTGATTTACTTCTGACTAGGCACACGCAGCCTTGCCCTGCAATCATTTTAAGGAGGGGGGAAATCGTCATTCTGTATGAAAAGGACAACCATTTCCTCCTAGCAGAAAAAAAAATGGTACCGAATAATTCCATTTGGCTTCCTGCCAAAAAAAAAAGAATTTGCACAAGCAACCAAGTGTTGTCACACAGTAAATTCTGGAGGCAGCAAATCGTATTGCCACCTACAGGTATACTCAGTCCTTCCCCCTTTTCCTTTTCACTGACTGCCCAAAGTTCTTTTTAAAAACGGAACACTACCGGAAGTATTCTTCTCAAGATCAGAACTACAATGTACTCTGTTCATACACTACACGCTCTCTAACAATTGCTATTTAGGCAAAACAAAGGAGAAATTATTATTTCCCTTAAATACCAATGACACAGAGTTTATCTGCATACACATAAGCACATGCATCACTGCTTACTACTTGATGAGTCACAGGTTAATTTATGAAAAGGCATTGCACTTGAACTGATGTCAGCCAATACGAATGCTCTTTCTGTAGCATTTGGTCCATGATGCCTGCTTGATGTGATCACTTGATGTTGTAGTCATTGAAGGATGAACAAGCATATATGCAGTATCACCCAGCCTGTGGAGTAAAGACTGGACAGTAGACAAAGCTGAATACACCCCAATATATCTACCTCTACTTTAATATTCAAAAATAAGCCCCACTATGTTCAATGGAACTTTCTCTTAAGTAACACATTCAGGACTGCAGCACTGAACAGCAGTCTTTAACACATGGTAGAGCTTCTTTCTGATTGTGCCTGGCCAGAACTGCACTGTGACAACAGAATCCCTAGTCAAGTAGGCCCAAATGGTGCTTCCCTTGTCAACCAGACTGCAATTTCCACTTTTGAAGCACATAAACAGTCATGTTAATTTGTTTGCACAAAAGAAAATGTATCATTCCATGTCCTCATAAAGCATTCTGAAAAAGATTCACGAGTCCAGAGTTCACCAGAATAACCATAAAACCACTTACCTGATACAATCGGTGCTAGCCTGAATATGTCAGATAATCTACTGTTAACCGGTTCATAAGGTGACTCTTCAAGCAAGTCATTTCCTAAAGAAAATAGAAAGTGTAATTTTTCTGTCATGCTTCATTACCTCCTAAAACTTTAATACAGCTAGAAGCTACAATTCATTACCCTCAACAAATGTGCTCATTCAACCGACAAGTTCTTCTTCCCCCAATTTAGATACAACCTCCCCCAAAGCCCCTTCTTTTACCTTCTGGTTGGGATTCCACCATAGCTTCAACAAATTCATTCCCTAACCTCTCCCTCTCCCAGAATTGAGACTATGGTGAGAGGCCAGCAAACTTCAGATGCTCATGTTTGCAAACATGTCTATCATAACTGGTCACCTCAGCATCACTGCTCCACAACAAGACTGAAGAGCATCAGTTATCTCAAAACAAATGGTTTTAAAACTAGATTTCTCTTTGTAGTATCCCAAACAGATATCTTTGTAGAGTACTTGGGACGTAACTCATTCTTCTCCTCCAACATGAAATGAAGCTGTGATCTTGACTTTAAGAGACATGTGGGGAGGGCTGGCAAGGAAAGACTATAAAAAATACTTTTAAAAAAACTATTAATTCAGCACCTGTGACTGATGAAAACTAAATCTAACACTACACACTAACACACATGTACGAGGAAGTAAGTCCTACTGAATTGTAAAAAGTAAAGTACGCTATTTTAAAAGTAGAGAAATGTAATATGTAACAGGGATTATCCAATAATAAGTATAATTTAGTGTGAAAGCTACAACCAGTAAATCCAAAGTCATTAAACTATTCAGTGTTGTCATTGACTGAAGTATTGATTTCAATTAAACACCACAGGTGTGGAAGCCTCAGAGTAGATATTATCGTAAGACGTATCAAGATCACAAGGACAACAGAACTGGGCCTTGAATTCCCAATCAAGAATCAAACTCCACTACTATTTTAAATTGTCCTGTTGCATCAAGGATCAATGGACATTTTGTCAAATTCACTGCTCACATTGAGCCACAAAGATGCCTTTCTCATCTGGTCCATTAATGTTGCAGGAAGCAGAAAGGCTATTTCCCTAAAGTATCTGAGGGGATATGCTCACAAATACAACACACATACACAAGTGGAAAGGACACACTGCTCATAACCACAGGTCTTCTATAACTTTCCAAGGCAGTCAGGAAATGAATACCTCCAGTCTGACACAGTGGGTAAGGAGTGACCCCTTGTGATCTGGCGGAGTTAAATCTCATTAACAAGTGTTTCTGAGGAAGGGTAGGGAATGGAAGAATTTAACCAATTTGTCTTGCACTGGCTAATACTCAAATCTTTTGACTTCAGTTTACAAAGGTCAGCTGAGTCCCCCTGGAGGAAATCTTTTATTCTGCATTTCCCAACAACAGGCAACTGCAGCAGCAGCAGCAACAGCTGCTCTGTCTGGGTGGTAGGAAAGGTCCTTCCTTTGCAACTACAGAACACAATGGGAATTAAGAGATTAGATCATGGTGAATCTGAGGGGCAGGAGAAATCCCATGCTTATGTTTACAGGGAGGGGCAGTGAAACTCTTCTATCCCCCCCACCAAAGGGGGCACCTTTACCCTGTAAGCTTTGGTACATGCTCCAGTAAATACGCAGACAATTCTTCTCCTTCTTCATTCCTCTCTTGCAGCGGCAATTGTAAAGAGATTTCTGCTTCAGAGCCTCCATGGCGCTCTTGCACTCATCCTTCGCCTCCAGGCCTGTCGCCCGACTGAAGTTGCTCTCTTTGCCGGCCACGCATTGCCTCAGTGTCCTGAATTTAGCGCTGCAGCTCTGCTCCCTGAGACACTGGTCGCTGGCTTTCACACAGTCGAGGCGGTCCCCTCCGCCAAGCAGACCACTCACTTCTCCGGACAGGAGGACCTCTACATTCAAAGAGAGCCCCCCCCCCAAATAAAGCCATTAAGTCTCTCTGATGCGGTGAAGACAGGTGACGCCAATGCCTAGCCCGACTGTGGAAACGTGAACTGTTGCACAAGGTGTCTGCCTCCATAATGGACTCCCCCCAAAAATGAGCTTCATAAGGCAAAGGCCATCTTTCCTAGCTTCTCCCTTAAAAATTATGGCCAACGATTACTAATAAAGCCTGTGTTATTCTCCTACCTGGTTTGTCCCACGCCACCCACCTGCACAGCTGAGTTCCTCCAGCCACACTGTTTCCGAAGATAACTCAGTGTCTGTCTCCTCTACACACATGATTCTTTTCACCAGGAATTCCCACCAAATGCACTTTTTCAGGAAAAAAAAATTGCATTGAAGACTAAGTCCAGGGCAACTGGAAAATACCACAGGGCTCAACTTGTGTGAAAGATTTATTCCCCTTCGCCCTGATGCTAGGCGCTTCCCCTTCCCTGTACTCTCCAGCACAGCAACAATGAGTCAAAGGCTGGCTCTCCAGTTTTCACAAAGGCTTTGCTGTGGTTTTGACTCCAGTCAGATGAGAAAGAGAGAGATCTTCCTAGCAATTGACATTAACGCCTAGTGCTTCAGTTTCTTTTGAAAGGGCTCTGCTGGTGGTCTTTTTCTACCTGGAAGGGTAAAAAAGTGAGGGCTTTTGTTTCCTTGGTTTTGTTCTATTCCTACCCCCCCCTCCGGAAAAAAAGTCACTACAGTTGCCAAAGGCTATTATAGACACCTCTGCTTCTTTTTTACTTACATACACACTCCATCTCTGTTGCCCAAGAAGTCCAGAGGGGAGAAAACCCCATTCTTCTTCTGTTCAAAGATCTCACTTCCTCGTTAAGTTACTAGAGGGATTATTGGAAAGTTTCCTTTCCAACTTGCTAAAGCCCAGTGTAACTACGAAGGCAGATACCGTCTCCTAGTCTAAGAACACAAACCTATCGGTGTCTACTCAGAAGTAGGTCCCACTGACGTCAGTGGGACTTACTCCCAGGTAAAGTTTGCCCGGGATTTGAAGCCCAATTTTCCTAAGAGCTTCGAGCTAATCAGCACCACAGTCTGCATCCGAAGGGCATGAGGCAACGTGGCGATTCGAAAAACTAGAGAAAACTTCCCGTTTTGCTCCCTAAAAGAGGCGACTGGCAAACGCCAATCCGCACGTCTCAGATCTCATCCCTAAGCCCTACGCATGGGTTTCCTTTACGGAGAAGCCACGAACGGGGAGTGTGGGGGGGGGGGAATAACACGCCAGACACTTACCCATTAAGGGCAAAAGGAAGTATAAGGTAGCCAAAGACATCTTGCTCTTTCGCAGGTCCCTTTTCCCTCCCCGGAATGCGCTGCTTCTTGTGCCACTCCACGAGAGGATCACCAGCACATCGATATTCCAAACCAGGCAGGTCCCAGAGCCCCCAAGTTCATATCCATTGAATTTCCAAGGAGAGGAGGGGGAAAAAATCCACTGTATCCTGCTTCTGTCTTCCGTTCGCCGGGAGTAACGGCGACAGCAGCTGTTCTGCAAAAGGGGGAAAGGCGGGAGGGGGAGGAGGAGAAAAGGGCGAAGATTTCTCACTTATTCGCACTTACACAGATCTTCCCACCAGCATCCTGGAAACCAGAAGTGCCGAGATTTCCCAAGGAGGGCGAGAAGGCGAGCGAGAGCCTCCCACGGAGAGGGCGCTTCCCCAGCCTCCCACTCCGGGGGTGGGGGAGCCCCTTCTTCTCCCCTCCCAGGGAGGGGCTCCGAGACGGGGGCGGGGGCGAGGGCGAGGGCAGAAATGCACAGGGATCCCGGCGACGCTCGTCCCCGCACCCGGCCGCTTTCTGCCGAGCCCGCGTGCGCCTGCCTTCACCGCCGCCTCCGAGTCATCATGGTGCCTGCGTGCGACTCCGGGTGGGCTCCGAGCCCGATCGCGCCCCTTGGCTGACGGAGCGGACCGCCTCCCCTCCCTCGAAGAGTCCGCAGGCGATCTGCATGTGCTTCTAGTGAGCTTCGTCCGTCCCCGTTCATCGGAGGGGGCGGGCGGAGGAGGAGTTGGAGGAGAGGCAAGAAGAGAGACCGGACCCGGTTAACCCTCCCGGGTGCCTTCCGTGTCGCCGGCGAGGCTTTCTCGGCAGCTCCCGCCGTTGCCCCCTCTGTCGGAGAAGGAGGGAGGACGGCCCTGGACGGGAGCGAGGGATCCTGACCATGGGGAAGCTCCGGAGCAGGTGCAGCGGCTTGGCCGACGCCTGGCTCCGAAGTGAGCGCCTAGCCTTGCGGGGCCATAATGCCCGCTTACCTGGGCGTCAGGCCCATTGGGCTCAGTGGGGCTTCATCCTTCCACCTATCGTTCTATAGGATTGCAACAGATAGGAAAGCAAAGCCACGAAATCATAAACATCTCATCCCTCATTCCACCCCCTCAAAGTTTTTCCTCACCTTCATCTGAATTCCGTCATCTTAATTTAAGAGGGTGGGGGCGCTCAAACCATAAGGATCCAACGGAAGGATTGGGAGGATCGTACTAACCGAGGCAGCACCGTTCTTTGGAAAGGCATCTTTCCAATCAAAACCCTGAGTTTTACTGACAAGGCGCCAGCATCCTGGGAAACAAGATGCTGGCGGGATGGATGACAGTTTTGGAAAGTTGACTTCTCCTGGCTGCCTTTCTTTGGCCTCCCCTCCCAGCAGCGTAAACTTGGGCTTAAACGAGCGAGCGGACCTCCCCCAACCTTGCCTGGGAAAGAAACTTTGCGAAGCCCCGCCCGTCTGGGGTCCGCGCGTGTTTTTTTCCCCGCGCTACGGCAACGCACAGCGGGCGCCCGGGGGCGAACCGGAAAAGGGAGGAGCGGCGGCGGCGGCGTCGCGCTCGGCCGTGCGCGGAGACGAGCGATCTGGATCGGCGCTGCCAAGGGGCGGCGGCGGCGGCGGCTCTCGGCTTTTTGATCCTTAACCGATACGAAGCCGTCAAGGAGACGGCGGATTTCTTTTACAGCCCGAGGCTACGAGGAACTAAAGTCACCACGGGAAGAAATGCTCCAGTGAATGTTTTGCAACATTACCTTGAGTCCTTTTCAAGGATAAAATTCCCACCAGGTCCAGTTTAGTGCGCCGCTTGCTACCAAATATTTGGTTTATGCCGTACGCGCAGCAAAGCAAACCATTAGACCGAGAAGCGGGGAAAGGCTTGTTGTATGCTTACGGGTTTTGTCATATAAAGGCAGGGTGTTTATTTTCTCACCCACTTAGAGCCGACACCGTTACTATAATCTCCTTGGAAAAGTGACAGTACGAGCGCTCAGAGAAAACAAATGTCTTTTATTAAGGCACAGAGCAAAGTCAGCGTGGCGGTGTTATGCAGCGTTGCAACCAGGACTCCGGGAGACCAGTTTCCACACTACACTCTTATAGCGCGATTATTCCACTTTCAACATCCTATGGTATCGGGGGTTTGCCGCAGGTCCCCTCCCGAAACTGCAAACCCCAGGATACCATAGGATGTTGAAAGTGGAATAATCGCGCTATAAGAGTGTAGTGCGGAAATGGGTGCAAATCCCTCCTTGCTGGTTAAGGGAGACTGCCTGGGTGACGCTGGACAAGGGGCTTTCTCTCAGCCTCAGAAGAAGGAAAAGACCAACCCTCTGGAGAAATCTGACCAAGATTAGCATTGCCCTTAATTGGAAATGAAGACGGGGGACAACAAGGAGGCGAGTTTCTAGCGCTGCCATACACTTCCTTTAAAGGAATGTTTAGTGACTCCAGAACAAGGATAGGCAACTTGGACAGGCTCAGAGGCCAAACTTCTGCCGCCTTAAAAACTGCAGAAAATGACCTCAGCAAGCAACGGTCTGAAAGCCCATTTCCATAGGACGCTGTTATAGTGGTATTATTCCGCTGTCAACCTCCTGTGGCATTCTGGGGTTTGTAGTTTACTGAGGCCAAAGACCTCTCTGGCTAAATGCCCCTCCCTAAACTTTAAGCACCAGGATTCCACAGGATATTGAAACTGGAATAATAGCGCTATAACAGTGTGGTGTGGAAATGGCCCCAGTGAAAAGGTGGCTCCTCAATTCCTGGAGGTAATGCACTAGAATGGCTGAAGGCCACAGAAACAAGGCCTTGCTTTGCCCCCTCCTCTCTTGGGGGAGTTGATTTGTTTAAGTACCATTTTAGTCTAACAAGGCTGCAGTTCTTAAACACACTAAGCATGGAATTTGAATATAGAGCCTTCTGAATAAACAAAAAGTTGAAAGAATTGTTTGTTTGACCTACACACACAGGAATCCATAGTGGCTAATGTAAAAAAAAAGTAACTTTTCCCAGCCTTCATTTTGACTGTAGACATTTCCAGTGAAGAAAGATCTAGCTGCAAAATTGGTCTGTTGGGTGCTTATCTTATATACAGAAATTGGTAAAATGCTCAGAATTTTCTGTGAATAACAGATTTCTCGGAAATTTTATGAGGCGTAAAGATGTGTGTACAGGCACGCAGTTATGATATATATTCAGATATGCAGTCACTTGAGCCAAATACTAGTTGGGCATATCAATTTACATTTGGCTCCTGAATAAACAAAGCGAACATATGTCACAACGTCATGACAGATGGTTCAAGCAGAGAGCTGTTAGTTGTTTTCACACAATTGCTACTTATACAGAGATCCCCAAAAACTCTAAAGAAAAAAAATGCAAATTATCCTAAATTCCAAAATTTTTCCCTCTGTACTGTTGGAGCAAAACTGAAGAGTCAACTGTTCAGTATTTACAGAGGTTCTGACATTTGCAAAGGAGCAGAAGAAGTCAATTTTTTCTCAACTGATCTGGACAACAGAGGTACAAAACATTTTCCATTTACAATTAAAGTCCTAAAGAATATATTTCACTTAATGAATGGTGTTAGTTTAATTAATATGGTGAAGAATCCTAATTGCACAAGCATGGGTACATTCACTTAGAAGTCAGTCTTACTGTATTCAGTGATGCTTTTTTTCCAGTAAGTATGTAGGAAATTGCAGCCCAACAATACAGTCCTATGTGTTCTTATTCACTTTATTCAATGGAGTTTATTCCCAGGACACTGAATGTAAGACTGCAGCATCAATTGAAACATAAATTAATATGTCCCAGGACTTATTCTGTGGAGATTTTTTTCTTTTTGTAGTGAAAACATTTTTATGTGAAAAAAATGTGTGTGTATTTTTCTGCAGAATGCTTTTTTATGCAACATTTTGACACATGAAACACTAGGAGAAAACGGCATAAAATTGTCACTGGTCTATTATTCTTCCCGGTGGGGTTTTCTGACAGTCAGAAAACCCCTTTTCCAACCTAGGAATGAATATTACAATTTTTTTTCCATCACTAATCTGGCGTCCATTTGCAACATCAATTGGCCTATACTGTAAACTTTCATTTTTCTTTTTCCTTTTTCTAGTCCTTGTTATTGCCTACTTCAAGTAGTTTCCCACTTATGGCGACCCTATGGCAGACCTGCTGTGCGGTTTTCTTGCCAGATTTGTTCAGGGGGGTTGACATTGCCTTCTTCTGAGGCTGAGAGAATGTGACTTGCCCAGGGTTTGTGCACTTCCATGACTGAGCAGATATTCCAGCCCTGGTCTCCCAGAGTCTTAAGCCTCCCAACACTCAGACCACTACACCATGCTGGCTCCCATAGGCCTTGGAGGAACTGAAAGGCATGCCAAAATGTGCAGTCACTGTTCTGTCCAATTGTTTTTGTGAGAAACAAGTTGCATTTCTTTAGATTTATGATTGTAGCTTTAACCTATCATCTAATTTCTTGGGTCAATATTGCAGTTTTTAAAGAAAGCCTTTTGGGGGGGGCTTAGCTCAGGTTTGTTTTGCAGAGCTCCTTGCAGCTTGCAGAGATGTTGCAGAAAGCAATGGAGCCATTGGAATGAGTGAGGAAGGGAGAATGCAACAAAACAGGGCAAAAGCTGCTAGTGCAACAGCAAAGTCATTAGGATGCAATAAGCATGGCACAAGTGCAAGGTGAAGTAAACTGGAATGAAGGAATTAAGCTGTGTCAGCAGTGCCAGATGAAAGAGGACGCATGAGGTTAGGCAAGGAAAGAGGGAGAAGAGGGTAAGAGTTGCAGGAGTGGGCTACAAGAAGCAAGAAAGAGGCACTGCAAATATGTGAGATGAGAGGGAGGGATGGAGGGAGAGATGTGTAGTGGCAAAGTAGAAGAAGCAAGAGAACCAGACAGAAAGGAGGTGGGCTGCTGGATCTGCAGTTAGGGGGTGGGGAATCCACCTTTGATTTTCCTGCTGCTTCTCTTGTACTAGCTCTGGGCTGGATGCTTCTCTCACAGTAGCAGTTCCAGCACATATGCAGAGAGAGTGATGGGTAAAATCCAAGGTGGATTTGCCTCCTCACAGGGACAGACCCAGCAGCTGACCCTAGAATGAGGTGATGCAAAGTGCAAGGGAGGGAGGTTTCATAGCACAGGATGAGATAAGGAAGGAAAAGAGGGGAATGCAACAGCAAAGCACAAGGAGAAGAGGAGAGTGCAAGGGAGCAGAATGAAGTGGAAAAAGAGGTGATTGGATATAGTGACAAAATGAAGGAGACAGCAGAAGTAGGAGGAGAAGGTGTTTAGAAGGCAGTGGTACAGTTCATTGTTTCTAGGGCTCTGCTCTCTGAGGCAGCCAATTCGTGAGTGCAGCCCAGGAGAGGTGGGAGCAAAAATTGGAAAGGTAGAGGACGGGTCAAAGGTTTCATATTGAGGATAGCTGTGTCACTCTTTTAGCAAAAACAACAGAGTCTAGTGGTACCTAAAAGTCTGAGCAGTTTTTATTTTGGTAAAGCATTTATGGATTGCAGCCCAATTCATCAGATGCATGGACTGCTGCCACAGTTGGCAAGAGTATTATACTCATGGCTGGATTGGTTGGGAGATATTTTAGTGAGGTGAGAGGAAACATACACGTAAAAAGTGCAATCATTTTATCATTATTTTAACTGGTGGTTAACAAACTATAGTTGGATAGTATCACTGACAGATGAGCTGATTAGCACATGTGTTACGATAAGAAGTTGAGTAGGGCAAAGAAAGGTAAACTAGATTATTTTCTAGCTGTACTAAAATAATCTTGCCTTGCTTTTCTCCCTACAATCTTGTTTTTTGCCTTCACATTTTCTCTTCAGTTTCCTCTGTGAATCAGATAGCAAATATCTCTGATATTTGCATTTGTAGGTTGTTGCCATCCATTTAAGAAAAGATAATTGCCTAACAAGAATATCACTAAATATAGATATGCAAGACAAAATGTTGCTGTTTGTACTGTACCAGGAATACGGACAGGAACTTTACATGGTTCCCCTCTTCTCACAGCAACCTTCTCATAGCAAAGACATAGTGACTAAGGTCACATGATCATTGTAATAAATAACTCATAGAAAAAGAAAACTCATAAAGAAATTAGGCATAGGACCAAATGAATCACATTTATTGTAAATTCTTCTGCAGAAGAGGGTGCTCATAAAAGAGGACCCCTCCAATACTGAATACCTCACGTTTTATTACCTATCCCCGATGCAAGTTTTTCCCTCCTCTAGGACCCAATTGGCCAAGATCCATAGAGGTTACAGCCTATCAGAATCGCCTAAGAAGTTACATGCCTCTTCCCATATTTACAAAATACATGATTATGCATATTCCCTCGTGGTCCCTTAATTTTCATTAGTAGTTCCAAAATGCCCATCAAACAGATCTTAACCTCCCATTTTGGTAATTAGTACCAAATTCCTGCCTTGTGTTTCTTATCAATCTTTGACTCATTATAGTTAGGCTGACCTCCAGAAATTCAGAAGCTCAGATACTCCCTTCTGAGTCTCTTCAAACACCCTACTGTTGAGTTTTTATCTCCTTTTTGTCTGGTTCTCTTTTGCACCAAGGTCTCTGTCAGCTGCCAATTTCTAAAAATATGCCTCTTTGACCTCATTGTACTAGTAAAACTCAAATACAAAATATACCAAAGCATATGTGTGTAAATATATTTAAAATGTGTTTATACCTATAAGCTAATACATCTATGTTAGCACTATTAATAATATTTGCAAAAACTAAAATGTATTTCATTTCTCTCAACCATGAAGGAATTAGAATTTAGGGTCTCTTTATTCAAAGTGCAGCACTAACACTACTCTATACTAGATCTCTCAGATCAGTGGTTACTATAAAAATGGCACCAAAGCTGAATGCATGTCTGAATAATATGCAGATTAGATGACCAGATTTGAAGGATTAGCATATTGCAACTCTGCACTATACATAAAATTATTATGACCTCTTTCACTTAGAAATGTACCACTGGACCACTGTTTTGGACTACAACCTAAGGGCTATGATACAGTTGTCCTGTATTGATCCATCTCTCTGCAAGTTGCTGAATGAAGGGTACAGAATCCTTAGTACCAAATATATTAGAGGTCCAAGTACAGTTTCCCACATTCCTGGATACTGTTTGTGCCAGGTCTCAATTAGGAACATCCTATGAACTCTTGTTTTGACTACTATATTAGTCCCAGAAAAGTCCAAGGCCATTGCAAAGATGTAGGCCATGGAGAGTGATAGATTCCAGAGTTCCCTTGGGCTTTCCAGGCTGGGAAGTTTTGGGGATTACCAATTGCACCACAGAGTTTTGCTGTACACAGAAAGGCCATAGCTCTGTGCCTATGTGCTTGCTTTGCATACAGAAACAAAATTGCTAGGCATAGTCTAATCTAGACAAACAACTAAAATTATTTAATAGAGTAATATGGAGTCATAGATGTTAGAAATGTGGCAATGCTTAGCACTGAAAAGTCAAGAATGTCTCAGAGCGGGCAGTAGCAATAGGGTTAGGTAGACTGAGTGACCTGAAGTGTCCACTCTTGTCTACTTCTCTTGACCCCTCTAGGGTGTAAACTGATACTCTTAAGGATGTTTTTCTACCTCTTCACACCAGTCTTCTGTCAGCTTTTCCCTAGAAGGAAGCTAACTAATCTTGAATAACTTACTTTTCTTAGAATGGAGTTCCTATAATAACACTTTTACTTTGCTTCTCCAAACTGTTGATGTCTTTGTTCCTTAATCTGGATCTCCAAAAACTGTGTGAACTCTATATCAATACAATTGTAGAGTCACAGAATTGTACAGCTGGAAAGGGCCTCATGGGCCATCAAGTCCAAATCCAGCTAGAGATCAGTGCAGGATCTCTAGCTGGACCATCCCCAGCAGGTAGCTGTCCATCCAGAGAGGAAGACCCCATCACTTTTCTAGGCAGTTGGTTTCATTGCCAAACCTCTCTTATTATCAAGAAGTTCCTTCTAGTTTTCAATCAAAATCTATTCTCCTGTAACTTCAAACCGTTAGACCTGGTCCTACCCTCTAGGGAAGGGCTTTGCAAATGGTGTGCTGTGACACATTAGTGTGTTGCCTGAAGTGTGTAGGTGTTTCACCTACAATCTTGGAAGTGTATGTTATTATTTATAAATCAATATTTTAAAAAAACTATATGAAAGGTTTCATGAGATATGTTGTGTCCCCACACATTTTGTTATTACAATTTATGTATGTATTTGTATCTTTTATAAGGGATTAGTTTAACTTCTGGTTTGCTAGTAAAACTGGAATTACTGTGTCACAAAATGATGCATGTCTAAAAAGTGTGTCACCAACAGGAAAAGTTTGGAAAGCTCTGCTCTAGGGCAGCAGAGAACAGGCCTGCTCCCTCCTCTCTGTCACAGCCCTGAAATATCTAAATCATGTCACCTCTAAGGTCTTCTCTTCACTGAGCAGAACATGCCCAACTCCTTCACCCTTTCTTCATAGGTTTTGTTCTCCATACCGCTTGTCATTCTCATTGGCCTCCTCTGAACCTGCTCAAACTTGTCTGTATTCTTCTTAAAATGAGGCACCCAGAACCAAACACAGGCCTCACCCGTGCAGAATATAGGGGAACTATTACTTCTCTCAACTGTGATTGTATTAATGCAGGCTAAAATAGCATTCACTTTTTTTTTTCTGCAGTATCACATTGCTGGCTCATGTTCCATTTATGAACAACAATAATCCCAAGTTCTTTTTCACATGTAGCACTGCTGAGCCAAGTATCCCCACAACTATATGTATACATTGTGTTTTTGTGGGCTAAATGTATTTGCATTTCTCTCTATTGGATTTCATTTTACAGTAGCCCCTCCACATTTGTGAAGGTTCAGGTACAGAACCCTTGAAAAACCATAAATAACTTCCCCCTTGCAATTAACCCCCATTCCCTTCTGGAGCTTCCCTCTTCCCATTCCTTTGCCTCTGGCCCTAGTGTTGGTGGGGAGTGTTACCCTGTAGATTGGAGGTCCCGGAAGGGGCACCCAAATGACCAAACAAACCAAACAAAGATGGAGAAATTAACTTGAGCAGTGCCTTAAGCTAACGAGAGGCAGGGTAAATTAGCAGGAATCTTTTACTCTATGTATACAGGTTCAGGTCAGTGAGCAGTCAGTTTAAAATAGCAACAATAATATTTATTAACAAGCAAACAAATAGCAAGAAAACACAACCACACAGCTAACTAGAAATAGGAAATGAGAATTTTGGGGGGAAATGGGTGATATGACACCTTTCTCGTAGTTCTGAAGAGGTCCAATTGAAGAGAAGGAAACTCAGCGTGGCAGCCGAGGGAGCTCGCAGAACAAAGCGGTGGCAAGGTAGTCCAAACGGGCGGTCCAGCGAGAGATCTGAGGAGCTCTCGGAACTGGGGGTTTTTATCAGGGAAAGAATGACCGTGGGCTAGTCTGGTCTTGGGCGAAAACAATGAGTTTTGGGCTGGAGACAATGTCTCCGAAAGGTCAGAATTTACATGATTGAGTTAAGGTCTGAATTGACAACAGGATAGCCAGTATGCAGATGCAGCTAGCTTGGCAGTTGAGCACTCAGCTCGCCAGGGTGCCCGCTCGGGGCAGGGAACTCTTTGTTTTGACGCGCATCTATAATGAAGGTGTTTGTTTCGGGAGGTCTCCTAAAGCAGATCTGGCAGTTTCTGGCTTGCCTTGGTGTAAACAAGTATGAGTCAGCATATAATAGCCACGCCTAGCTTCGTGCTTGTTTGGCAGCCTCACAAACACTTGGCTGGTGACAAAACAGGGCCGAATTGTGATATCAAAAATGATATCTAGAGTTTATCAAAGGCCAGGCCAGTTCATGGTGGTAACAGGAGGAGAAAAAAGACAACCTAAAAGGCCTCAGACAGAGAGCAAAGAAGTTTTGGACTTCTAATTACTTCCAGTGACCATCTTGAAAAGAGAGGGAGTAGGACCAAAGAGAGCACCTGACCAGTTAGCAGCCAGAATGCAGAATGTGCAACCACATGGCAGAGAGGCCACACTTTCAGTGGTGGTGGGGGGTTTGCTTACCCAAAAGGAAAAAAGGTGCATTTTAAACATAAGCCTTGCAAGCCTGGGGTGAAGAATGCAAGGAATGGGTGGAGGAAAATGCAGGGGAGAGGAGGCAAGCACATGCCTTGGGAATAATCAAATTCGCAAAGGTCAAACCACTAATGTGGAGGGAGGACTGTATTAATTTCTCCCCAATTTTCTAGTTTATCTAGGCCCTTGAAGTGCAGCCATTGACTCTTAATGTTCTTAAAAGAAGACTTTACATCTCTCGCTTCAGTTAAAATCTCCCCATGGTATAATTTACTTAAATACCTTCCAGGCCCAGAGGACTACCTGTTTAAAATTGGCAAGTTTTGTTTAAGAAGGGAACTAAGTTAGGTTAGCACTAATGCCTTCCACAATTCTGATTAGCTAAGCTCCCTTATCATCCAGTCACTCTGGTCTGGATGAAATTGAGAACCTCCCCCACTATTTGTTTAGTTGTCCTTTATCAAAGGGAATGAGAGAAAAATATCTTGTAGCTTGTTGTTTATTAAAGACAATTGATCTGTTTGCCAAAAAAATAGAACTTTTGCTTTTTGATAAAGATTCTGCTATCACTAGAAAAGCTGCAGCTTTCTTAATGACATTAGGTGAAGCCCATGCATGTTCTTATAAGGCACTCATAAATATTTGATGTCTTATTGTCACTATGGCTTTATTTTATATATTGTAATTCGTAATAGCAAGCGTAGTAGTACTAGAAATGGTGTTGGAATTTTATATTTTAACTTCTTTATTTGGTCGTTGTGTGAGCTCTTTGTTTTCACATTGTAATGAGCTATGGTTATAAGCAGTTAGAACTTGAACTGAAATGAACTGATAGGGTTCTCATCTGTTCTACATTTAATAAGCTTTCAAATCAAAATGTCACAGGGGAACTTATCAAACACTTTGCTCAAATCCAGATAAATAACATCCACAGCAGCCTTATCATCTACTAAACTAGTGAACTTACTTTAAAAAAAAAAGTATAAAATTTGGTTTGTCAGATCTGTTTTTGACAAATCCGTGCTGGCTCATACTGATCACTGCATTGTCATAAAGATACTTGCAGGCAAACTCCTGTGCAATCCATGCTAATGTTTTTTACTGGTATTGAGGTCAAGCTGACTGATTTGTAGTTTCCTGGATCTTCTTATTTGCCTTTTTTGAAAAGAACGACAATATTTGCCCTTCTCCAGTCCTTTCACACCTCACCTGTTCTCCAAGATTTCTCAAAAGCGATGGGAAGTGGTTCAGAGAGTACATTAGCAACTTCCTTCAGTACTTTGCAAAGCAGTTTGTCTGGCCCTGCAGCTCTGAACTCATTCAGCTTACCTAGGTGATTCCTAACTGACTCCCTATCCACTGTGATTTACAGTAAGATCTCTTGCCAAGGACTCTGCAATTGCAGTTCTCTTTCTGGAGAAAAAATGAAGCAAAATAGGTATTGCGTAGTTCTGACTTTTGTTGTGATCTTTTCACATTTTGCCATCCTTATTGAACAAAAGCCCCACTGTCTCCTTGTCCATTTCTTGCCTCAAACATACCTTAAAATTCCCTTTTTGTTGCTTAGCTAGCCAGTCTCAGCTCCTTATGAGTTTTAGCTTTCCTTATATTATTCCTGCAAACTTGGGCTACACGTCTGTATTCTTCCTTGGTGATTTGTCCTTGCTTCCCTTCTACATACAGATTCCTTTTTCTTTTCACTTCATCCTTGAGTTTGCTGTACAGCCACATTGACTTTTTAAGAAGTTTCCCATTTTTCTTCCATTGGATTGTTTGTGATTGTACTTTTTGTAACTCTTCCTCTAAAAGAACTCCCACCCTTGTTGGGTGTCTTTTTCCTTTAGCATATCTAGCCATGGGATTCCACCCAGTAATTCCATTAATTTGTTAAAGATACATTTTCCTGAAAGTCAAGGTCCATGTTTGTCTATACTCTTCTTTGCCTTGCCCCATAATTGTGAATTCTAGCATTACATGGTCAATTCCCTGAGCCAAACTTGTTTGTTTCCCAA
Organism: Iguana delicatissima; assembly: GCA_948472985.1. NCBI lineage: Eukaryota > Metazoa > Chordata > Lepidosauria > Squamata > Iguanidae > Iguana > Iguana delicatissima. Next base: position 594,043 of record CAOKZL010000231.1, read on the forward strand.
ACCTCTTGGGCTGGTGTAAAGACATTTGAAACTTTGTTTATTCCTACCTATTAAATTACTGCCAGATTTTCTCTATATCCCATTTGTTCCCTTACCTTCTCCTGTAGAATTCACATCCTTGTTTTTAGAGCTTGCCGTTGGGCTGATGTTTGAGCTATTATCTCCAATCCCCCAAGTATTTCATTTAAAGGCCTCTTAATCAGACTTGTCATGCTACATATAAATTCTTCCCAGACTTTATGAAGTGCAGCCTATCTGTAGCCAGTACTCCTTTGTCTAAGAAGTTAAGACTGTGGTCCCAGAAGCCAAACCTTTCCCATCTACTCAGCCATTTATCCACTTTTAATATCTTGCTGTCCTTTAGCCTTCACTGGCAGAATTTACAAGAATACTACCAGTGCCTCAGACCCCTTCAGCTCAAAGGTGTTCTTGGCAATGCCATTGATACCCACATGAATAGGCAGAAAGGGGTACAGATCTGGGTTCTTGTACAGATCTGGCTGTCACTGACATCCTGAATGTGTGTGCCAGGAAGACAGCACACTTCCTGTTCCATCTTGTCAAGCTAGCACACAGATATCTCTGCACCCCTGATCAATGAGTCCCTAATCACTAGCATCTTTCTCTTCTTGTTGTGGTTGCCTGTTACCTTGAATCCTTCTCTGGCATGCAGTATCCCTTGTTGCTGATTTCCTGTTCAAGCATCTTCACTGCTTCTATCCTACTGAAGATATTGAAAGTGAATGCTTAGTTGGAGAGGTTCTGAATCCATTCTGTACAATTCACTCCTGACAGTGACTTTCCTCTAGGGTTATAAGCCTCTTCATTTTCCTTGAGGGTTTCTTCCTATAGGTTTTGTATGATCAGTTCTCCCTGTGTTCTGTGCAGGGAGTCCTCCTTTTCTTTGATGCACTGAATAGACTCTACACATAGCTGTAGTACACTGACTTTCTCTTCCAAGACAGCTTCCAATTTGCAATCGCTGCTGGTGCAGTTGGTGATGTTTTCTGGCAAGAAAACAAACATTGCACATATATATCATCAGACAACTGTGGATCCTTCTGTCTCCATTTCTCCAATTATTTCTTTCCCTTTTCTCCCTTCTCTACAGAGTTATTACTCCAAATGGTGAGTGACTTGGAGGTCGAACCATGGTGCCAGTGCCTCTGTGGAATGGTGGGGAATTATTAGCTCAAAAGAGATGTCTGCAAGAGAGGGTAACCTTACAGGATCCTTCCATTTATGTATACCAGTCCTAATGAAGGTACACCAGTTGAAGATTAAAAGAATGTTTTATTGGGGGGAAATCACAAACTCACAAAAGATTCAAGCAGTCTCACAACCATACAAGGCAAACCAAAGGAAAGAAGGAAAATTGGATAGCCAGGAGTCGGGATGAAGTGAGTGATAAGAGAAGAGATGAAGTAATGTGGCTCAGACTAAGGGTTTATGGGTAGCACAAGAATAGGAATCTGAACAGCAGAGTGATAGCCTATGTTCTAAGACTTGTCAGACTCAGAGCTGGGTTTAAATACCCTGTTTCTTTCTGAGAGGGAATGGCTGTCTGGCAGAGCAAATAATGGGGTCCAGAACAGGCTGATGGCCTTCGCATTAGGTGACAAAACACTGATGGGAATCATGATAGCTTCTTAATGGCTGGGCAGGAGAGGAGAATTTCAGTGGGAAGAAGGAACAGACTTCTGTTAATAGTTGCTCTATTAATACAATTTCAGGTACTATTGTCTTTGAAGGTTGAGGGGATTATTACAAACACATTAGCAGCGAAGCTTCCTGATTGTTCCTTGAACTATGACCTGGCCATGCCTTGAGGTCCCATTTGACCTACTTTTGCACATGTTGGCAGTCAGTCCTCTCTGCCAGCATGGCTTTTCAGTCATAACAATATATGATTTATATTCCATGCCAATTGAAAGATATTCATCAATTATATCATATCATGGAGTGAGGGTGTACGGCAGGGTTGAAACTTTCTTCCAAGAGAGCTCTGTTGTTCCAGTGAAGTTTAGCAGCATTGACCCAATTGCTCCAGGGCTGCCTCAGCATCACCTCCAGGCTAGGCAAGGATCTGCATTCCCCGACATTGCCACACTGGTGGCAGGTAGCATACTGGCAGAGATCATAGGCTTTCAGCCCTGTTGGTAGGGCTAGGACTGAGGCTGCTCTTGCCGCCGCCACCTCCTCCTCTGCTTCCGCTACTTCCTCTGGTGCTGCCACCAGGCCACTGCTTCTACCATTGCTGTCTCCTGGCTGCCACCACTGCTTCTCTGCATTGCCCCCCTCTAACATCAGCCATGGCCTACGTCAACAATACATTTCTCAATACTTTCAGGGTAGCTGACTTTGTGTTGTGCCACCTTTTTGCACCAGAAGCATTCCTTTCCCCTCACTATGGATTCTTCTGTCTCCTGCTCTGTGGTTATTTCCCTCCCCTTCCTCCCTTCACGCAGAGTCATACTGTTTCTTGGTTTTCCCATATTCCTTGTAACTTTGTTCCACAGCAAATCTATCATTCCTATGAAGTTTAGCAGCATCAACGCAATTGATCCAAGCTTGCCCCCAGCATCACCTCCAGACTAGGCAGGGACCCCCAATGGTTGTCATTCCCACACTGTATCTAAAGGACTAAATCTGCTGATGGTTGTTTATTATATTGCCAGAGTCCTTAGGATAAACAAAAGTACACATTTGAGTTTACTGATCATATTTCAGTGTACTCTTCCTTCAAGGAGATTAGGACAACATGCGTGAAGATAATGTTTATCTTCTCAACAAAGGCTGCAAGACAGAGTTAGTGGCTTGATCAAGGACTCACTTTGAGATTTCTGGCTGAGCAGCAGTTTTTCTGATCCTAAGTACAAGTCCTGCACTTGATCCAGTATATTACAGTAGCTTAAAGCACAATAGTAGCTTAAAACCTGTTTCATTTCAGATATGCTTTGTAGATTGTAACCATATGCAGAATCTGGCAGCTAGATTTTAGTGTGGCATGCTTAAGATTCTAGCATTTTATAGCTGGCTTTGCCCACAGATTTCATTGTGACTTGTGTTTCAGTCTTAACAACATTTAACTAAAATTGTACTTCCTTCCCTTCACTATCTGTCCAAGGATGTTAAAGGCTACAGAATTCCATCTGTTTAAAGCAGTCTTCTTAGAGCATATGTGTGTTCTGAAATTGCTAATTACATGTAGCCCCGAACTAATCTTGCAGGCATCTTGACACAGAATTCAGAAGATCTGGTCAGTTTATACTGCTTCATGTTGCTTTTTTTTTTTTCCAGTTGCAAATATAATATGGTTATTTCCATATATATGATACATTCCATACTCAACAATATGAATAGTCATTCTCTTCACTACTATAAAATGATAATAAACCCATGGAGGTATGCAAGTTGTGTATGAACTACCACCATTGGAGCAGGGAGCACACAAAAACAGTGTGATGTTATAGAACACACAATGGAAAACCAACCATGGCAAAATAAGCAGTTAATGCACAAGTTCAACAGACAGACATAGCAAGATGATTTGTGTATTGTTTTGTTTTTAATCAAGCCAAGCTACTTCTGAAGAGTTAGATTAATTCACTGCACTTCATATATAACCAATACTACCATTTACATCTGAACTGCACAGTAAATCTAAAAAGGTCCCTACAAACAGCAATCCTTTTATGTTACCCTTATCTTAAGTAAGAGTGCAATCCTAACTGCTCAGGGTGGTCAAGAGCCAGCTGAGTTGTCACCAGAACAGCTGAAGACGTACTGAATCCAAACCCCTCTAAGCCTAAGGGTGTTTGAAATTACCATATTTGCCGGCATATTAGACGCAGCAGCATATAAGATGCACCCCACTTTCAAGAGTTATTTTTCAGGAAAAAAAAATTTTAGTTCCCTGGTGAGGAGAATGAAAAGAGTGCTGCACCAGGAGAGAGGAGGGAAATAAAAAGAATGCTGCACCAGGTGGAGGGAAATGAAAAGAGTGTTGCACCAGGAGAGGAGGGGAACGAAAAGAGTCCTGAATCAGTTTTTCTTGGGCCCTAGGAGAGTCAAAACACATAGTAGAGGAGGAGAAGGAAGGGAAGGGGTAGTGGAATCCAGCTGAGTGCTTCACCTGGATTCCACTACCCCTTCCCTTTCTGTTTGCTTGGGCAAGGAGAAGTTTGGCTCCCGGTTCATTCCCTATGTTTTTAGCGTTACTGTATTTGCTGGTGTATGTGACACACCCTATTTTCGAAGGGTATTTTTTTAAGGAAAAAAGTGCATCTTATACACCAGCAAATATGGTATTTAGGACAGAGAAGGGAAACTATACAGGGAGCTGGGAAAAATAGTTTCCCCCACACCTCTGCCAAGGCCATATTAGCACATATACAGTATACCAATTCCCATGGGTAACACATATCTTTCACTTGTGTCTTCGGCAGTTACGTAGGAACGTGGGGGGGCAATTTGCCCTGGGCAGCAATGTTTTTGGGGCACCTGGGCCCGTAGCCACACCTCCATGTGCCTTGGCCACGCCCCCACACACAGTGCCCTTATAGCCCCCCTCCACACACTCCAAGCTCCACCACTGGTCTTGGACGGAGCTTGGAAGGCCTAGATCTTAAAAGTATTCTGTGGTAGGCACAAAGTGCAGGAATTATGTGTTATAAGAATCCTAGGGCTGCAAGATATCCCAGACATCATCCACTATAACTCTTGCCAATGAAAAAATCCACAGCTAAAGCATCCCTGGCAGGAGATTATCCAACCTATGTTTGAAAAATCTTAAGAAGAACACCTTCACCTTCAACTTGCAGATTTTACACTGTCAAAACAGTTCATATTGTCAAGAAGTTCTTTCTGTTGTAATCTCTTTTGTTGTAAATTGAATTCATTGGTTCAGGTCCTATCCTTTGGAACAGTGGAAAACAAGTTCTTTGTATATTTTGCATGAAAACTCTTCAGATATTTAAAGATGACTGTCATTTCAGCTCTCTGTCTTCTCTACACTAAATAGACCCAGCTCTTTCAACTGTTCCTCCTTTTAGGAGCTGTTCCTTGGTTTAACCTGTATAACCTTACTGACCTTCCCGTGGACAGTACTCAAGGTGAAGTTTGACCAAGGCAGAACAAAGTGTTTCTGTTACTGTTGCACCACTTCTCAGATTTATCTTCTGGCTGCCTAGCTGCTCACTGGAATACCTCCTAACCTTCTGTGTTTGTACTTTGTCCTTGGCTCTTGGACTAAGCCTGCATTTGGACCTTGGAACTGCATTCAGAGTGTGACTGTAGTATTGCCTCTTGCTAATTTGTAACTATTATCTTGTATGAAGTAAGACAGCAACCAATCCCTTAAGTGGCTATTCCAATTGCTTTGTTTTCATGCATTTGCAATGTTGGGTAAAAAGCATAGGCAAGAAAGGGGGAAAACACAGGAAGACTTTAAACAGAAGTCTACATCATCTAGACCCAGTGGCAACTTGTAACTTCCATATCAGTGGGGTGTCAATTCTACACTGGGTTTTAGTTCAGACTTTAACAGAGCTATCAAAGTTTTTGAATCCTATCCCCAAAATCCTATTTCCAAGACAGGTTCAAATAGATTCAGGATCAGTATTTCCACTGAACCATGAAATTTACTGAGAGATCTTGGGCCAGTCATTCTTTCTTTCAGCCTAGTCTATGTCACAACAGAGAACCATGTATTCCAGCTTGAGCTCATTAAAGTAAAAGTAGGATTATATAAATAAGACTCAGTAGGTGTGAAAATCTGAGCGTGGCCAGAGAAACCAGTGAGGGAACTGCATTCCTTTCAGTCGTGTAGGGACGGGGCGGGCGATGGGAGCAGTTTGCCCCCAGCAGCAATGTTTTTGGGGTGTCTTGGCTTGTAGCCATGCCCCTACGCACCGCAACATGCCCCCACGCACCATGGCCATGTCCCCATGCACTGAG